>ONZH01024890.1:0-600000 GCA_900303285.1 Rhinella marina | reverse complement strand
TTTTTACCATCCGATTCTACATGAATCCATCACATGCTGTATTATGGAGGTATTCTAGGGGAATATACCGCAATACAGTGCTGTACGTACTACAGATTAGAAGGCTGCTGTGGTAGTTCTGCCACTGTGCCCATTTTTATTTTTGCAAGATTTCAGGCCCCAAAATAAATCCAGACTCGAAAATCAAACCAGACCCCTACCCCTACCTACTGCCCATGGGGTCCTCTTCGGCTCTGGGTGTCATTGCACTGGTTTAAGGCATTGAGATTGAAAGCACCTAGAGCTGAAGAGGACCCGACCCAGGAGGAGGTGGGAAAGTAAATGAATGAGTTACCATAGTAGGACCTAATGGAAACTACAAGGGCCCCAGTTACTGCACCAACTCTGCTAACAGGGCCCAGTAGCATTGCCCAGTGCCCCCCCTCCCCCATAAATACCGAAATATTTTACTGGGAGCATGATCTCCGGTCACTCTTAGGGTACATTCACACAAACGTATGTATTTTGTCTTCAGGGTTCTTTCCGCGTCTGTATGTCGTAAATGATGACCATGGACCCGCTGAAGTCAATGGGTCCACGAAAAATGCGGATGTCATACGGACAGTGTCTGTATTTTAGGGGGCCACAAAATAAATACGGTGATGTGAATGTACCCTTAGAGTGTAAAGAAGTATGAAGATTATTTGGTTTTATCAGTCAGAACCACTGGTACTTACATAACTTAGCAAATATGGCATTAACCACACACTGTACAAAGACCAGCGACAGTGCATATCGAAACTTCTCCTGGTTTTCTCCTACGCCATACGTCCCTCGTGTTCTGCAAAACAGAAGCATGTTACAGCTCATACATACAATCAATCTACATGAAAAGTTCAAAAACAGGCTGTTACAGATACACTCCAGAGCTGCAATCATAATTCTGCCGTTTGCTACAAGTTTGTCAATAGGCAGATTTCTGACAGCTTAGCTGAGATCTTCTAAGGCGGATGGGACATTTAGGTTTTCCTACTTCAGATTACTGTACAGTACCAGTTCACACTCCGGAAAACAGGCAGGTGGTCTCATGGCAACACTATGCCGGTCCCCCATCAGAGGGCACAATGACGCATGTACAAGCGTCACAGACTTTACACTTTACAAAAAGTCTCATGCGTAGAAATACTCATGAGACTTCATTGGGTCTGGAGTGCTGTTTCGGTTCCTGTGTAGTCTATTCAGTCCATGCCGTCTACACCATTACTCCTGGCATGGGCGGTAGGAACTGAATACGACTTACAGGCTGCGCTGATACAGCAATCCACGAGCCCAGCACCAACTGAAGCCAGGCTCCACCTAATTCTGATGCCGGCTGCTTAACTGTCTACATGCCGTGATCAATAGCAACCGTGGCATCTAGACACTTAGAGGTATGGGGCTCCCTTCTAACACCATCGGCTATGGCAGTCAGGGGCCTAACAAAGACCCCCAAGACTGAAATGACTGTATTTGTATGAGACTGTGCAGCTGACACCTTGGTACAAGGCATTCCAGTGCATTATGAAAACGACGTCCCCTATTGGGACCAAAACAGAATAGTTATAGGTTAATAAAGTTTATTAAAAAAAAATAGTTCTGGCTTTTGCAATGCAGCAATGTGAAGTAACACCCACCCAGCATCTTATTTTATACTCCTACTTGGGTGAAAATACTCCTCAAAAAGTCTAAGAGAATTATTTTTACTCTCCCAGAAACAATGTAGTGTGCAGCCTCCAGCCATGATGTGTCGCCATGTGACTGCAGCGGGGAAGTCCTGGCATAAAGTACAGGGTGGGCCATTTATATGGATACACCTAAATAAAATGGGAATGGTTGGTAATATTAACTTCCTGTTTGTGGCACATTAGTATATGGGAAGGGGGAAACTTTTCAAGATGGGTGGTGACCATGTCGGCCATTTTGGATCCAACTTTAGTTTTTTCAATGGGAAGAGGGTCACATGACACATCAAACTTATTGAGAATGTCACAAGAAAAACAATGGTGTGCTTGCTTTAAAGGGTTATTCTCATTTTAGACAATGGGGGCATATCGCTAGGATATGCCCCCATTGTCTTATAGGTGCGGGTCCCACCTATAACGGAGCCCCCGAAATGAATGAGGGCGCACTGCGCATGCGCAGCCGCCCTCCATTCATTTCTATGGGGCCGCCGAAAATAGCCAAGCGCTGGCTCGGCTACTTCCGTCGGCTCCATAGAAATGAATGGGAGCGCACCGCGCATGCAAGGCCCGGCTCCCATTCATTTCTATGAGCGGCGCGGGGAGCTGCGCCTGGTGGTGGCCGGACCCCCGGAAACCCGGGGTCCTCCAGGCGCAGCGCTCCCCACTCCGTTCTGGAGATAGGTGCGGGTCCCAGCGGTGGGACCCGCACCTATAAGACAATGGGGGCATATCCTAGCGATATGCCCCCATTGTCTAAGATGAGAATACCCCTTTAACGTAACTTTATTCTTTCATGAGTTATTTACAAGTTTCTGACCACTTATAAAATGTGTTCAAAGTGCTGCCCATTGTGTTGGATTGTCAATGCAACCCTCTTCTCCCACTCTTCACACACTGATAGCAACACCGCAGAAGAAATGCTAGCACAGGCTTCCAGTATCCGTAGTTTCAGGTGCTGCACATCTTATATCTTCACAGCATAGACAATTGCCTTCAGATGACCCCAAAGATAAAAGTCTAAGGGGGTCAGATCGGGAGACCTTGGGGGCCATTCAACTGGCCCACGACGACCAATCCACTTTCCAGGAAACTGTTCATCTAGGAATGCTCGGACCTGACACCCATAATGTTGTGGTGCACCATCTTGCTGGAAAAACTCAGGGAACGTGCCAGCTTCAGTGCATAAAGAGGGAAACACATCATCATGTAGCAGTTGAATGGCCCCCAAGGTCTCCCGATCTGACCCCCTTAGACTTTTATCTTTGGGGTCATCTGAAGGCAATTGTCTATGCTGTGAAGATACGAGATGTGCAGCACCTGAAACTACGGATACTGGAAGCCTGTGCTAGCATTTCTTCTGCGGTGTTGCTATCAGTGTGTGAAGAGTGGGAGAAGAGGGTTGCATTGACAATCCAACACAATGGGCAGCACTTTGAACACATTTTATAAGTGGTCAGAAACTTGTAAATAACTTATGAAAGAATAAAGTTACTTTAAAGCCAAGCACACCATCGTTTTTCTTGTGAAATTCTCAATACGTTTGATGTGTCACATGACCCTCTTCCCATTGAAAAAACTAAAGTTGGATTGAAAATGGCCGACTTCAAAATGGCCGCCATGGTCACCATCCATCTTGAAAACTTTCCCCCCTCCCATATACTAATGTGCCACAAACAGGAAGTTAATATCACCAACCATTCCCATTTTATTTAGGTGTATCCATATAAACGGCCCAACCTGTATAATGAATCTGGTGGGCAGCAGATGCCCCATCTTCGTGCCACTTTTGAGGAGTGTGAAAAGTTGAAAATGATGGGGCAAATATGGAGTGCCCAATAATTTGTGTGTGTTTTTTTTAACCATAAAAAGTGGAGTATAAAGATAAATCTGCCCAAACGGTTTGCTGCAGATTTCTTCTTTCTCGTCGAATTCCATTGGGAAAATCCGTAATGAGTCCATGGAGAGTTACAAACTTATCCCCTTTAAAAGGGTTCTCTAGGATTAGAAAAAAAACATAGCTCAGGGCTCAGAACCTCCAGCACTCCAGCTGTTCTGAAACTACAACTCCCAGAATCCTCCTTTCACTTCCATGGGAGTTACAGGAACAGCCAAGAAAGTTTGCACACTGGGAGTTGTAGTTTCACAGCGGCTGGCGTGCCGAAGGTTACTGATCCTTGATATAGCTGCTCCCCCCCCCCAAAAAAAAGCACCTCCCCTATCCACAGGTTGTGTGTGGTACTGCAGCTCTGCCTCATCGAGCTGTGGTACCAGACAAGCCGTGCACAGGGGTGCTGCTGTTTTTGGAAGAAAGGAGCCATGTTTTTCTAATCCTGGACAACTTGTGTTTTAAATTCGTCATACAAAGTTCGGGTTATCTAAGAATCCCATTATGGATTCCGAATTCCGTTATGGTCCGTGGTAGCAGAATCCATAACGGGATTATTCGATAACCTGAGCCGTGTACGCTGAACTTGAAACACAAGTTCGCTCAACACTATGGACATCCCCTTTAAAACCTCATCCACTTTGCCGCTACCGAATTCTGCCACAGATGTTCATCAGAATTTTGTTCCATATAATGAACGTACTGCAGATTTTAAAATCCACAGTATGTTCCTTATTACTGTAGGCTCAGTAAGAGAACGTCCCAATGGGCTCCATGGAAGGCTTCAGTATTGTGAATACAGCTCTGAAGCATCAGGATCAGTACAAGACATATTATGTATGTATGTATGTATGTATAGACATGTTATACTAGCAGAGTGGGGTCCCCCTTTATTAGTCAGAGCAGCGCTCCTCTGGAGGAGGGATGCTCACATCACATTTGGCATACAGCTGCAAGCATATGTTCACATCAGTCAGTCATTGGGATCCATTCTAGGTCAGATCTGGCAAAGTCCTGTCCCAGAATGTCACAGAAAAATGTAAAACAGTGATTTCCATCAGTGATTGTGAACCAAAACCAGGTGCGGCTCTAAACACAGAACAGGAGCAGATCTTTTTCCTTATACCTTATGTCTGTGGAGGATCCAGTCCTTGTTTCGACTCACAATCACTGATGGAAATCACTGACCAAACACTGATGTGGAATATAACTTGTGACAGGACAAGCGTTGTCCCATTACATACACAGAAGTCCCCTGCAGCTATTACAGAATACACTCAGTCACTTACATTGTCTCCTGCAGGATCCCATAGTAGAAGTAACAGACAAAGACCCCCAAAAAACAGGCCAGGAGCCTCAGCCCCCCATGGCCAAGCACTCCCCCTCCGTCCATGTCTCCTCCAGCTGTCACCGGCACCTCCAGCCGCACATCTCTCTCAGCCGCCGGGGACCTCATACACTCACAGCGTGCCCAGATCACGGAAGGACCCCAGCTGGGGCAGACCGCTGCACTGCCGGAAGAGTACACACGGAAAGATGACATCAGTGAGAGAGTCCGGTTCACATGGCACACGGCAAAGACAGGTAAATCATTACCTCTGGCAGATATTATCACACGCTGACTGCCATGATGGTACTCATAGTAAAACAACGGCGCTAAAGCCTCCGACAGGCATATTTATTTTCCATATATATATCACGTAAATGCAGCGGCGCATAAGCGAATCCTAATGTGGCGAGGGATGTTTTTACAGTAATTATGATAATACTATGACTGTGATGACTGATTCGAACGTCTATACAGTATATACACTATCCATACAGTGCGAAATATTGTAATCAGGCATCAATATAGACGCTTCTCATCAGGACCCTTGCTTCTGCTGAAGAGACGTGTAGTGACGTAGGCTCATGTGGAGAGCTCTGATTGGCTACTGCTTACACGTGTAATGAACCCACTGCCCCCGGCAGTTCTATTATCCCGAATGAATGGAGAATAGAAACTGATCACTAGTGGCCGAAGTGCGTTCTGTATCTTGTCCAGGAGCCATTTTCATGTGGTCATTTATATGCTTTTCTCTGTCTATGTGGGGTTTTTCTTTGCTTTTTATTAATGAAGAAGCCATGGAAATTTTTTTTTTTTCTAGTAAAAGTCTTGTCTACCTGGTGTAGTCTGCCTTTTTAAATGGTTTACACAATTATTTAAGGGGGTCTCTATGGATAAAGTTTTGTTTTTTATTTCACGGATAATCATGCAGCTCATAATCTTGCATCTGTGTGTTAACAATTTGGGGTCCGATCGTGACAAAAAAAAAAAATAATTACATGGCCCAATTAGTACCATATAACGTATCCATAGGATAACTGAATAGGACTAAGGGTGCATTCACACGACCGTAAGCGTTTTGCTGTCCGCAAATTGCGGATCCGCAAAACACGGATACCGGCCGTGTGCGTTCCGCATTTTGCGGACCACACATGGCCAGCACTATATAGAGAATGCCTATTCTTGTCCGCGCTTGCGGACAGGAATAGGACATGCTCTATATTTTTTGCGGCGCCGCGGAATGGAACAACGGATGCGGACAGCACACGGCATGCTGTCTGCATCTTTTGCGGCCCCATTGAAATGAATGGGTCCGCACCTGTTCCGCAAAATTGCGGAACGGATGCGGACCAAAAACTACGGTCTTGTGAATGCACCCTAAGAATGTGAAATCCAGCATTTGGTTAATGGGGTTATGGCAAGTTTTAAAGTTATCCCCTATCCACAGTATAACTAACTGGTAGGGGTCTGACTGCTGGGGCCCCCATTGGTGCTGAGAACAGGAATCCCATTCCCGTCCTAAAGGAGTGGCCGTCAAGCATATTCCCTGCTGCTCCATTCATTTTCTATGTAGGGTTGCCACCAACGGCAACGAGCACCAAAGGACTAGTCAGTATTACAATTGACAGGCTGTTCCCGGGATTTAATTTGTGATGGTGCTATCTCAGACTATATAGCAGCTAGAGATATGAGCAGGATCTAGAGATATCAGCCAGGTCTAGTTTTAAAGCTAAGAATGTAAGCTTTAATACAGCGATTCTAGCCCCCCTACTGCATGAAATCTCTGGCTGTATGAATGTCAGCACCACCACCAGTCAGAGTATACTTACTCTCTGTCACTTATGGAGAGGGGGGGGGGGGGGGGGGGCTTTTTCCCAAAAAGAAAGACGGTGTGAAGATGAGCACTACCCTTCTGCACCTAATTAGTCATTTCATTGAAACCCAGATGTCATAAATGATAATTTTCAATTAGTTTTATAAAACAAACCAGTATGGAAAACTAAGGCAAACTGGGTTCCTGCATACAGCTACACTGTCCAGGGGCAGCCTGAAATAGACGTAGGGGATGCATTTTTCCTTGCTTTGTGGTTATTAAAGATGTTATCCAAGACTAAACATTTTTAACAGACTTCCTCAGAGTGGCTGGACCCGCAGTGGGGTTCATACTTACCTGGCCCCCACCACTGGATTCTGACTGCATCTCTCCATGACCACCTCGGCAGGTCCCAGGTCTCTGGGAATCAACAGCCCATTGACGGGCGTCACGTGACCACAGCAGCCAATCAATGGCTGGTCTGTTAAAAAAGTTTAGTCTTGAATAACCCCTTTAAGAAACAGTTGGTGCCCAACAACATCTGTGTTAAAGGGGTATCCAGTGCCTTAATTTTAAATAAAGATGGGGTCAGAGAGGCCAAAAATAACAACTGGTGAGTACTCACCTTACTGAACCTCACCGCTGCTTTGGTCCCTGCTCCTCTCCACTTCCTCTTCTCAGGCTCGACATACAGGGATCGACTTGGACTGCCCTCTTAGCCAATCACAGGCTGAGGTGGGATTGATAAAGGGGTTTTTCGGTTGTTTGAAGTTATCCCCTATCCACAGAAAAGGTGATAACTATTAGATCGGTCAGAGTCCTACCGCTGGGACCTCCACTCATCACGAGAACGGGGGCCCCATAACTCCTGCAGCCCCTGAAATGAACGCGTGATCTTTGGGGATCCTAGTGGTAGGACTCCCACCAATCTAATAGTTATCCCCTATCCTGTGGATAGGGAATAACTTCAAACGACAGGAATACTCCTTTAAGGTGAGTACTGGTAATTTGCTATTTTTGCCCTCTCTCCAGGGGTGGATTGGCCATAGACCTTACAGTGAAGTTTCCCAGTGGGCCAATGCCGGCCAGTGGAAGTTTTTGGGGATGTATTTTGTGCTGCTGGCAGTATTTGTGATTCAGTGTGGTATTTGGCTCTGTTGAGGTGGTATAATGTGCCACAATATGGTATTGCTGGCCCTGCCTTCCATCAATTTGGACCCAACTACAAAACGGGGCCACTTTTAGTATTTTTTTCCAGGGCCACTTAAGTTCCCAGTCCGCTCCTGCATTCCCATAAAGAATGGATGGAGCAGCCTACCTGATCCTGCTGCTCTATTCTTATGGGTAGATGGGACCCCCGTTCTCCCATAATCTGTGGCGGTCCCCACTAGTCAGATACAGATATCTTGGAACAATCCCTTTAATGATCGATTAGGGTCCCCTGAGAATGAGGGGGTTGTAGCACTGTATACCCTTTAAGGGGGTCCCTGAGCGGGGCCCTATTGAATGAAGCACTGCGTTCCACTACAACTTTTACCTTTGAGATCTCCGAACTGTAATATGTATTGATGTGACTGGAGTCTAAGGCTGGAGAATTCATGCCTCACCATCACACTTATTTTATGTGACGGGGGGCCCTCTTTTGGTCACCAGCTGTAATTACAATGTGCTTCTTCCCTACGGCTACACCGCCGGATGATGCTAATACAATTTTAATCCACAAGCTTTCCACTTCTATCGCCTCGTCCAATTTTCATTGCGTTGTATTGGAGCAGCCAACTCTGTGCCGCCAGCAGATAAACCTGGTGATTTCATGGAAGGCACATTTATGGAGCCATCTCTAATTGAAAGTGTAATGCAAATCAGGAGAATGCGGGATCATGCAGATATCATTACACAGACAGAATTGACTTGAGCCTTTGTGGGTTGCATAGATAAATCAGGCATCTCAGGGGGAAAGACGAGACAAAAGATCTGGCGGGGGGTACAGTGAGCAGGGGGCGCGGTGAACAAATATAATTAAGCTGAATTATGGGGAGGGGGACGTTCACATGACACCATAGATAACGGGCGGAGGGAGAACAGCAGCTATGATCATGAAAGGGAGGAAGGACGGCTGATATAGTGCTCATTGCTTGTATCACAGATGGAAGACCTGCTGTGCCCATCTGATGTAGCTAGCTGGCCCCCGCTGGATCACCTTGGCCGTAGGTGGGAACTCCATGATCACAAATCAGTGCCATCCCAAAAAACTCCTTTAAAGGGCATCTGTAATGACTTCCAGTAGGTGAAACTGTCGGCTGCTGTAGATCAGTGCTGATTATATCTGGTATCTCCATATGTGCCATATAATAAGCAAATTACCCTGTACGTGCAACAAGGGCATAATTGTTGCACCCAGAGGCTCCACTCTTTTTCTGCTATGCTGCGCCTCCACCTCTGTAGTGAAAACATATCCACCCTGGAGTGAGTGCGTTCAGCACATGCGCAGTAAAGGGATGGAGACCGCCAGGCAGATGGGCAATCTCCACCCCTTTACTGTGCATGCGCCAAATGTGCTCTCATGAGACATTGGGCCCAGTCGTGAATATGTTTTCACTGCCTGACCTGTCACGGCGGTGGGAGTGGAGCTTTTGGGTGCAATGGCACCCCCTTTGTTGCACCTAGGAGGTGATTTGATATGAAATATAAAAAGTTTTTTTCTACAGATTGCAGGCACGTATGGAGATGCCAGAGATATCATCAGACTCTGCAGACAAGCACCGATCTATAGTACAGCGGCCTACGGTTTCATCCACTGGTAAATGATGACAGATGCCCTTTAAACCTACATAAAGAACTTTTCAAATACTTTGCGTTACCGTTCTTGTGTTATTTCATAAATATCGTCTGATATGTCATCGATAACTGTGCGCTCACATTGGTGAAGCGTGTGATCTCACACCACCACTGATTTCCAGGATAAAAGGGCTCCATAGAGCTCTATAACCCCTTTGGTACTGCTCAGAGATGTCTGTTAGGGCGTATTCACATGAACGTGGTTTGGTTCTGCACATTCCATGTTGCTCTGTTCCGTGGCCCTGCAAAAATTATAGACTTTGTCCTATTTTTGTCCGTTCCGCAAATTGCAGAAGGTACATGGGCGGCATCGGTGTTTTGCGGATCGCAAAACGCGGCACATTAGTTTGCATGAGCCCTTCTGACACAACGTTCACACCACGCTACCACTTCTTGTATTGGCCATTTCCTAGAATGTGGCAGATATCTCCGAGCAGTGCCAAAGGGGTTTGGGCCCTCTAAGCTGTTCATTGTGGAAATCACTGAAGGTGTGAGATGCCAGAATCCACCAGGGTTATCTGCTCCTATGTGTCTGAAGATCAGAATAATTGAATCCCGTGCATCAGCCGTATTTCAGCTCCTATAATGCACTACTCCCTAAATGGAGCAGAAAACATCATGTAACCCAATATTAGTACAGGCAGAGTATCTTGTGCAGGGAGGAGGTAGAATCAAAATTTTCCGAAAGCCACCCACCCACCTGACTTCAGGAGTAGCTGGATCCAAGTCTACATCTTTGCCATCCATTGCGTCTAAAACGCGTCTGCTGCGCTGTACAGGAAATCCACTGCCTGAGAACAGACCGTCATTCATTACACATCATAATTATAGGGATTCTGTATACTCTCAGGTTAACCAGTTATTTGCCAGCAAAGTTTGTGGACAGTCGTGGAGGCGCGAGAGGTAGAGCGTCTTTGGGTGGGGGAGCACATGTGGCGGCTGTTGGTGACCCATCCTTTATATGACTGCAGTAAGAAAAAATCCAAAATGTAACTCTTGAGTAAGATTTTTTTGGCACGCGTTGTTCCTGTTTACAGAGGGCTCGGGAAATTGCTGCCAACCAGATCCTAGCAAACAGCAAAGCTGCGGGATCAAACGGAAATCTATGTGCACACAAACTGGAACCAGACGTCTGTGTCACTGCGCTGAGCAAAGCGGGCATCGTGTCAAACCATTAAAGGGCCTATGCTATGATTGATGTAAAAAATGAAAATCAGATATCATCTAGTACATGACAATCTTCCCATTCATTGCTCTGCTAAATTTATTTCAGGCTGGCAGCTTAGGGGGAGGTCCATTCTGCTACAGCTATCTCTCTAGCTAGTCTACATCTGAAGGAGCATGTCCTTTATGCTGCAGCTCTCTACCTATCACATCTCAGAGGCCATGTCCTTGCTTTTGCAGTACTCTCCCTATCACAGCTCAGGGTGTGTCTTTTCTCATAGGCAATGTCCTTTCTGCTGCAGCTTTCTTGCTATCACAGCTGCAATTTCCTCCCTATCACAGCTCAGGGGGCATGTCCTTTCTGCTATAGCTCATTCCCTATCACAGCTCAAGAGGTGTGTCCATTCTGCTTTAATTCTTTCCCTGTAACTGCCACAGCTTCTAACAGAAGATATGGCTGGTGACATTAGAAGATTTAAACTGAGCGTGTGCGACCACCTCGGACGGAGAAATAAGGAATTGATTGGTGAGGGTCCTACTGCTGGGACCCCCACTAATCACAAGTAAGGGGACCCTGTGCTCGCTGCCACTCCTTTTTGTCCATTCGTTTCTTTGGGAGTTTTTGGACACAGCTAGGGCTGTACTCGGCTGTCTCCAGAAGTGCCATAGAAATGAATAGAGAAGATGAACATGTGTTCATTTGAGGGGGGGGGGGGGGGGGGGGTGGTACAGGGGCTCCGCTCTCATGATTGGTGGAGGTTCCAGCAGTAAGACCCCCAAGATCAAATAGTTAACCTCTATCCTGTGGATCTAGAGGTGGTTAACCTCTATCCTTGATTTTAGGGTCCATTCAGATGTCCGTTTGATGGTCCGCAAATTGGGAATCCACAAAACACGGATATTGGCCGTGTGCATTCCGCATTTTGCGGACCTATGGCCGGACCTATGACAGAAATGCCTATTTTTGTACGCGATTGCGGACAAGAATAGGACGTGCTCTATCTTTTTTTGCGGGGCCACTGAACAAAACTACGGAAGCGTTTTATTGTGGTTCTTTATCTGGAGCCTGAACATGAGATTCTTAAAAATGGGGTCCAGATTGTTTCATAGAGAGCCCCCACTATAAGAAGTGCGTCGTCTCCTAGTTTGTATATGGAATAAATGTTTCCTAAATTAAGGGGTTGGTGTCGCTGTGGACATAACATATGGTATGCAAGGTGTGTACGTATGGAGGTCGCTAGAACTTTTAGAGACCATAAAGACCATTGGGGGGGGCAATTTGTTTTTAATTACTGCATTTTACTCATTAAATGGGTAAAAATCATGTTTTTCAGTTGGTCCTTATTAAACATTTTCCTGTACAGTTTTGTCAGCTTCTGTGCATTTGCAGACTCGTGGGCACCGAGTCCAGTCAGACAGCAGCTCTGGCAGCTATGTGTAGCCCTTATCTCTGAACTCCTGCTTGCTTATAAACATTCATTATAGTGAAACCCTTGTCAGTTTCATAAGAATATAGCTTAAATGAATGTTTGAGTGTTCAGGAGTCCAGAGATAAGAACTATACATGGAGCCGTCAGACCTCTGAGGGGATATGATCAAAACTGGTGCAAAGGGAAGCTGGCTTAGTTGCCTGTAGCAACCAATCAGATTCCACCTTTGGAGCTCTGGAAAATGAAAGGTTGAATCTGATTGGATGCTATGAGCAGTATGTGCACACACTTTGTATGTACAATATGTGGAACAGTCACACTGCATATGGAATAGGGACTATAATATACAGTGTGGGTGATTTATCAAAACCAGTGTGAAGGAAAACTGGCTTAGTTGCCCATAGCAACCAATCAGCTTCCACCTTTCATTTTTGAAAGCTCCTTGGGAAAATGAAAGGTGGAATCTGATTTGTTGCTTTGGGCAACAAAGCCAATTCTCCTATACACCAGTTTGATGAATCAGGGTTTTAGGAAATTGGTGGGTGGTGCAGATCAGAGTATTGTCCCTGTTCACATGAATAGAACATAGCCATTATAATTACACTGCGCTGCCGCTGCAAAGTGGACAACACGTGGGTAATTTTGAAGAGGCAGCAGAACTCACATGAGCACCACAAACCCTTCAAACAGCTGATCGGCGGGGGCCCCGGGTGTTGGACCCCTTCTGACCTGATATTGATGACTCATCCTGATGACAGGTCATCAGTATTAAAGGGGTTGTCCCACGAAAAATATTCTACAGTTTTCAAACCAGCACCTGGGTCTAAATACTTTTGTAATTGCTTGTAATTAATAATGTAGCATAGCCACTGAGTTATTCAATAAAATGTATCTGTATAGCGCCACCTGCTGTTTGTTCTTTTCTTATTTCTTTGTCCTGCTCACTGGGATGGCCGCACATGCTCAGTTTCATCTTTCAACTGCCTCCTGAGCTGTGATAGGGAGAGCATGGACACGCCCCCTCAGCTGCAGCAGAAAGGACACTCCCCTTGAGCTGTCAGCTTGATATAAATCTAGCAGAGCAATGAATGTGTAGGTCTCTGTATCCGTGTGAGGTACAGGGCTGGTTCTAGCTTTGTTAGAAAGAGATTGTCATGTCCTATATGATGTCTGATTTTCATTTTTTACATCAGTCATGGGATAACCCCTTTAAGCCAGTGGACAATCCCTTTAACATTCAGGAGTTCTCCTCTAATTGTGACTAGGTGATCTTTGATTGGTTAGATACTAACATTGTTCACCTTTTTATACTATGTATGTATTCACATTTATTCTATGATTAGAAGTGTGAGGTAGCTCGAAACACCTCAGTTTTTCCTGCTCCTCTCTGTATGCAGTTTTAGAGGGTTCCGATAAAAGACCTCATTTTACGTAGAGGAAGTTGTGCTGGCCACAGTTCATCTCCACTCTGCGGTCATGTGACCTAACAGCATGGCGCTAACTGTTAGGGCTCATTCAGACGGCCGTATGCTGTCTGCAAAAATGCGGATCTGTTTTTTTACGGACAGTTCAGAATGTCCACACAAACCTCCCCCCCCCACATCCTTATTTTCACTGACAAGTATAGAACATGTTTTATTTGTTTTGCGGAGCTGTAGAACACAAGAAATGACCCCCATAGAAGTGACTAGGTCCTTATCTAAGGGTCCATTCACACGTCTGCAAGTGTTTTGCAGTCTGCAAATTGCGGATCCACAAAACACGAACGCCGGCAACGTGCAGTCCATAAACGCCATGTGTGTTCCACATTTTGCAGAGAGAATTACACATAACACTGATCAACACAATGCTCTTCTGGGGGTATCTTTATCTAGGCCTCTCAAGAAAACAGCAGAGCTGTCCTACCAACTCTACACCCACTGGTATCATGAGGATTACCCTTCAGATAATCCCCTCCCCTCACAGCAGCAGTAAACTAATAACGGACTACCTGTATATATAGGAGGTCTTATTATTAGTGCTGACTGCTACAAAGGGACAATATTTTGTATTTAATTTTCAGTTGTATAGTATTGCCGAAATGAAGAAGAAGATAGTTCAACTATCTTTCTGATAGATATGCCCCTATACAAATCACCGTAACATAGACGTGCAGACTTCAGAATATTCCAGGACAGGGATGCCCAACCATGTGGCCCTCCAGCTGTTGCAAAACTACAACTCCCGCATGTCTGGACAACCTACAGATATTAGAGCATACTGGGAGTTGTAGTTTTTCAACAGCTGGAGGGCTGTAGGTTTAGCATCCCTGTGCTAGGATATAGAAATGTTGGTGTTTTTAAGGGCCCATTCACACGACCGTGTGAATGGGTCCACATCTATTCCGCAATTTTGCAGAATAGATGCGGCCCCATTCACTTCTATGAGAGCGGGCAGCCGCGGCACGGAGCCAACTCCGTGCCGCGGCTCCGCATTAAAAAAATAGAACATGTCCTATACTTGTCCGCAACAGTGGACAAGTATAGGCATTTTCAATGGGGCGCCCGGCCGTGTGTTCGGAACATTGCGGAACACACGCCGGACGGCACCCGTAGTATTGCGGGTCCTCATTTTTGCGGACCCGCAATATTACGGCCGTGTGAATGCAGCCTAACTCTCTAATGACATAGAAAATTGCTTACTCCTGCCAATAATGAGGCCTGTTCCCCAGCGGAGCTCCATCGTTCCTTACCTGATCAGTATATAGCAGGCAGTGCCTCTGCTTCAGGACTCTCTGGATTAGCTGTCAGAGTTACACTGTTCCAGTTCATTACATTTCTAAACTTTAAGTCAGATTGTTCCAGGAGCTGCTCCATGTCCCCGCGTCCCCTCCCTCCGCACACACAGGGATCGCACTGACCCAGCTGATAAAGGCCACAGTTACCTTGGCTGCTTCTATCTGACCCCTTCAGGTTATCAAATTAATATTATGCATAATACCAGTCATCACTTAAAGGGGTTTTCCAATTTCCATCAACGTCCTTTAAAATAATACCTGTAATTTTGTAATGTATTTCTTTTGCCTATATTGCTTCCATCTTTGGTTCTGGGGTCACATGACTATGCCCATGCAGCTCTTTCCTATTTCCTGTGATGTTATGTCTATGGGCGTGTCAGAGCAAGAACAGGAGCAGTGATAGGGGAGTGTCTACATATCTAGCTGTATGATAGGAGATGGTAACTGGCTGGGTGTTGTTAGGGGCGGGGCTGGAGTTGTGGCAGAGAAATGAGAAGTGCATCATGGGTTTGGTTGGATATAGCAACAGGAAATGCTAAATACAGGGTGGAAAGAAACCAGAGGGATTTGTGTACATGGTGAAATGGATAAGGAGAGTCCAAATCAACTGGATAGGTCATCAGTATCTTATTGGTGGGGAGTCTGACACCCAGGACCCTGCCGATCAGCTGTTTGAGAAGGCAGTAGTGTTCCTGTGAGCGCCCTCTCTCAGCAAACCAAGCACAGCGCCGTACATAGCATAGTGGCTGTGCTTGGTATTGCAGCTTAGCTGAGCTGCTCCTAGGCCACATGATTAATGAACGTGTGGTCACTGGCCTAGGAAAAGCAGAGAGAAGGCCTTCTTAAACAGCTGATCGGCGGGGGTCCTGGGTGTTGGACCCTCAACTATCAGTTACTGATTACCTATCCATAGGATAAGTCATTGGTAAAAAATAGCTCAGAAAATCCCTTTAATATATTACATTACTTATCATGTATGGATCCCAAGTTACAGACTGAAGTATACTTCATTTATGATGCAGCTCTAGTTGTCATTGGAATCAGTCAATAAACATGTTGAACAGATACTGAACAAGCAGAGAATATTGATAACCTCATCATGACAATCCCGCCCAAAAATAGGTACGGCTTCTGAAACTCATTCCATGGACTGTAGTATTACATGGTGCCCATTCAAACGAATGCTGAATCCTCTAGGGCAGAGGTCAGCAACCTGCAGCCTACAACTACCAGCATGCTCCATTCACTTCTGTGGGAGTTTCAAGAACAGCCAAGCAAGATGCATGCCGGGAATTGTAGTTTAAAGGGAGTCTTTCATCTGTTTTTCACTTATATAACTAAGAGCACTGCCCCACAGAAGATTGCAGTCACATCCCAGACATACCTGTGTGCACTATGCCACAACCCCTTTAAAAGGTTTATCTTATACAGTAGGACATGCTACCACTTTATAAAGGGTGGTCCGACCACGTTAAAAGGAGTCAGTCACCTAATTTTCACCAATATAACTTAGAGCACTGCCCCACAGAAGAGTGCACATACATCCCATACATACCTGTGTGCACTGTGTGTCTGTATTACGTGTCCAGGAAAAGCAGTTTTATTCTTCAGGAAAACAGCTCCCAAGTGCCCGACTGAAAGTGAAAGTAAAAACAGCTTTCTCTCCCGACTCGATTTCTAACAGCTATATCTTCTGATATACTGGATATAATGCTGAGATTTTGGCATCATTTGAAAGCTTGGAATGCCAGAAAGGTTCCTTGGAAGGTCAGAACCATCTTCTACTAATCCCAAGATATGAGCAGCTAAAGCAGCCCTCCCCTCTTCAGTCTGGTGTGCGTTGGGGACTTGGGAGCTGTTTTCCTGCATAATAAAAGTGCTTTTCCTGGACATGTAATACAGACACACAGTGCACACAGGTATGTCTGGGGTGTGTCTGCAATCTTCTGTGGGGCAGTGCTCTTAGTTATATAGGTGAAAAACAGGTGAAAGACTCCCTTTAACAACACTTGGGGTGCTGAAGGTAGCTGATCCCTGCTCTAGAAGTATAACCATTGCTGTCCCCTCCGAATTAGGCACTGGGGTGTAGTCCTGACCGGTTAACCCCTTATGATATTCATATGCTCTATAGGGCAACCTCTTTACCATTTTGACTATGGCAGCTTGACTATAATTTAAAGTAATTCCAAATTTCCTGTAAGGGGATTCACATACAACCTCATGTGGCCCCTGCTTTAATGTGCATTCACTTTCGGGCCCATTCATTTCTATGGAGTCGCAAAAAAATGCGGACAGCACATGGATGTCACCTGTGTCCTGTCTGCATCTGTAAATGATAGAACATGTCCTATTCTTGTCCATTGTACAGACAAGAATAGGCATCTGTTCAATGGGGGCTGCATAGTGTGTGGGATGCACACGGTCCGCATCCATTTTTTGCAGACCAAAAAAAGGATACGGTCGTGTGAATACACCCTGAGTGAAAGTGACTTTGATCAGGAGGCCACATTGAAGCGGGCTGAGAAGGAATACCGTATACCTTCAGAGGTGCGTGCAGATAAGGGTTAACTTGCAGACGTGACTTTGTAGGTGTCACAGCGGGGTTTCTCCGGGAGCTGGAGCTACACACAGATCATGAGCTTCTATTACAATTTCAATTGAATTTCATGCTCCCAGAGGCCCCTATGTACACAGCAAACTCATTACGCATTCAAAAGAGTGGTCTCTGTGCACTGCAGACACCCCTGGGTATTTTCGGAAACTACCAGCTAATTAAGAGAGAATGGGAAATTAAAAAAACAGATGCAGAAACACGCTCTCCGCCATCTTACCACACCGCTAGAGCAAAAAGCAATGAGGTCTGAGGTACGACGTGCCCACATCTAAGATAACCAGGGCTGGAACACAACGAGGCACATTCATAAAAAGCATCATCTGGCTGCCAGCTTTTATATTGGTGCTGGCTCCATTTGTAAGTGAAGTGAGAATGTTCACAAAAATATCGCTCAGTTATATCTGGATTAGGGTGCGTTCACAAGACCGTAGTGTATTGCGTATCAGCAAATTAAGGATCCGAAAAACATGGATATCGACCCGTGTGCGTTCCGCAATTTGCAAACCGCACATGGCCGCCGCTATCATAGAGAATTTATTCTTGTCCGCAATTGCGTCGCGTTCTGAAGCCATGTTCAATCCCTTATATATGGCAAATGCATGGGTCACCATTCAAACAGCAGATGCCAAAAGAGCCTCATCCATTGGACACGTATAGCTTTTCTATAGAGACATAAAAACGTATACCGCACTATGTACTTATATTAAACATTGGAGCCTCTGGGTGAGGTAATCCACTATTGAGGTCATTTATAAAACTGGTGTAAAGTAGAACTGGCTTAGTTGCCCATAGCAACCAATTAGATTCCACCTTTCATTTTCCAAAGGAGCAGTCAAAAATGAAAGGTGGCATCTGATTGGTTGCTATAGGCAACTAAGCCAGTTCTACTTTACACCAGTTTGATAAATGACCCCATATATGTCTATACAGTGGCAAATGTCAGTGCCCTCCGGCAGAGGTATACATTGCAGAATCTTTTAGTCCTCTATCACACAAGCAAGTTTTCAGTCCGGATGCGATTCTTGTACGGAATGCGTTTTACATGTATCCTCTTTGCGTTCAAGAAGAATTGCAGCATCTTCTATATTGTGCGTTTTTCACACAGTCAAAACCATCAGTTTTTCTTTCCCTGAACAGACCCTGACACATTCTGTATCGCTTGTGTGAAAGAGGCCTTATGCAGGGCTGGCATAAGCACTAAGCAAATATGGGCAGCCTCTGCCTCCACCCCTTCAATGGGAAGTCTCTGCCCGGCTTACCCATGGAGATCACCGGATCTCCAGAAAAAGCCCTTGTCCTTCGCGATTCAGCGCAGGGCAAGGAAGAGCATCGGAGCATGATGCTCTTTTAAATCCTTTTTCGGGAATAGAATATTGATGGTCTCCTCAGGATAGGTCATCAGTATCTGAGCAGTGGGGTCAGACACCGACCAGGTGTTTGAAGAGTTCATGGCACTACTGTGAGCTCCACTGTCTTCTCAGTTTACCAAGCACAGCACCGTACATTGTATAGTGGCTGGTATTGGTATTGCAGCTCAGGCCTATTCTCTTGAGTGGGCCTGAGCGGCACATAGGCCACGTGACCGATGAACGTGACATCACAGGACTAGGAAGAGTCTGTAGCGCCATCTCCTCTCACAGTTACAGTACGGGTTCTACATTTGAAATGTATCTGCTGTATGTTAATTCCATGGAAACACAGCGGCCTGTGATGTCACATCCATTGGTCACATGCAGGGTTGCCAACCTTCCTTTCAAATTTTTCTGGACAACTGAACCAAAATTTACGGATGGCCCAAATTTTTTATGGACATAATAAACCACACCCCTTTTTTAGAGAACACGCCCCAGAATAAAGAGGATTGTTCAGTATTTGAAAATAAAATATGGCATATGGAAAATAAATCAACAATTTTCAGCTGTTACATCCCTGCCATTCTAGTCTGAGTGCTTTGTTTATATGGCTGCAGTGATGATTCATCGGGCCATGTAAAGGCTCCCTGCCCGAGCGCCGATATCGCTGATCGGCGCTCGGGCAGGGAGACACATCGGCCCGTCTAAAAGGGCCTTTAGACAGCCCCCTGTAGTTCATTTAGCTCCCATAGTGCCTCCAGAAGTTAGATAGCCCACTTTACTTAAGATAGTGCTCTAAGTAGATTAGATAGCCCCATGTAGTGACCCAGTAGTTTAGATAGCCCCCTTTAGTACAGATAGCCCCCATAGTGCCTCCAGAAGTTAGATAGCCCACTTTACTTCAGATAGTGCCCTAAGTAGATTAGATAGCCCCATGTAGTGACCCAGTAGTTTAGATAGCCCCATTGAGTGCCCCCAATAGTTTAGATAGCCCCCTTTAGTACAGATAGCCCCCATAGTGCCTCCAGAAGTTAGATAGCCCACTTTACTTCAGATAGTGCCCTAAGTAGATTAGATAGCCCCATGTAGTGACCCAGTAGTTTAGATAGCCCCATTGAGTGCCCCCAGTAGTTTAGATAGCCCCCTTTAGTACAGATAGCCCCCATAGTGCCTCCAGAAGTTAGATAGCCCACTTTACTTCAGATAGTGCCCTAAGTAGATTAGATAGCCCCATGTAGTGACCCAGTAGTTTAGATAGCCCCATTGAGTGCCCCCAGTAGTTTAGATAGCCCCCTTTAGTACAGATAGCCCCCATAGTGTCTCCAGAAGTTAGATAGCCCACTTTACTTCAGATAGTGCCCTAAGTAGATTAGATAGCCCCATGTAGTGACCCAGTAGTTTAGATAGCCCCATTGAGTGCCCCCAGTAGTTTAGATAGCCCCCTTTAGTACAGATAGCCCCCATAGTGCCTCCAGAAGTTAGATAGCCCACTTTACTTCAGATAGTGCCCTAAGTAGATTAGATAGCCCCATGTAGTGACCCAGTAGTTTAGATAGCCCCATTGAGTGCCCCCAGTAGTTTAGATAGCCCCTGTAGTTCAGGTAGTCCCCATAGTGCCCCCAGACATTAGATAGCCCCCTTTAGTACAGATAGCCCCCATATAGTGCCCCAGCAGTGAAATAAAAACAAAAATGATATACTTACCTGATTCCTTAAGACAGTTCTCAATGCCACACTGTAACTCCGTCCCGGCGCGTGCGGCGCGCCGCATGATGATGTAATCACGTCTGTACGTTCGTGGTGACGTCATCACAGAGCGAGATGCCTGCGCCGGGCCCAGGACAGAGGTACTGTGTAACATTAGGCTGCAGGCTGACCTGCCTGCGGCCTATTGTACATCGCAGGCGGAGCCTGCATGGATCCACAGTATTCACGGCAAATGTGCCGTGAATACTGTAGTAGATTCACGGACAGGCTTTTTTTCTGCCGGACGCTACGGACGGCAGAAAAAAAACACCCTGTTTTTACGGACTGTCCGTGAATCTACGGACGGTTGGCAACCCTGGTCACATGGCCTTTTTTGCCTCTCAGCTGAATGGGGCTGAGCTGCAATACCAAGCATAGCCACTATACAATGTATGGTGCTGTTCTTGGTGTAGTATGAAGAGACTGCAGCTCTCATCTGAATGTGAGGCCCCTTTAAACAGCTGATCGGTGAGGGTATGGTAGTGGGACAGATACTGATGACCTATCCTAAGCACAGGTCATCAAGTACCAGATGGAAATATATTGTTGAAGAGCATATAATTTCCATTTATTGGCCCCCTCCCCTATGTAAATCAAGAGGCTACTGGCACATACACCACCGTAAGCTGTCATATTGTGTGTGTAAAGTCATGAGCACAGTGGCAGGTTTCCATGGAAACTGGTGATGTCACTGTGACATGGCGGGGGCCGGCAAGAATACGGATCACTAGGAAGAGTCATCGAATAGGCTGTTACTATGGACCACTGTTATCATAGATGAAAATAAAATGTGAACAATAATAAAACTGCCTTTAGAACAGGAAAATTAAATATTTAGTGCCCCCCCCCCCCAAGATCTACAAAGAAAAAAAGTCAGCTTCAATTCTAAACAAAGCCCAAAATTTGCTCAAAACATCCAAAGTCAGGGAAGGGTTAATCCTTCCTGATTGCAGTAGCCGCCACTAGATGGCGCGCGTCCTGATCTGGTCTAGGGCGGAGTCACAGGTGCCACTCTCGACAAAACTCAGTTGTCGTGGGCGGGATTATTGACGAATAGATGGGCGTGGACGCGCATGCGTGCCACTCTCCCGTTACCCGGAGACGGCGCTGAACGGATTCCAGGGCTGGGGTAACCGCGCGAACGGGAGCCTGGCATCGCAGTAAACGGGAGGGCCGAGCGATGCCCCGGAGGAAGGTGAGCAATGCGTGCGGTTAACACACGGGCTTGACGGTCGGCGTCAGCGTGGAAAATACGAGAAGGGCAGTGACCGGGGACGCTGAACGTGGGGCACTGGTAGTGCGCGAACCAGGAGCACCTCGGCATCTAATGCGGAGGCTCCAGGCGTGAACAAGGCCCGTGTCGGTTTTTCTCATGTTCTGTGCTAATTGGGTGTTGGGCAGTGACAAAGCATGTTGATTGGTTGATGGTCTAATGACTCGTTTGTTGATTGGCTGGTTAACATGTCAGTCACAGCTGGCGCCTCGCGTGTGGTTTTGAGCTCATTGATTCGCTATGGCGCCAATCACATGGGTTCCCGCCCCTTCTGTCATCTGATTGGTCGTCGTTATTGTGCTCATTCTGTCATAGGCTGGTTTTGCTGTCTGTCAACAGTCTGGCGCATCCTCGTGTTTCATGATTGGTCTGTTGGAGCCCTATGTGATCGTTTAGCCAGTGGCAGATTTTGTAGGCGTGGTCATAACAAACCTCGGTCCTGAGCATAGCAGATCGTCACATGTTCACAGCTGCTCTGTGTCTGCGATCTGGGACTTGTATGTAATGACGTCCCGAGAAAGTGGCCAATCAGATCCCTGCTTTCATTTTTTCGTTGTGCCCTCCTCTTCTTGTATGTGCTTTGGGGTACAGTAGACTAGTGATCAATGCTGCTCCCCATAGATATAGGGGCGCCCCTGCCATTGGTCATGTTACAGGGATGTTCTACATTGTAAGCACTTGCCTTAAAGGGTTTGTCCTTGAATGACAACTTATCTGTCCACAGGACTGCTGTTTTAAGTGTCCTAGTGGTCAGACCCCCAAAGATGTGCTTGCTGTCGCTTTATTCTATTGGCATAGCCATCTCTGGTAGACTTTGAATGGAGTGGAGACCTGCAGTCTGTATATTTCTGCCCTTTGCAATGCACAGTGTGGTCACTGGCCATTGGAAAGGAGAGACTGCCGTATGTACGTTGTATGGGCCGCTCACCTCAGTATGAGCCGTGCGATTGTCAATCCTAATCACAGCCTGTTCCATAGAGGAATGCTGGAAGCAGTTCGGATGGGACAGAAGATTCCGATTTCTCTACAGACATGGAGCACACAGACAGTTCTGAAAGCGACGCCAACTCTCGAGGTCCTGCCCGCATCACCCGGTCCACAGCGAGGCTCAGCCAGAGCTCACAAGGTAGGTCACGCCCCCCACATAGAACTGAAGGCTGTCTAGCTGGGATACCATACAGAGTAAAATTCCCTTAGGGCTCAAGTGTGTGCACCGTATCACGGATGCGGATCCATTCACTTGAGTGGGTCTGCAATCCGAAAGGAGCGGTGCAGAACGGAGGCACGGAAGCACTAAGGAGCACTTCTGTGGGGTTTCTCTCCATGCCCAAGTTGAATGGGTCTGCATCCGTCTGCAAATGGTGCCTGTGCATTGGGGACCGCACATTGCCTTAGGGTGCGACCAAGCAGTGTTTTTTTTTTTTTGTTTGTTTTTTTTTTTTGGACAAAGTTTTGAGTCAGATCTGCCCGAAGTGGGTCCAGCAGGAAGAAGTAGTAGAAGGCCTTCCTTTGTATCTCCTTTCACAGCCACTTCCGTCTTTGGTAGAGAAGTCTGCAGGAAGATCTGCTTCAAAACATCTAAAAAAAAACCTCTGCGTGGCCGTACCCTTAATATGTCATCAGTGGGAACTTGTGGGTGCCGGGTTAAGGGAATCTCTGTCGCGGGGTTATGTGTGGTGTGTTTTCTAGGATTATAATGGCTCTAGTTGACGTGATCTTTTATCATTTGATGGCTAACCTTCTTGTCTTAATCTTTCGTAGTTACAGAGATGCATGGCTGCTTACGCAGTCCAACTAAAGGAGTAGTTTAGAGGGCACTTCATTACTTGTGCGTCTTGATCCTGACCCTGCAGAATGGATTGTAGTAGTTTCTAGCTCTAGGCCTGAGCAGATAGGGATAGGGGCACCACGTGTTACCGGTGACCATTAGTAGGGTAGTACTGATGACCTATCCTGAGGGTATGTGATCGGTGGGGGTCTGATGCTCAGCATCCACAGCCGATCAGCTGTTTGAAGAGTGCTATCCTCGTAGCTTTCCCAGCACAGCACCGTCCATTGGATAGCGGCTGTGCTCGGTATGGCAACTCAGTCCCATGCATGTCATTACCTAGGCCATGTGACTGACGAATGGGACGTCGCTGCCCTAGGAAGAGGCTACGGAGCATTGTGGTTTCTTTAAATAGTTGATGGTTGGAGTGGCAGGTGTCACATACCCAGCGATCAGATACTGATGATCTATCCCGAGGATTTATTAAAGGGGTTGTCCATTGCGGGCAAAACTTTTAGTAATGTTGTTTATTGAGCAATTATCAGGATAGGTCTCCGATATCAAATCTATGGGGTCAGACACCTGGAAGCCCCAGGCGGGATGGAAGGCTCTGTCCACTGCCCTCGGTGTGCTGGAGCTCAGCCCTCACATGGGGGATTGCAGTACCCCAGCCTGGCCACCACATAGTGGATGAATCCTTCCGCTTCCATCTGTCTACTGTATGATTTCCGGCACTGGCTGCTGCCTGAAACCGTCTGACCCCCACTGATTGAATATGGATGGCTGATCCTGAGGCTAAGTCCTGGAAAACCCCTAGATTCCATAGTCTCCATCACTGTTCCCCTGTCGCTCCTGTTCTGATGCTTCCCTGGTTCCAACTCGACATGCAGGTAGTGGTAGGAACATCCACTGCAGCAGCCGGTTACTGGTTACAGTGGTCACCCACCTCATCCAGTGATTAGCTGAGCGGCTGTTCCTGGCATTTCCCGCTTGTCGAGACAGGACCAGAAAGGGGATACCAGGGGAAACAGGAGTGGCAGGGGATCTGCGAGGGCGAGACTGTACTAAACCTTTTTCCCTGCTGGACAACCCCTTTTAATAAGCAGATTTTTCACCGTGTTAGATGAGGCAAAAAAAAGTGTTTCTTCTAAGCTTTAAATGTTGCGCTTTAATCCGCCCCTCTGTTTTATCGCTTCTTCTGCAATATCCTGGTGTGCGTGACTTTGCTTGGAGCAAGAAGCAGCAATAAATCTGGGGTCGTATAGCTCTGCTGTTGTCTTGTATCCCGCTCTTATGTGCATAAAGTGTTTATTATATCCTTCAATGTTCTGCAACTTTATCATGTCCTCTGTTTCAGTTTCTCGCCAAGATCCATTCACTGACAGCAAGCAGGAAAACCTCGCTTACATCCCCAAAACTTCTCTTGATCATGTCCAACAGACAACATTGGAAATGCTTGTTTGGCAGACACTTACCTACCCTGTAAACATGCATGCTGGGCTTGGTTGGGCATACATGTTTACTTCCACTTGCGTCACTGCGACATGATCAGATTTTATTTTATTTTTTTTAATCCTTAAACGATGGCTGCTTCTATTCGCTGACAGCAACCGGCAAATGGTGAAGAACTGAAACAGTAAGGGGGAGAATGATTTATCTGGTTTAATAGAAATTTTGGTTAGTTGCCTGTAGCAGCCACTCAGATTCCACCATTCATTTCAGGAGCGTTGATAAATGAAAGGTGGCAGCTGATTGGCTGCTGGAGACAAGTAAGCCAGATTTCCTTTGCACCAGTTTTGATAAATCCTCCCCCACCCCCCTAAGTGTGTAAGAAAGTTGCAGAACATTTCAGAATACAATATATAGAGAAGCAGAAAGTCTCTAGATTTTGGGATGCATCTCAGCCGTTCAGAGGGTTTTTTTTCTTGGCTTCAAGCAAACATTGCTTCTCTCATGTGAATGTATAGAATACACACATGGATGAATTGCATGGCTGAAACCTCATTGACAGCTGCTCCCCAAGTACTGTCATGTGTGCATTACCTGTCTACCCCCCTCTCAGTCTTTACATCATGGAGCTGGTGCAGTTTAGATGGAATCCAGCCTGGTGTAGTGCCAGGGTAATGGTGCAGTCTGGGTAAATGTTAATACAGTATGGTTAGCGTGGTATACAAACGTAGAAAACATTAAAGGCGTTGTGTACCTTGGGCTGGCGGGCTGCTTCCCATTGCCGGCTCCTGGCTCTTTCTCTCCCCGGCTTGGGCTGCTCCGCTGCACTCTCAGTAGTAAGCAGCCAATCGCTGACCATAGATGTGACCTGCTCAAATGATCGCATGATGGAAGGGGAGCAGGTTGCTACTGTGGCCAGCGATTGGCTGCAGTGGAAGCAAAATGGAAGTTTACATCCTGGGAATGCAGTGGAGCAGCCCAAGCTGGGGAAAGTAGTAGCTGGTAAATGTGCATCCCTTCCCCCACCTAAATGTGCACAACTGCTTTAACTTGACATTTAGAGCATTAAATAATGTTGCAACAAACTTTAAATTGAAAAGGTCCAGTTAAGGTTTCTGGAGTAGTCTACATCAGGGCTGCCCAACCTGTGGCTCTCCAGCTGTTGTAAAACTACAACTCCCACCATACCCTGCTGTAGGCTGTCTGGGCATGCTGGAAGTTGTAGTTTTGCTACAGCTGGAGAGCCACTGTTTGGCCATTCCTGGTCTACATGTTAAAGGGGTTCTGCAGTTATGTAAAAGTGATGATCTATCCTCTGATCGGCGGTGGTCCGACACCCGGGACCCCCGCCGATCAGCTGTTTGAGCGCCGCGGCCTTCTCTGTGGTTTTTCTCAGGCCCAGTGATGTCACGACTAGTTTCACTGGCCTGGGCGGGGCTAAGCTCTGTTCACTTGAATGGAGCTTAGCCCCGCCCAGGCCAGTGATACTAGTCGTGACGTCACTGGGCCTGAGGAAAACACAGAGAAGGCCGCGGCGCTCCTACAGCTGTTTTCTCAAACAGCTGATCGGCGGGGGTCCCGGGTGTCGAACCGCCGCCCATCAGATGCTGATGATCTATCCAGAGGATAAATCATCAGTTTAAAAGAACTGCAGAACCCCTTTAAGTGCTTTGATATCACATTGGACTATTGATCCTCTGGAGCATCTGTCAGGGCTTGGATCTAGGCACTTGTCAGTCTCAGGGTTGAGGTGATTGTGAGGTCACTGATGGGACAGGTTGTGGCTGTACAACCCCTATAACAGCAACGTAAACCATTACTTCATAAACTTCATACCAGGCAGATAGCGCAGGTTTGTGTCTAGTTTCAGCAAAGCCAAATGTGTTGTATGCTGGAAAATGGAAGATTTTCTATTTACCAGGACGCTTAAAGCAGTGAGCAGCTTCCCATCATTGTTCAGTGCCATTCTTTGCCAAAATACTACATTGTGTGTGATCAGCTGTGCTCGAGTCTTAAAGTGGCACCCCGCTTTATGTGTTGGAAACCACGATATGTGCAACTTACTAATATAAACTTATGACGGGTTCGGCGCTGATCACTTACAATGTGAAGCCACACTCCTGTCACTATCGTCCTCTGCATGGACCGACGTCCTGAGGATGGCTGCTGCCGGAGGGGCGTGTCACCAGACGCATGTTAAGTTGGCCAGGACCACATCGGCAGGAAGCTATCTCTCCCGGCTCCCTCATACACTTCATATTCGACATGGCCAACCATGTATGTGTATTCTATGAAGAAAGCAGAGAAAGCCACTTCCAGACACTCCTTGCGGCGGCTTATCTCCCGGGAGAACAAAAGGATAGGTGAAAATATTCATTTTGCCCAATCGTTCTCTCCACCAGTATTATCTGTCGGGATCTCCCCATACACAGAGTCTCGGCCGAACCTGCTGTTCTCAGCTGGTTGTGCCAACCGTAAACTAATGTACTTGGGAGGTACAGGCGTGTGTTTCGTCAAATGCCCCTCTATCGGCGGCTCCATGGAAAAGGTTCTATTGACAAGGGAGTGTGGCCTCACAATGTAAGAGAGCGGCACTTATATTAATAGGTTGCATATATTGTCACAGATCTGTATTGTCCCCTTGTCATTGCGTGGTCTATCATCAGATGGGTCTTTCAGAATGGTAACACATCTGACACCCACCTTATGCTAACCTGGTGAGCTTACTCCATCCGTACATCCATACTCCACACCGTGTGTCAGTCTTTGCTTCAGCCGCTTTAGCTGTGCTTTTCCCTTCCAGCTTTCACTCTAACCTGCCGCAGGTCTATATACAGGGGTCAGGGAGCGGAGCCATATATTAGTTGTACAGGCAGCGGCTGCATACAGGCCAGATGTGAAATGTGACGTGTGTACAGAAGGTGGCGCTACTGAACACATGGAGGTTTCTGAGAGCTGCGGTCACTTCTCCTTTGCAGCAGTTTTGATAAGCCTCTGTTTAGTGGCAGCACCTTTTGGTTTCTAGAGCTGGTCCTGTCTGCATCCAGTAGGTAAATCTAGTAATAGCGTCCAGTAGCGTTTACTTTTGATCCTCAGTATTTAGGGCAGGCATGGGCAGCGTTCGGCCGGACAGCCGGGACTTATGCCTTAGTTTTGAGGCATGTGGCCAGACGTTGCCCATGTCTTCTGGTCTCAGGGGGGCAGGTGGTTATGTTTCCTTTTGCCATGTAGCCATGGTTAGGAAGCTGCAGTCACAGGGCAGGTCACGAAAAGGTTGACCGTGTCGGCAAGTGAAATTGTGGTTTGTATTAAACCAGATTCCAGTCCGGTTGGCAATCTGCAATCGTTTGGTGCAGAGGAGCCGGCCTACTCCACTCGGAGGGTGACCCGCAGCCAGCAGCAGCCCACCCCCGTGACTCCGAAAAAATACCCGCTCCGACAGACCCGCTCATCGGGATCGGAAACCGAGCAGGCGGTGGACTTTTGTGACAGAGGTACGGGGGTGCAGCCGAGCTTCCACTACTGCCGGACGCGCTCTCTCACGTCATGGTAGATGCACGCTGGCTGTCTGTTTAGCTGTGACCCTGTAGAGTAGACTCTTCTTTGTGTGCTTTCTGCCAAATGGGACTGCTGACGGGTACTAAACCGTTTCTTCTGTCTGCCGTAGATGCTAAAAATCCTGGGGACCATGACGAATCCCCTCCTCGCACTCCTACCGGAAACGCACCATCATCAGAATCTGACATAGACATTTCAAGCCCCAATGTATCTCACGATGAGAGCATTGCAAAGGACATGTCAATGAAGGACTCGGGCAGTGACCTGTCGCACCGACCTAAACGAAGGCGGTTCCATGAAAGCTACAATTTCAATATGAAGTGTCCCACCCCCGGCTGCAACTCTCTAGGTAACGTGTTATACTTGTTTGCATCAGTGATATGAATGCCAGTTGTAAGACCAGTCCGATAGCTATTGCGACCACACTTCAAAAGGGCTGTCTGGTGCACCTTCGTGGCCAAAGACATGTTCCCTGCTGTACAAGAATTGATGGGGAACCAATGATGGTCATGAGACCACTGCAGCCACTTACTCTTACATGCGGGACTGCTGAGGCCTTTTAAAACACAAGGATAGGTTATCTGTATCTGATCAGTGGTGGTCTGACACCCGGGACCCCTGATGATCAGCTGTTTGAGAAGGTAGCAGCACTCGCAGTAGTACGTTGTACAGCGGCTCTGCTTGGTATCGCAGCTCGGACTCATTCACTTGTATGGGAGCAATTCGTCCCATAGAAATGAATGGGGCAGTTAGGTGTAATTACACCTACTCACCACTACCCTCCTCTTCAAACAGCTGATCGGCGGGGGTGCCAGGTGTCGGACCTCCGCCGATCTGATATTGATGACCTATCCTGAGAATAGGTCATCAATATATATAACTCGGAAAACCCCCTTTAAGTCCTGCCTGCCCCTGTAGTTTCATGTATACCGGACAACCTTAGTAGTTTTATTTGCTGACAGCAAGCGGAGATCTTGAAAGTGAGGAATTGAAACAAAGTATATTTGAAAGTTGCGTATCTTTCATTATGCACTTATTACACTTGGGAATAATCATAACCACGCTGTAATCCATGTCTTGTCTGTGTTTCTATGATAGGACACCTCACCGGAAAACACGAGAGGCACTTTTCCATCTCTGGCTGCCCTCTGTACCACAATCTGTCTGCAGACGAATGCAAGGTAACCCTTTCATTGTATTCAGCACCCCATTACTCACAGCACATTGTGCAACGTGAAGGGGTTTGTCTTCTTGTTTGTGTGTTTGTATTCCTGAAGAACGCTGACCTGACCCATCCATCATTGCTTACATTTACAGAATTGTGATGAATTTCAGGTAAGAGCACAGAGTCGTGACAAACAGGTTGAAGACCGAATGCTGTCGCACAGGCAGGATGAGAACAGGCATGCCACGCGGCACCAGGTGAGACCATCATACTCTCTTTATTCACTTAATTATGCCCAGAAATAATTTTATTCAGTCCTTATACAAGAGATGCTGTTTGTGCCTCTTGTAAAGCCTGGGTGCTTATCAAGTTCTCCACCATTGATGACATCTGATTCAGTTCTGGGCACGCTCATGTAAATCTGGCCCCCAATACCCACCTCATGCACCACGCTGTATTGAGGGACATAGAACCGTCTGTCTTCTGCCTTGCTTGTCTTTCTAACAATACCTTACTTGTGCACTATCGCTTGTGTAGTAGGTCGTAGACGTGACATTAATTCTTGTCTGTCTTTACAGGCTCCCACTGAACGTCAGCTCCGATACAAAGAGAAAGTCACTGAAATGAGAAAGAAGCGCAACTCCGGCTTAACCAAAGAACAGAAGGAGAAGTATATGGTAATAATAGAAAACTAGAAGTGTGTCCTGTATATGTTACAGGCATGGTATCAATGCCTAGCAATTCTATAGACTACCTAAAGTAATTTGTCTGTTATTTCAGACTTTTATATACTTTGCCTAGGCAATATATAGAATGACAAGTACTGTTTAGGCAAAGTATAAAATGTTAAGAAACCTTTTATTTATGTGAAAACATGAAAGAAAGAAATGCACAATAAACTACACTTAAAGGGTTTCTGTCACCAGTTTTTTTGGTATGAATCAGGCTGACATTAGAGATGTGCTAATGTCACCTGATTCCAAATATATATCTGTTTTATTTACTGGTGCCCCCATTTTTATATAAAATGAACTTTTATTTTATGGTAATAAGGCCTCTAGGTGCAAGGGGCGTTACCTCTGCTCCTAGAGGCTCTGTTGATTGACAGAACCAGGCAGAGAAGAAACACTCCATTCACCATAGCTTGCAAGGACCTTCAATGATGTCATGACCATGTGATCAGTCACATGGTTAGGATTACACAAACAGCCTGTCTCCTCCTGACTGATCACATGGTCATGACACCATTGAAGGTCCTTGCAAGCTATGGTGAATGGAGTGTTTCTTCTCTGCCTGGTTCTGTCAATCAACAGAGCCTCTAGGAGCAGGGGTAACGCCCCTTGCACCGAGAGGCCTTATTACCATAAAATAAAAGTTCATTTTATATAAAAATGGGGGCACCAGTAAATAAAACAGATATATATTTGGAATCAGGTGACATTAGCACATCTCTAATGTCAGCCTGATTCATACCGAAAAAACTGGTGATAGAAACCCTTTAATATTATAAAAAAAAGCGGAAGGACAGAATTTGTACTGAAAAGCAAGATAAAAAGACCAGTATTGTCCTCAGTTGTTGCAATAAGGAATGCTAGAATGGCATTTTGAATTGCACTTAACCACCTAACTGTTTTGGCCTAGTCCAGCTCGGGCAGTGTGAAAAGTAGCTAACTGGAGGGGGGAGGCCTGCTTTACATGGTGATATCTCCTCAATGGTAGCAGCTAGAAACATGCAACTGGTCTTGTCTTAAAGCTGACAGTCCTGGCTCTAATACAAAATGTCAGCTAAAGTCCAAGTAACAGAGGAGAAATCACTGTTATAAATCAAGTCGTGAATAATTGCGAGTGAAACCTGTTTTTACTTTCATTTTCAGCTGCATTCGCAGCATCCAGATTTCTATCAGTGATATCTTTCTCTCTCCTGAACATATTGCTGTCATTTGTGGTCTTGTAGGAAAGCCTGTACTGTCAGCTTTCAAACAAGACCATGTTTCTAGCTACTACCATTCAGGAGGTAGCAGCATCTAAAGCAGCCCTCCAGTAAGCTACTTTTCTCACTGCTGCAGCTCCACTCTGGCAAAACAGTTAGGAGTTTAAAAGGGTTTTCTGAGATTGTAAACCTGATGACTGATCCTGGATAGGTCATCAGTATCTGATCGGTGTGGATCCGACACCCAGGGCTCCTGATCTGCACCACGGCCTTCTAACAGCTTTTCCTAGGCCAGTGACGACATGTTCATCAGTCATGTTGCCTAGGTGCAGCTCAGCCCTATAGAAGTGAATGAGGCTGAGCTCCTATACCAAGCACAGCCACTATACAATGTACGGCCCTTGCTTGGCAAGCTGTGAGAAGGCTGCAGTGCTCACAGGAGCGCCGGTGCCTTCTTTAATAGCTGATCGGTGTGGGTCTCATGCCTGGGACTCCTGCCACTCAGATACTGATGATATATGCAGAGGATCGGTTATCAGTATTAAAATCTCGGGAAAACCCCTTTAATTGTTTTGCACTTATTCTTGCACAGAAGAAATGCAAATGTCCTCAATAAACTGCACTTGTTATAAGACAGCAGAAGAACAGAACTTTCTTACTGAAAAAAACAAGTGAGCGAGACCAGTATTATCGTCACTTGTGCTATGGCGCTGAGTGATTTTATAGCACTGTCACTGTGTATTTTCTACTTGGCCGGTTTGCCTTTAGGCAATATGTAGAATGCCTAGGAAATATGTGAAACATTAATATTACGTTTTCATACTTTGCCTGATTACTTTAGGCATGCTATAGAATTGCCTGTAACATGCACGTATTGGCTTGCCATCTGTTACGAATTTGGTTTGCAGTCCAAACAAGTGCCACTATCTTTACAGGAACATAGACAGACCTATGGTAACACGAGGGAGCCGCTTTTGGAGAACCTCACTAGCGAGTATGACCTTGAGCTTTTCCGAAGGGCCCAGGCCAGAGCTTCTGAGGACTTGGTAAGGAACTGGAGGCATCTTGAATTGTATTCAAACCAGTCTCATAAAATGTAAGATGTTCATGTCTACAGCTACTACCTATAAAGTGGAACAGTTTTGACCTGCTATTGGGGAAATATTTATTCAGATGAAGATGTGTTTCTTAGGTTTGCCACGATACCAAAATTTTCATTCGATTTCGATACCAAGAAAAAGTATTGCAATATTCGATACCACGCCGAAAAACTAAAACACCCAAACATCTGTGTGCCCCCGTCAGGCCTCAGATCAGCCCGCTGTGCCCCCGTCAGGCTAAAATAAAAAAACTCTTGCCTCTCCTGCGCCGCGGCTCCGCTCCAGCGCTCCTCTATCTTCTCCTCCCGGCGCTGCACTGTCACCTGTCAGAGTGCGCGCACTTCGTCCTGACGCTGTACGCGGTCAGGACAGTGCAGCGCGGGCAGAGAAGACAGAGGAGCGCCGGAGCACAGGAGAGATAAGAGTTTTTTATTTTATCCGCCAGGAAAAGCATCGCAAAAGAGCAAATCTAGGTACCGAATCGATACTGGTATAAAAGTATTGATTCAGTATCGAAATATCAGTACCCCCGACAACCCTAGTGTTTCTAGTCATCAGACGTGCACATTGCATCAGATTCTCTTATATGCACCCATTTTGTGGGCTCCCTAGTGATTGCATATTTTTCTACATAGATTCTGTCTATTCTTCTAATGTCTTTGGTAGGAGAAACTTCGGTTGCAGGGTCAAATCACAGAAGGAAGCAACATGATAAAGACAATAGTGTTTGGCCGATACGAGCTGGACACCTGGTATCACTCTCCGTATCCTGAGGAGTATGCCCGGCTAGGACGGCTGTACATGTGTGAGTTCTGTCTCAAGTACATGAAGAGTCAAACTATCCTGCGCAGACACATGGTGAGTAGGAATCATACATGTGCATTCCTTTTGTATAGCGAACATGATATTGGTCGCCATATGGGAACTTTTCATGCTTTATTGCATTATGTAACTAAGTTAGGGTCCACCGGTTAGATCGTGTGTGTTTTTTTTTTTTTTTGTGTCTGATGGAGTTTCTGGGAGGTCTTTGATCAATGCTGAGTAGTGGATTTGATATTGCATGACAGGCTAGGTCTGTGATGGCTAACCTCTGGAACTCCATCTGTGGTAAAACTAAGACTACCAAGATGTACACTTGCTTGGCTGTACTCAGAACTCCATAGAAATGAATGGAGCATGCTGGGAGTCATAGTTTCACCACAGCTGGAGTGCAGGAGGTTAGCCATCACTGGGCTAGGTAGTATTTATAGGGTGTCCAGGAGATGCGATAGGTCGTGGGTTGTGCAGCTAGTACATATTTATAACCTATCCTCAGGATAGGTGATCAGTAGTTGATCATTGGGAGCCTGACTCCCGGCACCTCCACGATCAGCTTTTTGAAGAGGTGGCGGTGCTTTTGCAAGCTCTGCTTTGTCCTCAATATTGCCCTGTGCATTGTCTCACTTGCAGCAGTGCTCGTGCCATTCAAGTGAGTGGAACATGCCCTTGTAATTACACTGCACCACCGAGACGACGTAAAGTATAATCTTGACAAGGAAGTAGCGCTCCCAAAAGCTCCACCTCCTCTTCAAACAGCTGACCAGGGGGTGTGCCAGGAGTTGGATTCCCACCAATCAGATATTGATGACCTATCCAATATTAGTGGCTGCACAATCTCTCTAACTGAAGAAAATATCCCCCATGTTATTGCTGGGGCATTTCATGTGTGGTAATATGCATATAATATATGGACGGGCCAGATCTGCCAGAGACACAGTCCACTCTGTTGATAGAGGGGGGTCTCCAGTGTCCATAGGCCCCAATAATCTTGTAATGTATGATGCTAGAGATCAATATCTGTATTTTTTTAGTATGACAGAGATGAGGTGAAATAGTTCAGACTTGAAAGCTTTAGGGCAAGAGGTTTCCTCATGTCAGTCAGGGTTTCTTAGTTTCGTCTTCCATCTCCTGGCCAGTTCTTCCTTTTCTCTGCAGGCGAAGTGTGTATGGAAGCATCCTCCTGGAGACGAGATCTACCGCAAAGGATCCATCTCTGTTTTCGAAGTAGATGGCAAGAAGAACAAGGTTGGCATTAGAGCTTAACGACTTTCCGTCATTTAGGCCTCTCATTAAGCGCTCGCTGTCACCAAGAACCAGCACTACTAAACTCTCATCACTGCCGGATGATTAAAGATGTTGCTGTAACATTTCTGCTTCCAGATCTACTGCCAGAACCTGTGCCTCCTCGCCAAGCTTTTCTTAGACCACAAAACCCTTTATTACGACGTTGAGCCTTTTCTGTTTTACGTCATGACGGAGGCAGACAACACTGGCTGCCATCTCATAGGCTATTTCTCAAAGGTAGGATTTCCAATCTGTTTCTTTGACCGTGACATTGATATTGGCGGAAAATTTTGAGTGCCATAAGTTGTCATATGACCACATAGTCTGTAGACTTAAGTGCCCATACATGATGACTAGAGATGAGCGAGCATGCTCGGCCGAGCGTACTCGGAAGCAATTTTCGAGTAGTAGCATACGCATCTTATAATCTGTACACTAATGCGTACGCATCTTATAAACTTGTACGCTAATGCGTACAAATTACAAGATGCGTACGCTACTACTCGAAAATTGCTCCCGAGTACGCTCGGCCGAGCATGCTCGCTCATCTCTAATGATGACCTTATAAATATACTGTATACATATGATATGGATGTGTGTACTGCTTGGAAAACCCTTTTAAAGTGACCTCAACAGGGAGCTTACTTTAAAGGGACTTTCCCAGGTTTAGGAAAAAAAAAAAAAAGATGCCCATTCAAATGTGTGATATCCGCCATGTGAAATGTGGCGCGATCCCTGACAGACCCTTTAACAGTTGGGTTGTACAAAGCCACCTCAGCACTGGTCATAGTTGTACTGTGGCTGCTGTGGCATGAGGGCTTTTCTTTTCTACCTCAGACCTAGCCACCATAGGACTACACGTTCTTCACAGGGTACCCCTATAATTTTTTTTTTTTTGTTTTTTTTACATAAATGGATGATGAAATTGTATTTGGTTTGCAGGAGAAGAATTCTTTCCTGAACTACAACGTGTCATGTATACTGACTATGCCACAGTACATGAGACAGGGATTTGGGAAGATGCTCATAGATTTCAGTAAGTGTCTGGGCTGTATGTATTCCTTCTGGCCTTTAACAGTAATTAGGGTATCTTGAACTAAGTCTGTGTGCCTTCTTCCAGGTTACTTACTATCCAAGGTAGAGGAGAAGGTGGGATCTCCAGAACGCCCGCTCTCTGACCTTGGCCTAATAAGCTACCGTAGTTACTGGAAGGAGGTTCTGTTAAGATACCTAAACACCTTTCAGGGCAAGGAAATCTCTATAAAAGGTAGGAAATCTAAGGCTCTGCTACTGTGTATCCTGTATAGGCTGTCACCGGGTTATTACTGAATTTGATAACAACAGACATTTCCAGTTATTGAGGAGAATGTGTCACTTTTTTAGTAAGATTTTGTATTTTTTTTCCCCCCCAGAAATTAGCCAGGAAACTGCTGTGAATCCTGTCGATATTGTAAGCACCCTGCAGGCCTTACAGATGCTGAAATACTGGAAAGGAAAGCATCTTGTACTGAAGAGACAGGTAATAAGAAATCTGAAAAATGTATTCCTGCATCAGGCACGTAAAATAGATCTGTGCGGCCATGTTCACATGCCAAAGGAGATGTCCTTCAGTGCGTTTGCCGTGCCGTCCGTGGCAAACTTCCAAAGGTGACCCTTGGATTTGTGCTACAGATTTGTAGTTTGTCATGTTGTGGATACAACTGCACATCAGCCCCACCAAAATTTGACTGAAATTCAAGCTTTGTGAATGCACATTTATTACGATGTTTTGGACTCCAGTCTTAATAAACCACTAAGCTGGCAGTGGTTCCGCTGAAGTTAAGAGGCGTCGGCCTCTTCATAACTTTGGCAGATCCTTCGCCAGTTATAAATGTAAGACAGCTTCCTGAAACGGGTGTAGAAAATGGTAAATGAGACAGGCCTGTCCCCTGCCAGCTCCATGCCCACTTTTTGAGACTTGGTGTGCGCTGGGAGAAGTTGCAGATTGTGGCCAACTAGCTGTCATGCCGCAATCTGCGTCTGAAATATTCCTAACATAGGCGTATTTCAGCTCAGTAAATGACCACCCCTCCCCCGTTAGTATCTTGTATTAGGTCTTTGTATTTGGATTCAGTACCCCAACTCCTCCTTCAGTGCTCTGGACCTGGGGTGTAGTGATTATCAACATCATGATGGAATGCAAAAGTCAAACATCATGTATGGCAGCGATTATGAAGACCTATGCCTCCCTGCTGTAAGAGGTCGTAAAAAGCTGAGACTATATCGGAACAGTAGTAGATAAAATGCCCCATGTTGATAAAATACCTGCGTTAGGCCTCTTTCACACTAGCGGCAGTACGGATCTGGCGGGTGAAGGGTCCTGCCTCAGGTGCACGTGTGGGGCCGGAACCGCGCTCTGGCCCCACACCTGCACCAGACACTATCTTGAGGAGGAGGGGTGGGGGGTTATACTTACCTGTCCCAGCAGCTCCAGAGGACGGCGCGCACAATGGGAAGATTCCCCACAGCGCCCCCTGCTGGAGGGAGGAGGGAGCTGCAAGGGAAAAGTGCAAGGTGACTGATCCATCATGAACTCCATTGAAAATCAATGGAGGACGGATCCGTTTAGTATTGTGTCACACCGAACGGATCCATTCCCACTTGCATTGGGGTAATTCCGGATCCGTCTTGGTATGTTACGACATGCTGCGGTTTGCTCTCCAGTCTGGAGACTGAAGAGAACTGAACAGAATGCTTTTAGGAGCACTCCGTTCTCTTCAGTTCAGTTTTGTCCCCATTGACAATGAATGGGGGCAAAACTGAAGCGTTCTTTTCCGGTATTGAGCCCCTATGACGGAGCTCAATACCGGAATATATAAACGCTAGTGTGAAAGTAGCCTTAGGAAGGAATAATCTTGCATATATTTGGTTCCAGGGTTACTTGATAGTGTTGCTAAATTCCCTTTCACTATGTGCTGTCCTAGGTTGTGACATCGTAATCTTCCTAGATCTTCCTCAATGTATTATAATGAGTGGAAAAAATAATATCTTTATTAGTGGGTGTTACAGTGGAAGTCATCATTTCCAAGCACCAGATATCTTCTATAATGAAGCCTTTATTTTCCTCATACATAAAGTAACAAAAGAGATGGTAACATTTCAGCCTCAAAAAGCTTGTTAGTAGTAGCGGTCACATCTAGCATTGCCATGTCCTAAAAAATAGCCATTGATTAGTGTCACATTCGTAAACGTCTCCCCAGTTGTTCAGCATCCCGCTCTTGCCATGTTTCCTGCATAGCTAAGCAGATGGGCTCTTCAGGAGTCTTGACAACCCCTGTGGGAGCTGTAAAGGCAGCTCCCACAGGGAGAAACTAATATAGCAAACACCCTTGACTTCAATTATGTTGGTGAACATTACACAGGGGTTATCTGTTTGTTTTTTGTTTTTTTATATTGATGATCTATCCTCTGGATAGGTAATCAATATCAGATTAGCTGGTGGTGAACTCCCAACACCCCTGCCAATCAGCAGTTTACCTGCTCACCATTACAACTGCTCAGTCCCATTCACTTCAGAGGGGTGGCTCCTTCCTATTCACTGGAATGGAAGGAGCCATCCCACAGAACAGAATAGGATGGCGCAGTTGTAATTACCCTGCTCACTGCTGCAATTGCGATGGCGAGCAGGTAAATGGTGAAGAGAAGGCAGCGCTTGTACGAGCACTGCATTCTCTTCAAATTTGATTGGCGGGGTGCTGGGAGTTGCCCACCAGCCTATCTGATATTGATGATGGGGTTACGTCCTCAATATAGAGATTGTCAGAGTGAAAAATAATTTTCAGGTGGTAAAATTTAAAAACATGCACAAACATTCACGTGTTCCAGGTCAAACACAAAGTTCCCATCTCCGCCACTGCTGGACCAGAAGTGAGACATCCACTCAACATGCATAGTATCCCTAAGGGGCAGTCAAAGGCCTCGGGTATGGCATGTGGTCTATTTCATCAACACTGAGGCCATTGATTGCCCCTTAGTAGTGATGAGTGTGGTGATGGGACCTTCCAAAATTTTGCAGTCCGGCGGGGACCAAAAGGTGTGGATATGGGAGCTGGGCCTTGGAACACTTCGAAGATGAGGAATGTTTTTTTTTTTTTTTTTTTTTCTGTGTCCGGCAACCTGGAAACCCCATTACATGTTTTAAATGTATATTTCAGGCTAGCTTCACTTCTGTGGCTGTGGCAGGAGCCTCCATCACAGATTCCAGCTAAAAAAAAAAAGATAAAATACTTGATATTTTGTCCACCAAATGCCGCTATCGATGCCAGAAACCCAACAGACCCCGTTATAGTCTATAGGGAGGAGTCTAGAAGTTTGCAGTAGATGTGAGCTTAGCCTTACTGTGTTCTTCTCCTTCAGGATTTGATTGACGAATGGGCAGCAAAAGAAGCCAAGAGGAGCAACAGCAATAAGACGATGGATCCGAGCTGCCTGAAATGGACACCCCCCAAAGGAACATGAACCCTCTTAATATTCCAGACCCACAATCTGCAGTCTCCTCAGTCACCTATTGTGTTTCTTATATGGAATTAGAACTGGTTTCTTCTGCCAAACTCTTCTTCCCATGGTAAACCACACTCCACCCATGGGGTCACCTCCAGCCTTCCTCATCAGACCGGTATCCGCAGATTCAGCTTATGGAATGGTTGGGTCATCCAGTACAAGATTACTGAGAATTTGTATTGACTTCCACTTAAGATAAAAGAAAGTGTCCTCTTAATGCCACGTTTGATCCACTAAGTGTCATTTTAATGTCTAGGGCTTCATGAATGTGGAGAAAGCGTGGACAGAGTAGTGAAGTATGTATGGCTGCTTTCACGCTACGTTTTGCAGTGAGGTAACAATCTGAAGAATTTCCTGACCGATGCCAGCGTATAGGCATTGGTGACCATAGGCCGGACTATTTTATGTGGCAGGAAAAACTGGTATGCTGACGTATGCCAGCCTGACTGAAGCCAAAAAGAATGTCGTGTCAATGGCGGGCTTATGGATACGCCTAATCTGTGCACTTGGCACATTTCCAGTGCACGAGGTAGATGGATACTGCAAAACAGTGTGAAAGTAACCTATGTCTTATGAATTCTAGGCTTGCTGAAGTGTTTACACGCTGATCAAAACTAATGGCGACTCCAGATATCTGTATAGTCTCAATGCTGGAATATCTGACCAGGTTGTATGTGCCAAGCAGGATGCCCATCAACTTTTATCATTCTTAAAGAAGCAATTTTGATTATTTTTTAATTTTTTTTTCCTTATTGCCGCCAGCCCTCCCTCATCTTTCCTGTCTGTAACATCGCTAAGGGTTAAGGTAGTACAGCAACAGTGTTTTATTCTGTATACAATGGGTCATTTGCCAGCGCTGAAAGAACATGTGATCTGCGGTCTGAAAACCGGACTAATACATTGTCTGCTCTGCCAGCTGGAAATAAGATTGTGCAGGTCAATGAGACGCACGTCCGTGTCACGTGATCCTGCAGCACCAGAATAAAAAGCTGAGAAAGGCTCTTGCCGTACTGCGCTTATCCTTAGCAATGTTAAAAAAAAAAGTGGGCCCAAAAAAAATGCAGGATGGTTCTTTAAAGGGGTTCTGCAGTTTTTTCAAACTGATGACCTATCCTCTGGATAGATCATCAGCATCTGATCGGTGGCGGTCTGACACCTGGGACCCCTGCCGATCAGCTGTTTGAGAAGGCAGCGGTGCTGCAGGAGCGCCGCGGCCTTCTGTGTGTTTTCCTCAGGCCCAGTGACGTGACGAGTAGTTTCACTGGCCTGGGCGGGGCTAAGCTGTGTTCACTTGAATGGTGCTTAGCCCAGCCCAGGCCAGTGATACTGGTCGTGACATCACTGGGCCTGCGGTAAACACAGCGCCGCACAGTGCCTTCTCAAACAGCTGATCGGCGGGGCTCCCGGGTGTCTGACCCCTGCCGATTGATGAAATGTTGATGAAATGTTTTTAAGGAAACTGTTTAAGAAAATAGGTTTACCTCTCCAGAAGATGACACACTTACCCATTACACATTCTGGCCATCTTCTTTTAGAAGGCCACACCCTTAAAACACTTTTCATTGCAATTCGGGGTGGTAGTCTCAAAGCAGATTCTCTATAGCTGCCACGTGTGAATGGGAACTTATCATTCCCCTTTCTGCAAGACCCTGGGCAGTGACCAAACTGGAATGCAAGTGCCCTAAAAAATAGGTAACATGTGCTTTCTGGGGGGGGGGGAGATATCAGCAGTCAGTTTTCCTGATGCAGAGCTTTAAATCCCATACATATTTAAAGAACCCTTACCTGAAGTAGATGGTGAGAACAAAGAGTCTCTATCTGGAGGACCCAGCACCTCCGTACATTATATGAACTGTCCATTAGTTTCACTGAAAACTCCCACATTTTGCCTGTGGAAGTGCTGCAGGGAATTGAACGGTTGGTACCAGGATTACAGCCGGCTGTTGAGGGTACCAACAAGCGAGGACTTCCTCACTTCCTCATACTGGTACAATGCTACGCCAGGGCTCAAAATCTCCGGCGCGCCAGCTGTTCTGAAACTACAACTCCCAGCTTGAACTTGTTTGGCTCATCTTATAACCCCCATCGAAGTAAACGGTGCATTTTGGGAGTTGTAGTTTCTGGAGAGCCGGAGGTTGCTGATCCCTGTCCTAGGCGGTCACATCTAATATATGTGCTACTGTGAGGTTAAGGGGTTCTTCCAAGAAAAACTGTGCTGCCCCATGGCTAGAATCCACTACCTATGGCACTGTGTGAATGAGGCTGTAAGTGGCCAGAGGATGTAGAAAATGCCTGTATGAATGTCGATGCAGGAGATATACATTTCTGTAACAGGGTTTTTACTTGTCGAAAAATATAGAATATATTGATGCAAACATATTTTTAAGATTTGAGCCGTCAGTTGCATATAGTTAGTCTCTGTTGTTCACCAAATTACATTATTGTCAGTCTGCTTGTATTTTAAGGGGTTGTCTAAGGTTAGAGCATAGACTATTATTTGCTAGAAACAGTGCCACTCTTGCCTGTAGGTTGTATCCGGCATTGCAGCCCGTCTTCAGTACTGTTAGGAGAGTTCAGTGCGAGAAACTTGCAACGTGTGGCAGTGTGAGTTCCCGTCCTTACCTCTGCTCCTCTGACAGGATCGCACGGCATTATAATAAGTATGCTGTGTGTCCCTGCCAGACCTTGAATCTATTGAATTGTTCGGACGTAATGCCATCAGTGTCATTTATTATAATTCCGTTCAGTCCTGTCAGAGGAGCAGGGGTCAAAATGGAAGTCGCCCTTATACACGCAGCTTGTTACTCGCGTTGAATTTGCTCGTCTGAGTCTGGTCTTAGTTGGGCGGCGCAGCAGTACCAGACGTAGCCAGTGGACGAGAGTGGCAGTGCTGTGCTCCATATCTTCATCATTAGCCATCATTCCCTCTATTGTCAGTTCCTCTCCTCCCAACTTATATGATAAGTGAGTACCATGTTGTTTCTGTCAGTATCATAAGTAGGTGTCTGCTGCACAGAACTACTGGTGACCACCGCTGTTGTGTCCATGGCTTTAATAACATTCGGGCCATACGTTATATATTCCTCCAGGATGCTGTGGGACAATCATACATGCTAACAGTAGCTGTCATGTACTGACAGAGCGGTCACTAGTACAGGAAATCCTTGAACGTAAGGTGTGGGATGATTTCAGGAGAAACCGCACAGCAGGGGGGCGGGATTACTCTTTTATAGAAAAGGGAGTTCTGGCCAAGGAGCAGGAGGCCAGGCCTCGCACGTTGGTGCTACATGCATTTTTTTTTTCTTAATCCAGAATCTATCTCATCCAGTTTTAGAAAAGATACTGCTCTATGATCAGTGAATGCTCTTTCTAATAAAAGACTTCACCTTTTGCCTCAAAAAGGATGAGCTCTGCGCTGAAAATCCGCACAAAGAACTGACGTGCTGCGGATCCCAAAATCAGTTTACGTGTGGACGATTTCTGCGCCGTGTAGACAAAATCCGTGCGCAATATGAACGGCATTCACGTACCCTAAGACAGCATTCACATGGCCTCTGACATATGCAGGCCATGTTACGACCATGGCTAAGGGCTCATTCGGACGACCGTATCTGTTTTGCAGTCTGTAAATTGCGGATCTGCAATACACCAATACCGGCCTTGTGTGTTCTGCATTTTACAGAATGGCCAGCCCTATGATCGAAATGCCTATTCTTGTCTGCCAAAACGGACAAGAATGGGACATGCTCTATCTTTTTGGCGGAAGTACGGATATAGATGGCACATGGGGTGTCTGCATCTTTTGCGGCCCCATCGAAATGAATGGGTTTGTATCTGCGGACACAAATATATATACAGTTGCCTGAATATGATGCAGTGAGTTTCACTCACAAAAGGGCTCAGTCTTCTACTGTGCCATACTCACTGTGTCATTTGAGTATGGTCAGGCTGGAACTCGCAACATCATAAATCACTACGATGCAGTGAGTTCACCTCCCATGAGATGCAGTCTGTCCCGATAAGGTGGCCCGCACGTGGCCATGGGGATGCATCCTTAATCTGTTGTAAGTAGTCTGCAGATCTTTGTAGCTGGCCATTCACATCAGTCAGTGGCACCTGTCAGTCTTGCTGCCAGTCCGTACGTGATTATTTGCCCCTCAGTGTCTCTTGTTGGGTAAGGCAAGGATTGAGCGTGTTGGATTTTAGCGTTTGTTTTTCAGTGTGATAAGCGGTGCCAGAGATGCTTATCTCTTGTGTGTTCCCATCCTAGTAGAGCACGGCTATTTGTCATCCTGTCAGTATTTTTACTAGAATGCCCATCTAACGAGCAGATAGCAAAAGTGCTTTGTCACAGGCGTGTTGTAGAATTTAACAGATATTTTTACAGTTTTTTTGATTGTCTTGAGAATCATATGGGCCTCTGAGGATCCTATTGATTTGCCTTTTTACCCGCAGTACCACTTACAACCTGTTTGAGAAGCCGCACATTACATAGACCTCAATGCAACAGCGCCCCCAGTTCATCTGTCACTCCATTTTGTTTGTAACCATAACCTGATCCCACCTGATCTTCAGTCAGCGGCAGTTTGCTGTGGAGCGGTTCATATACTTGTGAGCATATGAGCCATATCCACATTTGAGTACACTTTATCTAGTGATTGCTTAACTTTGTAGCAAGTCACAAAATGGGTTAAATAGGATTGGAAATATATGGCTGCTTCCCATCGAAAACATTGCTGCACCTGTTCACAGGTAGTGTGTGGTACTGCAGGTCAACCCCATTCACTTCACAGGAGCTGAGCTGCAATATCAGACGTGACTCAAGGACAATTGGCACCGGAAGCAGCCATGTTTTTACTATTCTTGGACAACTCTTTAAAGGGAATTTTAAAAAGTTAGCTTCCCCCCTCCACAAATAGCGCCACTCTAGACCATAGGCCGTGCCTGGAATTGCAAATTGCCCTATTTTGCTTGAATGTTGTAGTTTTAACCCATGGAAAAGAGCGGCCCTGACCTCATACAACCCTTTTAATGGTATTAGGACCCTTATGCTACTTAGTTACACCACCCTTGGTATGGAGGTGTCCTGGTGCCTCCCAAAATAACTATTGGCTGAATGGCCAATACTAATGCTGTATCTGTGTGTGTCCATTGCCATGACTCCATACTGCGTCTGATCCGCCTGTTGTTAGGAATGACTCCATACAGTGAATACGTGACCAGGAGACTGCGGTCCTGCCCCCACCATCGGCCCGTTCCATAATGAAGCCCCTCGATGTGCAGCCTTGCCGATTACTTGCACTGGATACATAGACATTATTTATGTTCTCTGCTGTAGGCTGTTTTGTGAATTCTCTGTTAATATGATAGCAGTATATTGCCTACTCAATAAAGCATGCATTCTTCTTGCTTATGGTCTCCTGTGTCAGTCTTTATTTTTGAAATTTTGATATTCCCCAGGTTTTCATTGGTTGGGGACCTACTGCTGATGCCCCCACCGATTTGCTAAAAGGAGGGAATAGAAGCACTCGCACAGAGCGCTCTCTCTTGATGGATGCATAAACTTCCTATTGAGCTCACCTTCAGCAGTGAGGATAGAGAGCGGTCTAGCGATCAGCACTCAGATCTCTACCTATCAAAACCTTTGATATGTGGCTGAGACAGAGGTTCAGCTCAATCCAAGTGCACAGGTGGGATGCGATACCAAGTCCAGCCAGTATACATTGGATGGCGCTGTGCTTGTTAAGCTGTGAAGAGGCCGTGGCGCTGATGCCTCCTCAGATAGCTGATTGGTAGGGGTCTGACATCCAGCACCCCTGCCATTCTGATATTAAACACTCAGAAAACCCCCTTTAGGCTCCATTCACACGTCCTGTTTTTCTTTCCTGATTCGATCCTGATTTTTTCAGGACCCATTGAAATGAATGGATCCGGATCAGGATCAAATCAGAAAGTGTGAATGGAGCGTTAGACCAATTTCAAGCGAGCATATTAAGTGCGAGAAATCCGCTCTGTGTTGGAGGCATTTCCCATTCTGAATGGTGCTCTTATGACATGAACCCAAGGCATTATAGTGATTTATAATGTGTGTTCCTTCCTGACCTAAATGCTAATGGACTGTACTCGCATAAAGCAGTCAGTACAATTCAGTAGAGTTGAGGTCAGGCAGTAACACACAGCATTATAAATCACTATAAGGCCTCATGGACACGACCGTATGTATTTTGCGGTCTGCAAAAAAACATATCTGCATAAAATACAGATGACGACCGCGTGCATTCTGAATTTTGCAGAACATAGGACATTTTTTATTTTTTTGCGAAACGGACATACGGAACCGGAATACCTTCGTTTTTTTGTGTAGACCCATTGAAATGAATGGTTCCGCATACAGTCCGCAAAAAAAAAATGGAACGGACACGGAAAGAAAATACGTTTGTGGGCATGAGCCCTAATGCTGTGGGTCCATGTCATAGGAGCACCATTCAGGACAGAAAACTCCTCTGATGCACGGAGCAGATTTCTTGCACTGAATACGCTTGTGAAACTGGCCTTAAGCAGGGTTTGCACATGCAGATTGCTGGGTGATCTTATAGATACTACAACTCCCAGCATGCATATTTACTCTTCTCAGAATTCTCATAGAAATGAGTGGGGCATGCTGGGAATTGTAGCTTCAGCTGGAGTGCTGAAGATTGCTGATCCCTGATTGGCCCGAGTTGGCAGTATACACCTACAGATATTGTTAGGATTCAACCAACTTTCATCTTATCTGTTAGGATCATCCTAAAATAACACTTTTCTATTATCTATGAAGATGGAGAAAAGTCCTTTTCTTGTCCACAAAACAAACAAGAATAGGACATTTTAAAAAAAAAATTATTTATTTGTGGGGCTGATGAACGGGCTTACGGATGTGGACAGAATATTTGGTGTGCTGTCCGCATATTTTGTGGCCCCGTTGAGATGAATGGGTACGCATGATCCCAAGGGGGGAGTCAACAACTGAATAAGTTTCATTTTAGAAAACATGGCCCACCCAGTTATTTGGGCGCTGTTTGACAGCTGCAGGGTCCACGTACAACCACTTGTAGATGGGATACATATGACGGAGTAGTAAGAATGTGTTGGGCATTCTGGGAAGAAAGCAACTGTATTTTGAAGATATGAGTCAGTATGGTCAATATGACGGATTGCCACTAGATGGCAGTAAAGCTCTACTTGGCTTTTGGGTGAGGATTTATACATTCCATACTTACATGATTGAAAACTTGCCTTGCTATACACCCTGTCCTCTTCCCAAGGCCGGATGTGCCACGGCCTGTTCACAGGTTTAACTCATCTGAACTCTTAGCATTATGAGTCTCTATCATGATTGGAGTTTAATGCTAGATTTATCGGGGCTTTTTGTGACAGGATCTAGGCGCCAACACATTGCAGTGTTTACAGACTGCATTATACTGTGTGACAAAATGGGCATATGTACCATAGGGGCAGATCATCGTTGTGGAGAGGGGGTTCAGCCCTGGTGAGAACCGGTGCAGGACCGCCTCTCCAGAGGAACTGTGTTGATAGCAAACATCTTTTTGTCCTAGTAGGCAAAACCCTACACCATAAACGTGGGGACCATTTTGCTTGTGCTTTGGGGTCCCCTCTCTGCTATGTAAGTGTGTGATTACATTAATTCTCCACTACCCACCAAGCCCTGTTGTCTTCCTGTCTATTGGAGATTTTTTTTATGCCGTCTGCCCGGGTGATCAGGCATCGATACAGAAAAATGTCAAGGTCCCTATTGAGGAAGTCATGACCTCCTCATTTGGGGCCTCATTAAAAAGTTGGACTCACAGTGAGTTACTTCCACAAGGTGGCGCTAGAAAGATGGTTCTTTCTCCTTGGGAGATATCACTTTGCATATTATTTTCCCATGGAGCTTTTCCTAGAAGTCTCCATATACAGCTGGTCTCTTTAAGGAGACCTAGCACCCTGCCTGAAGTAGCCATGAAGAAGAACTATAGAAGAACAGTGAATGAAGGAAGTCCTAAGTGTGTGTGTTTCTAATAACCTGTCTACAAATGTTGGTCTTGGTGGCATACTCCATGCTCTGGTACCATAGCTGGGCTATTCCTTAGAGATTCTGGTTCTAGTGTGGTATTGTACAGGGGACACCATTGACCCTGATAATCAGGACATTGGAACTTGCAACTCCAATCCCACACAGTGCCCAGGATGCATTTTAATTGACTAGTTTGAGCATCATCAAGTGGCCACTATACGCAAAATCATAAATTAGACGGTGGGGGTCAATAAAAGACCCTGCACAGGGCAGCATTAGCCAACTTAGAACAGCCATGGTTCTAATTATACTGATTCCAAGAGCTGGAGAAGAAGTTTCCCCTCTGTCGGGTGACACATCAGACATCTCCATAAAACATAAAGAAACCGTCTGTAGCAAGTTTGTTTTATGACTGATAATGTGGTTTACAGGAGTTGGTTGGGGGGGGGGGTCTTGAAGGAATTAAGTTTTAGGAACTGCTAAATACTTCTTTCTAGTTGTCTGTAAGATGTTTTCCCATCTTTGTTATCTCTGGATGGATCAGGATGGGGCTTTTTGGTGCTGTGCGATCCAAAGCTCTGGAGATGATGCTCAAAAGACACCAGTTACTGGCAATGGCATCGTAAACAGCAGCTGGCTGTACCATGATGTATCCCTAGATAATAAAGTCTGTTCTTCATTGCTCAGTGGTCTACAACCTATTACACAGAATTAGAAGAACATGGCTGTTTTTTTTTTTGTAAAGCCACACCATATCTCTCCACAGGCTGTGTCTGGAGTTGCAGCTCACTTCCGTTGCAGTGAATGGGATTGGCCTGCAGTACCACACACATCCTGTGAAGAGGTGTGTCACTATTTTTGAAGGAAAGCAGTCTTTTGTTGTTTTTTTTTAAATACTGTGTAGAACGTTAGGTCCATGAACTTCCTAACACATGCAAACACAGAGGCAGCCGAGGCTTCAGCTTTGCTTGGCCTCATTGATCTTCCCTTTGGGTGCTGATACACGTTTAGCTTTTTTGATGCAGTTTTTTAAGCCAAAACCAAGATTGGACTGAAAAAAGTGGAGAAGTTGTCCTTAATACTTTCTCTCCTCTTATGATCCACAACTGATTTTGGCATAAAAAAGCATGAACGGGTGGCAGCAACCGTTGGGTCACTTGAACCTGCACAGGGCTTCCACGGAGGGATGGTGGACCAACTTTAGAGTACACTATTCTTCTCTCCAACAAAACCAGTGAAATAGATGAGTGATCAAGCATGGCCCTGGATGAAATATGGGGACAAACTTAGTTTTGTTATACCCTCTATGTATACACCCTTTCCCTGCTGACCTACTTAGGTGCACATAGATATGCCTGCTTTGACCAACCAAATGGTATACAATAGAAATGTATTAAAGGGGTTGTCCCCTGAAAAATATTCTACTTTTTTCAAACCAGCACTTTTGTAATTGCATGTAATTAAAAATTTAGCATAGCCAGTGAGCTATTCAATAAAATGTATCTGTATAGCACCACCTGCTGTTTGATCTTTTTGTAATTTTTCTGTCCCGCTCACTGAGACGGAAGCACATGCTCAGTTCCATCCTTCAACTGCCACCAGTTTCAGCTGCAGCAGAAAGGACACACACCCTGAGAAAAGACAACCCCCCAGCCCCGAGCTGCCAACTTAAAATAAATCTGGCAGAACAATTGGAGCAATGAATGCGGGGTCTCTGGATCCATGTGAGACACAAGGAAGATTCTATGTTTGTTAGCAAGAGATTTCCATGTCTAATTTTCATTTTTACATTAGTCATGGGATAATTCCTTTAAGTATGGCCTGTTTACCCCTCAGGAACCAGCTAGATTTAACATGGGCTAGTTCATATACGTAACAGTCGACAACTATTTACTATTATCCCACAGTGTTCTAGATGATCCAGTGCTGTGTGGGTTAATTTTATATACTAAATAAATTTAGATTGTGTATCTGCTTTAAACTTTAAGGAAAAAACCAAACCCTCTAATTATTGGTATTTTTAGGCATCTGAAGCTTGGCCAGAGTTTGAGGTTGAGCCGTGGATGTGAGTGGGTGAGAGGAAGCTGCAGAGCACAGAACTGGCTCCAGGGACGAGTGTGCGTATGTGAGGGGAAGACGGGATGGGAGTACACATATGAGGAATGATGTTATGACTGCGTACAGTGTGGATAGATAGATAGATAGATAGATAGATAGATAGATAGATAGATAGATAGATAGATAGATAGATAGATAGATAGAATAATAATTCCACGACACTCCCAAAAATGTGAATCATAGGTAGTGTTCTTTAATCACCAGTGTTCAGTTACATTTTGTCCCTAAAGACAATGAATGGGGACAAAGCGGAAGCCTTTTTTTCCGGTATTGAGACCCTATGATGGATCTCAATACCAGAAAATGTTAACGCTAGTGTGAAAGTAGCCTTAGGCTGAGTTCACATCACCATTTAGCTTTCCGTTCTTCGGATCCGTCAGAAGAAGAGAGAAACAAAAGTACTGCATGCAGGACTATTTTTCCCGTCTAAAAAAACGGATCTTAGATGGAAATGGCTCAAACGGATGACAACTGATCCCACAACCATTTTTATTGCTGTGCAGTTCACACACAAAAAGGATTAGATAGATAGATATGAAAATATAACTTTTTACAAAAATCTGATTAATAAGACAGTGAACGATAGAGAAAGCATGCAAACATCAAAGTGTGGCCTCCTGCCGGTGATGGCCCAGGGGAAACTATGTCTAGCTTTTTTTTATGTCTATATTATCATATGTGCCCATTAGAAAGAAGTTAGTGAGAAAAGACAATCCCTTTAATGCCAATCCAGCCTTGCGATAAGTAATCTGGGACAGTCTGGTTACTAGGAAATTGCTACCTGACAACCTATTATAAAAGGCAGGATACCCATAGTAACTAGTCTGTTACTAGATTGTTGCTGTACTGATAACCTATAGCTGCTTGGCAGTAGTAATGGCATGGGTGTCCACATCACAGCCTGCACTATTAATCAGATTTCTCATACATTTCCATTACCAGGTTTATCATAAGGATACAATTTTATCTCTTTATCAGTTCCTGTGTCTAGTTATATCTTCACATACCATCCAGGCCAGCTCCCAGCGTGACCGCCCCTGTGCCTTCAGGCAAAACTCTGACATCTCCAGTGCCCATCTTCCCAACCCATAAAATGTCTTCATCTACTGGAATCATCTGTATGAGTCCTGCAGACCAAGCAAGCGAGAGCATTTAGGAGGACGCCTTTCTGTCTGTGCAAGAGATAGCAGGGCCGTCCTCTCGCTGTAAACTACAGTAGTAGAAACATATTGAGCACAGATGGTTTTGGTTATAGGAAAAGCTGGGTGGAAGGAAGAATTTTCTGCAGAGGAAAAGCTTTTATCCTACATAGTGGGAGCCGTGCCTTGGGGTGACAGTAAAACTGCAAATAACCCTAAACTCAACCACCATAAAACCACAAGACTGTGCAAGCACCACTTGAAACGTAGGATGAGTAGCAAAGAGGCGGACAGATAAATGAACTATTCCACATAGAGAGCAAAGAATTATAGCTTAGGCTGGCTGCCGGAGCCTGTCCTAACAGTGGGATGGGACACTGGTTATGGAAGGAGAGGATCAATTTGTCTTTCATGACTGAATCTAGATTACTAGTTCTATATCATTCCTCTTAGCTTTCTCTAATAGATGTAGTGGAGCTGAATTTGTCATTTCACTATTAAGAGCTGCTTTGTTTTATCTTTTAGAATTACCTAAAGTGGTATTCTGACCAAAGGTTATCCCACAATTAATGTAAAAAATGAAAATCAAACATCATATATTACATGACAATCTCTTTCTAACAAACGTAGAACCAGCCCTGTACCTCACATGGATCCAGAGATCTCCCCATTCATTGTTCCAGTTCTGCTAGATTTATTTTAGGCCTGCAACTCAGGGGGTGTGTTTCCTGCGTGTCCTTTCCCAGGGGGTGTGTTTCCTGCTGCAACTCTCCCTGTTTTATGCCTCCGTATGACGTATACGTTACAAAAAAAAGGATACAAAAATACACTACACCACGTTCTTGTATCCTGCACAGTCCAGTAAAAAAAAGTATACTTTTTTTTTTTACATTTAGTGTTGAGCGAAATTAGTCGGAACCGAAGCCGAGCTTGGTTTCAAGTTTTAAAGTGGTTTTCCACTTTAAAAATCAACTACCGACGTTATTCAACAAATTCACGCACGACTTAGTGAATAACGAACTTTGGCTCATCGGAGCCCATACATTCTAATACTGTACGGAAAGGGATCTCTGTACAGTATTATTCTGAAGTTTTGAACAAAGCTTCACTCAACACTATTTACAATGGTAAAAAAAATGATTACTTTCTTTTTCCTTTTTACAATGAAACTCTGTGGATGAATGGATGCCACTGTATGACATCAGTCTGATGCATCTGTTTAACGTATACGATTTTTGTATACGTTAAGAGGATAGGAACATCATGATGTGTGCGACCAACTCAGTGAAGTGGACAGAGAAATAAGGAAAAGAACAAAAGATGGCGCTATATATTTTATTGAATTAATCAGTGGCCATACTCAATTTTTAATTATATACATTTACAAAAGTATTCAGATTCAGGGGCTGCTTTGAAGATTTATGTTACATGGGACAACCCCTTTAAGCCATATCTACAGGGTCTAGTGTCTGTGCAGCAGTCCAAGCAGGCGGACTGCAAAAAAGGCAATGGCCATGTGCATGCGCCCTAAAGCATAAGGCTGGGTTCACAAGAGACTGAAAACAAATCTGCTAATATTTCCACGTGTTACATGCAGTTTTTGCTGTGGAAAAGCCAACGGACTTCATCCTCTTCATTGCAAAGGGTGAAATCTGTAGGGGAAATCCACTGTATAAATTGACATGCTGCAGATTTCAAATCTGTAATGGGTCATGTACATGAATTTGTGCTGGCCTTTCATACACTGCGGTCCCCAACGCACAGGCAACATCCATGCGGCTACCGCAGATGGATGCATGAGGCCTCAGACATCAGTATGTGATTTGTGGGGCTTTTACTCCTGGCACCCCCGCTGATCAGCTGTTTGATAAGGCTGCGGTGAGCACTGCAACCTCCGTGTAGCTTATCAACCACAGCGCTGACCATTGGATAGCAGCTGTCCTTGGTATTGCAACTCAGTCCCATTTACTGGCCACCGTTCATGCCCGCAGTCTCTTCAAACAGCTGAGGGTGCTGGAAATCAGATCCCCCACCGTTGGGTCTCTGGAACTTACTGTTGTAGTAAATACTTGTATTTTCCTGAAAATTGGAGCATCTCTTCTTAGAACTCTGTTATTCCTTCTAGAAATATATGATTACATTGACAACAATTCTTCTTGTCAAAGGCATGTCCCTACACAATCTGAGGTATGGCCACACAGTCAGGTTTTCTGATGTAGTTTTGGAAGCCCAAACTAGGAGTGGATTCATAAAAGAGAAGTTGTATCTGTCCTCTAAACATCAAATAACCTGAAGGTGAGGCAGCCCCGAATAGTGAGCACTGACTGGATATTGTCAGACCGTGTAGTAACATTATCCCTCAACTAGTAATACATAGTTACTAATTTGCTCATACATTTCTAGGAGAAACAACAGAGGAACGTCAGAACACCGACTTCTAAGAAAAGATGCTTCAGAATTGTTACTTTATGGGGAATATAAGTATGTTCTCTTTCAGACATGTCGGGAGGAGAGCTGACAGGTCCTCTTTGAAGAGTAAATAAGAAAAGTCTGTCCTCCCTGCTGAATTTCGGTTTGGTTGTCCTGTTGCTAGGCAACAGAGACCACAGGTAATGGGTGAAACCAGCAAGTCTGCACAGTCTTGTGGAGGTCCATTCCTGTAAAAGGACTCGTGGCATGTGCCCGGCACACCACCATCAGATTACATCCAGGACCTAGGGCTAGATAATGGATATCTAAACAGCTTTGGACAGAATCTGGCAGAGGTCTTGAAGGGGACTTTGGGTTTTCCTACAGTATATGATACTAAAGTAAGTTGAGATACAATCCTTTGTAAAACTATACATAATACATTCCAATATCTCATCAAATAAGCCCAGCTCTGCTACATCTGAGTACATTCCTGGCGGTAAGCAATGTACTGAGTGATTGCAGACTCGTGTAGCAGGGGACCCTACATGACAGTAGTGCAACCTACACTGCGCTGTTCCACACTTTCTGAAGCGTGATTTCTGTTTATTTAGTAGGAACAAAGACTTCACACTACGTCTCACACGATAAAAGCATAAAATAACAAATGTACACAGAGAAGTCGCAGTCTCTGATGACTTCTAGTCCATCATTATGCCTATTCTGTGGAGTCCTAGACTGAGGACCACCCAATTCATAACACAATGGACCTGAGGTGAAACTGGATGCTCTTGGGCCCCCCCGCCTATAGTGTGTCATTTATAATACTGGTGTCTTATGTGGCAGAGGAGATCAGAGAGTCCCCTGCTGGCCACAAGTGGTTGGTTGAAAAAAAAATTACGGGGGGAAAGCTGCAGAGGGGCCCCTTCATAACTGTAGCAGATGTGCCCAGGCTGCACTGCTAAGCTAAGAGTGGGGATCGGCAGGCTGATGGGGTGGAGCTTAGTGGTGTAACTGGGCGGAGCTAAGCTATGCAATGAACAGAGTTTAGTGGTGTGATGGTGCCCCCAGACATAACTTTGCTTGTGGCTCACTTCAATGGGTCTACAAAAAATGGAAATGTCCGCAAGTCTGTTCCGCAAAAAAGTAGAACATGTCCTAGTGTTGTCCGTTTTTCAGACAAGAATGGATCCGCCGAAAAAAAAGCATGCAACACGGACGTTACAAGGATGTCATCTGTTTTATTTTGCGGATTTGTTTTGCGGTCGTCTGTATGAGCCCTAAGGCTGTATTACACTGACCGATATTTTGGTTGATAATTTCTAAGTAGCGTTCACATTAACAGTCGTTAGCGATCATCTTGCAGTGTAATACTGCTGCCGATTGCCCGATGAATGAGCAAATCGTGCTGTCTAATAGCGATCTACCGCCAGCAAACCACTATACAGTATAGGGACGAGTGATGACATAGCGATCACTCCTCCTCAAGCTGCAGAGGAAATCACTGCATGTAATAGCAGCGGTCTCTTGCTGATATGCCTGTGTAATATAAGCTTTAGGGTCCATTCACACATGGCATTAGATGCTGCAATATTGGTGAGATCTCAGCCGAACGGCTGCAATATTTGTGAGATCTCAGCCGAACGGCATGGTTTTAACATAATTTTGTGATCAAGGCGTAAAACGTGTAATGACTGCTACGTGTGAATAGTCACCTGATCACAGTCTGGCCCACCGATAAACAAACTCAATGTGGAAAACTGCCAGTAACACATTCCCCCTACAGTGGGGGTCAGCAGTGTCCAGCTCTCTGGCTGGAACTACAACTCCCAACATGCAAACTTACTAGGCTATTCTTGGAACTCCCTTAGAAGTGAATGGAGCATGCTGGGAATTGGTGTTTCACAGCTGCCAGAGTGCCAGAGGTTTTTGACCCCATACAGCGACCACTACAGGCGAAATGTAGTATTACATGCCAGCCTTTCAAATGAGTGGCCAGCCTTGTAATTTATTTACAATTTGCACTTGCAACTAGTACCCATTCTTGACATGTGCTTATTCCCCTTAGTATAAAACTTAACTTTTAATTACCTTCCAGTTTAAATTGCTATTCACCAGCCAGCCTTGTAATACATGGACAGAGGGGGCCTTTGATTGTGAGTCACTCTCCATTTCGGAGCATTGAAGAGGGTCCTAAGTGTGAAACCCAACCCTGCGTGACGACTGTATTCCTTAAAAGGGTTTTCCAAGACTTAAATACTGATGATGTATCCTCTGGATAGGTCATAGGTATCCCAACATAAAATACCGGCCAAGTTAAGCCACACCCGAAATAGGGTGTGGCTGTGGGGGCGTAGCTTAACATGGGGTCTTAAGTCACTACGTCATAATGTGGCTCCCAGTATTAACACTACCTCTGTCCCCAGTAATAGTAATGCCTCCATTAGGGTCCTCAGTAATAGTAATGCCTCCATTAGTGCCCCTAGTAATAGTAATGCCTCCATTAGTGCCTTCCAGAATTAAAAATGCCCCATTAATATCAATGCCCCCATTAGTGCCCCCAGTAATAGTAATGCCTCCATTAGTGCCCCTCAGAATTAATAATGTCCCCATTAGCACCCCCTAGAATTAATAGTGCCCCATTAGAGCACCAGAAAAAACTACCAGCGCCGGCAGGGGCACTAAATTACCAGCTTGGCCGGTGTGTCACCGGCTGGGTGGTAACCCTATCAGTATCTGATTGGTGGGGGTCCGACACCCAGGATCCCCACCGATCAGCTGTTTGAGAAGGCATATAGCGGCTGTGCTTGGTATCGCAGCTTAGCCCTATTCACTTCTATGTGGCTGAGCTGCTCCTAGCCTACATGTACTAGGAAAAGCTGCGAGAAGGTCATGATGCTACTGTGAGCAACGTTACCTTCTGAAACAGCTGATCGATGGGGGTCACAGGTGTCGGAAAATTTAAGTCTTGAAAAACCCCTTTAAAGGGGTTATCCAGCTATGCCACATTGTAGTGTACTACTGCGCTGATCTTGAGGATTACTGAAAAAGGCTGGACAACCCCACATCCTTCACTTTCTCTTAAATTGTTACAAACTCACCCAAAGGCGTACGGCTGAGGTTATCACCCAGCTTTCCCAACCTCTGAATAGCAAATCTCTATCCCAGCATAACTGGACCTGTTTGCCTCCATGAAAGCTGGGTGAACGCCCTAGAATCCATCCTTTCAGACATTAGATATCTAACCGGCTTGATACAGATATCTGGAATTTTTACCAACTTGAGAAAATCAAAGTTTTTTGGGGGGGAGATTTTATGCAATGACAAGAGGGACAGTTTCTTAGGACGTAGGGACAGATGGAGAATGTTATATTTCCCATTGTTCCCCAGACCTGACTGCTTTGACTAGCGCGATGCAATCCTCACAGACTATGCAAAAACACAAGTCTGGCCTGACCGCAGTTTTGTATGCTAAGTATAGCCCTGGCATGGATGTAGGCCGGCAGCTGGGGGGCGAGCGGGATCCGGTGTATAGGGTTATAGTATATATAGGGGTTGGTTAGAATTGTAGGGTTGCTCTGTTTCTTCAGCTATAAATCACTGCGTGTCTTATATACACACTTTTTGCTGGAATTTAGTGCCGGTGTCTGTGGCGCTCGTCTCCGTGTGTGTGGGATTACCACCCTAAAGGCATTATTGTCTTGTTTGGGGTGGGCACTGGAGCCAGGTGGAGAGTGAAGGAGGCGGCAGAACTCCAGTCTAACCACAGCCTTCCCATTCTGGGACAAGTCTGAACAGACCCCAAACAGCAGAACGGTAACTTCTGGTACAAGAGACTGTGACGGAATTAACCCTGTATTGACTGCATATTTAGAAGACAAATGCAAAAGTATTATCGGAGACAAAAAAGTCTAGGATTGATTATTGCAAACTATCCTCTATTGTTGGATGATGATTGAAGGGTTAATGGGACCTTCTGGCATCTCAGTGTGTAGTGGATAATGCTATGGATGACATGACAATCTTGGGACTGTCACAGGACTGTCTCTTTCTGTCTAAAAAGTTCTCCAACATTTTAAAAAACAGAGGGGACATTTATACCCCAGGCTCAATATGTGGTCCAATTATAATAATCATAATAATTGTGGTGCATCTCGGGCCCTTTGTGTGCCAGAACAGAAATTCAGGTATAATGTTGGGTAGCCTATGCCCCACCCCTTCTGCCTACATCCTGCCCATTTAAAAAAGTACAGTGTAAAAGGGCAAATAACTCTGATGCCAGAAGTTTTGGTACCACCTTTGTGTTTCAATCCTGGGCCATTTTTAAGATCATTGTTTGCTGTCAGTGACTAGAACCACTGATTATTACATCCAGAGTCCAGACAGACCTAAAGACTTAAAGGTGCATTTACACAGGGCAGATTTTGACTTGCAGAAAGCCAGGTGCTTCCCACCAAAACAACCCCATCCAGATGAATGGAAGTAATTTTCAGTCACAGAATCTGCCACATATGAAGGCATCCTAAGGGTATGTCCACATGTACCGGAAATTGTAGCGGAAAAGTCAGCAGAGCTTTTTGCAGCAAAAAAAACGGAAGAAACCCTACATGTACTACATATGGTTTTTGCTTCAGAAAAGATTTCTGACTTCAAAGGGTGAATTCTGCTGGGGAGAACCACAGCATTAGGGTCCTTTCACGCGATCGTAAGTGTCCACAAATTGTGGAGCCAGCCCTATGATAGAAATGCCTATTATTGTCCGCAATTCTGGACAAGAATAGGACATGCTGCACAGGGGCGGACACAGACAGCAGAGGGCCCCTGTGCAAGGAATGTACCTGCCCCCCCCCCCCAACCACACATAGAGACATATATATATACACAGGGGCGTTGCTAGGGTAGCAAAAGATCTGGGGCCCAAGCCCCAATGCATATGGCTCAATTCTCTAAGTTGACCCTCCTTCGCACACCTCATTGTACTGACTTACCTCTCACATCCAGGGCCTCCCAGGTGATGTCTCCTGTGATGCAGATCTTCTCTGTCATCATCTTCTCCATTTGGTCCGGACTTCTCTCAGCCGCCTCGTCTCTGCAGAGTGTGACACACAGACATCTTAGCTTCCTCACTTTTGTTTCATACCCCAACCTGGAGTCCTCCTGCTGCTCGCTGTGCTCCCTAATAACACCAAATACTGTCCTGAAGAAATATGAGTGCCCCCCATAGTGCTTCTCAAAGTCCCACCAATAATAATTCCCTTCTAGAATGTCCTCATTAGTAATACTGTCCCCTACAGTGCCCCCAACAGTGATAATGCTCCCCAACAGTGCCTCCATCAGTAGAAGAGCCTCCAGTATTAATTATACCCTCACAGAACGACCAGTAGAAATAAGGCCCCCTATTGTTCCCCCAGTGGTAATAAAGCTCTCTACAGACCCCTCAGTAGTAATAAGGCCCCCAATAGTGCACATAGTAAAAATAAGGCGGATTTAAAAGTCCATTCTATAGAGCCCCCAGTAGTAATAAGAATGCCTAATGTCCACTGGATTTAAAATGCCCCTGCAGTCCCCGCTGCAGTGCCGCCAGTATTTATTTTGCCCCCTACTGTTATATTGCTCCACGTGAAGTGCCCCCGGTATTTATATTCCTCCGTGTAGTGTCCTCAGAAATTATAATTCCTCAGCCCCTCCACCATACAGTCCCATGTAAATAATACTGTTTCCCTCCCTCAACTGTCCCATGTAAATGACATCACACCATCTCTCCAGCCCCATCCAAAATACAGTCCCATGTAAATAATATCAACATGCCCTAGCCACCTCCAACATACATTCCCATGTAAATAACATCCCTCCCTTCAGTTCCTCCAACACACAGTCCTATGTAAAGAAAAAACATCACCATGCCCTGACCACCTCCAACATTCAGTCCCATTTAAATAACATCAACCCCCTCCTACTCGAACATACAGTCTCATGTAAATAACACCCCTTCCTTCAGCCCTAATAACTACAACTCCCAGCATTGCTCTCCCTCTCACTTACCTCTACTCATGCTGCAGACCTCACCACAGCTTCTTCCCCAAGTTAACTTCACTGCTGAACGCCATCCACTCCTCCACTGGTCACATGACAGTAACATCATCAAAGGTCCTTCTCAACAACAGCCTATTGCACTGGTCACAAGGACTGTGATGTCATCACAGGTCCTTGAGCTTTTCCAGGGCATTAGATTTAATTGTATTGCCGTCCTGAGGATGGCAATACAGTTATATCTAACAGGCAGGCAGGACATTTGGGGCCGGGAAGAAAACATCAGGGGCCCAGGCCCCGAATGTTTTAGCCTAGCAACGCCCCTGCATATACAGTACAGACCAAAAGTTTGGACACATCTTCTCATTCAAAGAGTTTTCTGTATTTTCATGACTTTAAAAATTGTAGATTCACACTAAAGGCATCAAAACTATGAATTAACACATGTGGAATTATATACTTAACAAAAAAGTGTGAAACAACTGAAAATATGTCTTATATTCTAGGTTCTTCAAAGTAGCCACCTTTTGCTTCGATTACTGCTTCGCACACTCTTGGCATTCTCTTGATGAGCTTCAAGAGGTAGTCACCTGAAATGGTTTTCACTTCACAGGTGTGCCCTGTCAGGTTTAATAAGTGGGATTTCTTGCCTTATAAATAGGGTTGGGACCATGAGTTGTGTTGGGCAGAAGTCAGGTGGATACACAGCTGATAGTCCTACTGAATAGACTGTTAGAATTTGTATTATGGCAAGAAAAAAGCAGCTAAGTAAAGAAAAACGAGTGGCCATCATTACTTTAAGAAATGAAGGTCAGTCAGTCCGAAAAATTGGGAAAACTTTGAAAGTGTCCCCAAGTGCAGTCACAAAAACCATCAAGCGCTACAAAGAAACTGGCTCACATGAGGACCGCCCCTGGAAAGGAAGACCAAGAGTCACCTCTGCTGCGGAGGATAAGTTCATCCGAGTCACCAGCCTCAGGTGAGCTGGACCGCAGAGTGAAGGCAAAAGGGCCAACAAGTGCTAAGCATCTCTGGGAACTCCTTCAAGACTGTTGGATTACTATTTCAGGTGACTACCTCTTGAAGCTCATCAAGAGAATGCCAAGACATATTTTCAGTTGTTTCACACTTTTTTGTTAAGTATATAATTCCACATGTGTTAATTCATAGTTTTGATGCCTTCAGTGTGAATCTACAATTTTCATAGTCATGAAAATACAGAAAACTCTTTGAATGAGAAGGTGTGTCCAAACTTTTGGTCTGTACTGTACATGCAAACATACATATACATATCTTGTTTATATGGGTCAATATGTATACAATATGTACCATATATATATATTTTTTTAATACTAGATCACGCCTCTGACTCTGCCCAAAGCATAACTATACACAACTAGTCCCCTTAATGCCCCCACATAGTCATTATTCCCCCTTGTGCTGCCCTAGGCACTTTAGTGCTGGCTTCCTCCCCACACTGAAGTCCATATTTTTTAGATAGCTGACGGTAAAATCCTCCTTAGGCCTTCAGCTATCTCTCAGGACTCCCTCATACGCTTGCACAATTAAAGGGCTGACCTGTGGCATGTGCGCTTAGCAGCTGGAGACATCTGTGTTGGTCCCATGTTCTTATGTGCCCGCACTGCTGAGAAAAATGATGGTTTATATATGCAAATGGAGGCGTTACCATTACTCCTAGAGGTTCCGCTCTCTCTGTAACTGCTGTACCCTTTGCACATGGCCAGTTGTGATGACATTTTCACTGCCAGGCCCGGTCAAAGTAGACAGGGAGCGGCAGTTGCAAAGAAATCGGAGCCTCTAGGTGTAATGGTAACTCCCCCGTTGCTCCTAGAGGCTCATTTGCTTATATTAAAACATCAGCAGTAGCACTGCGGGCACATATGAACATGGGACCAACACAGATACCTTCAGCTGCCAAGTGCACATGTAACGGATCAGCCAGTCATAGGGACAAATCTGCTGACAGATGCCCTTTAAAGAGGTTGTCCAGGTTCAGAGCAGAACCCGGACATATCCCCTTCTCCCCCCACTCAGCCCCTCTGACATTTCATACTCCGATGCTCTCCCTTGGCCTGCGCTGTTTTGTTTACAGCCCTAGCAGTGTTCCAGGTGATGTCACTGGCACTGATGGGCGGCTTTACAGGCTAGGGCAGCACTAAAACCCATCCATTAGTAGCAGAGATGTCACCGGGCTAACTGCTAGGCGGAAGCCCCCCTATAGTACCCCCTACAGTGCCCTCAGTACTAATAAGGCACCCCTGATAGAAATAAGGCCAATCTATAAGGCACTCCTATGGTAGTAATGCCTCCTCAGTAGCAATGCCCGCCACCACTGCCCACAGTATTTATAATGTACCCTGCAGTGCCCCTTGTAATTATAATACCCCCTGCAGTGCCCCCTGGAGTTATAATCTTCTCTATAGTGTCCCCATAAATTATGTCTGTCCTCTCCCTACAGTCTTCTATACCATGCAGTCCCATGTAAATAACATCACTCTTCCCTCTCCAGTCTTCTATAGCATGCAGTCCTATGTAAATAACACCAGTCCTCTCTCACCAGTCTTCTATATGATACAGTCCCATGTAAATAACCTCTCTTCTTTAAAGTTTTCTATAACATACAGTCCCATGTAAATAACACCAGTCCTCTTCCTAAAGTCCCATGTAAATAACCTCTCTTCCTTACAGTCTTCTATAACATACAGTCCCATGTAAATCCTCTCCTTCAGCCCCTCCAACACATAGTCCCATGTAAATAACATTACCCCCTACCTTCCAGTTCTCTATAATATCCAGTCCCATGTAAATAACACCAGTCATTTCCCCTTAATCTTCTGTAACATACAGTCCCATGTAACTCACACCCCTCCCCACCCTTCAGCCCCTCTAACATACAGTCCCAGTAACATAACATATTTCCCTCCCAGTAAGAAGGAGGTATAATGGGGAGAACCACATCTCCTAGCATGTCTCTGGCACTCACATTTATTCCATGGCATCACAAGTCTCCACTGCTGAGCCGCTTCCTTTCTCTGCACTGGTCACATGATGGTGACATCATCACAGGTCCTATCACTACTTCCTCTGCTGAAAGAGACCACATCACTATGATGTCATTGCAGGTCCTTCAGCTATGGATTGTAGCCAGAACAGACAGCAGATTCACGGAAAGTCCTAAATAGGGCCCCCCCCCAAAAAAAAAAAAAACAAAAGAAACAAAAAAAACGCCCCCTCCTCCACATCAAGGTGAACTGGTTACTCTGCCAGAGGAAGGGAGGGGAAAAAAAAATTATAAAAAAAAAACAAAAAAAACACCACTGATGGCACTGGGAAGGGCCCCCCTCCCGCTCTGGGCCCCTGTGCAGCTGCACAGGCGATATGTCCGCCCCTGATGCTCTATATTTTTTGTGAGGGTTATGGAAGTATAGATGCGTTTAACTTTGGACAAGATTTCTTGAAATCTTCTCCTCTTTGCTGTACTGTACAACGCTGCAGTTTTGTCACAAGGCTAATCTGCAGTGAACCTGCCATGTTCAAACCCAACCTAAGCATACTTACCAATATTTCAGTTGGTAAAATCAGGGCATACAAGTCCCACTTTCAAGAACGCCCCAAACCCACGCGGAAACACCCACTTTTTAGTGGGATTTGCATTAGCCCCACCCATTTTCGGCTTGGGACAACGTGAATTTGCCAGGGCTGTCTCTGAAAATCAGGGACAGTCCTGGCAAATTCAGGACAGTTGGCAACTATGTCTAAGGCCTCATTTACACTTCAGTGAATCGTGTCCTGTCTGTGTTCTCCATGGCCGGCACACGTACCTCTGTCTGTGGTCAATAAGAGCGGGAGATGGAAACAAATGTGTGGTTTTTGTTATCAAAAGTTCAGTAAATGTCATGTTCCCAAAAAGTTACAGGAACAATGATCTGCACTGTGGAAAGACCACCCACCCATCTATGATGTTTTGTGGTTTTCATCTATAAAATGTGAGCTTATGTCTGTAATAAACAGGAGTATCTGATTCAGCTGTACATGTCTGTGTCAACTCCCTGAGTGCTCATACATATCACCAATTTGGGACCCCGATAATCATAGAAGTGGGGTTTTTTGCCCCAACAGATGCTCTGGAAATTAATTTTCAACTGAGCAGCATCTGTGGAATACAGATGACACACTGAAAGGAAAAAACGGACGCACAGACCAAACACGGATTCTTCACGGATAAACCACAGACAGATTTTCCATGGACACTGAAATGTGAATGAGGCCTAAGGGTGCCTTTACACATAGCGGAAAAATCTGCCAGAAAATACGCAGGTGCAGGTTTTGCAGCAGATTTTTCTGAATTTTGCTTCAGAAAATCCACAATGCATCTTGTTAAGGCCTCGTCCAGAAGACTGTATCCAATTTGTGGTCCGCAAATCGCGGATCTGCAAAATACGAATGTAGTCCTTGTGCATCCTGCACTTTTTGTGGACCCATTGTAACAAACCCATTTTTTTGTGGCCCCATTGAAATTAATGTTACAGCTGTATCTAGTTTAAATGGTCTATTGTGCTCTAAACCGTGCGGACTCCATACTGATAATTTTACCAACGTTGATCCATTGTAGCAAACTCTCAGAATAAAAGATATGTAAGCACTGCTGATGTACACTATTTAGCACGCAGAGGATTGTCTAAACTTGATACAGTATTTAGCTGCTGTTTGTAAAGAATGAATCAATCCACAAGCTTACAGCAAGCAGAGATATTGAAAATGAGGATTTGTTTATGGGGGGAGTCATGTATCAAGGGACTTGCAACTATTTTAGTCGTAAAAATAGTCGCAAGTTCCCTTTTTGACTGCGCGCGCAACAATATTAAATTGCATGGACAGTGTCGAAAAGTTTTCTACAGGGGTGCGTTGGGGGCCATGCCGGGGCCACAGCAAATTTGCTAACATGTACACCTGGAAACAGGCGTTTATGTTGGCAAAAAACTAGGCACAAAGCTGCTTTAGACACATGACAGACCCCATTCATATGACCGTATATTTGAGTCCATTCCAATTTTGCGGAATGTTCCACAGCCCCGCAAAAAAGATTGAACATGTCCTATTCTTGTCCGCAATAACGGACACCAATAGGCATTTCTATCATAGGCCTGGCCGTTCCGCAATACGGGAAATCTTATCAATGGCCTTATGTCGGTTTTATAGTGCAAAAAAGTGGCAATTTGTGCAAAAATGTTCCACTTTTCCACCGTTTTGCACTTCTCTTGAAAAGGAATGAGGAAAGTGGGTGGGGGTGTGGCCTCACACAAATTTACCATAATTTATGCTAGAAATTAGCGCAGTATATAATGCACATTTGTGCTCGGACGTAGCAGGCGTACATTGGCGATTCTGGCACATGAACAACCAGAAGATGCAAGATATCTATTAAGAGGTTTGCACCTTAAAATAAATTTTTTGTACAGTATTTTTCTTCAGCTTAGGGCTCATGCACACGACTGTATATATTTTACGGTCCGCAAACAACGGATCCACAAAAAATACGGATGACGTCCATGTGCATTCCGTATTTTGCGGAACGGAACAGCTGGCCCCTAATAGAACAATACTATCCTTGTCCGTAATGCTGACAATAATAGGACATGTTCTATTTTTTGGGGGAACGGACACACGGAAATACGGAAATGGAATGCACACGGAGTAACTTCCGTTTTTTTTTTGCTGACCCATTGAAATGAATTGTTCTGCATACGGTCTGCAAAAAAAAACGGAACAGACATGGAAAGAAAATACGTTTGTGTGCATGAGCTCTTAGTTTGTATGAAGCCCTGTCGTGTGAAACGCCCCTTTAATTCTCGTATGAGCAGGTACAGATATGACAGACCTCCCCTCCTCCTCTACCGTCAGAAGCTCGGGAATTCGCAGTAAAATACAGTAGACATATATTCAATGGACAGAAATATTCGCCTGTGGTCAGCGCTAAGTGAACTCATGTCAGAGACTCGTCCCGGTGGTGGTTGAGGAATATATGGAGTGCGTCTGGCCGGCTTTCTTGGGTTATTTTTCCTTTGACTAGGCATTTCTCTCACCCCCTCATCATGCCTGTCTGTCTCCTCGCTTCCCGCTCCATGCTGTTTCATTTCCCCCTCCTTTGATGTCCTTGAGCTTAAGGGACACATCAAACACTGTACATGCTTCAGAGGAGTAGTAATTACAGTGACTGTCTCATTAAGTCTGGAGCAGAGGTAGGTAACTTGGGCCCCACCAGCTGTTGTGGAACTACAAGTCCCAGCAAGGCATGCCCAGACTTGCGGGTTTGTAGAAGGGAGTAGTTATGGGGCATTGTGCTGAGTTTAGGTTAAAATTCCTGATAATCGTGTTATGAATGTAGTAAAGAATTGCTTAGATAGCAACTGCCCACTATAACATTATCACTGTTACCACCTTTAGCAGCAATTGTCCAAAAGGCCTCTAGCCGATATGAGGAGACTACTACTATAAGGCCCCTTTCACACGAGCGAGTTTTCCGGGCGGGTGCAATGCGTGACGTGAACGCATAGCACCCGCACTGAATCCTGACCCATTCATTTCAATGGGTCTGTGTACATGAGCGTTTTTTTCCACGCATCACTTCTGCATTGCGTGAAAATCGCAGCATGTTCTATATTCTGCGTTTTTCACGCAGCCCTGTCCCCATAGAAGTGAATCGGGTTTCAGTGAAAAACGCATTGCATCCTGAAGCAAGTGCGAATGCAGTGCGTTTTTCACTGATGGTTGCTAAGAGATGTTGTTTGTAAACATTTAGTTTTTTATCACGCACGTGAAAAATGCATCAAAATGCATTGCACCCCCGCGGAAAAAAACGGAACAACTGAACTCAGTTGCAGACAAAACTCAATGAACTTGCTTTCAAAATGGTGCGAGTTTCCCTGAACGCACCGGGAACGCATCCGAACCTAATCCGTGACGCTCGTGTGAAATGAGCCTAAATGACCCCTGATCGTTGGACGGGCTAGGGGTTTTTCTAAATTTTACATTGGGGCCCAGGAACCCCATGTTATCTCTCTACAAGCCGCTGTTCCTAGATACAGGACTAGAACACACAACTGAGAGGGAGATTTATCAAAACTGCTGTAAAGGAAAACTGGCTTAGTTGCCCATAGCAACCAATCAGATTCCACCTTCCATGTTTCAGAGCTCCTTTGGAAAATGAAAGCTGGAGTGTGATTGGTTGCTATGGGCAACTAAGCCAGTTTTGATAACTCTCTCCCTCAGTCTTTGCTCTGGGTAACAACTCGTTGGCTAGATATATGATAAGCGATGTGTCACTGTGTTGCCATTCAGAAGTTTGGCAAAGTTAGGTTATAGGTAGGCAAATGGCACATAATGGCCTCTTCTCTGCCCTCAGCAGTCATTTCTTGTGGCAAATGTTATCGGGAGCCATGATACCAATATTACGACACGTGGTGACCAATGACTGGCTGCAACGGTCAGGTATCAGTCACATGTAAATGACCAGCGGCCTGGACAGGGCTCATACCAGGTTTTCTACTACTTTTTGTAAGGGCTCATGCACAGGAACGTATTTTGTTTCCATTTCCATTCCGTTTTTTTACAGGTCCGTATGCGGAACCATTCATTTTAATTGAGCTTGAAAAAAAATGGAAATGACTAAGTGTGCATTCCATGTCCATATATCCAAAAAATAGAACATGTCCTAATCTTGTCCATTTTGTGGACAAGGACAGGCATTGTTACAATGGATCAGCAAAAAAAAAAAAAAAAAAAAAACTGATGCAATGCGTATGTCATCCTTTTTTTTGCGGATCTGTGTTTTGCAGACCACAAAATACATACGGTCGTGTGCATGAGCCTTTGTATTACAATGGAGAACTTCTTTATAACTAACAAGTTGAATTGATGATGGGGCACTCTCCTTGACGCTAATAATGAGGTCCAAATGGCTGTATTTGTGGAAACACTCTGACTGCCCCTATTTATGGGTATAAGCCTTGTACTGCTAAAAAAGGGCACTCTGCTCAGGGCACTAATTTTCGGTATACTCTGCTTGGCACTGGAATAGGGGGACTGACGCTGGCTCTGTTCATGGGGCTAATTTGGCATGCACTATTTGGGAGTGTACAGTATACCATTCTTAATGAGGGAACTCTCCTTTACGTTTTTAGGGGGAACTTTTAGCTGTTTGTGGGGGCACTCTGGCAGGCACTACTTATGAGTGTAATCGGTCTGCCACTATTAATAGGGGCATTCACCTTCAACACTATTAGTGGGACTAGAAGGCACTTCAATAGGCACTGTTTATGGGCATACTGTGCAGGGCACAATTACTAGGGGCACTCTGGTTTACGCTAGTACTTTAGCTTGCTCTGTTTGTGGGCACTATTTATTAGTGTAATCTTCCTAGTCTATTAATGGGACACATTGCCACTTCATCAGGTGCTATTTATGGGCGTACCGTGCCTGGCAAAATTAATAGGGGCACTCTGCATGACACTATGGCACACTTTTCCTGGCTCTATTTGTGGCGATTCTTCAGCTGGCACCAGTAAATCTATGAACGGAAATCTGTTAAAGTATCTGTACATACAGGAAAGCTAATGTCTGAAGTAAACATATTCATGTAAAGGATTTGGCTCTTATAACCCCATTTGTGTGGTCTTTTTAGGCTCTTGAAAGGGAATGGATGATAACCAGATATGTACAATAGGAAAGGGTTAATTCCAAGCACTTAGGTTCCTTTCTGCCTGCATAGCAGCCACCAACATGCCAGTTCTCGTTGTGGCCTGGCAGGAACGTAGCTGTGTGCCCGGAGGCTGAGGAGGAGCCCAGCAGGGGGGTGAAGGGAGCAGTGAACAAGGGAGGCAGGGAGATACTGGGGTACACCACATTGTTTGTTCTGTTACCAAGTTGTGGTTTCGGCAAAGGTGCCTACAGGTCTAGCAGGGGGATTTGGGTTTTTTTGGCCGTTTTGTGTCATACAGGATTTTCCCTGTTATATGAAAATCGATTAAAATGTTGACATGTATGACTTTTCAGCTTTACCCATTAAGTATGGGTGCTAGGTGACACAGCTGCATGTGGAATTGATCTGACCCTGTGGTCCCTCCTGAACTATTATGCTTGGCTGGACGTGGTTAGTCTAATAGTATTTGATGAGTTTGGCATAAAACAAAGATAGATGTCCTCCACATTGATCATGATGAGTCTGTTGGCTAGAGATGACATACCTATGTTGTATTCTTCTTGGAGAAGAAGGTGGGCAAGCCACATAGGAAGTTGACCATACCCAGATTTCTGGTCATTACCAGGACTACACTGGCATGACTAGTTGTATTTATGCCAAGAAAAACCGTTTAGATTCAACTGAGTCTTTGCAGCAAAACAATCAGTGATTCATAACTATCAGAAAAGTTTTACCACTAGGGCATTTCCCACCATACATCACCGGGCCTCACTACAGTTACCATGGCGTCACAAATTGGGGGCAGTATGAAGCCACCCATATCTTTCCAGTGTCAAGAGTTTTCTGGTGGAAGTTTCTTCATGGGCACACATCACTGTTTGAGTCCACCTCATGGTAGGTGGTTAAACCAAGTATAATTTCATGAGTCTGGCACCTGAAATTCCATCATGTGGTAAAACAAACCCCAGAGTAGACATTTATTCAAGAGTCCATTCAATGTTGCAGTTAAGGGCATTAAAACCGAAGGAGATGTTGGATCTTAGGATGATAGAGAGGTGAGTAAAAATCCAAAGGAACCACTAATCTTTTGAAAATCCTGAGTTTTAATGTGGACATATTAAGGCTCCTTCATTCCTGGCATAAGTTGGATCTCAACTCTTTCGCTAAAGCTTTCTTGTGTCTTGTATTAATAAAACTTTAGAAGATTTGAAAAAACATTACTTACTTCGATGGCGGGAGCTTCCCAGCTCAAAGACACAGTAACTCCTTTCATTGTGATGCAATACACTTTCTTATTGCTCTGCGGTAACTACAAAGAAGCCAGGTTTTTAATGAAAATAGATAAAGGCAACTTGTTAGGAATCAGTCACCTCACTCAGCAAGTTCTGCAACTTTTATTCTGATCATCTTAAAGAGCCCAACATTTTTCATAGATGAGTAGAATATGCATAGTGGAGGTCATTCAACTTGTCAGTAACTCCTTAGATTGTTTTCAATTGTCGTTGTTGGCAAAGGACAACTGAGGAGCCCATGAGGAGAAGAGTGTTTCATACTGGTACTCAAACCTGGTAGTTATTGAAGAATATATCCTTAGGGTTGTATAATGGCTTTGTACAACTTCCACTGTGTGCTTTATTCTGATAAATACCTACTGGAGACTTTATGTGGCAGCACACAGTGCCAGCACAGCTCCATTCAAAGTGTAGTGGCCGTGCCAGGTTACTGCAGTTCAGCTCCCATTCACTTGAATGGTAACGCCAATTCCAGAACTGGAGGAAGTAGGGAACAGCTGATCAATGGGGGGTGCTGGATGTTGGACTCCCACCAATCGGATACTGATGACCTACCTAAGGCTAGGTCATCAATATTTTGAGCCCAGACATAAGTTTATATGAATAGGTTTGGGTTGGCCAAGTTTTTCAAAGTGGACATTTCTGCTCTCCTGACATGTCTGGTACAGTAAATACTTTGGTATTTTCTTGGAACTCTGCATCCCTCATTTATTCCTCCTGAAAATATATATGATGAACATTGACAGCTTGGTCTTACCATTCTCCTTGGCAATAGTTTATAGTTTGTGTCCCTACACACTGCCGTCACTGATTGCCATTTTCAAAATAAGTGGGGACACACTATATTGACAATAACAGTGGAATGGCGCAGCAAAGCATTCTAGGAAAAGGTATTTCAGAATTGTTCTTTCATGGGGAATACAAGTAGTACTGGGCTGGCATACCAGGAAGCAAGAAGAAGGTTAGGTTCTGTTTGTGCTCGTGATGCAAGGGCCTGGGGCAGGAGCGATGGCGATGCTGGATTAGTTGTTTACTTACCAGGTTCTTTTTAGTTGACAGCAAAGGATTATCTCTTCTTGATGTGAAGAATTAACTAAACACTTTCTACAAGACGAAAACATAATGACTTATTTACTCAGGTTTTATAAAGGGGCACAGGTCTATTACTGGTTATCTATGTCTGTACTGAGCTTCGGGTGCTGACAACCTCAGGTTAGGAAAATTTAGTGGAGACTAAATGGTACAGGTCGGTAACAAAATGGACCGTTTAGGGTTTTTCTCTCAAGTAGGCACAATTCTAAAGGGATATTCCCATCTTATATTGTTTTGCCTATCACAAAGTCATACCATAACATTATGACTGGCGGGAATCCAACATCTATGTCCTCAGCCAAGGAGAACTGAAGTTCTGGCCAACTAATGTGCTAGGAACTCAGGCCCAGCCAAGATCATGAGGTGTAGGATATCTCATCCCCAAAATGAAAGTTTCTGGGAAGCTTTGTGGACATTCCTAGATGAATGGAGGATTAGACTAGAAATATCATTCTGCACTGTGGCTTCTCTCATGAGAGCCAGTGGGGATCCCGACGGTCGGCCCTGCACCAATTAATAAGTAATGATGTACCCTAATGATATATCATCACTTCCTATCATAGGAATAACACTTTAAAGGGTTTTATTCTGAACTTTTCAAGTTCCTGGCCATAGAGATTACCTCCAGAAATTGCTAGTCAAAAAGGAAGTAGGCACAGTTTTAGATATTTCCATATATTTCACAATAGCAATCTAACACAATGTAGCAACCTTTCCTATATCTTATCTGTAAAAATCAGTTTCCCTGTGACTGGTAGTAAACAACATAAGTTTATGCCAGCAGAACTCGACCACTGAACCACACCTTGAACTGTCACTTGTCAATCGCTCTGCTGCCTGCCAGGCTGGGAAGATTCAGTTACCACTTCATAGTAAACCACTGACAAGGGGCGAGGCGTGAACGTGCACTTAGAGTTAAGATGAAGATTTGGCTTTGATCTGGGAAATCTCAGAGATGTGTGTCTCTAGTCAAACCCAGGGCTGGACGCTACAGGCAAAATCTGCTCTCATCCCACTGTCTCCTTCCAGTTCACAACATGACACTGCAGTGTTATAACATGCTCCCCACACTCATTCCAAATACTACTCCTAAGTAATAACCCAACCCAACCCAGATGCCCTACATAATGTGTGTGTAGAGATCAGGATCCTATACGGTAGGGGTACAAAACCTGCGGCCCAGGGGCCACATGCAGACCTTGATACCATTCTGTGTGGCCCCCAACCATCTGGTAACAGACATGTATGTCTATGTTTTGTGGCTGCTGAAGTGTATTTTTCATGAATTTTCCCATTAGATAGGAGCCCTAGAACTGTAACTAGACATTAATGGTATATACTGTACGTTCAATATGCCATAAATACAGTATTTCAGTTGTTAATACCTCTTTACATTTTATTTTGGACCCTTGGCGTTGGTTCAGTTTGACGTTGTGCACCCCGTTATAGAGGATCCAGTTCAGCAATTTCCTATACTGTATGTACTGTATATACCATATTTTTCTTTTTATAAGACGCACTGGACTATAATATGGTTTACTCATGTTTTACTGAAGTGGAGGGGTCAAGGTCAATAACTTTAGGGTGTAGAATGGGAGGGGGTGATTGGTCAGCTCCTGTTACCCTTAGTTTGTGATCTTCTGACCATTGTAACAACTAGCAATGGTGCATGTGGTCACCTCAATAAATGTACCTATCCAAATAAATGTGTCTCCTGCCATTACTCTGTTGTGTCCTGCCATGCTTCTTGTTCTGCTAGATCATTTTTAATGATTTGTCTGTGACACACACATACACAGTTCTAGTACACACACAGTTCTACTATACACACATACAGCTTTGCTACACACATATGGCTCTATTACACATACAGCTCTGCTACATCCATACAGTTCTGTTACACACATACAGTTCTGCTATACCTATACAGTTCTGTTACACACATACAGCCTTGCTACATAGACACACACACACGCACAGCTCTGCTACGAATATACAGTTCTGTTACACAGATATAGCTCTGTTACACACATATACACATATAAAGCACTGACACACACACTTATTATCTTTAATAAAAACTCACATTTCCCTAGTGCTGGCTGTTTAGTTCTTCTGTTATGGCTCCTCCCATTGATGACATAATCAAAAGTCCTTAAAGAGGACCTTTCACTGGTTCTAACATTACAATATCAATACCTGGCACTGTAGGTAGGGTGGCCACTGGCTTCATCTCAAAAAGGAGGACATTTTCGGCCACACCCCCAACATGTTAAACCATGCCCCCCAATCTGCTAAACCACGCCCCCCAATCGGCTCGTACACCGTCACCCATCACACCTCCCCTGGCTCTTACCACACATACACAGGTCGGATGGGGATCTGGCACCCCCCCCACGTGAAAATTCAAGCCAGCAAGCCTAACTATAAAAATACCGCTCTAGTATGGTTAGAATAAAGAGGATTGTTCAGTAATTAAAAATAAAATATGGCAGATGGAAAAGAAATCCACAATTCTCAGCTGTTCCCTCCCTGCCATTGAATGCTTTGGTTATATGGCTTCAGTGGTGACGCCTGTGACACGCTGGACTTTCTGGCATCATTGCTGCTGCCACGTAAACAAAGACTGACAGGCATGTAATGGGCGAGTGTGCACATCTGTCATAGTGCTGGTGATGTGCACACTGATGGGCAGGTGTATGGCATGTGACAACTGCAGCCAGTTCTCAGCATTAGAGCACTGATTGGCTGCAGCAGTAACATACCATATACCGGCAGGTGACACATATCTGGATGGACATTACATTCACCAGCACCAAACATACAAGATGATACAGCACCACTTACCTCTTACATCCAGTGACGTCTTCCTGATGTAGATCTTCTCTTTTCTCATCTTCTCTATTTGGCCCACACCGCCATGACACTTCTTTCAGCTCCATCTTCTCTCTGCCACAAAGACATCATAGATTACCCACTTTTACTGTTATCCTGCTGCTGCCTAAAATACTGCGCCCACTGTGCTCCCCAATGCCCCCAAATACTATACTGTAGATATAACAGTGCCATATAGGTAGGACCCCATATAGTCACCGTGCTCCCACTAATAATTCTCTCCAAGAATGTCCCATTAGTAATAGTGCCCCAATAGTTATAATGCTCCACCAGTATCCCTTTTTAGCAGTAGTGCCCTCCATATTGTACTAATAATAGTAACACCCCCAATAGTACCCCTGGTAGTAGTAATAATTCCCCATAATAGAAACCATTTTCCCATAGTGCCTCCAGTAGTGCTCCCAGAAATAATAAGGACCCGCTGTAAAGGTCCTCAAATCATCCCACTGTGCCCCCATCAGACCTCACATCAGCCCACAGTGCCCCCATCAGACCTCACATCAGCCCACTGTGCCCCCATCAGACCTCACATCAGCCCACAGGGCCCCCATCAGACCTCACATCAGCCCACTGTGCCCCCATCAGACCTCACATCAGCCCACAGGGCCTCCTTCAGACCTCACATCAGCCCACTGTGCCCCCATCAGACCTCACATCAGCCCACTGTGCCAGCATCAGACCTCACATCCTTCAGACCTCAGATCAGCCCACAGTGCCCCCTTCAGACCTCAGATCAGCCCACAGTGCCCCCTTCAGACCTCAGATCAGCCCACAGTGCCAGCATTAGACCTCAGATTAGCCTGTAGTGCCCCCTTCAGACCTCAGATCAGCCTGTAGTGCCCCCTTCAGACCTCAGATCAGCCTGTAGTGCCCCCTTCAGACCTCAGATCAGCCTACAGTGCCCCCTTCAGACCTCATATCAGCCTATAGTGCCCCCTTCAGACCTCAGATTAGCCTGTAGTGCCCCCTTCAGACCTCAGATCAGCCTGTAGTGCCCCCTTCAGACCTCAGATCAGCCTGTAGTGCCCCCTTCAGACCTCAGATCAGCCTGTAGTGCCCCCTTCAGACCTCAGATCAGCCTACAGTGCCCCCTTCAGACCTCAGATTAGCCTGTAGTGCCCCCTTCAGACCTCAGATTAGCCTGTAGTGCCCCCTTCAGACCTCAGATCAGCCTGTAGTGCCCCCTTCAGACCTCAGATCAGCCTTTAGTGCCCCCTTCAGACCTCAGATCAGCCTGTAGTGCCCCCTTCAGACCTCAGATCAGCCTGTAGTGCCCCCTTCATCAGACCTCAGATCAGCCTGTAGGGCCCCCTTCAGACCTCAGATCAGCCTGTAGTGCCCCCTTCAGACCTCAGATCAGCCTGTAGTGCCCCCTTCATCAGACCTCAGATCAGCCTGTAGTGCCCCCTTCAGACCTTAGATCAGCCTGTAGTGCCCCCTTCAGACCTCAGATCAGCCCACTGTGCCCCATAAAAAAAAAAAAAAAATCTTACCTCTCCTGGGCTGCAGCTCCGCTCCGATGCTCTTCTCTCTTCACTGCCCGTGCTGCACTGTCACCTGACTGCATGCAGCGTCAAGTCAGAGTGCGCGCACTACGTCCTGACGCTGTACCAGTCAGGCGTGTGCAGCGCAGAAAGGAAGACCAGCAATGAAGGTACCGGAGCGCAGGAGCTCAGCGGTGAGTACCAGGACCCAGCTCCTGCGCTCCAGCAATGAGCGCTTCCATCTGTATTGATGGAAGCGCTCATTGCTTCCTGCGTCCCTGAAAAGGAGGACTTCTGGCCGTCCGTCCTGGCCTTTAGCCGGACGGAGGACCAGGAGTCCAAAAACTGGACTGTCTGGCCAAAAACCGGACGGATGGCCACCCTAACTGTAGGGCAGGTTTACAAGATGCGATATCCCTAACTTTTCACTGATACGCTGCTCCGTTGCAGCCTGATCTATATGCTAATCAATAAATAGCATCAGTACAGGGAGGATGAGGCGGCCGCGTTTCTCAAGGGGCGGCTTCTTCTCCCTGGCTGTGAGCTGTCAAATCACAGTGGACCATGTCATAGTCATTGAGAAAAAACTGTTCACCTTCTCCCTGGCTGTGATGCTGTGATTGGACTGCTCATAGTCAGGGACAAAGAGCCGCCCCTTGAGAAAAGCAGAAATCTGCTCCTCCATGTACCGATGCTATTGATTAGTGTACAGGGTGGCAAAACAGAACAGGGGTCACAGCGCCACGACGGGGCAGCGTATCAGTAAAAAAATTAGCGATATGACATCTAGTAAACATGCCCTATTGTAATGTCAGAACCCGTGAAAGGTCCTCTTTAAGCTGTAGTTGGAGGTTTTATTTCTTTCAGTACAGTGTAGGACCTTCCGCCCCATGGGCTGCGGATCACACAGATTGCTGTCGGCAGGAGAGGGAGGTGAGTGCAGATGCACAGCTCTCTCACTGATCAGGCAAAGCGCTGAATGTGTGCTCTGCCAGATCATTAAGAAAGCAGCCATAGGGTCTGGCCATAAAGGCTCATGCACACGAACGTGTGCCGGCCGTGGCCGTGCTGCGGGCCGCATACGGCGGGTCTGCAGTAAACGGGCACCGGCCGTGTGCAGCCCGCATCACGGATCGCGGACCCATTCACTTCAATGGGTCCACGATCCGGGAGATGTGGAGCGGAGGCACGGATCGGAACACCACGGAAGCACTACGGTGTGCTTCCGTGGTGTTTCTTGCGGTGCGGACCCTCGGATGCGGATCGCGGACCCCATTCAAGTGAATGGGTCTGCGATCCGCATGCGGTGGCCTCACGGTCAGTGCCCGTGCATTGCGGACTGCAGTTTGCGGCCCGCAGCACGGGCACGGCCGGCACACGTTCGTGTGCATGAGGCCTAATGGATCTCTCTGACTGCTGTTTATAAGATGCAGGCACTTTTAAGTCTTATTATGAGAAAAATACGATCACCCAATTTGACATATAGGTGAATAAGGTGCTTAGACAAAGGTTTCAGCTCTCTAGGACATACTGTTCTTATAATATTCACAAAAAAGCAAATATGGCACCATCACATGACATGTATTAGCCAATAAAAGCTCACAGGTCCTTCATTAATATTCTAACTGACTTACACACTGTCACATGACCCTTATTGGCCAAAAGAAGCTTGTGGAACCTCACCGACAAACGCAGTTTTACACCACGTTTCCATAAAAACTAATTTTTCTTCACTGTTATAAGGCCACTGTGGATGTCACTGTTATGGGGACATTGTGGATGTCACTGTTATGGGGACATTGTTGATGTCACTGTTGTTAAAATACTGTGGATGACACTGTTATGGGGGCACTGTGAATGTCACTGTCATGGGGCTACTGTTGATGACAAATGTGAATGTTATAGGACCACTGGGGATATCACTTTTATGGGGAGCTCTGTGGATGTCAATGTCATAGGATGTTATTGTGAATGACACGGTTATGGAGATCACTATGGATATCTGTTGGAATAAGGGCTCATTCAGACGGCCGTATGCTGTCCGCAAAAATGTGGATCTGTTTTTTTGTGTACAGTTCAGCATGTCCGCAAAAAAACGAATTGCATTCTGCATTTTTGCTAACCCATAGACTGTAATGGGGTCACATCCTGATTTTCACTGACAAGTATAGGACATGTTTTATTTGTTTTGCAGAGCCGTAGAACAGAAGAAAAGAGCCCTATAGAGGTGAATAGTTCTGCATCTAATCCGCAAAAAAACGGATCCGTATTTTTGCGAACAGCATACGGGGTCATCTGAATGAGCTTATTATTCTGTGTATTGCAACAACTATATTATGTGATTGCCTGTTTCCAGACACAGCGTTATGCTGTTAATAAAGTACTGCTAAAAAGAAAAGGCAGGAAGGGGCGGAGACTTGCTCCACATGTACAGAGAGAGAGAAGAAAGCCAGAAGCAGATGTGCTGAGACTCTAATCTTACTGAAAGTTATATTCATATGTTGTGCTGTTATTTCTGAATAAAACCCTGTTGTTCCTCATGCTGTGCCTGATGGAGACCTGATTAATCCACTGCCAACAGATTATGGACCCAGGAGCATACAGAAGCACACGGCATACAGAAGGACAACTGTGAACAAAGGAGATCAAAGATGGCCACCAGCAGCAACTCAGTGAGATCCACAGTGCCAGTCCTGACTAACCAGAACTACCAATCGTGGAAATTGAAAGCGAAGATGCTTCTAATAAGAGACGTTAAGTGGAAATATACGCAAGATCCAAGAATGTAAACCAGATCCACTGCCAGAGGATTGGCTGGAGAAGGCATCAGAAAGCATAGAGCACTATCTCCCTCAGTATAGGTGGATGATGATCAGATTGTGCACATATGTAAGGCTAGGGCTACACGGCGACAGTTGTCGCGCGACACCCGTCGCAGCCAGGATGCCTGAGTAGCGGGGATCCCATAGAGATGAATGGAATCGCCGCGGCAATCGCAAGAAATCCAACACGGTTGGATTTCTTGCGACTGCCGTGTAGCCCTAGCCTAAATGTGTATCTGCAAAAGAGATGTGAGAGGGGCTACAGAAATGTGCATGAAAGGATGAATCTCACCAACAAGCTCTAAGCTAAGCAAGGGCCAGAATATGCAGGACTACATAAGAAATACCTCAGAAAATGTACTGCGCCTTCGAGGTGTTGGAGAAGAAATAACAGACTTTAACCCCTTCATGCATTTTCACGTACATGTACGTGAGGGAATATGGCTCCTTGCCGCATCCTCACGTGCATGTACGTGATAGGATCGGGCAGGTGCAGGAGTGGGTGTTGCCAATAGCCGGGGCCCTGCTGCATCCGCCGGCATCGTTGTGCGCAGTGATGCCGACGGATTAACCCTTCACATGCCGCGGTCAGCGCTGACCGCGGCATGTGAGGGGTCTGAGAGAGGGAGGGAGCTCCCTCTGACCCCATCGGCCCCCCGCGCTGTGCTGGCAGGGGGCCGATGGTTGCCATGGCAACTCCGACACCTCACACAGGCATCGGAGCTGTATTATACTGAATTGAAACAGGGATCAAACCCTGAAAATGTGAAGTCCCACAGTGGGACAAATGTAAAAAGTGAAAAAAAATGTTTTTTTTAATAATAAAAAAATTAAGTTTTAAGTAAAAAAAAGAAAAAACGCCCCCTCACCATTAAATAATGTTTTTTTTTAAAAAAATAAAAAAACACACATATTAGGTATCGCCGCATCCGTAACAAAGTGCTCTATAAAAATATCACATGATCTACCACCTCAGGTGAACGCTGTAAAATTTTTTTTAAAAAAACTGAGCAAAAATGCCATTTTTTGGCCACCTTACATCACAAAAAGTTTAATTCCAAGCGTTCAAAAAGACGTATGTACCCCAAAATAGTGCCAATCAAACCGTCATCTCTTCCGGCAAAAAATGTCACCCTACTTAAGACAATCGCCCAAAAGATTAAAAAAATATGGCTTTCAGAAAATGGAGACACTAAAACGTTTTTTTTCCTTCAAAAATGCTTTTATTGTGTAAAACTGAAATAAATGTAAAAAATGTATACATGTTAGTTATCACCACGTCCGTAATAACCTGCTCTATAAAACTATCATATGATCTATGCCCTCAGGTGAACGCCGTAAAAAAAAAAAAAAACTGTGCCAAAAATACACTTTTTTTTTGTCACCTTTATCACAAAAAGTGTCATTCCAAGCGATCAAAATGTCATACACACCCCAAAATGGTACTAATCAAACCGTCATCTCTTTCCGCAAAAAATGATACCCTACCTAAGACAATTGTCAAAAAAAATAAAAAAATATAGCTTTCAGAAAATGGAGACACTAAAACATGATTTTCTGCCCTTCAAAAATGGTTTTAGTGTGTAAAACTGAAATAAACTTTTTAAAAGTAGACATATTAGGTATTGCCACGTCCGTAACAACCTGCTCTATAAAAATATCACATGACCTAACCCCTCAGGTGAACACCGTAAAAAAAAATAAATATCAAAAATGCTATTTTTTTGTCACCATACATCACAAAAAGTGTAATTCCAAGCGATCAAAACAACATATGTACCCCAAAAGTACCAATCAAACCGTCATCTGTTCCCGCAAAAAAAGAGACCCTACCTAAGACAATCGGATAAAACAGGATAATAAAGAGTAGAACTGTAGTAATTGATGAGAGTTGTGTTTCATTCAGGTTTCATGACATCACACCTATAGTTCATCCTAAACAAGGACAACTTCAGTCACAATCCAAAGGCAACCAGAAAGAACATATATAAATCTGGTTAGAGTCTTCCAATGAAGAAACAACAGAAGTACCAGATCAAGTACCAGATCAACCTCAAGTCAGAAGATCAACTAGATTGAACAAATTATCCCAGATCAATGCTTATCTTACATGGTCAAGACAATTCTGCAGTCAGAGCCACAGTCATGGGAAGAGATGCAACAATTACCTTCACATGAAAGACAAAAATGGATTAAAGCTACTTATGAGGAAATGGAATTCCTTCATCAACTTCAAACATGGAAACTCTCCTCCTATTACTACATATAACCTTTCCATATTCTGTATCTCTCCCTATTACTCCATATAAACTCTACCTATATCTCCTCCTATTACTCCATATAACGTCACCCTCCCTATATTTTCTCCTATTACTCCATATAACCTCTCCCTATATCTCCTCATATTACTCCATATAACCTCTCCCTATATCTCCTATTATTACTCCATATAACCTCTCCCTATATATCCTCCTATTACTCTATATAACATCTCTCTATAACTCCTCCTATCACTCCATATACTCTCTCCCTATATCTCCTAATATTACTCTATATAACCTCTCCCTATATCTCCTCCTATTACTCTGTATATCCTATCCCTATGTCGCCTCCTATTACTCCATATAACATCTCCCTATATCTCCTAATATTACTCCATATAACCTCTCCCTATATCTCCTCCTATTACTCTGTATATCCTATCCCTATGTCGCCTCCTATTACTCCATATAACATCTCCCTATATCTCCTCCTATTACTCCATATAACCTCTCCCTATATCTCCTCCTATTACTCCCTATATCTCCTCCTATTACTCCATATAACTACATCCTTTTCATGGGTGCAATCTCATAGCCCACAGTTCTTGGTGTCTTGACACAATTCTGACCCCATGGAGGTGTCAGACACTTATGAAGCACAGAGGCATTGTGTTGTATAAACATTAATAGTTCATTATTAATAATAAACAAATACGATATGTGCCACACAGTACACACAGTTTACGCAGCCAATCCAGCAAAAGGCACAAGGTCACTGGCATTAACCCCTCATATGCCAGTGGCTTCTTGAAAGGGTTGTTTGGTTTAGTAAAGCCATCATGGAAGGAAATCCAGCTTTTAGGAACTCCGTCAATTAGCCAAAGCAGAGAGTGACTGCAAGGAGCCTCATTATCTGACACCTCTGTGAATTGGTTTCAATGTGCACAATGTAATTCTTAATTTCCCCTGTAGTGGCGCTGCAGGTACAATGAACTCTTGCTGTTCTCCCAGTTGACTATATTTGAACAGTGGGCTTTGAGGGTCCTTTCTTACAATAAGTGAATGTCCAAATTGTGCAACCAGTAGTAAATTGGTTTAAAGGGATTTTCCATGACTTGCTTATTGATGATCTACCCTTAGGATTTCACAAGTTCTGGCACCGGAACCAGGCACTGAAAACTACTAGTGAACAGCTCTGTCCACTGTGTAATGGCTGTCCCTGGGTAATGTAGTGCTGCTCTGATTCAATAGTTAATCAACCACACCCATGGACATAAAGAGGAAATAAAGAGCTATATGGACATGATCATGTGACCAAAACCTAAAACGGAAGATAGGAGGAATAAAGGTTCAAGAAATACAATACAAAATTATAGCTGCCTTCATCAATGACTATTTTAAAGAATGTAAATGCAAACGGGAAAACCTTTTTAACCTCTTAGTGAGCAGCCTGTTTTGAGCCTTAGCAACCAAGCAGAGGCTTGTTTTTTGCAAGACAGAGCCTGTAGAACTTAAAGGGCCCATTTTATATAAGTTACCAATTTACTTTTATTAACTCTTTTTGGGGGGATAGGAAAATACAGCAATACTGCCACTGAGTTTTAACATTTATTTTTTAGGTTAAATACAATACGATTATAGCAATACCAAATTCATATAGTTTTTTCACGTTTTCCTACTTTTACACTATAAAAACACTTTAAAAAAATAAAATGTTTTTGCATCACTGCATCCCAGTTTTTTTTATTTTTTCATTCTATGGAGGGCATCACACCATCCATAGAATGAAAAAAAACTTAATGGGACGACTTGTAGTTTTCATTGGTATCATTTTGGTGTACATAGCACTTTATGCAAATAAGCAGAAAACAGCAATTCTGCCATGTTTTTATTTTTGCTGCGTTCACTGTACAGAATAATTACATGATTGACTAGTGCAGGTTGTGGATGTGGTGATACCAAATATGTGGTGGGGGTTTTATTTTTGCATTTTTTTCCATTGTAAAGCTTTTTTCACGCTATATTCTTTAACTTAGAGGGTTTTTTTATTATTTAATAAAACTTGTTTTTTAACCATTTACTAGTTCCACTAGTGAACAGGTGATCTTTTGATTGCTTCTATAATACACTGTTCTGCTCTTGGAGTACAGTGTATTATACTGTCAGTGCTATACCAGCAGTATACACCAGCAGGCTGCGCCAGAGAGGACAGCCTGATACAGATATATTGCAGGCAGGGCTGTGGCCCTCGCTTTGTGAATACATCTGCATTCCTTGATCTCATTTGCAGAGTGCCAATGGGAGACAGAGGGACCCCCTCATTCTAAATCACTTAGATGCCAATGTTTCTGTTAACTATTGGCATCTAAGGGGTGAGACAGTGCAGATTGGCACTTCTCCAGCCCTCCTTTCTTCACTGCACGGCAGACCCATGCAGAGCTTAAACTAAGCTACTGTAAAAATTGGCGGCCTACCCTACAGCTCTTTAGTGACCGCCATAAAAAGATGCATTGTCACTAAGAGGTTAAGGTATTACAAGAGTATGAAGGTAAAGGTTCTTCCAAACAAGTTAGAAAAAACCCACCTTTTCATGAAGTTCATACACTTTATTAGTAATGTTTCTATGCACGGCTGTCACATTCTTGAAAACCAGTCAGCAGTATGTTTTCACTCACAAGCCTCAGAATATTGGAATAGAACTATGAAGAGGACAAAACATAATAGGCCAGAACATCCATCACATACATTGACAGAGTAGAACTAGGAAGCCAGTCCAAGACTAAGTGAAGACCATGCATTGCCAATACAGGGAGTCAGATCAGGAAAGCATGAAGAAATTAGATGTCATGCTCTCCCAACAAGTACTGCAATGTTACCAGCAAAGTAGAGTGGGTGATGATCGCTTTTCTATTGCTCCTGGATGAAAGTCTGGAGCTGTATGGGCTTTAATAACAGTAATTAAGGGGAGGCCATTTTTATTTAATGAAAGACCCTCATCTCCTCTAGGTAGGTCTATCATTGTGGGTTATTGGATGCCAAGTTCAAGTCTCATATATACATATTATCTACAAAAACATTCAAAAGTTGTGTGTAACACCATCGGTATATGACTGTGCTGATGTTGATGACCTTATGATAATCCCATCCACAGTTGGATACACCACATGTTTAACCTATGGAGCTCTGTGTGCAAGAAGTCTATTGCTACCTTTGAAGAAAAAATATACTGTCTAGTTAGGACTGTGCTAAAAATTCCTATCCAACTACTTGTGATATATAATTAGCATCCCAGTCTCATAAAATTTCAAAGCAAAGGACCTATATATTGTCCTTCTAGAGGTCCTCTGCTGTCTATGTCCATGGTACCAACATCAGGTTAGAGGAAAGAATCAACATTAGAAGCTGCTAATTTTCTCTAGAAATATGAAGTATGAAAATTTGGAAACTTTTAGTGACAATAGTAATTAGAGACACTGACGTCTGTGGAATGATTTATTTGATTGTTTTTGTCATTTAGTGATGTCATGCACACTAGTAAAGTTGGAGAGAGTTGCATTAACAATGATTCCTCAGGCTGAAGATTACCGACTTGCTATCAATAATAATGTCCTCAATAAAGTGCCTGAATCTGAAGCATTTGATGAACCCAAAGAGGGTCACTTACTATGTATGCTCCATGGACTACACTAAACCTTATGAAACACTTGGAGTAAACGTTATAATACTAACCTATATAATTTTCCAATTGTCTATTTATTTTTCAAAAACCTCCCGAGGAGGGGGTCCTTTATGGCAGCTGCAGTGAATGGGAGTTGAAATTAGAGATGAGCGAGCAGTGCTCGTTACGAGCACTGTAACGCTCGGGTCCCGTGTGAAATGCCCGCAGGCATTGCGGATCCGTCCTCATCTGCATGTAAGTCAATGAGGACGGATCGTTTGGTATGACACTCATACCAAACGGTTCCGTCCTCACCCGTCTTAAAGTCAGTGGGGACGGAACCGTTTGGTATGAGTGTCATACCAAACGATCCGTCCTCATTGACTTACATGCAGATGAGGACGGATCCGCAATGCCTGCGGGCATTTCACACGGGACCCGAGCGTTACAGTGCTCGTAACGAGCACTGCTCGCTCATCTCTAGAGTTGATGATCAAACAAGTGTCCATAGGAAAATACAGGTGTAAAGCTCCTTTCCCTGTGACAAGGGAGTGGCAGCACAGGTGCTACTATTCTGCCTTATCTACACTCCACCAGTAATGAATGGATGTCATTAAATCCACAGCAGATTTATATAAAGATTATTAAAGCTGAAAAGTGAGCTGCGGTCTATTGTGTTTCCTCTGGCGGCTAATGTCAAAACTAGGGAATTTTTGGATTTTTTTAATGTAGGTGGTCATATAAAAATATGTTTATAATAATAACCTTAGTTAAATAATGTCATTTTATTGATGACACATTCCTTTTAAATACGCATACAGAATATGCCACAGATTTGACCATTGATAAAGGAAGTGATGTACCACATGACAATACTCCTTTCAATACTGCCATACTGTATCTGGTTACCCCACTACTCTGTCTTGACGCTAGTTTATCATACTACGAAATGTGCTTCAGAAAGGTACAATTCTAAGGCCTTTTGACTTGTAAACTGTCATGCATTTTTTGAAGTCTGAGGATGCACTCAGAAGGCGGAGGAACAGATGCTTTAAATGGGCACTAACCTTTCGCATAACTTGGCATAATGAATATTACAGGTGAATATAACAAACTTTGTAGTATATCTTATCAGAGAAAAATCTATCTTTTTCCACTTATGGGTTTTACTCCTTTTAAAGTTTCATATATTCACCTGTAATATTGATTTATGCAAAGTTGTGTGGAAAGTGAATGACCATTTAAGTTAAAGGGGTGTCCATGGTAACAGATTCCTTTTAACAATACATAGCAATGTGAGTTCATAGCTCTTTGGAAAACTTAGTAGGAAGCACCTATGGGCACCATCATGGTGGCCATTAATGGTCAACCGTTATCTGTTGCATATGTAGGAGAACAAGATCATTTAGAAATTAATGTCATATAAGAGGCCTACTCCAATTAATAAATATGAACAATTTATTCAGTGAGATTTTTTTAAATTACATTTTATTTCTTTGTTTTAGAAAATACTTCCATTCCCCATAAAATATTCCTCCTGGAAATTAATTAATAAACTGACTACCTGGTCCTACCATTTCTCTTATAAATAGGGCGTGTCCCTACATTATATGACTCTGCCTGTATCAACTGGACACTGTGATCTTAGGTTATCTGCATGAAGTTTTGGAAGCCAAAACCAGGAGTGGATTCATAAAAGAGGAGACATCATATCTGACCTTTATATTTTTTCTCCTGTTAGGATCCACTTCTGATTTTTCAAAGCTGCCTCCAGAAACATGTGTAGGGACACGTCCCACTAAGAAAGGGAATGGTAACACCCAGTGGGCAATCTATTTATATATTTCTCAGGAGGAATAACCAAGGAATTGCACATCGCAAATGTTTAAAGAAAAGATGCCCCAGAATAATTTCACTGGGAATGCAAGTAATTGCTAAATGGACATGTCAGAAGAGAGAACATCTCCTGTTTAAAAGAAAACATACATAAAAAACATTGAGATGGCAGCAGCTGCTCCATGTGTCACTGACATTACAGCAGCCATTACACATCAGGCTGCGACGTCTTGTCTTTATAGAAGTATAAATAGAAATATACGTAGCTGGATTAATTAAGAAAAAATTGTAGATTTGCTCTTGATCCTGTAATTTCAGATTTTATTTGCAATATCCTGTTTGTACTGGCCAAGTGCGGAAGTAGAGGGCACAGAACAGCGTGGGGTGAACTTAATTAAATTTCCGATAGCACTTGTTGGATTTGGCAAATCTTATTTAGGATTTTTTTAATGTTAATCTCAAATCACATTTTATAGGAGTGCAGTTGACACGAATCATTAGGTAATTGATATTCACTCAAAGTGTTTGAAAGATGTTCCATGCTGATGGCAGGAAGGCCAATAATCATAAAAGATCATGCCCATGGGCCCAGCAAGCTAAGACTGTCTTCACAACAGGCACTGTCCGCTTATGTGTTTGGCATATATTGAAGAGAGGGGTCTCCAAAAAAAAAAAAAGCCCTCCCCCCCATTATAGCACTTCGTTTTGCCACCCAGGACAGACGTGTCCGGTGTTTATTTTCCTCTCCACACCATTTACATGACTCTTGGGCCAATTCCTCATATCACAGTGAAGTTCCTCTGTAGAGAGGAGTCCTGTACAGGTTCACTCAAAGGAAAAGAGGCAAATTAGGGGTGGGCTCCCTCTCTCTAAGGGCCCAATAGCAGCTACATGGTCTACTTCTATGGTATGCACAACTTTGCACCTATACTTCTATGTCAACAAATAATATATTTAGTACTAGGGCGGAAAGTCACTTACCAATGACCCTGTCATGGTGGCACCACCACCCATGTTGAACTGCTGGACTGTTATATGTCTGTTTACTGTGGAGAAGCCAGTAATGTATATATGTATACAATATATATATGATATGCTACCTCATGTAAATGTGAAGCACCTTGATAGGCAATGTATGCACCCCTGTGGGTTAAATACACAGATACTGTTAAGACCATCTGTGTACCGTGTTTGATGACTTCACAGGTAGCCTGTGAAATGGGGATAACATGTGTGAGCCATGTACCCTCAGCAGGGATGTCGATGGGTGCTGTAGATATGTATTTGTGAAACTGAACTATAGTCTTTGTGAAAAATGCTGGTACTGTGCATGGGATGTCCTCATGCTTACTGGTAGGTTCCTGTAGTTAATATATTAAGGTGCTAAAAAGGCACCTGTGAGTGTAGGTGTCGAGAATGTAGACGTGAGTGATGTTCATCAATTGGCCCAATGACCTAGGGACCTAGGTAGAGGTCTGGGCAGCAACACCCACAACAGAAAGGAATGTTGAGCAGTGGTAGTCAACCATAGTACTGTACTTTCTAGTGCTCACACCCGCGATCATTATAAAGACCTGTGACAAACCTAGTCAAGAGGTAGAGATATTACACAGTTCTACTTGAAATCTATGAAATGAAATGATGTTTCCAGGTCCTCCAAAGCGCTTATTAAAAAAAAAAAAAAAAAAAAAAAAAAACAGGTTGTCTAAACCAGCCAACCCCTTAAAGTCTTTAGAACCATTGTGGTCATATTAAGGGAAATAATTGACAGATGATTACACTTTGCCTGCCATGTTACATGCCAGTGAAGGTAGAGTTACTTCAGTTTTTCTGTGAGGACCCCCACCAAACAGATTCTCATATTTTAGTTTCCAGAACCCCTATGAGTGGGACATGAAGTGAAAAAGAAAATGAGTGCACATACGTGCTGTGACTTACTGTTATTGCCCCCACTAGGGGGAGCCCCAATTTTATATACTGTTTGAATGAATGTTGCGCAACATGAATTTGGAGCGTGGTGTTGAAATGCCTTACTTGCCTTCAATGTAATGATATGCAGGATCATGAATATGCAAATGTTAATGTAAGTATTGTAGAGAGACAATAGAGAATTACACAATGGATAATTATAGCCTATTTGCATAGATAATGATCTCTGCAGAATTCTATTTTTTAGCATTATTTTTCCAGTGCATGGATCTACAGCTTTGCAATGTCTTCCTGAATGTTTTTTCCTTTGAAATATTCAAAGGAATTATCTATGATTCAAACAACATAGCTGGTTTCTTCCTAAAACAGCACCATACCTATCCACAAGTTGTGTGTGGTACTGTAGCTCAACTTCATTGACTTCATTGGGGCTGAGCTGCAATAATACATCTTAAAGTCTTTTTTCCATAGGATATGTCACAAATGTTAAATAGGTTTTGATCCGACCTCTTGGACCCACTCCTATCATAAATGGGGTCCGCGAAATTATGGAAGAGCCCACCACACATGCGCAAATGGACCTCCAAAGTGAAGGGAGAGCAGCTACACATGCGCAGCCACCCTCCATTCATCGCCAAGGGAGTTCCGAAAAAGCTTAGCCCTGGTAGTTTCCAGCAGTCCCATAGCAGTGAATGGAGTGGCGTGAGAATTCCACAAATAGCCAAGCGAACACGCTAGACTGGTCTCATTTTCTGCTTTGTTAATATTCTGGTTGCAGCTCTGCCCTGGTATGCCCCACCCATGAGGATGAGTGATGTGGCCAACCTCCATTTTCATGGGCCCTATAGCAGCTGCTCAGGATGTCTCTATGGTATGCACATACCCTTGCATTATTGTCTATGTGGCTGGTGTACCCTGTAATGTTTCCTTATTGTGATTTATGTTGCTTTGTGTTTTTTGTTGTATTTTAGAGTTGTGTTTTATGTTTTACTCCTCATGTGTCAGCTCAGGTGTATGTAATAGGTGGATCATAAGTAAAAGTATCCGGTTATACTAATAATACGTATCCTACTTGAAGAGACATATGCATTTATTAACTAGGTCACAAATAAACAATATCCTATTATGCTCAGAAGATGGCGCTATTACTCATTCCTAAATTTCTCTACCTGCCAATGAATCTGAGACATGTCAATGAATCTTTAGACCTAATGAAGGCACTGTCCTTCCGCCCTGTCTCCATCATCCTACTTCATATCTGACATACTTTGTGCTTGCATCATCTAATCTTCTAGGGTAATGTACTGATGAAAGTAAGACAGAAACACAGTGAAGGATTTTCTTAAAGTGGAACCTTTTATATTCCATATTCTCTTGGTACTTTTCCCTTTTCCCCATCCTCAGAAGGATCCCATACAAGTGACCAGTATAGTAAAAATGAGTTTGTCAGCTTTAGGCTTTGGTGGATTTTTTCCATAGACAACATAACAATGTTTTGTTACTTTTATATTACGCTTTAGACATTTAATACCTGTTTGTCCACTGTTTGTCTACTTTTAACCCCTGAATTCCCAATTATTATATTAATACAACAATATAAGTGGCTGCAATCACCCCTGATGACACTAATCTATGATGGACCAAAACAAATTCAACATAATTCACTATGAGTATTAATCATGCCAGTTGTTAACTTTCAGTAGATGATTCAATTGTATGCATGTTTGCATAGGGCACAGAACCTGTACTGCCCAGAGCTATTTTCTCCTAGAAGCAACCATTGACCAACAAAAATGCAGACCTGTCATCTTTCCTGGTTTACTTGGGAGTCACCAAGATGTGAGTTCCTCTTCTGGGTACCATTCCACTGGGTCAATTAACCCAGTTTCCAGGCTCCCTGCACTCAATTGTATCTGCACCCCCAGGACACAGATATAATTGAGCATCTTCCTTAGCACTGGTGGGTCAAGGGATCCATTACTTCCCTGCCAGGACTTTTGTTGCTTTTTGTTATGCAGGTGGCACAACACCATCTGCGACATTCTGCAGAAGCAGGCCTGACCAGAATAGGCCAGGCCTGAATCACTGGATGATGTGATGGGACCAGGGACAAGTAAACATGATTATACAGTGTATGTGTACTCTATACAGTCAGGGGAATGTCAGCTCCAGTAAGCAGGGACCAGGAGACCAGGGCAGGCCAGACAGGTGCTGGTAGTGGGAGATTCAATTATTAGGGGTACAGAGAGGGCAATCTGTCACAAAGACCGGCATCGTCGAATGGTGTGTTGCCTTCCTGGTGCTCAAGTTCGGCACATCGCGGATCGGGTTGACAGATTACTGGGAGGGGCTGGAGAAGATCCACCAGTCATGGTCCATATCGGAACCAATGACAAAGTTAGAGGTAGGTGGAGCATCTAGGGCACAAGCTTAGGGCAAGGACGTCAAAGGTAGTGTTTTCCGAAATACTGCCTGTACCACGAGCCACACAAGAAAGGCAGCGGGAGATTAGGGAGGTAAACAAGTGGCTCAAGAACTGGTGTAAGAAGGGGTTTGGGTTCTTGGAGAACTGGGCCGACTTCTCTGTCGGCTACAGGCTCTACCGTAGGGATGGGCTGCATATCTTTTTCTCCACTGTATTCACTGAGGAAAATAAACTGTCAGATGAAATGCAGAATATAAAAGTAAATTCCCCATTAAAAATGCCCTGTCTGACCCAGGAAGAAGTAGAGTTGCGTCTTAAAAAGATTAAAATAGACAAATCGCCAGGACCGGATGGCATACACCCCCGTATCCTAAGAGAATTAAGTAATGTCATCGCCAAACCCTTATTTCTGATATTTAAGGGCTCTATACTGACAGGGAGTGTTCCACAGGATTGGCACATTGCAAATGTGGTGCCAATATTCAAAAAGGGTCCAAAAACAGAGCCCGGGAACTATAGGCTGGTAAGTTTAACATCTGTCGTGGGTAAACTGTTTGAGGGTTTTCTAAGAGATGCTATCTTGGAGTACCTCAATGAAAATAAGCTAATAACTCCATATCAGCATGGCTTCATGAGGGATCGGTCATGTCAAACCAATTTAATCAGTTTCTATGAGGAGGTAAGTTTTAGACTGGACCGCGGCGAATCAATGGATGTCGTATATCTGGAGTTCTCCAAAGCATTTGACACTGTACCACATAAAAGATTAGTATATAAAATGAGAATGCTTGGCCTGGGAGAAAATGTCTGTATGTGGGTAAGTAACTGGCTTAGTGATAGAAAACAGAGGGTGGTTATTAACGGCACATATTCAGATTGGGTCACTGTCACTAGTGGGGTACCACAGGGGTCTGTATTGGGTCCTATTCTCTTCAATATATTTATTAATGATCTTGTAGAAAGCTTGCACAGTAAAATATCAATTTTTGCAGATGACACTAAACTGTGTAAAGTAATTAACACAGAGGAGGACAGTGCACTGCTACAGATGGATCTGGATAGACTGGAGGCTTGGTCAGAAAAGTGGCAGATGAGGTTTAACACTGACAAATGTAAGGTTATGCATATGGGAAGGAATAATGCAAGTCACCAGTACATACTAAATGGTAAAATATTAGGTAACTCTGACATGGAAAAGGACCTAGGAATTTTAGTGAACAGCAAACTAAGCTGTAGTAACCTGTGTTAGACAGCTGCTGCCAAGGCCAATAAGATAATGGGTTGCATCAAAAGAGGCATAGATGGCTGTGATGAGAACATAGTCCTGCCACTTTACAAATCACTAGTCAGACCACACATGGAGTACTGTGTACAGTTCTGGGCTCCTGTGAACAAGGCAGACATAGCAGACATAGCTGGAGAGGGTTCAGAGGAGGGCAACTAAAGTCATAACTGGAATGGGAGGACTACAGTACCCAGAAAGATTATCAAAATTAGGCTTATTCACTTTAGAAAAAAGACAACTGAGGGGAGATCTAATAACTATGTATAAATATATCAGAGGTCAGTACAGAGATCTCTCCCATGATCTATTTATCCCCAGGACTGGCGGGTGACGAGGGGACATCCTCTGCGCCTGGAGGAAAGAAGGTTTGTACTCAAACATAGAAGAGGATTCTTTACGGTAAGAGCAGTGAGACTATGGAACTCTCTGCCTGAGGAGGTGGTAATGGTAAGTTCACTAAAAGAGTTCAAGAGGGGCCTGGATGTATTTCTGGAGGGTATTACAGGTTATAGTTACTAGAGATCGGTCGTTGATCCAGGGAGTAATTCTGGTTGCCTGATTGGAGTCGGGAAGGAATTTTTTTTCCCTAAAGTGGGGAAAATTGGCTTCTACCTCACAGGGTTTTTTTTGCCTTCCTCTGGATCAACTTGTAGGAAAACAGGCCTAACTGGATGGACAGATATCTTTATTCAGCCTTATAAACTATGTTACTATGTATGCATACAGGGGGCACAGACAAAAATCACTATATAAAGGGAGCACATACTATTTTACAGGGGGGTCAGAGTAAGAGGCAATATATAAAGGGGAACAGAACCTGCCACAGTACACATGGGGCACAGAGCATGTGACGCTATATACAGGGTGTTGGCATAGAGAGTATGGCACCATATACAGGGGGTGTGTGGCATTATATACAGGGGTACAGAATGTGTGGCATTATCCATAAGGGGGAGCATAGTATGTGGCACTACCATTAGAAGCACTGTGTGACTTGTGCTTTATTTTCATGTGACATAATATATGGCATGATTGTATTCAGGGCACAGTGTGTGACACTAAAAGCAGTTTGTGCTAGTATATAGGGTGTGGATGTGTTGGTAAAGAGAGAAGCTGAGGACATCTGGGCAGCAAACTCTGCAGAGACGACCCGTGGCTGCTGAGAAGTCATCTTGGGGGTCTGAACTGTTTGGGAAAAAAAGAAGAGACCACCTTTAAGTCACTAAATGTAAATTTTTATTTTGTCACTGCCTTCATCTGATTAGTACTTTAGTCACTCGTATGGTCTACAGCCTGATGCAGTCACAGAAATGCTGGAACTTAAAACTTCACTTTTAATAATTGGATTAAAACCTGATAGTGAATAAAAAAATTGTAAACTAAGCGTACTACCGTACGAAAAAAACAGGATTCTCACAAACCTAATACATATATGCAATGAAAAGGGGAGAGGATGGTAAGTATATCACACCAGGACATGAGGGTAGGAAGAGGTGTCCCTGTTACAACACCTAATACTATCCCTCAATCCAGGGGAGTCCCCTGATGGTGGAGACCCCCTAGTCTTGTGCCTAGTCTATCTCTCCCTAAATCTCCCTATTAAAAGAAGACAATCAGGAACCCAACGCGTTTCCCCTCAAAGAGGTTCATCAGGGGTTGGTGGATTAGAATGGTAAGTATAAGAAGGAGGTATATACCCACAAATGAGATAACTGACAGCCAGGATAAATCACAGCAACCAGGAAATAGCTAACAAATAGATAAATAGATGACACAAGATGCAATAAGTATCTCTATTAAACAAAAGCTGTTCCCCACAAGAGTGCAAATATGTCCATCAGGACTAGTTTAGATAAGCTGGACGTGGTCCCGTAGGACCCCTTATGCCCCTTTCACACGAGCGGGAGACTCGCATGTCTCCCGCAACGCATCTACAGGGCTGGACTCCTGCACTGACTGGGATCGCATATAATGCTATGCGATCCCTGTCAGTGCCGAGTCCAGCCCTGTAGATGCGTTGCAGGAGACATGCGAGTCTCCCGCTCATGTGAAAGGGGCATTACGTGACCCACGATGTATAGCCTAAAGATGCTGAACGCTGGTTAGATAGAGATCAGTCACTGGAAGGCGTAGTGGAGATCCGGTAGTATGTGAAAGCGGCTGTAAATGCCGCCTGTGAGATACAAGCCCTAAATACAATACTCACCGGAAATGAAGAGCTGCAGTTTACCGCTCATTGGAACGCATGCCGAATGCAGCGTGTCACTGTGGCGGGTCACGTGATCGGCGGAGGCGGTCACATGACTATCGAAGATCACATGAGCGGAAGGTAGCGCCGGAGGATATTCATGTTGGAACGCACAAAGAACTGTGCGTGTCACCATCACAATCACATGATCGGTGAGGTTGGTCATGTGATAAGGGGAACACACATATATAAGAAAGGTATAAGGACCATATATACCTAACTATTTGAGCTGGTGACACCAAATGGTGTATAGTAGAGTAAGTCAATTAAATCTAAACTAAACAAACAAGGCCTGTCAATCCTACCTCAAAGGGTACAATAGTTGTATATATGTAACTTATATGCCAATTAATGAGACCTAGAGACAATAAGGATGAAGACAATAAATAAAAGTAAGAAGAGTGATAGTCCAATGATAACAGGACCTTCTTCCAAAATACTGAAATAAGATAATACAAAATATTTCATTGATAATACAAAAGTTCATTGAGTCCCAGAGGTGACTGAGACCTAAATCTATAAATCCACTGGCATTCCTTTTGGAGGATGCGCTGGTCCCAGTCACCTTTTCTTAGGGACTCATGAACAACCTCCAAAACCGAAAATTTAAGCACTTCTGATTTGCCATCATGTATTGTATTGACATGATCAGCCACAGGGGTATTACGCTTATTGGTTACGTCGTTCACATGTTCCAAGACCCTTCGACGCAATTCCCTGCGAGTCTTGCCGACATAGTCTTTAGGACACGGGCACTGACATAGATAGACCACCCCTCTTGTGTGGCAATTCACAAAGTCACGGATAGCAAATTCACGACCGGTGACAGAACAAATATTAGTCCTAGTTTTATGAATAAAGCTACAGGCTTTGCATCTACCACACTTAAACATGCCGAGAGGTCTCCTATCCAGCCACGTACCCAATAATTTAGGACCAGTATAGTGACTGTGCACTAGGCGATCATGGAGAGACCTACCTTTTCTAAAGGTAACGCTAGGTCTCTCATTGATAGCATCCCCAAGGTCCGGGTCCATCAATAGAACGGGCCAGTATTTATTCAGAATCTGTGTGATCTCTTGATTTTGGTCATCAAAGGTGGAGATAATCCTGATAGGTTACCGCCTTTGATGCTCATGTCTTTTAGGAATAAGAAGGGTGTTGCGGTCGCAACTAAGTGCATATTTAAATGCTTTAGTCAAAACGATGTGAGGGTATCCTCGTTGCCTAAATCAGGACCGTAAACCTCTGGCCTCGTTATGAAACCCCTCTAGGTCAGAACAATTTCTCCGTATCCGAAGATACTGACCTTTAGGGATCCCTTTCTTTTGAGGGAGTGGATGATGACTGGACCAATGGAGAAGACTGTTAGTGGAGGTAGGTTTCCGATAGACCGTGGTGATGAGTCTCTCACCATGTTTCTTGACCAATACGTCCAGAAAGGTTATTTGATCAAAGCCTAGCTCAAATGTAAATGACAGCCCGATGTCGTTATTATTAATTACATTGATGAATTCCTTAAACTGATCTTGATTCCCATTCCAGACAATAAAAATGTCATCAATGAATCTAGACCAAAATAAGATCTTCTCACTCCACCATGTGGAGTCCCCTGGGAAGACAAACTGGTCTTCCCACCAGCCCAGGAGGAGATTAGCATATGAGGGGGCACATGGACTCCCCATTGCTGTCCCCCTGAGCTGGTGGTAAAAACGGCCGTCAAAAAGGAAATAATTGTGGTTTAGAACGTATTCAGTTAAATTGATGACAAAGTCACTGTGATGTTTAAACTGGATACCTCTGGTACTAAGAAAGTGTGAGATAGCCCTAAGGCCCTGATTATGTGGAACTGAGCTATAAAGAGACTCAACGTCTATACTGGCTAGTATGCAAGAGGGGTTAAAGGACAAGGTTTCGATCTTTCTTAGAAAATCCATGGTGTCTCTAGTATGAGAAGGCAAAGTACATACATATTGACTTAGAATTTGATCTATGTAGACACCACAATTCTGAGTAATTGAGTCCACCCCGGAGACTATAGGTCTACCCTTGAGGGGGGATAACCCCTTGTGTATCTTCGGGAGGCCATAGAATGTAGCAATCCGGGGTGACCCGGGTAACAAAAAATTAAATTCGTCCTTACTGATGCACCCCAAGGTCAAAGCATTAAGCAGTAGTTCTTCAAGAGCTGATAGAAAGGACTCTGTGGGATCAGAGGGTAGAATACGATAACAGTCCCTGTCTTTTAACAAGTTAAGACACATTAGGCGGTAATCTGAGGTGTTCATAATGACCAAATTACCCCCTTTGTCGGCCTGTTTAATAACAATTGAGTCATCTTTCTCAAGCTGTAGAAGGGCCAGTAATTCATCTTTAGATAGATTATTGCAAGGATACCTTGGACACCCCAATTGTTCAATATCACGTATAGTCATCTCTAAAAAAATATCAATATGATCTGAGTTCATAGGTGGAGGTAACCTCTTACTTTTAGGTTTTAATTTAGTGAAAGGTCCATGACCAAGTGGTTTGGAACCTTCTTCTAAAAGTTCAAGAAAAATGTTTAGATCCGGTAGGTCACTAATGGAAATGCCCAACTTAGCACAGGTTTGTTTATCCGTATTTTTCATAAATTTATGCCACTTCAATTTCCTGACAAAAAGGTGCAAGTCTTTGACCCATGTGAAAGCATCAAACCGGGTATTAGGAACAAATGATAGACCTCTCCCTAAAAGATTTAATTCGGCCTCTGTCAGAGGGCGGGCAGACAAATTAACGATCTTTAATTTGTTACTTTCTTGTCTCCATTGTTCATTCTTGGCCGGTCCCTGAGTTGATAGGGAAGAGGATCCTTCGATAAAAAAGAGGAGAGCGAGGAAGAGGAGGAAGGGGGGACGGAGGAGGAGGGAGATTGTACGCCTGATAAAGAGGGCAGAGTCTGTGCGGTGGAGGATTGGGTTTGAAATGCCCCTCCTATGTTTCTCCCCAGTGAAGGTCTGCCTTGTCCTGGCCATCTCCTATCCCTGACCCTTCTGCTCGAACGGCCTCTTAGAAATTGACCTCTTTTAGAATCCGAGTCGGAGGCTTCAAAATCTGATGAAGAAACCTCGGACTTAGAGACAGGGGTCTGTTGTTTAACAGATTGATATGCTCGGTTCTCCCGGAATTCAGTAAGATCCCGGACAAATTGACGATGCTTCCTTTCTTTTAGCAGATTCTGAAATCTGTCAACCGAAGTCTGAAGGGATGATTCCCTTTTGTTAAATTCGGGGTCGTGTTTGTATTTAAGGGCAGAGTCAATTAGTTCCTTGAGTTTAATGGAAGATATGTCAAAAAAGACCCTTTCTTCCTCGAGAAGAAGTTTCATCAAACTCAAGGAATTTTGTGTAAGTTGTTTTTCCCACCGGATCAGAAAATCTGGGGAGTTTATTCGTGGGGCTGGGGATATAGCAATCCGAAGTCCCTTAGGTACAATTTGATTTTCTAAATAACTCTCAAGAGATCTCAATTCCCACCAAGACTTGATATTGTCTTTGTAGGCCTCATAGAGATCCCTAAATACAACCTTACAAGTGGTGGTGGTCGTTAAACCTGGAACCTCTTTATCTGAAAAGATATTTTTGGCCTCATCAAATAGAGCCTCGGTGAATAGGTCACCAGAAAGGAAGCCAGCCATATTAATAAACAAAAACCATATCACAGTATGAACGATATTCAAAATCAAATACCAAGACCAGCCGCATAAGTAATACAGTCACAGAAATGCTGGAACTTAAAACTTCACTTTTAATAATCCAATTAAAACCTGATAGTGAATACAAAAATTGTAAACTAAGCGTACTACCGTACGAAAAAACCAGGATTCTCACAAACCTAATACATATATGCAATGAAAAGGGGAGAGGATGGTAAGTATATCACACCAGGACATGAGGGTAGAAAGAGGTGTCCCTGTTACAACACCTAATACTATCCCTCAATCCAGGGGAGTCCCCTGATGGTGGAGACCCCCTAGTCTCGTGCCTAGTCTATCTCTCCCTAAATCTCCCTATTAAAAGAAGACAATCAGGAACCCAACGCGTTTCCCCTCAAAGAGGTTCATCAAGGGTTGGTGGATTAGAATTGTAAGTATAAGAAGGAAGTATATACCCACAAATGAGATAACTGACAGCCAGGATAAATCACAGCAACCAGGAAATAGCTAACAAATAGATAAATAGATGACACAAGATGCAATAAGTATCTCTATTAAACAAAAGCTGTTCCCCACAAGAGTGCAAATATGTCCATCAGGACTAGTTTAGATAAGCTGGACGTGGTCCCGTAGGACCCCTTACGTGACCCACGATGTATAGCCTAAAGATGCTGAACGCTGGGTAGATAGAGATCAGTCACTGGAAGGTGTGGTGGAGATCCGGTAGTATGTGAAAGCGGCTGTAAATGCCGCCTGTGAGATACAAGCCCTAAATACAATACTCACCGGAAATGAAGAGCTGCAGTTTACCTCTCATTGGAATGCACGCCGAATGCAGCGTTTCACTGTGACGGGTCACGTGATCGGCGGAGGCGGTCACGTGACTATCGAAGATCACATGAGCGGAAGGTAGCGCCGGAGGATATTCATGTTGGAACGCACAAAGAACTGTGCGTGTCACCATCACAATCACATGATCGGTGAGGTTGGTCATGTGATAAGGGGAACACACATATATAAGAAAGGTATAAGGACCATATATGCCTAACTATTTGAGCTGGTGACACCAAATGGTGTATAGTAGAGTAAGTCAATTAAATCTAAACTAAACAAACAAGGCCTGTCAATCCTACCTCAAAGGGTACAATAGTTGTATATACGTAACGTATATGCCAATTAATGAGACCTAGAGACAATAAGGATGAAGACAATAAATAAAAGTAAGAAGAGTGATAGTCCAATGATAACAGGACCTTCTTCCAAAATACTGAAATAAGATAATACAAAAGATAAAGACTGTCCTGAACCAAATGCTTCACGCATCGGTGTCTCTGGCTACCTCAAGACAGTCATGAGCTCAAGTGATAAGGCTATCAAGCAATAAAGATGATCACAAAAAACATGAAAAAGTAAGACGTTCATTGAGTCCCAGAGGTGACTGAGACCTAAATCTATAAATCCACTGGCATTCCTTTTGGAGGATGCGCTGGTCCCAGTCACCTTTTCTTAGGGACTCATGAACAACCTCCAAGACCGAAAATTTAAGCACTTCTGATTTGCCATCATGTATTGTATTGACATGATCAGCCACAGGGGTATTACGCTTATTGGTTACGTCGTTCACATGTTCCAAGACCCTTCTACAGCCTGATGATAGGTTGTTAGGGTCTCAAAAGATCAGAGCCCAAGCCCTAATGCACATGTGCTGAATTCTTGAACCAACCTCTCCTCCCATATCCTAGCACTAGAGATATTTTACTTACTGGATGGATATAACATTTAGTACTATCAAACATACAGGACTGTATAGCACCACATCTAGTGCCTCACAGGTGGCTTCTCTGATGTAGATGTTCTCTTTCCTATTCTCCATTTGGCCATGACGACTTCTTCCAGCCACGTCTTGTCTCTGCAGAGTTTTCCACACAGACATCATAGAATCCTCACTTTTCCATCATCCTTCCTACCCTATTGCCCCAATAGTGTTAGCCTACTGCTCCCCAATACTGTGCCCATTGTGCTCTCAAATGTCTCCAGATACTATGGTTACAAAATACCATACAGATAGTCCTGCAATAGTAATATAAAAATCCCACCAATAATAATAATAAGGAGTGCCTTCATTAGTAATAATATCCCCTAAAATATCCCCAATAATGGTAAAGCTCCCCAAGAGTACTCCATTAGTAGTAGTGACCTCTATAGTGCACCCTATAGTGTATAGAGTTTATAGTGCACTCTATAGTGTATAGAGTTTCTCTATAGTGTCCCTAGTAGTAGTAATAAGGCCCCTCTGTAATGTGCCCAGTATTAATAAGGACCCCTCATAGTGCGCCCAGTAATAAGCCCCCTAAAGAGCCAGCAGCAGTATTAAGACTACTGTACAATGCCCTAGTATTAATAAGGATCCCCTGTAGTGATCCTATAGTTCAAATGCCTCCTTTCGGGCCCCCACTGGTTAAAATGTCCCATTGTAGGGCTGCCAATTGTTCAAATGTCCCACTGTAGTGCCCCCAGCAGTTAATAACCCTATAGGGCCCCTAGTAGTTAAAATGCCCCTGTAGTGCCTCAGTAGTTATAAACACCTCTATAGTGCCCTAGTAGTCATACAGTCCCTAATTCCTATAGCGCTCCAGTAGTCATACAACCTCTGACCCCTATAGCACCACAGTAACTATAAAGCACTTGACCCCTATAGCACACTAGTCATCATATAGCCCGTAGCTCTTATAGCACTCCAGCAGTCAGCCCTTGACCCCTATAGCACCCAAGTAGTTGTCAGCCAGTTGTAGAAGCCATAGTGACAAATAAAAAAAAAAAAATCTCCCCTCACTCTTCAACAGACCACTGTCCACAATGGCAGGCCACAGGCCTCTTCTGGCCTGCATCCCAGCACAGACTGTCACGATGACATGGTAGCGCAGCCATGCGCCGCTAATGCAATCTTTAAAGCCCTCACATCATCCACAGTACATATAAGAAAGATGTCTTATCTTTAACCACTTCAGCTCTGGGCCATTTCCCCCCTTCCTGACCAGGCCTAATTTTGCAAATCTGACATGTGTCACTTCATGTGGTAATAACTTTGGAACGCTTTTACTTATCCAAGCGATTCTGAGATTGTTTTCTCGTGACACATTGTACTTCAAGTTAATGGTAAATTTGAGTCGATACGTTTTAATTTTATTTATAAAAAAATCCAAAAGTTAACGAAAATTTGAAAAAATTCACTGTTTTCTAAATTTCAATCTCTCTGCTTTTAAGACAGATAGTGATGCCCCATAAAATCCTTTTTAATTTACATTTCCCATATGTCTACTTTATGTTGGCATCATTTTGGTAGTGTCATTTTATTTTTTTAGGACAGTAGAAGGTTTTGAATTTTAGAAGCAATTTTTGCAAATTTGCAAAATCAACTTTTTTAAGGACCAGTTCAGTTCTGAAGTCAGTTTGTGGGCTTACATAATAGAAACCACCCGTAAATGAACCCATTTTAGAAACTACACCCCTCAAACTATTCAAAACTGGTTTTAGAAATGTTGTTAACCCTTTAAGTATTCCACAGGAATTAAAGCAAAATAGATGTGAAATTTCAAAATTTCACTTTTTTTGCAGATTTTCCATTTTAATCATTTTTTTCTTGTAACACATCAAGGGTTAACAACAAAACAAAACTCAATATTTATTACCCCGATTCTGCAGTTTGCAGAAACACCCCACATGTGTTCGTAAACTGTTATTTGGGGATACGCCAGGGCTCAGAATGGGAGGGGCAGCATCTGCATTTTCTAACATGGAATTTTTTGTCATGGTTTGTAAGAGTGATAACTTTTTAATTTTTTTGTGGACTGAGCTGCGTGATGTCTTATTTTTTGCGGGACAAGCTGTGCTTTTTATTGGCCCAATTTTGGGGTACATCCGGCTTTCTGATCACTTTTTAATCTAATTTTTGGGAGGTTAACTAAAAAAAAAAAAGCAGTTTAGGGGCATTTTTCTATATTTTTTTTACACCGTTCACTTGATGGGGTAGATCATGTGATATTTTTGTAGAGCCAGTTGTTACAGATGCAACTATACCAAATATGTCTATTTTTTATTTATTTTTGTTACGTTTTACACAATAAGAGCATTTTTAGAAGAAAAATCATGTTTTTGTGTTGCAATTTTTTAAGAGCCATTTTTTTTCATTTTTCGGGCTATAATCTTGTGTGGGGGCTCATTGTCTGCGGGATGAGGTGACGTTTTTATTGCTACCATTTTGGGATGCATACGACTTTTTGATTGCTTGATATTATGTTTTTTGGTAGGTGATGCGAGAAAAAAAGCTGTTTTGGCATAATTTTTATTAGATTTTTTTTACGCAGTTCACTTGATGGGGTAGGTCATGTGATATTTTTATAGAGCCGGTCGTTTCGGACGCGGTGATACCAAATATGTCTATCTTATTTATTTATTTTTATTTGTAACTTTTTTTAATTAAATATTTGGGGGGAAATTATTTTTTTTTATATATATATATGTGATTTTTTTTTTATAATACTTTTTTTTTTTTTTACACTTTGTGTCCCCCATAAGATCATACAAGACCTCAGGGCGACATTTAACTTCACTTATTTTTTTTTTTTTTTTTTTTACACTTGATTTCTCCTGTAACTGGGGCTGACATAGTAGTACCAGTTATAGGGGAAATACATCCCCAGAGAGGCTGTACAGCATAATACTATGCTGTACAGCCTCAGTGCAGGGCTGATCGGGTCTATGAGAGACCCGGCAGCTCCTGCACTCTCCCGGCAATAGCGCTTCCTGATCTGTATACACAGCGCTCATTGAGCGCTGTGTATACAGCGATCTAGAAGGCAGGGAGCCCCTGGGAAGGGTCCCTGCCTTCTCTTTGGGGTACCCTGCTGTCACTGACAGCAGGTACCCCACTGTGCAGCTGCACGATTAGCGTGCAGCTGCTATCTCTGAATGGACGTTCAGAAACGTCCATTCAGAGATAGATAACCACTTCCCGGACGTTTATAGTCAACGGGCGGACGGGAAGTGGTTAAAGATGCTAGTGGGTGCCTGCTGTTTCATACAGTGTTGATCGCAGACATATAACTCCTCAGATGCTATGGTCAAATGTGATCACGGCATCCGAGAAGCCGGAAACCCGGAAGCGCGTGCTTCATGGCCAGGAATGCCTCCCCCTGTCGGAGATCAGAGAAGGCGTTCCATGAAAGTAATGAGCCTGAGCCTGTACTAGGCTTCCAGGCTCATTACTTGTATATTACAATTCATGCCAGCAGGTGGCAGCACTGAATCGTAATATAGCTATTTTTATATAGGGAGAATCAAATAGTGATAATCATGATAAATCGTCAGGTAAGTATATGATACTTATCATGATGTTCTATAGATACTTACCTGACGATTTTTGATGTACCTGATTTTCCCAACTGATGACTGTGATAATCTTTGAAGACGAGCTGATATATTTAAGATGAAGCCTCTAGGGTCTTACGGAAATCCCCCTGCATATTATATACTCCTTTGTGTGTATATATATGTGTATATGTGTATTTAGATCCATATAATTTTTGTTATGTATATGTATACCCGTATAACTTTGTTATGTATGTCCATAGTTTGCCTTATGTCTTTCTTAGATATGACATGTGATAATCCTTAACAGCTATCTACAGATATGACAACCTCTGCCCAATATCTACATTACTTATATGTTGTAACATGATACTATGCACTTTACTGTCTTCTGGGAACTCAATTTTGTATTTGTCCATGTCCTCTTTTTTTGTGCCATAGTTTGATGAAGGCCACATTTGGCCGAAACGTCACAACTTCTCTTTGGCCGTGTGATTAATAAAGAATTATCAGTATTATTCTTCACTGTGCTGGATTATTTTTATATAGGATAATGGAAGAAATTCTATTACCCTATACAAATGCATGTTGATTGCATGTTGTGGCCCACTTTTAAAAAAAATCTAAAAAAATATTTCTCTAAAATCAAAATACTTAATAAGAAAATGAACATCATTGCCATCGCCATGTGCAAAAATGCCCATACTATTAAAATATAAAAAACTTATCCCATACGGTAAATGGCATAACAGAAAATAAAAATAAAAAATGTCTTATTTACCTCCAAAAACAAATAAAAAGTCATCAAAAAGTCTTACACCCCCCAAAATGGTATTAACAAAACCTACAGATCGTCGTGCAAAAATGATCTCTCACATATCCCCATAGATATAACTATAACTTTTTTTTGCAAATAAGAATAGGACATGCTCTAACTTTTTTGCAGGGTCGTGGAATGGCAGTACGGATGCGAACCACAATACTGCATAAGGGACAGTTTATCTAAATCAATTGTGCTCAAAAATGACAATTTACTTTGCAATTTCATACATAGGTCTATGGTCTATGGCCATTCTGTAAATCAGACCTGGATGAGGCTTAAAGGGCTGTTCCAGGAATAACTACTCCCAACGCTTGTTGCTATACATAATAATTCTGGCACTCATGTTAGAGTGGGAGAGGTCCAGAAATTGTTGAAAACCCCAAACTGCATTACCAGAAACAATCTAACCAGATTTTCTCAGTTGGCTGCCAGGAAGGGGTTGCAGGGGTACCATATAATATTACTACATGTGCATAGTTTGCAGACGTACATAGAGGCCAACAGTAATGATTGCAAAATCAGAAGAGATAAATACAAATGTCATCTGACAAGGAATGTCCTTGAGTCACAGCGAAAGAGTTGAGGCCAGGTCAAAAAGAAGAGAATAAAACTTAAAAAAAGAGAGTGGAAACATTAGGATGCAGCCACAAGTAGCATAAATAGGGCAGATTTTCTTCAGTGGAATCGTGTGGAATATCTGCAGCATTTACAGTAGCAGTGAAGTGGATGATATGTTCAAAAATGCAGCATGTCAGTTTACCCTTCTTAATGCAGAGGGTTAGGCTGAGTGCTGAGTCACCTTAAAGGGAACCTGTCATCAACTTTATGCTGCCCATACTAACAGCAGAATAAAGTAGAGACAGGTGAGTTGATTTCAGCGGTCTGTCATTTATAAGTTAAAAGTAAGTGGTTGCCGAGAACCAACATCACAATCATTGCAGACTGGGCCTGGAAAAGAGTCATGGCCACCTGAGAAGAGTCATGGTTATTCATGAATACCTGCCTTCCCTGCCCACCTCTTGATGGCTGGCAGTTTTCTACCTAGTTTTCTCCCTTTCCCTCTAGTAGAGAACTGCCAATCATCAGCAGATGGGCGGGGAGAGCAGGAGATTATGAATAACCATGACTCTTCTCAGGTAGATTTGACTCTTTTCAAGGTCTGAGCTGCTATGATTATGATGCTAATTCTTGGCAACCACTTGCTTTTAGCTCATGAGTGACACATCACTGACATCAGTATTTCTGTCACTATTTTATGCTGCCCTCAGTGAGGTCAGCATAAAGTTGATGACAGGTTCCCTTTAAAGAGACCAGTCCTGGAGACATACTAGAAGTACTCTATGGTATGGAGACATCAGTGGCGTAACTACAACTAACTGGGCCCCACAGCAAATTTTTGAACGGGGCCCCCCCAGAAACTTCTTCGCAACCCACAACTCACATGCAACCTTCACTCTTGTGACTAGTTGAGATTGAGCTCTCCCAGACAAGGCCTGACAGCCGCTCCATCCGTTTCCTATAGTGTCACTGTATATAATGTCATTGTATTATACTGTTGAGGGGGCCCTGACAAAAAAATCAATTAGTCTCCCTCCTGAGGGGGCCCCTTGTGGGTCTGGGCCCCAAAGCAGCTGCTTCCCCTGCTTCCCCTATTGCTACGCCCCTGGGAGACATATTGGTAATGCTCCATAGGAAACAGATATGCAAAGAGGTACCACCCAGGAAAGAGAATCATCTCTTTCCAACCACCCTTGGGAATTGATAAGAGATTATAGCCAAACCAGATATCCATCCATAGACAAGAGTTCTGGGGTACTTGCCCCTCATCAGTACAGAGTAGGATTCTGGTTGGCTTAGTGCCCTGCCTTGGAAGCAGCTTAAGCAGGGTGTTGAATATCCTTAAAGAAACCAGTCCTATATGGAAACTTACTGGAAGTACTTCAGGGTATGGAAACTTATTGGTGATGCTCCAAGGGAAACATATATGCAAAGGGTTATCTCCCAGGAAAGGGAACCATCTCGTCAGCACCACTTATTGGAAGTGACTCCCTATAAGTCAAGATCTGACTTTCCCACAAGCCTTGGGATTTGACAAGAGGATATAGCCAGGCCAGATATCCATCAGTAGACAGCTGTTTCGAGGTGCTTGCCCCCCATCAGTACAGTGTAGGATTCTGGCTGGCTTCCCTTCTCTAGGAGATACCTCTTTGTATAATTCAGAGGGTGAAATCTACGGCAAGTCCACGGCATTTCTGCATGACATAGTGTAGATTTTGGCCAGATGAGGAAAATTTGTAGTGGACTGACTACATGTGCCCAGGCCCTTAAAGGGAACCTGTCACCTCCTTGGGCTAAAAAAACCTGTTAGCAGTACCTTAATTTATGTTCCAGTGTGATTCAGAAGATGATCTTTGTAAGGAGAAGAGATCCTTCAGACTGTGTAAAATTCATATTTTAATCCTCCGTTGGCGCGCTGCCTTGACTCGGCTTGAAGTCAAGGGGGCAGCGGCCTCCTTGACTCGAGTCAAGTAAACCACTCCCCTTGGCAAGTTGATGGACTGTTTGCTGATGGGCCGGGGATCGCGCAAGTCTCGCGCATGCGCGGTGCGCGATATCTCCCTGCGCGATCCCGGCCCCAGCTCTTCAAATTCCGGACGCCTGTGCCTGTACTGCGCATGCGCCAAGTAAGCGAGCGCTTGGCGCATGCGCAGTACAGGCACAAGCGTCCGGAATTTGAAGAGCTGGGGCCGGGATCGCGCAGGGAGATATCGCGCACCGCGCATGCGCGAGACTTGCGCGATCCCCGGCCCATCAGCAAACTGTCCATCAACTTGCCAAGGGGAGTGGTTTACTTGACTCGAGTCAAGGAGGCCGCTGCCCCCTTGACTTCAAGCCGAGTCAAGGCAGCGCGCCAACGGAGGATTAAAATATGAATTTTACACAGTTTGAAGGATCTCTTCTCCTTACAAAGATCATCTTCTGAATCACGCTGGAACATAAATTAAGGTACTGCTAACAGGTTTTTTTAGCCCAAGGAGGTGACAGGTTCCCTTTAAAGTATTTGTACCCTCTTTTAAAGAACACTCAAGGCAAAACTGCTATGCTGCCGAATATGTATTAATGTGAGTACACATAGACGTTGTCATGAATTTTGTCAAAATTTGAAGCATCTAGTTATAGAATACTTCTGTGCCTAGCTTTTCAAAGGGGAGTGGCTCACCAGAAAAGTGTCGTGGATCAGCAGGAAAGGGGTGTGTCCTAAGATCGCTCCACAAATAGGACATCAACTGATAGTTGGTAGAAAGTTAGACAAAGATGTCTAGCCCTGCTCCAAAGTCATCATCCAGTCTGAGCTCCTTTGATACATCAGGTGCAGGACCAGACAGTTTAAATTTACTTAATCTACAGGATTAGGAAATTTGCCCCAGTGTCTGCACATAACTTTCTTTGCAGATTTGCATTCTAGGAAATATTACCTTTTTACGAGACACAGTACAGTGATTTAATGCAGGAAACACTAACTGGTCTCTACATTTTAGTGGCAAGCAGATTTGCAAATGCAGTTCTTCAGTATTACAAGATAATTCCCTGGAAATGCTCTAATAAAGTCAATAGCTCAGCTCTACCTTCTTCTGCTCCAATCACTGCAGTACCATAGAACCCTATGGAACTTGTCAGAGACGGCTAAATAATAAATAGGTGGTGCTCCGCGAATCCTCTGGGAATCCCTACAGTTCTGTACTGCTGTATGGTGAGGAGAATACCGCCATAGTATCTGATTTGATGCGAAGGTATGCAGAGGTTCCACCTTTATGGGTATTGTTCACTGTTCATCTCAGCTGTATACACGATCCTTAAAAGAAAAAACTATTGAAATAGAAAGCAAATTATGTACTGTTTCCAAGCAGACGTAGATAGATAATCTTTTAGAGAGTACATTTGAATCTATGATAAATACCACTATACATGGGACAGATAATAGTTCCTCATATGTATCTTACAGACTTGAAGCGACAAAAAACCTCAGATGAGTCTCTATAACATCAGTGGAAAGAATGACTGCAACTTTTAAAGCAACGTGTGTCTATTTATATTGGAGAGAGGTCCTTGCTGTAATGTTGGATGGGGGTCTGGAAGAATCTTTTCACCTCCTGTCCTCATGACCACACCTGCCTCGTTCATAGCTTGAAAGAGGGAATTTAAATCCCCCCAGGGGAGTCGTGTTCAGAAGCTGGCAACACTGACATCTCATTGACATGGCACCGCTTTACCTGTTCTTCCAGCCTCCCGTGCCTGAAGGATTTTTTTTAGGAGAGGTTAGTCTACGCCCAGTTCAAAATGGTCCAGGCTCCAGTGGAATGTGATCTGTCTAGCTGCTAAACCATCGGAGTCACAGGAAGGAATGTTCAGTCTACATGTTCCATGATTACAAAATCCACAGAGCTGTTTTTATCGGACACCAGCAAAATAGCTCTGCTCCAGAAGGAAGAAGACTGTCTAATACCAACTATGGGTGGCTGCTACTATGTAAATTCATGTCCAATCCCATAAAGAGACAGGACTTGAGTACTAGTCAAACCAGAGAACCATCTGTGGGCAGTTATGTTGAGAAGTTGTCCCTCATTGCCTTAAAGGATTTTTCTTTTATATTGATGACCTATCCTTAGGTCAATATGTGATCTTCTGGGGTCAGAATCCAGACAACCTATGTAGTCAATGGAGCTGGGTGCTACAACGTTGCTTGAACTGAAGTGACCCATTTCTGGTGCTGGAGCTACTGAAAAACAAATGATCAACAGGGTGCCAGGAGTCGGCAGATATTAATAAACTATACGTCATCCATAAAAAAGTCCTGGAAAATCCCTTTAAAGCACCTTTTCAGAGGCAGCAGAGGGGTGCATAGATAGAAGTACCTGGGCCCAAAGGCCACATAGACACCAGCGTAATATTTGGCACATGGTAAGTGGGGAGGGCCGCTGTTACAGAGTTTGAATTGGGGCTCAGAGGCTTCAATTTACAGCTCTGATAAGGAAAAGACAGCTCTGATAAGGAAAAGGAAAAGTTATCTTACTGGCACCATTGAATGAGAATTGTTCCATTCATGATCTAGGGATCTTATCAGTGCAGTTATGTGGCTACTGCAGTACTCCAGGGAATGAGGCTATCTTCAGATTTTTGATTTCACTATCATATGTAATGGAATGTTATATCATGCTATGTATTGCACCCAGTATAGCTGTTTATGGGCGGCACAGTCGGGGTTGACAACCCTGGCTCAGACCTTGCAGGAGGTTGGGTGGGTATCCAGGATCCACCCCAGTTTGCTTAGTCTAGACTGGAGTTTAATAGAGAGAGAAAGCTGTGACTTGTGCTCCCTCTTCTTAGGTCCAAAAAGCTACATAGACTCACCGATATACAGAAGGAGAGATACATTAAGACAAAGGAGAGAACTAAAGAATAGTGTTGAGCGAGCATGCTCAGCCGAACTCGCTCATGCCTACGCTCGGGTCCGCTTGGTGTTCGGCCGAACACCGAGTGTACTCAAGCGCAATGCTCGAGTCCCCTCCCCGCACCAAGACGGATCCGTCATGAACTCCATTGAAAGTCAATGGGGACGGATCCGTTTGGTGTGACACAATAGTAAACGGATCCATCCTCCATTGACTTTCAATGGAGTTCATGACGGATCAGTCACCTACCACGTTTTTTTTTTTTAATTGAAGAATTCAAGGTGTATTTTTTTTTATTCACCAGCAGAGGGCGCAATGTAATGAAAAGGCTCCACTGCTGAGGAGAAGAAGCCTGAGGAGGAGGAGGAGGTAAGTGTTTTGTGTTTGTTTGTTTGTTTGTTTGCTTGTTTGTTTTCTATTTTTCAGGATTGTGAATGCAGAGGACTACGTCGGATTTGGTGGATTACGTCGGACCAGCTTTTTTATTTTTTAAATAAAATGGTCAAACAGGGGTCTGGGGGAGTATTTATTTCAATAAAATATTTTATAAGTGTGTGTGTTTTTTTTTTTACAACATTTCAGTTTTAGTAATCACGGCTATCTACAGACGGCCCTGATTACTTATACTGGGCTTAGTGCTTGCCGGTATGGCCAGCACTAACCCCAACATCTATTACCTCGGCACCCACCGCCACCAGAGGTGTCGGGAAGAGGGGGGACCCCACGCCATTTTTTAAATAATTAAATAATTTAAAAAATGGCGTGGGGTCCCCCCCTTTTTCCTTCTCCAGCCTTCTCCTTCCTTCTCAATTTAGAAGGTCTGGTCCTGCGTGTACCCGGCTCTTTCCGACACCCCTGGTGGCGGTGGGTGCCGAGGTAATAGATGTTGGGGTTAGTGCTGGCCATATCGGCAAGCACTAAGCCCAGTATTAGTAATCAGGGCCGTCTGTAGATAGCCGTGATTACTAAAACTTCAATGTTGTAAAAAAAACACACACACACCTATAAAATATTTTATTGAAATAAATACTCCCCCAGACCCCCTGTTTGACCATTTTATTTAAAAAATAAAAAAGCTGGTCCGACGTAATCCACCGAATCCGACGTAGTCCTCAGCATTCACGATCCTGCAAAAAAGAAAACAAACAAACACAAACCACTTACCTCCTCAGGCTTCTTCTTTGTAGTAATTCCTCCCGTCCAGCAGGTGGCGCTGTGGTAAAACTTACCACTCTGCGCGCCGTCTTCTGGCTGGACGGGAGGAGGGAGCTGCCAGGGAAGGTAAGTAGTGTCTCTGTATGTCTGTCTGTTTGTTTGTTTTTTTTAAAATTTGGGGCACTTTTGTAAACCAGGCACAAAAGTGTCTGGTTTACTCCCATAGACTTCAATTATGCTCGGGTGCTCGGCTGAGCACTCGAGCACTCCTGAGTGCTCGGCCAGAGCATCCGATCACCGGGGTGCTCGATCATCACTACTAAAGAACTTAAAGTCTGCATGGCTGAGCAGTGGAGTCAGTAAGATAACCTTCTACCAAAAGCTATTAAGACTTTACTGCAGTGAGGGACACTGTTAAGACACCTTTCACACCTGGAAATGATCTGGTCAGTCATATCTTTAAAATACTGTATCCCTCAGTGATCTTTACAGCCATCATTGAAAAAGGACTATTGCCCTCCATTGATTCTGCTATAAGAGACTTGAGACGGGTAGAGAGGGAAAGGGCCATAACGCCAATCCTTGCCTAAATTCGTACATCGTTATCTGGTAAGAACTGCACTGTGTACAGTTGGAACTGCGTTTTGATGTTTTTGGATGTAATACAACCCCTATTTTGCACTTCAGTAAAGAGAGAGGTTATTTTTGCTATATTGGGCCTGGTTACTGACTCCAGCACAAAATGTCAGCCATTGCGCTCTACACGCCCTGCCTTGCACCCATAAAAACACTTACCATCACAGGCACTCCAACTACCATCAGATAGGAGCCCCATCATAAGGGTGTGTGGTGGGGAAGAAAGAGTGCACCCTCCTTTCACTACACTGGACCTAGGGAGCAAAGGTATGAAGATAGCCATGATGATTGACTGTGATTGACTACAGCCAGAGCCACTATCAATCCCATCCTCTGCTCCAGTTCCTCCTGTGCTCGCTGCACTACTACTATTCTACTACCCCTACTCAACTATAAAGACAATCTGTTGTGTAGGCCTGGTCTTAGTTCTGGTAAACTTTAGTTAAGCACACACAAAAGTGTTTTGGTCTATCTGCTAGTAACTAAAGCTAGCCATGTACATGAGATATCTGATGGAAGAACGCTCATTCAGTCGACAGCTTTCTCTCCCATCTCCTTCATACACATATACGCATGGCTCACTGACCATGCATGTGTCTTGAATAGAGAGAAAGCTACTACCAGGCACTTCGAGCAGTGGCCTATCTTCAAAACAACAAAAGGATAAAAGGATTGGGCAGTTGGATTTTCCAGTCTACCTTATCTACCACAAACTCACTCTAATGTATATGGGGAGAATTGAGAAGCCGCCATACACATTAAATGGTTAACCGGTCCGACGAAATTAGTGGGTTTGGCGGCTATTCATCCAATTGTATGGCCAGTCTAAGAAATACAATTAACATGACTATTGGGTTCCAATTTGTATCTCCAAACACTTCTCACCATGTATAGCATTGGTGTAATTAGTTCAAGATTTGGGAGAAGGAAGATTGAAACTAGCTGAAGACTACTACTAGTTAAGAAAAAACCTGTCTGTCTGAAATTCCAAGACAGTCGATATTTTGTGGAGCTATGGCGTTACAGTCAGCGGGGTGACTAGCAACTAGCTTCACAGATCCTGCTGCAGGTGAGGGAGAACACATTAAGACACCCATCACCATAGCCCAGCTCAGGCAAACCCAAAAACCTGTGTTTATCAAGTGCACACCTACAGCCACAGGTGCCACTTTATGGCTGTAGTGAAGGTAAATCAGGAGAGCGAGAAGGACTACCTTAGAGTGCTGTTGTCTACTATTTTTCCTGCCATCATACCTCATCAGCTGGGGATAGAGTCATTGCAGCTTATACACATGACAGCTGGATGTTCTGTAACTCATTCTTTGCACTCAGAAAAGAAAAACGTTTGTTGTTCTTCTACGACTGCCTGATCCTTTCTCACCACCTTTTCACTACACCAAAGGCCTGAAGGAGTACATCATAAGAAAAGTTGTACAGCATCTAGGAGATGTACATTTTGAGTTCAAGAGAGGCTTGTGAATCATTAGCTGCATATTCTGGAAGGCAGGAACACATATACTATATCAGCGCTCCAGATGGCGACCAAAATGGTCGGCAATGCGTCTTAAAATTTGCAGATGGCGACAAGACTTTTTAGTCTTGTCGCCATTTGCGACTGGACTACCGCGCTGTAGCTGAAAATTGTTGCGGGGCACAGGAGCGCAGGAGCCAATAATTCCTTGCCTTCAGCCGATCACCTATGCTACAGGCCTGAGGCCTATTTGGTAGTGAGATCCCAGTGCAGGCAGGTGTGATGACATCATCATGTCCACCTGTGCCAGGATGCACGGCAGTGAGGTGTGCACGTCTGCATCACACTATCCCGTGCTGTACCAGCAGCCAGTGAGCGCCAGCGAAAGGACACAGGTAAGTACAAGATTTTAGCTTTTTTATATATAAAGTGGCAACATTACTGGCCATAATTTGGGCACATTACTGGCCATAAGGGGGGCACTGGGGGCACATTACTGGCCATAATGGAGGGCACTGGGGGGCACATTACTGGCCATAATGGGGGCCACTGGGGGCACATTACTTGCCATAATGAGGGGCACTGGGGGCACATTACTGGCTATAATGGGGGCACTGGGGGGCACATTACTGGCTATAATGGGGGAACTGGGGGCACATTACTGACCATAAGGGGGGCACTGGGGGCACATTAATGGCCATAATGTGGGACACTGGGGGCACATTACTGGTCATAATGGGGGCACTGGGGGACAATACTGGCCATAATGGAGGCACTGGGGGACATTACTGGCCATAATGGGGGAACTGGGGGACATTACTGGCCATAAGTGGGGCACTGGGGGACATTACTGGCCATAAGTGGGGCACTGGGGGACATTACTGGCCATAAGGGGGGCACTGGGGGATATTACTGCCATAAGGGGGGCACTGGGGGACATTACTGGCCATTATGGGGGCCCCCGGGACATTACTGGCCATAATGGGGGCACTGGGGGACATTACTGGCCATAATGGGGGCAATGGGGGACATTACAGGCCATAAGGGGGGCACTGGGGGACATTACTGACCATAAGGGGAGCACTGGGGACATTACTGGCCATAATGGGGGCACTGGGGGACATTACTGGCCATAAGGGGGGCACTGGGGGACATTACTGGCCATATTGGGGGCTGGGGGTACATTACTGGCCATAAGGGGGCACTGGGGGACATTACTGGCCATAATGGGGGCACTGGGGGACGTTACTGGCCATAATGGGGGCACTGGAAGACATTACTGGCAATAAGGGGGGCACTGCGGGACATTACTGGCCATAAGGGGGCACTGGGGGACATTACTGGCCATAAGGGGGACATTGGGGACAGTGTGGGAGAAAATTACTACTCGAGGGCAGTGAGGGGGGAAGTTACTATGTGTGGGCAGTGTGGGGGTGAATTAATCTAAGGTTTTATTATTATTACTGGGGGCACTCTAGGTGGCATTTATAATTGCTGTAGACACTATAGGGTCATTATTTCTACTGGGGTCACTAATTTTTCAGCAGTATAATACCTCGGACATTGGGGAGCAAAACGGAACAGTATTGGGGATGGCAGCAGGATGACACTGAGAAAAATTGAGAAATCTCTGCAGAGACGAGATGCGGCTGAAAGAATTTGTCATGGCGGTCGGGGTCAAACAGAGGAGACATGACAGGAGATGTCACTGGATGTAAGAGGTATGTGGTGCTGTATTCTCCTATATGTAGAGCTGGCCCACTACTGTGACCTGCCTCTCATCTCTCCAAGTCTTTTTTTTATTATAATTATGTGTATTTTCAATTTGGCGACTAAAAATTTAATTTGGCTCCTAAATTTTTCAGTTTAGGAGCCAATGGCTCCTGTTTATTTTTTTTAGTCTGGAGCACTGTACATGATGTCACGGATTATAAATTATAAAGTGGATAGACATGTCTATAAGCGGCCTATCACACACAGCTTGTTGCTACGCATACAAATAAAACACATACCCAAAGACAAAAATGAGAGGCATATACCATTCCTGCGCGTGCAAAATACACTACACTATTACTCTATACTTTTATATCTACAGAAATATGAAATGTGTGTAATTGGGTGCCTTACTTTTACTGATTAATATGCTTTTTACTAACTGCAGGAATCCATGCATACTATTAAAAAAGAAGACAAGAAGAACTACTGGTCTTTCAAAGGCATACAGTATATAACAATTGTACAGGGTGGTCCAAAAGTATGAAGATACTTAAATGGTGTTTGGGAAAGCCATCCTGTGTGTGGCATGTTGCTAAGGGAGGAAAAATCTGTGAGGGGTGGCCATTTTGAAAGTCGCCATGTAGGATCCATTAAAAGCAAAGGGGTGGATGTGACATATGTCTCTGATTTTATAAGATGTACGTATGTTGCTGTAATTAGTTCTAACAGGCTGTTTACACCATCATGTCAGCACCAGCCAGTGTGATGACGTGGTGATATGTCAGCGCGAGAGAGAGTTGACATGTTTTCTTCAATCAAGAAGAAACACCAAAGGCCTGAAGGAGTACATCATGACACAACATCTTATTAGGGCCACTTCTTCTCTCACCCAGCTCCTCAGGGGTCCACTGCTGTATACTAGCTGTAATAATGTCTGACCATAGACTACATATGGAGACAGGGTAGTCTTCTCCCAAACTATCTCTTACTCGCTCAGAATCAAACAAAAGCAACATATAGAGAAGCTCTGAGCAGTAGTGATGTGATTAAAGCACTTGGGATGAAATAGAAGACTTACTATTAGCTGCTGAAACTGCTGCATCATTCCTGTGTTGTGTATGTCTCCGCTTTTCACTGTGCGCTTTCTCCCTCTGCCTTCCCTTCCATCTCCATAGACTTCTATTGTATGATGTAATCTGATCTTGATCAGTGAGCAGGTAGCCCATCTTGATCTCATAAGACAGATTATTCATACATTTCAGAGAGAAAACTAGTTTGGAAAAGGGTAGAGAGGTAGGAAGAAAACAGCTGATAACTCTCAACAAGGCATTTTTCTTGTAAAAGAAATATTCCAAAGTTTTTTTATATTTGTGTATGCTAATGATTTATGAAAAATCTGCAAGTATTGTCACCATTTAATAATGCAGGTGATGATGTCATCTAATAACTTCCTTTTAATGAAAATCAGTAGTGTATGTGACATATGTGCACACTCTGCACTGGTTTGGGGCCTTAACTTAGGTTGGTCTATGCATATTTGTCGTGGGCAATGTGAACTTCTACATAGCTACTCCCACCCATAGACACTACAATGATATAAAAAAAATACTGTGCTCTTTTACATAGGCTGGGAACATCCTGTTAGATCCACCAGGTAGGGGATGGGCTCATTTTCATATCTGCTATAGACCACATTTTTTCCTTGTCACCTTCTCACTTCCATTGTGGAAAGAACTATAAGATCAAGTAACCTGATTACATCTACTCATGTAGTATCCATTATGAAAAACAAAATCCTGTAATTACTGTAATTAGATTTATTCCAAGATCTCTATGGCAGACTGTCTCCAGCCAAGTCCTTCACAAAGTCCATCACATAAGTGTGTATTAACTGTTCTAGGTCCTTGCAAAGATCTACTTGAAACCCTTTAAGACCTGATTCCTCTACATGACCCCTTCTACTGGGGAAGTAATGTTTGACTTCATAACTTTCCTTGTACTCTATTATTACTGGTACTTTTGATGTGCTTAAATACACCCTGTTCATCAAGTGAATCATTCCATGCAGGTAAAAACAACAATAAACTCAGCTAGAAGTTCAGTATCTCAGCATTTTGTGCCAGGTAGGAGGAGTCTTAGTGTAGCGTCTTAAAGACTATCGCTTGCACTTGTTTAACCTACTCACGCACATGCAAAACTTATTGGCAGAGTATACAGAATACAGCCACATTGGACATCTACGTCCTAGAGGCTGAATAAGTTTGCCAATCGGGCTTTGACTAGTCCAACAGAGGATTCTCTGGTTGGCGCAGGTCTTGACAATGGGCCCAGATAGTTCAGCAGAAGACAATCTTGGGGCTGAGTTTAAAGTCCATCACTTGCCATGGGGTCTTAGGATGTTTCAAAATAACGCATTCAACCTTATAGATGATATGTCCTCCTGTATGTGCAATGAAATCAACACAAATTACAATACAATTAATAGTGGATTTACACATGTTCTGTACAGATGGAGGGTGTGATCTCAGAATCAACTCCTTTGGTGAGTCCAAGGAACCTCAGCCCAACACAGTTGCCAATACATAGCTATTGGACATAGCACTTACTGTATATCAAAATCTTGGGATTATGTATCCTATTACACCATAATCGTTGAATGGAGTATTCCATGATCAATGTAAAAAATAAAAATCAGACATCATATTGTATATGACAATTAGTGTTGAGCGAATCAAGTGAAACAAATTGACCAATCCGAATTTCAGGAAAAATTCAATTCGCCACTAAGCCTCATTTCCTGGCACGTCATGGTAACAATTAAATTTTTCCTGAAACAGTGGATAAACATACATACTCACCTAATCCATTTCTTCTTGATTGAAGAAAACATGTCAACTCTCTCTCGCGCTGACATATCACCACGTCATCACACTGGCTGGTGCTGACATGATGGTGTAAACAGCCTGTTAGAACTAATTACAGCAACATACGTACATCTTATAAAATCAGAGACATATGTCACATGCACCCCTTTGCATTTAATGGATCCTACATGGCGACTTTCAAAATGGCCACCCCTCACAGATTTTTCCTCCCTTAGCAACATGCCACACACAGGATGGCTTTCCCAAACACCATTTAAGTATCTTCATACTTTTGGACCACCCTGTACAATTGTTATATACTGTATGCCTTTGAAAGACCAGTAGTTCTTCTTGTCTTCTTTTTTAATAGTATGCATGGATTCCTGCAGTTAGTAAAAAGCATATTAATCAGTAAAAGTAAGGCACCCAATTACACACATTTCATATTTCTGTAGATATAAAAGTATAGAGTAATAGTGTAGTGTATTTTGCACGCGCAGGAATGGTATATGCCTCTCATTTTTGTCTTTGGGTATGTGTTTTATTTGTATGCGTAGCAACAAGCTGTGTGTGATAGGCCGCTTATAGACATGTCTATCCACTTTATAATTTATAATCCGTGACATCATGTACAGTGCTCCAGACTAAAAAAAATAAACAGGAGCCATTGGCTCCTAAACTGAAGAATTTAGGAGCCAAATTAAATTTTTAGTCGCCAAATTGAAAATACACATAATTATAATAAAAAAAAGACTTGGAGAGATGAGAGGCAGGTCACAGTAGTGGGCCAGCTCTACATATAGAATACAGCATCACATACCTCTTACATCCAGTGACATCTCCTGTCATGTCTCCTCTGTTTGACCCCGACCGCCATGACAAATTCTTTCAGCCGCATCTCGTCTCTGCAGAGATTTCTCAATTTTTCTCAGTGTCATCCTGCTGCCATCCCCAATACTGTGCCGTTTTGCTCCCCAATGTCCGAGGTATTATACTGCTGAAAAATTAGTGACCCCAGTAGAAATAATGACCCTATAATGTCTACAGCAATTATAAATGCCACCTAGAGTGCCCCCAGTAATAATAATAAAACCTTAGATTAATTCACCCCCACACTGCCCACACATAGTAACTTCCCCCCTCACTGCCCTCAAGTAGTAATTTTCTCCCACACTGTCCCCAATGTCCCCCTTATGGCCAGTAATGTCCCCCAGTGCCCCCTTATGGCCAGTAATGTCCCGCAGTGCCCCCCCTTATTGCCAGTAATGTCTTCCAGTGCCCCCATTATGGCCAGTAATGTCCCCCAGTGCCCCCTTATGGCCAGTAATGTACCCCCAGCCCCCCAATATGGCCAGTAATGTCCCCCAGTGCCCCCTTATGGCCAGTAATGTCCCCAGTGCCCCCATTATGGCCAGTAATGTCCCAGTGCTCCCCTTATGGTCAGTAATGTCCCCCAGTGCCCCCCTTATGGCCAGTAATGTCCCCCAGTGCCCCCATTATGGCCAGTAATGTCCCCCAGTGCCCCCATTATGGCCAGTAATGTCCCCCAGTGCCCCCATTATGGCCAGTAATGTTCCCGAGTGCCCCCATTATGGCCAGTAATGTCCCCCAGTGCCCCCCTTATGGCAGTAATGTCCCCCAGTGCCCCCCTTATGGCCAGTAATGTCCCCCAGTGCCCCACTTATGGCCAGTAATGTCCCCCAGTGCCCCACTTATGGCCAGTAATGTCCCCCAGTTCCCCCATTATGGCCAGTAATGTCCCCCAGTGCCTCCATTATGGCCAGTATTGTCCCCCAGTTCCCCCATTATGACCAGTAATGTGCCCCCAGTGTCCCACATTATGGCCAGTAATGTGCCCCCAGTGCCCCCCTTATGGTCAGTAATGTGCCCCCAGTTCCCCCATTATAGCCAGTAATGTGCCCCCAGTGCCCCTCATTATGGCAAGTAATGTGCCCCCAGTGGCCCCCATTATGGCCAGTAATGTGCCCCCCAGTGCCCTCCATTATGGCCAGTAATGTGCCCCCAGTGCCCCCCTTATGGCCAGTAATGTGCCCAAATTATGGCCAGTAATGTTGCCACTTTATATATAAAAAAGCTAAAATCTTGTACTTACCTGTGTCCTTTCGCTGGCGCTCACTGGCTGCTGGTACAGCACGGGATAGTGTGATGCAGACGTGCACACCTCACTGCCGTGCATCCTGACACAGGTGGACATGATGATGTCATCACGCCTGCCTGCACTGGGATCTCACTACCAAATAGGCCTCAGGCCTGTAGCATAGGTGATCGGCTGAAGGCAAGGAATTATTGGCTCCTGTGCCCCGCAACAATATTCAGCTACAGCGCGGTAGTCCAGTCGCAAATGGCGACAAAACTAAAAAGTCTTGTCGCCATCTGCAAATTTTAAGACACATTGCCGACCATTTTGGTCGCCATCTGGAGCGCTGATATAGTATATGTGTTCCTGCCTTCCAGAATATGCAGCTAATGATTCACAAGCCTCTCTTGAACTCAAAATGTACATCTCCTAGATGCTGTACAACTTTTCTTATATATTTTATTCCCCAGAGAGACTTAAAGGGGTTATCCAATAGTACAAATGCCCGGGCACCTCCTATAGATGGTACTTAACCCATCCCTGACAACCACATCCTTCCGGATCCCTTCACGGCCACAGCTGCATCTCCCCATTGCACGGATCAAAACATCTGGCAATGGAGGGAGAAACCAACAGCAGACCGTGGCGGTGACCAGCCTCCCTAGCATTGTGAGTGATGCTAGGGGAGCTGGTTACTGTCACGACCTGCTATTGGCTGCTCCCCTGTCGCTGGATGTTTTGATCTGGGCGACGGGGAGATGCAGGGGTGACTGTGCAGGGAGGGACACGAGTGCCGGGGAACCAGGTTAGTATCATCTATAGGATGGGCCCGGGCATTGTGGGAGGTATTTGTACTATTGGATAACCCCTTTAAAGAAGTTGTCCACTAAAAAATCTGACTTGATTGCACCCAATTGTTGTAGTACCATAAACATAATAATTATTCATAACTATCTATGGCCAAGTATGGGAGTGCCTAGGTGCCTACTGTATATAAATTGAAAAACAGTATGCAGTAAACTCTTAAGCTCCCTCTAGTGGTCAATGCAGGTAGCCAGAATTTTATCATTTAGCTCTATGTCTGTGCAGGTCATTTCGAGATGTGTATCAGGAAAATAAAGCTCCAGCTGCTATAGAAACATATTAAGAAAATAATCAGTACTGAATGTTGAACCTTTTTAAATGGTGGATATTTACTTTGAAGGGATTATTCACCTCTGTGTCCCTATTATGCAGTCTTGTGGTCGGGAGGTGGGAATCATAGTTACCTGATCCCTGCCGCTGGGTGCCATCTCTGTCTTTCTCCCTCAGGCACCAAAGGTCTTGGGACTCCTTATGTAAAAATTTGTTTGATGTGGGTCACATGACTGCTGTGGCCAGTCACCCAGTAAGTATCACCCATGTGTCATGTGACCCAGTGTCATTGTGCTTGGGGAAACATGTCACCACTATAGCTGCAGCAGCCGCGTGACCTGCGTCAAAGTGGATTTTGATGCGGGGAGACTCCAGACCTGGGCACCAAGGGACAGCAATGCCCACCATAGTTTGGCCACACCGTGGGGAGGGGGGGGGGTCTGCAGAAAGGGTCTCCAGAGGTGAACAACAACAATTTAAGATTTGAAATTTTGTTTTGAGAAGAGGATACCAAAACCAAAATATATGTAAGTCTACTTAAAGTGGTTGTCTCACCTCAGTGACCAATGTCTGATAGGTGTGGGTCCCACCTCTGGGACCAGCAACTATCTTTAGAACGGAACCTGCAAAATGAAGCAGGGCACGCTGCACATGCGCAGCCGACCTGCATTCATTCCTATGGGAGCCCCGAACATAGCTGAGTGCTGCCTTAGCTATTTCCATCAGACCCTTAGAGGTGAATGGAGCGGTGGCTGCACTTTCACTTCAATGGGACTTCAATGGGACTACCAAGTGCGCTTAGCTATTTTCGTTGGTTCCATAGGAATGAATGAGGGAGGCAGCGCATGCGCATTGCACGCTCCTTCACTTTGCGGGCTCTGTTCTGAAGATAGGTTGGGGTCCCAGGGGTAAGACCATCACCTATCAGACATTGGGCGCTTATCTTAGCGATATGCCTCCAATGTCTGAAGTGAAGCTCCTCCTTTTATAAAGTCATGGAGTGTAACAGAACTGTGAAGTGGCCACTCCCGAGTAGTTTAGGTTTCAGAGAGTTGGTGTCCTTTTCTGAATAAACCACAGAACCCTTTAAAGGAGCCTTACTGTGTGCAATATAAACAAAAAAACGGGGTTTTGAAACTTGGCTTCATCAATACTGGAAAAATGTCATATAGACTAAATCACCATCAAGTCAGTAAAGGTGGGGGGCAAAGTCAATAACTAACGGCAAAGATGAATGGCTCCATCACTCTGCATTAAAGTTATGGAGAACAGGCTTATATCAGTAACACAGAATAAGCCACCTGTGCATTCTTCACTAATCACCAGTAATTGGCTCAATTTGTCAGTGACCTTCAGGAGGAGGCATAAGAGATCCCAAGTGTCATTATCAGGAGCTGAGCAGGCATGGAAACCATTTGCTGTATGTGTGAACATCTTGTCTTCTCCATGTCTACCCCCTCATATCTTCATTTTTCTTCATCCAATAATCCTCTCTTTGTTTTTTATTCTCCTATGTGCTATTAGCAGATGTTTCATAGCTCAACATACTTCGCAACTGTCCATGAAGTAATGTGCCCCTCAATGCTAATTATAAGGGTATTACATGTCACCAGGGAGGTGTGAGGCTATATAGAACATAAGGCTGGGAGTCAAATGTTATATATGTGAGAAAGTGACTTCTAATATCCCATAGTAAGAGGGTCAGAAACTTATGGATGTGGCCAATGACCATTACATGGTACCCCGCCCAAGAATGGCACAGTGACTCACATGGACTCAACAAGATTTTTCTTGTAGACCAGTTTTCTCAAAATGAAGCAACAAGCATATGATTACAGTGCAGCGAGCCACAAGGGAGGCAGAGAGGCCAGGAGTAGTTGTATTCACAGTGACAGTCCTCGCTATGACACTCCCTGGGCCAGGCAGTGATGAGAAGGGTGCACATTTGTTCCGTTCAGGGGACTCCCTGCCTTTGGGAATCTTCCTATCTGATGGTAGTTCAGGGTGCCCTTGGTGGTGTTAGGTTCTGAGGTGCAAGGCAGGGTTCCCCTAAGTGTGAGTCAATGATGAGGGTGGGTTTAGTGCAACAAGTTTGCTGTACTGTACTGAAGCAGTTCAATAGATGGTCACACAGGCCGTGTGCACATGAAATGCAGTCTATACAGTTTTCTTATGCAGTTTCCAAGGCTGTGTGAGAGGCTAGCCTTTCACTCTTTTCAATCAGGCTTGACAGTCTCTCCTTTACCAGTCTAAGGGATGCTTTGCTGATTTTTAATCCAGAGAGTGAGATTTTCTCTGTGAGCTCTGATCTATGATGCTTACTCATCTACAGATTACACTAGAGTGAATTCACTTCCTCCTAGAGATGAAGAGGTGGTGCCAGCCCTGCCTAGCAACATTAGCTACGAACCTACCACTATCCATATGCAGCCTGTGGGACACACAGTGCACAGAATACAGTGACATTAACACTTGCAGTGGGGTCACTGCAACAGTCTCTCACAGAGGGTACAAACTTTTGAATTACACACAATATTGTGGTATAGGGCCTTGTAATCCTCAGGTGGTTGTCACAGGCCAGTGGCCCAGTCAGGTCCACAACATAGGTGGCAGTCTGTCATCCCCTTGCAGACCCTGATTCAGCACCACTCCACCATGTACACTCTAGCTGGCTGACCATGGAGACCTCCAGCTCCTCCTGTTTATGATCTGGGCCACCTACGACAAAACTTGTTTGGCAGAACACTACAATGCCCGTGTATGTGACCTCAAAGCTGTGTGCCAATGGCTATAGTCTTAAAGGTATAGTACACACAACATACAATACCTGCAATAAAATCTATGTAAAACTTTACCGACAAAATATAACACTATGGCAGTCACCAGTTCCTTCATTAGCAGCTACAGTTCTAGGAGACGGTTTGCTGGAAGGAATGGTTAAATGCTTCAACAGTCCAGTACTTTATATATAAAATGTAATGTACTCATACAGGTAAGTGTATTTTTTAAAACTTTTTTAACTTTGTTATTAGAAAAGGAAGGATAAAATCAGGGCTGTCAACCATCCGTTAAATAATACAGAACTTTTCCGCTCCAAAAACGGATGTGTTCATGATTTGTTCTAAGCTGAAGGAGTTATGCAGTTTAGTTGTGATGCACACGACCATATTTATGTTCCACATCCAATCGCCATTTTTTGCAGATCAAATGGAGACCCATTCATTTCAATAGAGCTGCCAAAAATTCAGACTGTATCCGCGGAGCATAGCATATTCTTTATCATTAATTTTGGACTAGTGTGTTCTTAAAAATGTTCGCTGTCCATAATTTTTGGAAAAGTTATTCATATAAAAAAGTTTTCATTGGCAACCCTGGGTAAACCTTGAAGGAGTTCCTTTAGTTTCAGCTAAAGGTGAAAATCAGGTTATGCCAAGTGATATAACTAGGCATGGAGTTTTAACACACCCTTGTTTTCCGCGTCTGTGTTGACAGATGTACTGTACTAAAGAGGTTGTCCAGGATTAAAAAAACATGGCTGATTTTTTCCAAAAACAGCACCACACCTCTTCACAGGATGCGTATGGTATTGCAGTTTATCCCCATTCATTTCAATGGAGCTCAGCTGCAATACCTGATACAACCCATGGACAGGTCTGGCGCTGTTTCTGGAAGAAAGCAGCCATTTTCCCTAATCCTCAATACCCATTTAAGAACGTTTAATACTACCAAAAACATTCCCTGTACTCCTAAACAACCATTGAGAATTTTTTCAGACACACAACGAAATTGCTTCAAGTTTTTGAATATGATCATCAATGCACTGGTTGGACATCCACTTCTTTGGCCTCATGTTAGACTTACATAGAGATCACTAAATTCATGGCACCATTTTGGCTTAGCATGACTACAGAGTTCACACTGAGGCTCAGTGGCTTTTGACAAAAAATAAAAAATATCTCTTCACTAGTGTTGAGCGAATCAAAGTCAAATGAATTAAAGTTCGAATTGCCACTGAGTTGAATTTCCTTGCGCTTCATGGTAAAATATTCCCTGAAATGGCAGTAAAAATAAAAGAAAATACACACTAACCTCATCAATTTGAGCGCGAAGAGGCCTTCGCCAGCCAGCCTGATAATGTCATCACATCACCGCGCGAGATTTCCAGCGGTGTCTTCAATCATGACGGCCTCTACGCGATCAAATGGATAAGGTGAGTATTTAGAATTTTTTTTTTTGCCCTGATTAACCCCTGAAATGCCTAAATGGTAGCCTCAGATGCGGCGATCAGGGATGAATGCTGCATCTGAGGGGTTTAATGACGTGGGGCGGCGCGATCGCCATTCCCCATCATTGTGTCTGCTACATTCGAAGTAATTTGTCATGAAGCAAATTTCTTTGTGAAATTTGTCGAAGCAGCCAAATCGAGTTTTCCATAACTTCGCTCCAGAAGTCGGACCCCCATCATTCTCTCTCCTAGAAATATGCCGTAACATTCAACAATGGAAAACCACTTTAAGATGTTTCTGCTATCTAGTAACAATATATGAAGCAATGTGACGTGACAGTTACATCCAACTAAAACCAACACAGGTAAAAAAAATTGTAAATTGTAATTTTATGAATTGTGAGGTTTATTATACTTTTTTTTTATATTGAAACAGATTTTTTTGCCACCAACACTTGATGCTTAGGTTATACCTGATCATACATTTTGAACACATGTCTGTAATTCTACCTGTCAAGGATTTTGAAGACTTTCCCAATTAACCTTAGGTCACTGCATTCCCTGAATAGCCGCAATTTTCTTTGTGATCACATAATGGCGAGTTAAAGTCTACTAAATATAGCTGCTGCACTCTGACCCTATAAGTAGGTTCGTGGCCTCAACCTGGCAACAAGTGACCAAAGTGCATTGTGGGAAAAATACTACATCAAAGAACATATGGGCTGGCATCCACAGGTTCCCAAAACAGTAAAAAAGCTTCTTAGGGTACTGCCGCACCTTCAGGATTTTGGACGCATTTTTTGAAGCCAAAACCAGGAGTGGATTAAAAAAACTGGAGTTTATCTGCCCTGAAAGGGCATCTGTCAGTAGTTTTGTACCTATGAAATTGGCTGACCTGTTACATGTTTGCTTAGAAGCTGAAGGTGTCTGTGTTGGTCCCATGTTCATATGTGCTGATGTTTTAATATATGCAAATGAACCTATAGGAGCACCTAGAGGCTCTGCTCTCTCTGCAACTCCTGCGCCCTCTGCACTTTAATTGACAGGGCCAGGCAGTGTAAACTTGATCATGCCTGTCTGGCCCTGTCAATCAAAATGTAGAGAGTGCAGAAGGTGCAGAGAGAGGAGAGCCTTTAGGTGTTAACCTCAAAGCTCCTAGGGGCTCATTTGCATGTATTAAAAAATCATTTTTCTCTGCAATGCAGGCACATAGGAACTTGGGCACAAGAGCACACACAACAGGTCAGCTGGTTTCACAAGTACAAATCTGCTAACAGATGCCCTCATGGTTTCCTGATCAAAAACTGCATCAAAAAGCCTGAACGTGTGACAGCACCCTTACAAGTACTTGACAGAGTTGGTGAAGGTAGATGTTCCTCAGGTGGAGCAAATGTCTCATAATACTCCTATATGTTTGGCACATATGACGCAGTTTGAGTAAGTATGTACATAGGCATCATAATGTGCTTATCATGATTAGGGTTATGTCACCAGTTTTTTGGGTATGAATCAGGCTGACATTAGAGATGTGCTAATGTCACCTGATTATATCTTTTATCTAATGGTGCCCCCGTTTTTATATAATTTTAACTTTTATTTTATGCTAATAAGCCTCTAGGAGCAGGGGGGCGTTACCCCTGCTCCTAGAGGCTCCGTTTGCTAACCTTCAGAAACGCCCCCTTGGTCTTGAGTGACAGGGCCAGGCAGCTTTCTTCTCCTCCTGCCGGCCCTGTCCTCCATCTACATCCCGCGCCCTCCGCCGTGCGTTCATTATTCAGCGCAGGCGCAGAGAGTGCAGGACATTGGCAGGCTCCCAGCTTCCTCACTGCGCCTGCGCTGTGCTCAACTGTGACGTATTCGGCGCAGGCGCATTAGCACATCTCTAATGTCAGCCTGATTCATACCCAAAAAACTGGTGACAGAAACCCTTTAATATACTCGAAGTATACACACTTAAAAGATAATGCACCCAAATAGAAATGTTCGATTCCTGCAAAACTTGACATGCAGATATATTAAAGGGGTATTCCAGTTTGTATTTTTAAAAATGTATTAGTTTATATAATTGTAAATCATACAGATTTCTAATATATATATGTATTTTAAATTCAGCATACATACCTTTCTTATATCAGGCTGTTAACCCATATATGTAGTACAATGGTATAGCCCATTTATCATTTCTGTCTAATGTATCCACAGCCTAACTAAAACATTGCATCAGTCATTGGACACTAGGCACATCATATAATCCCTGACTGAGTAAACATCAGTGTTATACAACACGCCTGTGCTGGGTCAGCACACAGGACACATTCATGTCATAATAAATAGGACTAGTGGGAGAATCATGATACTTATTGTGGTTATTTCAGTAACTACATTTCTATGTGCAGAGGCGGGTTGGCCATAGACCCTACAGGGAAATTTCCCGGGGGGGGGGGGGGGGGGGCACTCAAGCCCTCTAGATGGCCACAGGCCAGGTACATAATGATTTGATGCTTAACAGCAGCAGGTGCCCTCCTGAACTCAACTGTATTACTGTCCTCATGATGGTGATACAGTTTCATACCGTGGCATGGGCAGCAGTATATTGTGCTGTCCTGTGGTATTTGGTTCTGCTGGGGCAGTATTCTGCGCTGCACTATAGTATTGCAGGCCACGTCTACTTGTTTTGCCCTGTAGTTTGAACCCACCTACAACATGGAGCCACTTTTAGATTTTTTTTCCAGGCCACTTTAAGTTCCCAATCCACCCCTGACTATGTGTATCTACATGGCTGCCTATCTGTAGGTGATTTGTAAAATGACTGCCTGTCTCTAGGTGATGTCATGTTGTTAATGAAATTTAGTGTCAAAAAACAAACATACATAGATCTGTTTTTACACAGACACTGACAGACATGATGAGATGCTACTGCAGGTAGCAATTCAGTATATACAAGTGGTCCCTCAACTTACAATATTAATTGGTTCTGGGATGACCATTGTATGTTGAAACCATTGTAATTTGAGTCCATAATTAGTAATTTGTTTCAAAGCCCCAAATTGTCATCACATGGTAAGTGGAAATGAAGATTTAAGAAAATGAAGTAACTAAAAAGGTAAACGGGGTGCTCATAGTCAGGAAGGGATGCTGGAAGCTGTAAGTCACTTCCTATGATGAGGACAGGAGCTTCTTCAGGGTTCTGTACAGTACACAGAGTGTACCAGAAAAATAACATAACGCCGCCGTAACCGTAAATCCAAAATAGATCATCCTGGCACAGATAAAGGGCAGCACAGGACATGCAATACGGCACTGTACTGTAAAGAAGACAGCAAATAGAGGTGTTTAACCAGAGAATAGATTGGCTGGATCTGAGTTTGAGGCACAGTATGTTGAGTCTAGTTTCAACTTATGATGGCCCATAAAAGACCATTGTAAGTTGAAAATATTGTATCCTAAGCCCATTGTATCTTAAGGGACCACTGTACTGTACATGTTCTGTTAGATACCTGGGCAGTTAACTGAAAGCCAGGTTATATGATACTTGTGATGATCACATCATGGTTCACATGGCTAGCGTCATGATTAGTCCTTTCTCCTATAGATGTGTTTTTTAAGACTAAAATGCTCAATACCATTGTTTTCTTTAGGGAGAGGCTACTGTATAACTATAACAAGTCTGCAAGCAATTTTAAATAGATGTATATTAGAAAATTGTTCAACATTCTGTTCTATACATCAGGGATGCTCAATCTTCGGCCCTCCAGCTGTTGTAAGCATAGGCGGATTATAATGAGGGCAATCTGGGCAACCGCCCGGGGCCCAGCCTCCTGGGGGGGCACAGGCCGGATTGCCCCCATTATAATTACATTAGGAGGGCCCCATATGGGGCCCGCGGCACAGGGGGGCCCGGAGCGCACGGGAAGCCCCGCCCCCTACTCTGCAGCATTAAGATGCGTCCCGTCCCTGCGCTCCGGGCTTCTCCTAGCCCGCTCACCGCTGCAACTTTTAGGCCCCCCTAACGTACTGATAGCGCTCCTGTGAGCTCCCAGCTGGCCCCGCCTCCTCCCTCATGCTGCGCTGCTGGTCCTGGACAGGGAAGGACCTGTGCAGCGCGGCAAGAGGGGAAAGAAGAAGACCAAGGCCCAGCCCCCTCCAGAGTGGCGTCAGGACAAGGGACAAGTAACAGTAAGTATTTATGTGTTTCATGTATGTATGTATGTGTGTGTATGTATGTGTGTGGGTATGTGTATGTTTGTATGTGTGTGGGTATATGCATACACTGTACATACTGTATATTGTACAACGTGGCGCAGGGGTTATATTGTCTGGCATGGTGTAACAGCCATGCATTTGTTGTACAGTATATATTATAATCCCTGTACCATGCTATACAATGTACAGTATAATCCATACACTATACTGTATAATACACAGTATAATCCATACACTATGCTGTATAATACACAGTATAATCCGTATACCATGTTGTATAGTATACAGTATAATCCGTACACCATGCTGTATAATATACAGTATAATCCGTACTCCATGCTGTATAATATACAGTATAATATGTACTCCATGCTGTATAATATACAGTATAATCCGTACTCCATGTCCGTACACCATGCTGTATAATAAACAGTATAATCCCTACACTATGCTGTATAATATACAGTATAATCCGTACACCATGCTGTATAATACACAGTATAATCCATACACCATGCTGTATAATATACAGTATAATCCGTACACCATGCTGTATAATATACAGTATAATCCGTACAATATGCTGTATAATATACAGTATAATCCATACACAATGCTGTATAGTATACAGTATAATCCATACACCATGGTATATAATACACAGTATAATCCGTACACCATGCTGTATAATACACAGTATAATCCGTACACCATGCTATATAATACACAGTATAATCCGTACACCATGCTGTATAATACACAGTATAATCCGTACACCATGCTGTATAATACACAGTATAATCCGTACACCATGCTGTATAATATACAGTATAATCCGTATACCCTGCTGTATAATATACAGTATAATCCATACACAATGCTGTATAGTATACAGTATAATCCGTACACCATGCTGTATAATATACAGTATAATCCATACACGATGCTGTATAGTATACAGTATAATCCGTACACCATGCTGTATAATATACAGTATAATCCATACACCATGCTGTATAATATACAGTATAATCCATACACCATGCTGTATAGTATACAGTATAATACAGGCCCCTGACCCCCTAATACTGGCCCTGCCTGACCCCTAACCCTAGTACTGTCCCCTGACCCCTACTCTGTTACTGACCTCTAACCTTGGACCCCTAACCCTGATACTGGCCCCTGACCCCCTAGTATCGACCCCAAATACTGGCCCTGTCTCACCCCCCCCCTTATACTGGCCCTGTCCTATCCCTAACCCTAGTACTGACCCCTACCCTGGTACTGACCTCTAACCCTGGACCCCCTAACCCTAATACTGAACTCTAATACTGTCCCTAACCCTAATATTGACTGCTAACCCTAATGTACTGTACTGACCCATAATACTTTCTCATTTACATGACCATATTTGTTTTGCGATCCACAATTGCAGCTCCACAAAACACGGATACTGGCCGTGTGCATTCCACATTTTGTGAAACGCACATGCCCAGCCCTAAGATAAAAATGCCTGTTCTTGTCTGCAATTGCGGTCAAGAATAGGGTATGCTCTATCTTTTTTGCAGGGCTGTGGAGCGGAACTACGGATTTGCAGCCCCATTGAAGTTAATGGAAATATGATCATATGAATGTACCCTATTGTTGCCTCTAACCCCAATACTGGCCCTAAGGGTGCATTCAGATGACCATATTTCTGGGTCTGCATCCGTTCCACAATTTTGCGGAATGATTGCAGACCCATTCATTTCAATAGGGCCGCAAAAGATGCAGACACACACACCATGTACTGTCCACATCCGTAGTTCCGTTCCGTGGCCCCACAAAAAATATAAAGCATATGTCGTATTCTTGTCCGCAAAAATAGGCATTTCTATATAGGGCTGGCACTGTGCATTCTGCAAAATGTGTTTTGCAGATCCACAATTTGTGGACTACTAAACACTTTCGGTCGTCTAAATGTAGCTTTATGCTAATACTAGCCCCTAACCCCAATACTGGCCCCTAACCCCAATACTTTGAGGCAGATGGGCTACAGCAGCAGAAGACCACACCGGGTGCCACTCCTTTCAGCTAAGAACAGGAAACTGAGGCTACAATTTGCACAAGCTCATCGAAATTGGACAGTAGAAGATTGAAAAAACGTTGCCTGGTCTGATGAGTCTCGATTTCTGCTGCGACATTTTGATGGTAGGGTCAGAATTTGGCGTCAACAACATGAAAGCATGGATCCATCCTGCCTTGTATCAACGGTTCAAGCTGGTGGTGGTGGTGTCATGGTGTGGGGAATATTTTCTTGGCACTCTTTGGGCCCCTTGGTACCAATTGAGCATCGTTGCAACGCCACAGCCTACCTGAGTATTGTTGCTGACCATGTCCATCCCTTTATGACCACAATGTACCCAACATCTGATGGCTACTTTCAGCAGGATAATGCGCCATGTCATAAAGCTGGAATCATCTCAGACTGGTTTCTTGAACATGACAATGAGTTCACTGTACTCAAATGGCCTCCACAGTCACCAGATCTCAATCCAATAGAGCATCTTTGGGATGTGGTGGAACGGGAGATTCGCATCATGGATGTGCAGCCGACAAATCTGCGGCAACTGTGTGATGCCATCATGTCAATATGGACCAAAATCTCTGAGGAATGCTTCCAGCACCTTGTTGAATCTATGCCACGAAGAATTGAGGCAGTTCTGAAGGCAAAGTAGAGAACTTGGTTCTGGTGATGTATTTATGTAGAGAACTTGGTTCTGGTTCTGTATTTATGTAGAGAACTTGGTTCTGGTGCTGTATTTATGTAGAGAACCTGGTTCTGGTGATGTATTTATGTAGAGAACTTGGTTCTGGTTATGTATTTATGTAGAGAACTTGGTTCTGGTGATGTATTTATGTAGAGAACTTGGTTCTGGTGATGTATTTATGTAGAGAACTTGGTTCTGGTGCTGTATTTATGTAGATAACTTGGTTCTGGTGCTGTATTTATGTAGAGAACTTGGTTCTGGTGCTGTATTTATGTAGAGAACTTGGTTCTGGTACTGTATTTATGTAGAGAACTTGGTTCTGGTGCTGTATTTGACTTATGGGTTTGGTTTGGTGCTGTGTGTATGTAGTGATCTTGGTTCTTGCTCTGTATTTGTGTGTTAAACAGACATCTGATGCTATACGTCTAATACTATCAATTCACATTTGCGTTTGGGTCACAGATTCTGTTAAAAAGACCGGACAGAAAAGTTTTGCATGCATCATTTAAGCAGCATATGGTTATATGTTTCCAGCAAGGCCTTATGCTGTGTTTTTACCATATTGAGGCAGCATAAGGCCTTGCTGGGTAACCTATTTAACCCTATGCTGCATCAATAACTAATATAGCCTAAGGGCTATCTTTAGATACAAGCAGCATAGGGTTAAAAAGGTTACTCACCAAGGCCTTTTGCTGCCTCAATATGGTAAAAACACAGCATAAGGCCTTGCTGGGTAACCATTTTAACCCTATCCTGCTTGTATGTAAAGATAGCCTTCAGGCTATATTAGTTATTGATGCAGCATAGGGTTAAATAGATTACCCAGCAAGGCCTTATGCTGTGTTTTTACCATTTTTTTTAAGGAGGCAAAATGCGTGTGGGGGCGGGCAGGGGTGGAGCATGTGGGGGTGGGGCAGGGGTGGAGTGTGTGGGGGCGGGGCAGGGGTGGAGCGTGTGGGGGTGGGGCAGGGGCCCATGCATTATAAACTGCCCAGGGCCCATGGGATCCTTAATCCACCCCTGGTTGTACAACTCCCAACATGTCCTGCTGTAGGCTGTCCGTGAATGCTTGGAGTTGTAGTTTTGCAACAGCTGGAGGGCCACAGGTTAAGCATGCCTGCTCTACATAAATAAATGTACTCATTAACACCAAAATTCTTATTTAATGATTAGAGGCGTGGTCTGTTTAGACACTTGCCACAAGAAGACATAAAAGTGCTTATGGATGGTGTATCTCTTGGTGAGAGATCACTGACTGCTAGACATGCATCTATGGTGCACTTGAAGACATTTTGCCCAGTTGAGACTTAGAGAGGTGGTGCATCATTGGAGTCTGCGTTTTGGACGGATCCTGACCGTTGCCTTTTGGACTGGTAGCGTCCAAAACGCAGATGTGAAAGTACCCTAAGATGTGTCTCCACATGATCATGTAATGTGCGTTCACAATACAGCAGTTACCTCAGAGCGGGTTTGAACAGGAGCAAGCCGGCCACCACTACTACATGGCCACGGTGGTCGTAACCAGGGGCAACGGCCTGACTGATGTGTGTGGGAGAATGGAAATACAATGGGAAAATCTTCCTAAACAGTACCTATTATATAAATACATTCTATTAGTAATAATATTGGTATGGCTATATCTAACTATTCAAACTACATTTGTGAGATGGGAATACCCCTTTAATAGAATCCAATATTTATGTATCACATATATCTATAAATCTGCCATAGTATAACCTATTGTTTAAGTTGCATTCAAGCTACTAATTACCATTAGGACCAAGTGGCAAATGTTAGCACAGAGACAAGTGATAGACACTGTGGTGGCTGCCCAGGGTGCAATTTAGTGGGAAGAGGTGCAATTTATGGATTTAAAGAATTAGACAGGTAACAGGAAGGATCAAGAAGAGAGGGATGCCGATGAGACCAGCAGACCATAAAGCAGATACCTGGTAGAGTAGACCTGCCTCACATGTATGGAGAGGCTGGAGGTAAAGTGAAAAGCGGAGTATATCCATAATTAACTCTAGAAATTGGTAGGGGAGGGGACAGTGGCTAATAAAATTAATAATTTTCCACCTGAAAGCTATTATGATAAATTTCGGAGACTCAGGGTTGTTAGACATACTCAGAAACTTCAGTCTTGGGCCCCAAGAGCATTTGGCTGAACCTGCCATACATTGGTTACACTATTATCACTATGGCGCAAAAATGAAAATTAAAATTTTTGATTTATTGATCTAGATTTTTTCTGTATGATTTATATGGTTAGAAGTTTCAGCGTTTTTTTTTTCAGTGATGTGGGATATTGATGTCTGTGACTGGATTGTGTAATGACAGATAAAATCACTCATAATCCTTACGAAGTGGCCAATTTTGTAATAGTTGGGCACCACCTAATCCTTTGAAATGAAAACCCAAAGATTAAAAGGATCAGCGGAGACATTTCCAGCTCCATCATCAGATTAATGTGTGGGAATGGAGGTTGGATATGTGGGATGGTTAAAAACAAAGAATGACACTGCAGCCAAGGAAATAATCTATATGGATTCATACAGTGTGTCTTATCTACTCAGTGTAAGGTCACCCATAACTATGAACCCTATATTTGACCCCAAGTCTACAGGTGGCCATGCCTTTAGTAATAACCATTGGACAAATACTTGTTTGGCTAGCAGCTATCCTTCCTGACTCCCCCATATATATCCACCATAAGGTCAGCAATGTATGCATATTTTTCTCAATGGGGAGAGGCAGTGGATTATTTCCTGTGGGAACAAAGGATGCTACTTAAAGTCCCAACATGCCCAGTCCTTCTATCCCCACAATCAGTGAGTTGAGCTGACATTTATCTATCATGTATGAGGACCTCATGTTTCACCCCATCCCTAAATGCTTAAGCACCTACCAATTATACAATAATGACGTCTAAACACATTTTATATTTACAAGCATCTACATTTATTATAGATAGAAATGATCATGGACATGGGTAAAAATTAACCTGGACATGACTGTGTAAATGCAGCAACTCGCTGGGGAGTGGTACCATAGGAGTGGTAGTGGTGGCACAGATAGGAGTAGTAGAGGTTTGCAGTAGCTGTCCTCACTCTGGCGCTCCCTCGGGCCCACCCTTGACCTTTTGGTAATTCCCGTCTGGTGGTAGTTGGGGTGCCTTTGATGATGAACAGTTGGCAGAGTGCACGGCAGAAGGGCAGGTGCAGAACAGGATAATAGTAGCATTGCAATCAGGCCAGTGTTGGGGCCAGTGTTCTTTCCTGAGGTTGTTTAGGCAGTTCATAAACAAAGACAATAGTAGCATTCGGCTCAGTCTCTCCAGAGCACATACACAATCTTTCCAGGCTGAATATGGAATAGCAAACTGCAATATAGGAAATTTTCCTTAGCATGCAAGGATGGAGGCTTTTTGGAGTAGGCCTCACACTGTAAGGGCTCATGCACACGACCGATGCCGGCCCGTGCCTGTCTTGCGGCCCGCATACGCCGGGTCCGCAATACACGGGCACCGGCCATGTGCAGCCCGCATCACGGATTGCGGACCCATTCACTTCAATGGGTCCGCAATCACGGAGATGCGGAACGGAGGCTCAGATCGGAACACCACGGAAGCACTACAGTGTGCTTCCGTGGTGTTTCTGGCCGTGCCTCCGCACAGCAAAAAAGTAGCGCATGCAATATGGACCGTCGGGTGCGGATCTGAATGCGGTGGCCCCACTGTCAGTGCCCGTGTGATGTGGACCGCAAATTGCAGTCCACAGCATGGGCACTGAACGCACATGTTCGTGTGCATGAGCCCTAAAGGTAACATGCAACTCCTCACTCTCTAGTTGCTTGAGCTACAGTCCCCAGCTCTACCCTCAGAGGGATCAAGTTGAGCCTTCCTGCTTTTGAGTAGGGCAAATGAATTAGTGCTATTTTCAACTCTTGAATACCTTTAAAGCGCAGAAAATACTTTAACCCAAATAGAAAATGTTAACCCATTGCAGTGGTCCTCTGAGGCACTGCATGGACACCTTTTATCAAGACCACCCAAAGAAATGAGGCAAAGGCGCAGTGCCATAATGTCTCTCAAACACCCCGGATCCATTAGGACAGTCTGGAATTTTCGCTTCTGTCCCGTCTTCCAGGGACAGCTGCTGTATATCAAAATTCAACTTTTTGTGTGTCCTCATGATGCCATCAGCATCCCTCTGCAACATTCTATGGCTGCCTGTTGTTTGCTGCTAGCAACTGCAATACAGCAATGTAATTGTGCCTGCTGCGCCAAGACACAGATAACAAAGCAGAGCTGCTCCTCACTGGTCATGGTGTAAGTCTGGGCTAGGACACAATTGTGGAGGCCTCTAACTGTGTATAGGGCAATTATAGCGGACTTAGACTGTATGAGAAGCACGTATGGGGGCTTTATACTATGTGGGAGCACTTATGGGAGCCTCATACTATGCAGGGGCAATTATGGGGACTCATAATCTTTGGGGGCACTTATGGGTGCTTCATACTGTGTGAGATACATATGGGTGCCTCATACTGTAAGGAGGGCACTTAAGGGGGCCTCACTCTGTATGAGAGCACTTAAAGGGGCCTCATACCATATGGTGGTACTTATGGGGGTATCATACTATGTGTCGGGCACTTAGGGGCATCATACTGCATGGGGGACACTAAAGTGGCATCATAGTGTTTCTGGGTCACTAAGAGAGCATCACTACTGTCTGAGGGGGACTAAGGGGACCTTCTTACAGTGTTGGAATTAAAGAGGCATTCTTACGTGTGGTGCATGTATAGATTAGCATTACATACATTAGCAGGTTTAGTGGCATGGCTTAGTGTAAAAAAATTGCTGAGACATGCTATGCGTGCTGCTGATATTATCCCTCCATCAGTTTTGCAAAAGTTGAGAGGTATGCTACCTCTATGTTTGAATTATATGGGTTAACGCATTTTGGGATTGAAAATGTTAAATAGGGACAAGAGGAAACCAGTAATACCAGATAATCCAGACTGATGTCCAAGAACCTTCAGGTCTTACTTATCGCTCTACCTTGGATTAGATATACTAATGTACTACTCAAATTTATGCTTATATATAATCCAAGGTTTCCATTCCTGGAAAGAGATCACAACAAGATTGTACCTAATAAATATCTTCATCCTGCTTCTATCAAATGAAGTTTGTGAGAAATTATGGACGGATACAAAAGTGACATTTAAAGTCGGCGTTTTGTCCCTAAAGGGTTAACTTGACCCACCCTTTCCCCGAAAAACAAGGGTGTTACCTCTAACAAAGTAAATGAAGTTGTTGGCATACCTAACAAAGCCCCTCAGCTATGGCTTTTTATTGAGACCAGGAGCCTTGACTTCTCAACATGTGGTTGACCAGCCACCCTGGTGGCTTCTGAGGTTAGAACATCAAAATCTCGCTTGGTGGTCCTCTACCAGATTTATGCTTAATGAAATCTTTAATTACAGAAAATTCAGAGGAAGCCGTATATTAAAAGAATTGTGGGCATTTCATTTACATTAGACATAATGGTTTTATGTATAGGGAGCAAAATGCAGTTGACTACTAGAACCAAGACCTACCAATATTTGACCTTCTTGTGCCCTTGATTCTATGAGTAATTCTCTCTTTCTGGTGGTAGAAGTTCTGGTTATAAAGTGATGATTATTTGAAGGTTTAGATATGTATGTAGATTAGTATCGAGATTTATACATTGTGCTTAGTTGTCCAAGAATTTTGCAATATAAATTACATAAGGATAGTGGTGGTATCTGTTTGACCCTTGCTATCAGATAATTCTAGCGTTCCAGAAGTACATTGACTATAAAAGTGAGGATAGGTCATCAATATCAGATCGCACTGATCAGCTGTTTGAAGGGGTAGCGGCGCTCATGCTGACCAGAGTATCTAAAAAGTTTACAGAGGATGGGGGTAGTGCGGTTGCGGAGTGACGATGGTTGCCATGGGAAGGAAGCCTATGAGGCCCATCCACCAGGCTGCTTGTATTGTACTGCAATGAAACAGGGATCAAACCCTCAAAAGTTGAAGTCCTATAGTGAGACTAAAATAAAAAAATAAAAAAAAATAAAAAATAAAAGTTCCAAGTGTACAAAAGCACCCTTTCCCACTAATCAAGCAAAAAAAAAAAAAAAAAATAGACATATTAGGTATCACCATGTCTGTAATGAACATTATCACATGAGCTAACCCGTCAGATGAACACTGTAAAAAAATTACTGAAAACTATGCCATAACATCTCGCCCCCCCAAAAAATCATTATATCAAGTGATCAAAAATCATATCAGACAATCGTATGTGCCCTAAAATTGTACCAATGAAAATGTCACCTCATCCTGTAGAAAACAAGTCCTCACACAAGTCCATCAGCGAAAAATTTACACAATATGGCTCTCACAAAATGGCGACATAAACATGTTTTTATCGACACATCTGTACCAAACTGCTCTATAAAAATATCACATGATCAGGTGAAAGTTGTTAAAAACAGCCTTTGTACCTCAAAATTGTACCAATGAAAACATTAACGCATCCTGCAAAAAAAAAGCTCTCACACAGGATTGCCAGAAAAATAAAAAACAATATGGCAACACAAAAACTTATTTTTTTTCTGAAATGCTTTAATTGTGTAAAAGTAGTAAAACAAAAAAAACTATAAAATTGTTATTACTGTAAGTGTACTGATCAGCAAAATAAAATTAAAATGTCATTTTTCCAGCATGGTACATGCCACAATAACAAAACCCAAAAAAGCAATGGCATAATTGCTGCATTTTCTTTACTCTGCTTCCCAAAAACCGAAATAAAAAGCGATCAAAAAGTAGTATGTACCCTAAAACAGTACAATAATAATGACAACTTATCCCACAAAAAGTAAGCCCTCACACAGCTCCATCAAGAGAATAATAGGAAACTTATATTTGTCAGTATATAGCTGTACTGGTACCTTAGAGGTAGTTTGAAAGCAAGATGGTCTTTCCCTTCTGAACCCTGCAGTGTACCAAACATCCACATTTATGGCATTTCATTATCCAGAAGAACCCACCTAACAATTTAAAGGATGTGATGTGTCTCAGATAGCACAAGCTGGGGACAACATATTGGGCATTGAAAAGCCATATCTGTGGAAAAATTGCAATTTTTTGCATGGTCTACTGCGCATTAATTTTTGCAAAATACTTGTGGAGTCAAAATGCTCACTCCAACCCACAATACCTTGAGCGAAAGAGTTTCCAAAAAGGGCTCACTTGTGGTTTCTTTTATCATTTCACCCCAGAGTCTCTACAGCATAATAATAAGAGGGCTGACTTTTTACACTGTTACATACTGGACACAAAATATAGGGCAATGAAATGGCCAATCTGTGTAATAAATGCAATTTTCACTTTGAACCATCTGCTGTGCATTCATTTTTCAAAACGTCTCTGAGGTCAAAATGCTCACAAGACACCTTTGTAAAGTCTGCGAGGAATATGGTTTCCACAATGGAGTCTTCTTGGGGTTTCTTTAAATTTTGACCTCATAACCTGTTCAGCTGTCGGACAGCTAGGCCTCAAATGGACATAACTTGATATTTCAATTTCAGTCTTTTGTACTATCATAACTCATGGACAGCACACTCGCTATCTTGGGGTTATGTTTGACTCAGAACGTTCCATTTCTTCCCATATTCAATCATTGGCACTCTCATGTCATCTGCACTTCAAGAACATCTCCAGAATCCGCCATTTTTTTTCAGGATGGAAACCACTAAAACGCTGGTTGTTGCTTTGATTCATTCTCTTCTTGACCACTGGAACTCATTAATAATCGGTATTCCCCTCACTAAACTCTCCCCCATTCATTCTGTTCTAAATGCAGCAGCCAGGCTCATCTATCTGTCCACCCGCTATACTGAAGCCTCTAGCCTATGCCTGGTAGCCAATCAAGAACAGAATACAGTTCAAACTTCTCATCATCCTCACCCACAAAGCTCTCCACAGTGCTGCCCCTCCATACCTCTCCTCTTTCATTTCCTTCTACCAACCTACTTACAGTATCTGTTCTGCCAATGATCTAAGATTAACATTCTCCATAATTTGAACCTCTTACTTCGTTTTCAAGACTATTCATGAGCTACACCAGCACTCTGGAATACACTGCTCTTGGCAATCAGGTTAATTCCCAACTTCCTTAGCTTTAAACGTGCCTTAAAACACATATCTTTTAGGAAGACGGCTTATCATATTCTCTAAACTGACTCTTCCCTGTTTACCCCACCCCCTCATTCTTCAGAACCAAACGCTATCTTCTGACAGTAATCCTACATTCAGTGCACTAGCTCATGCAGCTTCATCTGCACTACTCTGTTTATTACAAAGATGGCTGGACCACTTTAGAAAACATGTTATTTTTACCTTTTCTGTGAACCCCATTTCTTAATAGATTTTAAGCTCTTGCTAGTAGGACCTCCATTTCTAGCGTTTCAGTTGTATATAAGCCTGCATCATGTGAATTGTAAAGCCCTGCAGAATATGGTAGTGCTATATCAATAAAGATTATTATTATTTTTATTGTTACATACTACCAAGGAAAACTGTTGCAACTTTAAAGTATGGCATCTAGTAAAAAAGAAGCAGAGCATGGTCTGACATTGGGGTCTGCCCTTTGGCTGCATCATACAAGGAAAGTGTTACATCCCTATTTCTGGATGCGTATGCAAGAGTCAGCTAGAGATGTGCAGTGTGAGGCAAATTTGCCTTATCTTACTAATCATCCATAGAGCCATGTAACCTGTGAGATCTGTGAAATTACATCTTGTGTAAGAACTGCCAGCCCATGCATACTTAGAACTGTGTCTAATGTACCTGAACTTGATTCTTAAGTAAAAGTGGTTCTTCTGCAAAACTGCCTCATCATTGCCTCTGCCTTGCACCTCACAATTCATCACCATCAAGGGCACCGTGAGCCATCAGGCATGAGAAACCTCAGGACTAGGATGTGCCTTTAAGGGAATAAAGGGAAGAGAATCAGAGTGAGTAACAACTACAACTATCATTTTTGCTACTATCACTCCTGTCCTTTCCTGGGCATGCTACAACAACCCCTGTTAATATTCCCTAAAAGGCATATGAAAGTCATAGAAGGGGTTCCTCTATTGCAATAAACTGTGATGTCAACATGGCCAAACAATAACACTAGAGGCCTTGTAACAGTCTGCATCATCAAGAAATTGGTCACGGGTTACCTCTGCTCATACTGTCGGTCCAACATGTGGAGCGTGGCGTTTCAATGTGTGGAAATGTTGCATAAGATGTGATGTAGGGGAACACCATTCTGCCTTTGCAGTTTAAAGAGGACCTTTCACCACTCCTGACATGCCTGTTTTATTCGCTTCATGCATTCACCATGTAATAACAATTCTGGAACATCTATTCTTATGTCTCTATGTTGTGCCATTCCTTTATTATTTGCACTAGAAGTAATTAATGAATTGCTATTTGTCTTCAGTAAGGGAACAGAGGGGAGGTAACAAGTTGGGGGTGTGTACCTGCACAGTCTGAACATGGCAGCACTGATTGGATAGAGTGAGTCTGTGCAGGGACACCCCCCCCCCAACTGGTCACCTCCCCTCTGTTCCTTTACTGAAGACAAATAGCAATTCATTCATAACTTCTAGTGCAAATAATAAAGGAATGGCACAACATACAGACATAAGAATAGATGCTCCAGAATTGTTAGTACGTGGGGAATGCATGGAGCTGTTAAAACAGGCATGTCAGGAGTGGTGAAAGGTCCTCTTTAAAGAGGGTGTGTTTGCATGGTAAGAGTGGCTGAAGTGCATGCACAGTTTCCTTGACATTTTCAAGATGTATTGCAGTTGTGTGGAAGACTTCAAGAACCGGATGACAACCAGATTAAAGATGTGTGGCATGGAAGGTGCATGGGTGAGCCCTCCCTGATGCAGCGCCGACAGAATGTTGTTCCCGTTATCGGTGACCATGGTACCTATTTCCTGTTGGCGATGAGTCAGTCACGATTTGATTTCTTGGTTGATGAAACAGAGCAGTTCCTCCCCAGTGTGACTCTGTTCACCCAGGCAGACCAAGTGCAGAACCACCTGATGGACCACTCTGAACTGTGCCTACAGTGGAGGCTGAGGACAAGGTGAAGGAGGAGGCAGAGGAGACCATTGGCTCAAAATTCCCCCGATTACAACGCAGAGGCAGCATTGCCATCACCTGCCCAAGCTGCTGGTGTGCTTAGGCCAGAACCGCATTTAAACAATCACTAGTAGAGGTGCACTGCCGCGGTAATGCAATTAACAATATATGGCTAAACCCTCACACTGATGTTAAAATGAGACTTTGGCCAATATATTCTTATATCAAGAACATACCGGAGCCTGAGCACCGCGTCAAGGTATCTCAGAGTGGCTCGGGAACTAACGCTAACCTACCTTGCTGTTGGGCAATTACAGAAAGAGCATATAGGCCGACACACAGCAACCTACTCCTAGTTACCTCCAGCGTGAAATGACACATACAATGGGAGGAGGGAGGAGACTATGAGCCCCACCTGCCAATGACTCATGTGACTCACACTGGAGGTAACTAGGAGTAGGTTGCTGTGTGTCGGCCTATATGCTCGTTCCGCAATTGCCCAACGGCAAGGTAGGTTAGCGTTAGGTCCCGAGCCACAATGAGATACCTTGACGCGGTGCTCGGGCTCTGGTATGTTCTTGATATAAGAATATATTGGCGAAAGTCTCATTTTAACATCAGTGTGAGGGTTTAGCCATATATTGTCAATTGCATTAAATCCACAGTGCACCTCTACTAGTGATTGTTTGATTATATAGTTTGCCACATCCACACAATTTGTTACCTTGTGTAGGATGGTTTTGTGGTACATGTGGTCCGCTGCAGGCATCCTCCATTGTATGCATTTTTGCTGGGGATTGCTGTTAGCAACGGATCACATGTGCAGGAATTGCTCCCCTGGTTTGATATGCGCAACAGCATATGGGATCTGAGCAATTTTCTGCCATTTTAGACCACGTTTTTTTCTGTGATTGTATCAGAACTGCATTTACCTAGTGGGCTGCAAAGGACATACAGTATATTTTCCTTGACCATAGTTCTAGCTCCACACGTCACAGCTGGCAAGAACTGTACCAGACACCAACAGGCTCAAAGACTGGCCCACCTTCTGCTCAGTATACATGTCCAGAGCTGGTACAGCTTTTTTAGAGAAGTAATGATGGCTTGGGACTCTCCACCTCGGATGGGCACAAGACATCAGTTCTCTGAAATGTTCAGAGTCCCCGATATGGAAAGAGAAGGACTGTAGTTCCAGCAACTTGGCCAGGTGCATGTTCAGCTTCTGCGCTGTGGGATGAGTACACGCATACTTTTGTCTCTTTGCCATTGTCTCGGTGATTGATTGCTGGTGAAACACGTGATGAGAAATAGGAGGAGAAGGAGCATCAGGAGCTGTGGACAAAGGGAAGGAATGACAGCTTCCTTCTGCTGAGGTTGAGGACCCCAACTGGAGAAGGTGTGTCTAGGCCGCTGGGAGATGCAGTAGTTGCTGTGCAGGCTGTACCACTATATAAGTGCGTTGGTTTTCCCAAGTTTGCTTCATGTGTTGACCCAGGTCCTCCGGTGACTTGATAAAAACCCAAACTGGCATTTTACCCCAACAATGCATGCAGCTGTCTTTATGAATCAGTGCATCACTAGTTGTTTCCTGACAGTTAGGCTCCTGAGTAGCAGACGGTCTACCCCGGGTGCGTTTGGCTCCAGATCTCCTACTGCTTCCACCCTGCTGTCTTAAGGGCCTGCTGCCACCATCACCCCCTGATGATGATGATGTTGATGCCCCCTCTTCACCTGGCTCCCTGGCTACATCATCATCCATTACTGTCTGGTGGAGGGGAAATTCAGATTTGTGGCGAATCAAATTTTTCCTGAAATTTAGATTGAATTCAATTCATTTTGTTTTGATACGCTCAACACTAGCCCTCATACATGAGCTGATGCACTGGCATCCCAATACAAAGGTGGTAGACCATAAAGTTAAAGGTGTTTTACTCATTCTCTACAAACAATTGGCAGGTCTGGCTCCAAATAATTACAGTTGTTATTGCCGATAGAAGTTTAAGTGAGCTGTACAGTCAAACGAATCGCCGTCTATCTGTGGCTGGAATCTGGAAAATTCCAACCTAAAGGACAAGCACATAGCAATGGCCCATGAATAGCTGTTCATAAAGGCAGCAAAGGTAACTGGGCTGTAAATGGAATTTGTTCCCATAGTTATGCTGCAGTATAAGGTGGGAATGAAAGTGCTGAAAACGGCTAGTTCAGTTATGTCTGCTTGTTTTTGTGAAATTTAACAGTTGCTTATCAGTTACACTACTTGCATTACATTGTGAGCCATGTGTCATTGCAATCAGACATTGTATTCAGTGTGTCTGGCTATCATTATAAGACCTACATGATTCTCCAAGGGGCAAATCAGCACAGAGAGAAGTAAGCAACCTTTCAGGGTAGGTTTTGTAGGTACGAGATCTAAGGCACCTGAAGTTGATAGCTACAGGGGGAAAGAATACATGAGCATAATCTGTCCCCATTGACCAGTTGTCAACCCCACAAATTGTCCCTTAGTATTAGCAGATATATTGTAACTCACATCAGTTCCACCCTGGTGAGAAGACCAAGAAAAAATGATTCAAGTATGTTTCTGCCACTTGGTTATTGTGACCTTCTTAGAGGACCATGATTGCCACCACAGAGCAATAGAGTATTTATGTAAGATCAAGGGTGATATCAGGTATTCCTGGTGTTCCACATGCAGCTGGTGGTCTCAATGTCCATCAAATAGCTTCCAGGGGTAAGACCCCTCCCAAGGTGTATATAATTTAAGCCTCATCTGACTAAGAACCACACCACCTCCATTGTTCCTAGTTCTGCTCATCACATAGGTCCATCTGCACCATGTGTATCCTGACATCATCAGGGCTACCCTTTTTGCTTAAAGATCATTTGCAGGGAATATGATAATGCCCTTGTCAGCACACTATAGCAGAACTGACAACATCGCTTGCTAGATCAGGACTTCTGAAACTTTTTCTCCAGTCAATTACCACCCCGCATCACTTATATGATCTCCCAGCACCAAGCAAATACCACCATGTAATACAGCCCCTAGTTGCACCCAGGACCACCATGAATCATACCTCCCCTGGGGTGCTAAACACTATGCAGCAGCAGAACGTGCCTCCTCAATCCAACTGCATACCACAATGCAGCACAAAGTATCTTTCCAGAAGTGTTAAACAAATACTACATGACAAAAACATTGGCAGTATTAGTGTTAGCCTTTTTATACTTTCAGCATCATCTTTCTCCTTTCTACCCCTCCCAAACTTGCAGCAGCACTGTTCCCCTTCCCAACGATACCCCACTGACATCAGCAATTCCCCCGAACCAGCTTGTCTACTAAAGACAGCACCTCTCCCCACTGGCGGCACCATCTGCTTTCAGACATTTCTCCTTCTGGCAGCCGCATTGTCCCCCAAACCACATTTCCTCACTGACAGCAACATGTTCCCACCCTCCCAGACTGGTAGTAGTACAGATAGTGCTGAAGGTGGCAGAAAGAGTATGTAGCTTATTTCTGGGCTCTTGACTTCAGACTCCGGCTCAGCAACACTAGGTACAGAACCTGTGATCAGATGACCATGATGTCACCCAAGGTTCTTCAATGGAAGCACTGGAAGTGAAACTGAAAAAATAATGGTGTAGTTTAAAGTGTATGGACTCCTGAGAGATTTAGGTCAAGTAAGGATCTGGTGATTAAATGTAGAGTTTAGGAAAATGCTGTGTTTTGGGGGCTATAGAACTAAAAAAAAACATAACAAAAACACTTTCTGTGTGGTCTCTGGTATATGTGACAGTTAGGTTTAGGCTGAGGGTTGTTGGAGTGGTGAACATGGGTCCTGAGTACTGTGCAGAGCATTATCAATGCAGGGATCGGCCTGGGGAGAACATCTACCCCTGTCCCTTGGCTCAATTTACTCCTGTCAACTATGTAAAACATTGATTTGCAGGCTCAGCCAAAGAAGAGTAACTATTACATACTCGATTAAGATACAGTGGTCCAAACCATGTCCAAGAGTGAAAAGTGTTTAACAGTGTCTCTCATTGCAGTAAAGTCTCTATCAGCCTTTACTACCAAATACCTTATTGACTGACTCCAATTCATGGTCATGCAGATTCTGGACCTTGTAGAGTTTTCTTTTCTCTTTTCCTGGAGTACTATGTAGTAGAGAATGTTTTCTCTCTATGAATCACTCCGTGCAGGGGCACACTCTGATGTTGGGGGGTGCCTGTGATGTTGACTGGGGCATGTAGGGGCAGACTAGATGGACCAGGTGGTCTTTTTCTGTTGTCAATCTTCTATGTTTCTATGTGTAGACTGTCCTGGTCGATGTATGTTGTAGGAGTCAGTAACTACAGATGAGCGAATCTATTTGGTGCTTCGTAGATTCGATACGAATCTTGGAAATTTGCCGCTGCGAAGCGAATCCGGATTTTTTGAGATTCGCTTCGTTAGATTCGAAAATGTTTTTAAAGCTTTCTACGCATTCGCTACGTACTTGTCCGATAAATTGTACGCTAATGTATAAGTTACTTTATATGCTGATGCGTACAAATTCAGTTAATTAGCGAACTTTTACTGTTCGTTATTCGTGCGGCAAAAAACCCGGGAAGAAAGCGGTCACCTGACCTAGTGGGAAGGGCTTGCTCTGATTGGCTCAGGCTCGGTAAGCCAGTGACACATCGGTTGTGCTGCGACTGCTGAGACGAGCAGAAGCACTGTCTGTGAAGTTCTGAGAGACAGAGAACTGTTTTGTTAAAATTGGGGTGTAATTGTTCTAGGAATCCATATTACACATATCAGGGATACTGCAGGGCAAGTGCAGGGCCAGTGCAGGGCTAGTAATTAATCAGTCAGGGAGAGAGACAGGGAGAGAGATAGGGAGATAGACAGGGAGAGAGACAAAGACCAGCTGCAGGGCCACAGTCAAGTGAAAAATGTCTGGCATGGAAAAGCAAAAGGGTTCCAGCCAGACCTCGAGCTCCAAAAAAAAGGAGAAGGTGGCACAGGGCAGCAGTGCTAAAGGACCTGTAGCCGGAGCTTCTACTTGTACAATTCACAATACTTGGCCAGTGTTCCACCAGGCTAACGCACCAAGGCGCAAAATTGTAGTGGAGGAGAAAGTGGATGAGGTAGTGGAGTGGATGGCACGCTCATCTCAGTTTCAGCCGGATGATCTGCTGTCATCTGCTGATACAGTATCATGTAGCCAGGGATCAGACTCAGAGCTTTCCTCCTGGTCCACCATTCCGCTCCAGCAAAGCCCGTCATTTTCACTGTACGTTCATTATTAGTGCGTGAATGTTCGCAAAACACCACATAATAACGTATGATTTGTACGCAGCTTCGCCGAATAGATTCGTATGAGGTGCGAATCTTTTGAAAAGTTCGAGGAACATTCGGAGAAGCGAATTTTGGATGATTCGCTCATCTCTATCAGTTACCAGACCAGATATAGCAGAATAAACATTTCTCTTTACTGAAATGCAAAATATGAGTTTTAGTGCATCCAACAATAGCAAAACACAGTTCCACTGTACACAGTGCAATGCCTCCCAGATAATGATGTATGAATTTATCCCTTCTCTCATTCTGAAGATCATGCAGAGATCAGTGACTCTCTGTCGCTTTTTGGGCCTAAAAAGAACGCAAGTGACAATTTTCTCTCTCTTCCAAACCGAAGTCTAAACTGAACTAAGGTTAGGGGTAGGGCTAGCCCACACCTAACTTCCTACAATGGCTGAGCCAGGATTGTTAACCCAGCTGTGCCATCCATACACAGTTTTGCTGAATACAATACATAGCATGACAGCACATAACAGTATATTCTATATTATATAACAAACTATTTGCCGATACCCCCTGCTCTGGGGTATTGCAGAAGGTATTACAGTTTACAAGTACTCCATTCTGGGTTACTGCACAAATACATAAATTCCTGCATTTGTGGGTTAAGCTTCTTATGGGCTCTTGTGGTTTCACCATCTTTTTCTTATGTGATATGTCTCTCCAGGCTTTAATTCATCGGAATGTTATCAGAAATTAATACAACCTACATAATACAATGATACCAGTCCTTGAATTGTCACATCACACTAGTCACAATTACCAGTGTTCCTGGCTCCATAAGTATCACAATATGTCATCCATGAGAACAACACTTCACAAGATACATATCAGTTCCTGAAAAATCTTGCTGCCAGCTTAAGTATTTTTTTCTGTAGCATAAAGAGCTTAATTTAGGACTTTTTCCCAACCGCTAATTAAGACCTGAGAGGGATTTATGTCAAGTGGAGAGGAAACCAGTTATTAAGGAAGGTCCCAGGGATAAGGTGGGCCAATCTGTAGTAATCTGGTCAGGGACAGCGTATGCTCAGGGAACTGTAGGATAACTTGGTGGGAAAACACCCGCTGTCATGAAACCATAACATATGTGAGTTCACACGTAATCCTGAATAGAAGTTCCCTTATTATTGGAACAATCATGGTTAGCCTTCACCAGTGAAGATCTCAACTAATACAAATTAGAGGGCTATAACTGTACACTCTAGGCAAAACTGGTGCTGTGTTATGTCAGACCTTTAGGGGACAGTGCAGGACACGAGGGCATGGAGGAGATTCTCTCCTTGGTGGGGTTTTTTTCCCCCTGTGTAATGCCCTGTTCCCTCAGACCCTGCACTAGACATATCACTGTGTATCATTTATTCCTGGATTATTACTTCAACTTTTAGATCCTGTAATAGGTGACACTAGAGACATAACTAAGGACCATAGCTGCCCACTTTGAAAAAATGTGAAAAAAGAAAACACAGCAATTTTCCTTTCCATTAAGTTATGCCTATGAACCTGTGCACTCCCAGTCCATACCCACCTAATCCCGTCTAGTCCATTTTTGCCCCCACACAGTAATAGTACCCCTCTCTGATGCTTAGAATGTACCCTTATTACATCCTTACACAGTAATAAGCCCCCCTTAGTTCTCTCACATGGTTCTTCCAGAAAGTAATGATGCCCTCTCAGTGCCCTTCAAACAGTAATGATGCACAGATGCACCAATTGTCCCACACCCACAGACAGGATGATAACCCTTAAGTGTACAGACACAGCAATTCGCATAACATGATAAAGACATCACTGTAGAATAATTGTTATAATATTGTATTGTTAAGTGAAATGTTCTGATTTACTGTATTTGTATATCCAATGGCCTTGTATAGACAGTTTAAGGTTAAAACCTTGACTCATCCCCTTAAGTTGCCGGGAGATGGACCTGGGTCCACCCCTGGTTAGTAGTGAGTGAGGAGTCTAGCTGAATAAGACAGTCAATATACAGCTCCCACAAAGCTTCCTGAATGGCAAAACTTCCTAGTTACACAATAGGGATGGATAACTGCAAAATTAACAAGAAGTCTGGAAAAGGAGACTGACAACTCCTATGGGAGATGTGATCTTGGCGATTCCAGTTAATACTCAGCTTTGCCAGAAACAGATATGGCTATGAAACTGCTGATTAATGATAAAGAAGAGGATCACTCAAGGGCCGATCATAAAGTGCTATTTTTTATTTAAATAGAATTGCTCTTTAACCATTTAATCTCTGACATAGTAGGATGATGGTAGATGCTGGAAGCATCTCCAGCATTTGAACACTTCTTTATTTTGTCATTTTTTTGTGCAGTTCTGCATTTTGTGTTTAAACAGGTTGTCAACATATGGGCGTCTGTGTAGTGTCTGTGGGGGGAAAACCCCATGGGAAACATATGGTTGTGTGTTTATCACAGCTGGTGAAGGAACGTTTGGGGAATAGAGAGAAAGCTGTGGTTATTTATGAACAGGTGACGGTCTCTGCTTATCTGATGTGCAGGTTCACAGAATGCTTCATACAAATAAAGTGAATCTTTAGAATAATAATCTTTATTTATATAGCGCCAACATATTCTGCAGTGCTTTACAATCAGAGGGACCATGAACACACAAAATCAGACATTACAGAGTAATAAACTAACCAACACTTAAACAATATAATGATAATGATAAAGGAAGAATGCATAGAGAAGAGTCAGATTAGGGAATGTGATAGACCAACCTAAAAAGCTGTATTTTAGTGAGCACCCAAAACGGTGGTAGTTAGGAATTCATTATCTGTCACATTCCAGAGAACTGGTGCGGCTTGAAAAAAGTCTTGGAGACAGGAGTAAAAGGTTTGGATTATGGAGAATGATAGTCATAACTCAGTGGCAGAATGGAGATCACAGGTAGGGTGACAGAAAGAGATTTGGTAAGAGATGTAGGGGTGCAGTACTGTGGAGGCAATGACACACAGGGGGAAAGCTGCAATTGGAGTGGTAGTGGTAGCAGTAACAGCCGAGAAAACGGAGTCAGTAAAGTACACTGCTATAGCTATAGACATTACTGCTGTGAGGGGAATACTGCTCAGTCACCATCCAAACTTAGACATGACCTGGTTGGTCATTTCCTTGAATCTGTACACGGCAGTAGCGTATTACCGCTATCTTACCAAACGTATTATTGTCAGCTTCAGAATCTGCAGATTAAGATTAAAGGAATACATTGAATCTAAACCTGGCCTATTCCCATACAAAGCCATTGGACGGATTTGTACTGTACATTGTTGGAACCATATTCTGAGACTGTTGCAAGTACTACACTGCACTACAAGTACTGCACTACAATAAAACAAATGAAAACGTTTATTCTGTTAAATCTAGCCTGGTTACTGACTTCTACACCATGCACCAGCAATTGCACACCCTACACACTTTCCCTTGCACCCAAGGGCACACCAAACTACCATCAGGCAGGAGCATTAACACCAGGGAGTGCCCCGAGGAAAGGGTGCTTCCTCCATTCACTGCACTTGCTCTGGGGAGCAACAGTATGAGGAAAGCCACTGGAATAGATTTTCTGCAGCCAGAGCCACTACCACTCCCATCCTCCACTCTGGCTCATCAGGGACTTGCTGCAGCAGTCCTTACTCTGGAACTCTCTGGGGCTGTACATCAGTGAATGGAGGGCTCATCCTTTGTACGCACCTGAGGTTCTATGCCAACTTCCTTAGTGATGCATTGGTGGACCTGAGGTGAAGCAGACCTAAACAGCTTCATAAATTGAGGACATGTCATCAAGGCCTCTGGACTTTATCATCCAGCCCTGTGCATGAGCATGAAGGAGCTTTCTAGATGGATACCTGCATACCAAAGCTTTGTTACCATTTGCATCATTGCTTGCAGCTATAACGGAAACCACAACGCAGTGGTAGATCCACCACATAATGGACACCAATAGCCCACAATGACTTACCATGACTTGCCATGGTAAATAAGTTGACTTTTGTGGTATCTGTCATTTCAGGAAGGAATAGGAAGAATTGTGCTGCTTTGTGTGCTGTTCTTCCTGTCAAATACTGTATGATGGAATCTGTGAAAGAGCACTCAACACAGATGTGCTCATACCCTTCCTCTGCTATTAGGATATGGTGACCTGATATGCGGCCTCTTTGAATTTACCTGATGCAACTTTTACTTCTGGAGGGCCTTTAGACTCTAATAGTATCAACAGGTGCTCTTGCAGTACTTTGATATGCTTGCAGCAGCTACTTGCAGTAGTAGCTGCACCTTACTGATCCCCCTGAACAAGCCCTTTAAGCATTTCTATTAGTAATCCTGTAATTCTTTAAACATTCAAATGAACTATATTACCAAAACCAGAAACCTAATGTGATAACTAGAGATGAACAAAGTTTTCAAAAATTCGAATCGCCACTTCGCTGAATTTTTCCAAAAAAATAGCTTTGTTTCCGAGTTAATTTGCCATGAAGCGCATTAAATCAGCTAAATTCCAGACTGCAGGGAGAGTGTACAGTATCTCAGTATACATGTCAAGCGCAGGTGTGGGGGGGAAAACCAAACCAAGCGTAGGAGGGAAAGGAGATTAGGCCTAGAAACTAAGGAAGGAAGATGGAGACCTCCTACAGGAAACCATGGCTCAATTCCTGTCTATCTACCAGTATGAACAGGCCTCAAATGTAGGCAAGTTCATACACAGGAACCTAAACACCAAACTGACCCTATAGGACCCTGGAAACTAATGACAGGAATGAGTCTACCTGTTCCTCCAAAAGGAAGGACGAACAGGAGTATCCCTAAGGCCTAATAACAAAATAACAGGAGGGAAAAGGAAACTTATCTTTCAATGAAGAAATTAAGGCTCCGGGATCTCAGCTGAAACCAAACTGCTGCTTACCATCACAACACTGAAGCTATAAACCACAAGGAATAGTGGGAGAAGAAGCAATAAATAGGGGAGGGACAATTACCACATCAGGAACAGCTGAGGGAAAAGGGTGTGGTAAAGACCAACAACAAAAAGGGAAAACATGTCAGATTACACCATGTGCTGCCAATCTGACAGACCTCCTGTTATCTGTCATAGGAATGTCCGTGACAGTACCCCCCCTTCTACGGGTGACCTCCGGGCAGCCCGGACCAACTTTGTCCAGATAAGACCTGTGAAAAGCTTTCACCAAACAACTGGCAATCACGTCAGATGCCGGTATCCACGTCCTCTCCTCTGGTCCATAACCCTTCCAGTGAACAAGATATTGAAGAGTTATACGAAGAACTCGAGAGTCAATAATCTTGGCGATCTGGAATTCCAAACTGCCGTCCACCATGACAGGCGCGGGTGTCTGTCCATTCGTCTGAGGGTGAAAAGCAGAGGAAAAAGACAGTTGTACCCCGAGCCGAGTACAGAACACCTTCCAGAATCTGGACACAAACTGAGTCCGACAATCAGAGACCACGTCAGTGGGAATGCCATGAAGTTTCACAATGTTGTCAACAAACACTTGTGCAAGGGTTTTAGCATTAGGGAGTCCGGGCAATGCAATAAAGTGCGTCATTTTACTAAAACGATCTACAACCACTAGAATAACTGTCTTTCCAGACGAATTAGGCAGATCAGTGATAAAGTCCATAGACAAGTGAGTCCATAGTCTGGACGGGATGGGCAATGGGAGTAGGGGTCCAGAAGGTCAAGTATGTGTCACCTTAGCGCGTGCACAGACACTACAGGCTGATACATAGTCCTCAACACACTTACGCAGCCCTGGCCACCAGAATCTACGAGAGATGAGGTCGACAGTTGACTTACTCCCAGGGTGTCCCACAAGCACCGTATAGTGATGTTCCTGAAACACTTTATGATGCAATTCAGATGGAACAAAGAAGTTCCCAGGGGGGCAAGACTCCGGTGCGTCTCCCTGGGCCTCAAACACCTTAGCCTCAAGATCAGGGTACAGAGCAGATATCACCACCCCTTCAGACAGTATAGGGCTCGGATCTTCAAAATCACCACCTCCAGGAAAACTACGTGACAAGGCATCCGCCTTGACATTCTTAATCCCAGGACGATACGTGACAATGAAATTGAATCTGGTGAAGAACAAAGACCATCTGGCCTGGCTCGGGTTAAGTCGTTTCGCCGACTCAAGGTAAGCCAGGTTTTTGTGATCTGTGAATACCGTGACTGGGTGAATCGCCCCTTCCAACCAATGACGCCATTCCTCAAAAGCCAACTTAATGGCCAGTAACTCTCTGTTACCCACATCGTAATTTCTCTCTTCTTTTTCGAGAAAAAGGCACATGGGCGCCATTTACCTGGTGACGGACCCTGTGACAAAACTGCTCCTACCCCCACCTCGGATACGTCAACCTCCACAATGAAAGGTTGTGACACATCTGGCTGCACCAAAATAGGTGCAGAAGAGAAGCACTCCTTCACAGTGGAAAAGGCTCGCAATGCTGCATCAGACCACACTGAGACATCTGCCCCTTTCCTAGTCATGTCAGTTTAACTATTGTCGAATAGTTCTTAATAAACTTTCGGTAATAGTTGGTGAACCCCAAAAACCGCATAAGAGCCTTCATATTTTCAGGTCGATCCCAGTCCAATACAGCACGGACTTTCTCTGGATCCATTCGAAAACCTGAAGATGACAACAGGTATCCTAAGAATTGCACCTCTTGTACAGCAAAAACACATTTCTCTAATTTTGCGTACAATTTGTTATCTCTTAAGATCTGCAACACCTGTCTAACGTGATCCTGATGTGTCACCATATCTGGAGAATAGATTAGTATGTCATCCAAATACAAGACTACAAACCTCCCCACGAGGTGATGAAAAATGTCATTAACAAAATGCTGGAAGACAGCAGGAGCATTGGTCAACCCAAAAGGCATGACCAGGTTCTCAAAGTGGCCCTCAGGAGTATTAAAGGCTGTCTTCCATTCATCCCCTTCCTTGATCCTGACCAGATTATATGCCCCCCTTAAGTCCAACTTGGAGAACACCTTGGCATCAACAATCTGGTTAAACAAATCGGGAATCAAAGGAAGGGGGTAAGGATCACGGACAGTAATCTGATTGAGTTCACGGAAATCCAGACATGGCCTAAGAGTTCCGTCCTTTTTCTTTACAAAGAAAAAGCCAGCTGCCACTGGAGATTTGGAAGGTCTTATGTGTCCCTTAGCCAAACTCTCAGCAATATATTCTTTCATGGCCGTTCTCTCAGGTCCAGAAAGGTTATACAGCCTAGATTTGGGCAATTTTGCTCCGGGGATAAGATTGATAGGACAATCTTATTCCCGATGTGGGGGTAAATCCTGACATCCGCCTTCAGAAAATACATCCGCGAAATCAGATATAGAAGCGGGAAGTGTCTTAGTGGTTAACGCAGAAAAATATGTATTAAGACAATTGTCAACGCAATAATCACCCCAATCCAGAATCTGTCTAGTATGCCAATCGATGGTTGGATTGTGTTTACTTAACCACAGTAAACCCAGCACCACGGGAGCAGTAAGACCTTCCAACACAAAACACAAAATAAGTTCCTGATGAAATTCACCCACTCTTAATCTGATATCATGCACCATCTGAGACAAACACTTTTGAGAAAGAGGCGCAGAATCAATAGCAAACACAGAAATACTCTTCTCCAATGCACTCGGAGACAATCCATGCATATGGACAAACTGAGCATCAATCAGGTTCATCTCTGCCCCGCTGTCAATAAACACCTCAGTTCTCACAACCTTTAACTCTAGCGCCACCTCGGCAGTCAGGAGAAAACGGGTACTACAGGATGAAGACAAATGCACATTTTCTGTCTCCCCACCCACTCCTCCAAGAATGAGATGGGAATTTAACACCCCCTTTCTTTTTTCTCTTTTAAAGACTAAATGCGTGGACATGCGTTGATAAAGTGTCCTTTCTGTCCGCAGAAAAAACACACTCCCTTTTTATTATCAGAATACTTAAAGGTGGAAGCAGGAGTAGCTCCCCCTAACTGCATGGGTTCGTCCCCAGATATCAACCCAGGAGTATCTTCACCCAAAGTGTCATAGGAAGACAATACACTACGTGATAGTACGTCCTGAGAGCGGGGGCCCCTAGATCTCTCTCAGGCATCTATCCTTGCATACAGCAAGAGACATAGCGGCTTCCAAAGACACTGGAGTTTCATGAAAGGCCAAAACGTCCTTCAGCCTTTCTGATAACCCTTGACAAAACTGACTATGGAGAGCCGGATCGTTCCATTCGGTATCCGTAGCCCACCTCTGAAATTCAGCGCAATAGATCTCAATAGAGCGCTCACCGTGACGAAGGTCACGTAACTTGTTCTCAGCCAGGGAGATAAGATCCGGGTCATCATAGATAAGCCCCAAAGCATTGAAAAATTCATCCACCGACTGAAGAGACTGCGATCCGGTCGGCAGAGAAAAGGCCCATGACTGTGCATCTCCCTTGAGCAACGAGATCACCACACCAACTCTCTCTTCCTCATTACCAGATGAATGTGGACGTAACCTAAAGTACAATTTGCACGCCTCCCTGAACAAAATAAAGTTATCACGTCCCCCAGAGAATCTATCTGGGAGAGCGACTTTAGGCTCCAGACAGGCCTGGCAACCACCACCCCGGGACCAACAGCCTGTGGTCTCTGAATCTTGGTGACAGTCATGCGGAGGTCAGCTACCTCCAAAGACAGCCCCTGCAGCTGCCCGGCGAGTACAGCAATAGGATCCATGGCTGTACAGATACAAAACAACAAAGTGACTGTAATTGGCGGTTTATAATGTCACACGCAGGTGTGGGGGGGACCAAACCAAGCGTAGGAGGGAAAGGAGATTAGGCCTAGAAACTAAGGAAGGAAGATGGACACCTCCTACAGGAAACCCTGGCTCAAATCCTGTCTATATACCAGTATGAACAGGCCTCAAAGGTAGGCAAGTTCATACACAGAAACCTAAACACCGAACTGACCCTACAGGACCCTGGAAACTAATGACAGGAATGAGTCTACCTGTTCCTCCAAAAGGAAGGACGAACAGGAGTCTCCCTAAGGCCTAATAACAAAACAACAGGAGGGAAAAGGAAACTTATCTTTCAATGAAGAAATGGAGGCTCCAGGATCTCAGCTGAAACCAAACTGCTGCTCACCAACACAATACTGAAGCTATAAACCGCAAGGAATAGTGGGAGAAGAAGCAATAAATAGGGGAGGGACAATTATCACACCAGGAACACCTGAGGGAAAAGGGTGTGGTAAAAACCAAAAAGGGAAAACATGTCAGATTATACCACCTGTTGCCAATCTGACAGACCTCCTGTTATCTGTCATAGGAATGTCCATGACAGTACATCACTGTGCATTGCAGCAACATGCATAGCTAGTCCTTCCTGGTAGTGAAACAGTTACAGTGCGTCAGTATGACAAGCAGGTGACAGGCGTCACTCAGGCTCAGTTCATACTTCACTTATTTGGTCAGGTATGGGTCAAAAATACAGAACAGGTGCATATCTTTTCCTGATACCTAATGTGAGAGTAGGATTGGCTCCTGATTTTATCATACAGTAACTGCTGGAATTAACTGACCAAATAATTGAAGTGTGAACTCAGCCTTACAGGTCAATGTTAGCATGAGGTATAATGTATTTATCCGTGCAATGGCCCAAGATTCAAATATAGTGGGAAAGCTGTCACATTCTTACACTGTCTGCTGCTTCTACATAGATTGATAGACGATAACTTATTTTATTAGCCACTGATACAAGTAGGGGCGTCTTGACAGAGTGGGGAGCGTGTCAGCATTAAGTTTGTGTTTAAAGGGAACCTTTCATCTCCGAAACACCCCCTGAACTAGAGTAAGTGTTGTATTGTGTAACTGATGCTGAATCCGAATATGTAAGTTTTATCTTCATACTCACTTCCATTCCGACGCTGGGCTCCCACAAACCTGCTGTAAAATGCACTCACTGGACTCTTCTTTGAGTCCTCTCCATTATGTGAGTGAGCACTGGAGTCCAGTGAGTGCATTTTACAGCAGGTTTGTGGGAGCACAGCGTCGGAATGGAAGTGAGTATGAAGATAAAACTTACATATTCTGATTCAGCATCACTTACACTATACACCGCTTACTCTAGTTTAGGGGGTGTTTCGGAGATGACAGGTTCCCTTTAAGTCACTGTTTCTTTTTCCCTTCTTCTGATCCATCAGAAGAACAACCCAAAAGAAAACAAACCCTGTCTTTTGAGCATTAGCCTTCAGTATTTGGTCAGTAATTGATCAGTATTGGTAAGGCAAAAACAGGAGTGGGTCCAAACAGAGATGACATGTGATGGGAACATTTGCATGTCTTCTGTGTTTTGGACCCATTCCTGCTTTTGGCTTCCAAATCATGATCAAATCGTGATGCAAAATACTGACCGTGTTATAGGGACCTCATGCTCAATTTCCATGAGTTATGGCCATTTGCCTCTGAAATCAGTTTTATTCAGATGGAAAGAAGTCAAGAAGTCATGCATGCAGGACTTTAATGGCCTCTATCACACGGTCAGTATTTGGTCAGTTTGCATCAGTATTTCAACAGTATTGGTAAGGCAAAAACAGGAGTGGGTCCAAAACAGAGATGACACGTGATGGAAATATTTGCATGTCTTCTGCGTTTCGAACCCACTCCTGCTTTTAGCTTCCAAATCCTGATGCAAAATACTGACCGTGTGATAGAGGCCTTATGGATGCTCCAAAGTCAGGATCCGTTGTGTTTTTCACTTTTTGGTTCTTCTGACAGGTCAGAAGGATAAAATAAATAGTGATGTCAACAAGGCCAAATACGGACTCTAGTGGCACTTAGAGTGGTTAGGATGGCATCAGCGAGAGGAGTCAATATATCAGCCCAGTCACCGAGTGGTCTGGGGCAACAGTATGAGGAGTCAACACAGTGGACCAGTCACACAGTGGGGAGGGTGGCAACAACGAGAGGAGTCAACATAGTTGCCCCGTCACCAAGTGGCGAGGGTGGCAACAGTGCGAGGAGTCAACATAGTGGCCCATTCACAGAGTGGTGAGGGTTGCAATAGCATGAGGAGTCAACATAGTGGCCCTGTCACAAAGTGGGGAGGTGGAGTTAAATGAGAAAGCTTATTCACCCCAGTTTGAGAATCAAGGCCTAATGGAATTGCTTATCTTTGAAACAAGGTTGACAACCCAATAACAGTTAAATGAGAAAGCTTATTCACCCCAGTTTGAGAATCAAGGCCTAATGGAATTGCTTATCTATGAACAAGGTGGATAACCCAATAACAGTACTAATAGACAGCTTATTCACCCCAATTTAAGAATCAAGGCCTAATGGAATTGCTTATCTATGAAACAAGGTGGTAACCCCAAATAACGTATTTACCCCAATTTGAGAATCAAGTCATAATATAATTGCTTATCTATTTAACAAGGTGGACACCCCAATAACAGTTAAATTACACAACTTATTCACCCCAATTTGAGAATCAAGGCGCAATAGAATTGCTTATCTATTAAACAAGTATGTTAATGTGTATGGTAAAGTAGTGGAGAGAGTGTATATCTCACCCAGGTTCCTCAGCTGGGTGATGTATCTGAAATCCATCCAGAAAGATTCATTTGCGTCAGCAGAGCATAGTCTGCTGGAGCTCTTTGGTTAAGTTTATATGGGCTAGATTTCTTTGGACTGGGAGATAGGTTTGATAGAGGCATTTCCCAGTCCACACCCCTCCGTTACAGGTTCTTCCCCTAGCTCGAGGTGATCCCAGGTAAAGATTGTAGGGATCATCACTGGGGAAATAAAGCAGACCTCAGAATTCCAGTCTGGGGAGAAGGAAGCCTGAGGCTTTGTGTGGTCACAGCTAGGAGGGCTGTTAGACTGAAAGTGGGATTGAAACCTGGAGAGAGGCATTGTGTGGACAGAGTCAGGAGGACTGTTGGACCGTGATCCCCGAAGGTTTGATGTTGGTCATAGCCAGGAGGCTGCTGGACTGTATGGCTGTGTAAAGCCAGATCTCCCCTGGTGTGAACAGTGCTCTATAGGTGAGACATGAATCGCCTTTGTATTAGGTAGAGCCCAGATGGCCAGGTCTTTATTTTTGTTTTATGTTATGTTATGCTGGTGCTTCAGCTCACCAAGTGACACTATAACTTGGATGCTAATCTGTTAATGCCTAAGCGACGAAATAAAACACGGTTGTGAAACCCGCTGTCTCCATGAAAATCTGTCATTGCCAACTCTACTGCGAGTACAGATCCCTACACATGGTGGACACCCCAATAACAGTAGTATTAGATAGCTTATTCACCCCAATTTGAGAATCAAGGCGCAATAGAATTGCTTATCTATTAAACAAGTTGGGTATCCCAATAACAGTAGAACAAGACAGCTTATTTACCCCAATTTTAGAATCAAAGCGTAATAAAATTGCTTATCTATTAAACTAGGTGGACACCCAAATAACAGTAACATTACACAGCTTTTTCACCCCAATTTGAGAATCAATGTGCAAGAGAATTGTTTATCTATTAAACAAGGTAGACACCCCAATAGCAGTAGTATTAGAAAGCTTGCTTATTTGCTTATTCATTAAACAAGGTGTGCACCCCGAAAACAGTTAAATTAGACAGGTTATTCACTCCAGTTTGAGAATCAAGGCCTAATGGAATTGCTTATCTACTAAACAAGAAGGACACTGTTCAATTAGATAGCTCTGTACACAGGGATTGATGCAAAGTGGGCTGTCTCCTATGGATTCCTTCAGATTTGGATTACAGAACTTGCACTGTCCCTGCAGTCTCCCTATGCTCTCCCTGTGATCACCCTACAGTGTGAAAAACTCTCCCTACGATCTCCGTACACTGTCCCTGAACTGTTCCTGCACTCTCCCTATCTAATATTCCACAATTAAAGGCTTTTTGAACACTGTCCCTAGCGCTTGTCACGTCTCTCACTATGCTCAGCATCCAGTGAAATGGCTGACGAGATGAGGCTTTAATAAGGCTGTGACATTGCAGGGGCTGTCTACCTGTTGGTTGGCTGTCTGCACAGCATTATGGGTGATCTCCCATTCCCGGGATTTTTATTTTCACTTTGTAACATGTATAGCAGCCATTTTAGGAAAAAAAAAAAGTTGTTACCACAAAGCGCAAGGAAATCGAATCGAAATACGAATCAAATTTTTACTAAACTTTGGATCGAATTCCACTTTAGATGCTTTGCTTCGCTCAACACTAGTGATAACTCCATATTTTCTGAACTCTCTCAATCATAAATTTAAAATTTTGTTAACTATTATCCCTTTTCTTACATCATTGATGACCTGACTCTTGACATACACGTCGATTAAAATATTCCATGTCTTTTAATGTTGAGGAATTAGTGCTGCTTTACAATAATTACCCCTTTGTAGATTTAACTCTCTCTTTCTGCTACATGGCTCTAATTATACCTTTATATGACATAAATTACATGGGTATTAACTTGCACAAACTCTGTATAAATACTTAATACACAATACATTGTAATTAGTTGTAATTGTGGCTGTGATAAGCTGATAAGGATTTGATTGATGCCTCTTCCCCATATAAGTTTTATCATTCCCCAATAAATATGTAATGGTTGCTCAGTTCAACAAGATTTGGGAAGATGAAGTCCTTCAAATGGACCTATATAAAAGGAGGTAGCCATTTCACTCAAGACTCAAACTTCTATGGATCCACTCAATTGCTACATTATACCTGGGAAAAGTTAATGGGGATGTCTACTTCAGTCAATGCCTATTTTCTACATGGGTCAACAGACAATGAGCAATTACAGAGTGTCTTACTTATCAGAGGCATAACAGGGACCCATGTGGCCCCATAGCAAGACTTGAAATGTAGCCTCATACCACCATGACCATCACTGGTAGCATGAATAAGATATGTTTCTGATTATGTTGGGTTTCGTAATGAACAGGGATAATGCAATCAGTGATGTCACAGCAGTGGGATAATGTACACAATGAAGTTATAGCACATGCAAATTAATCAGTGTTGTCATAACACAAAAAAATCAAAAAGTAATTCATTCTTGCATTATCCATATACATCACTAACTGTACTATGTCTGAATGAATATGGGCCCCCTTAGTTATTAGGGACCCATAGCATGCTGCTGATGTTATCCCAAGTGATGAGCTATAATCTGTGGGGAATTCCTGCAATAATTCCCTGCAGTGCTCCCACAGGAGAAATTAAGTATTACACAGTCCCCTTTAATATCAATGACCTTTCCAGACATGTGAGATCCTCCAGGATGAGAGACACTCTCTGTAGCCGCTCTTCAATTTGGCCAATAGATGAGAGTCCTGAACAGGGTCCTCCTCACATTTAAAGGGGTATTCCCATCTCACCAATGTAGTTTGTATAGTTAGATATAGCCATACCAATATTATTACTAATAGAATGTATTTATATAAAATGTACTGTTTAGAAGATTTGCCTATTTCTATATCCATTGTCCCACACACATCAGTCAGGCCGTTGCCCCTAGTTACGGCCACCGCGGCCATGTAGTAGTGGTGGCCGGCTTATTCTTGTTCAAACCCATTCTGAGGTAATTGCTGTATTGTGACCACACATTACATGAGCATGCGGAGACACATCTTAGGGTACTTTCACATCTGCGTTTTGGACGCTACCCGTCCAAAACACAATGGTCAGGATCCGTCCACAGACTTTATAAACTTTATATATAGATATAACTTTATAAACGGATCCTGCTCCATAGAGATGAATTGATCTTGGAATAGGATCCGTTTCTCTGCATTTTGGAAGCGCAGACAAAAATGCTACAACCCTAAGATGTGTCTCCGCATGCTCATGTAACGTGCGTTCACAATACAGCAGTTACCTCAGAGCGGGTTTAAACAGGAGCAAGCCGACCACCACTACTACATGGCCACGGTGGCCGTAACTAGGAGCAACGGCCTGACTGATGTGTGTGGTACATTGGATATAGAAATAGGGAAATCTTCTAAACGGTACATTTTATATAAATACATTCTATTAGTAATAATATTGGTATGGCTATATCTAACTATACAAACTACATTTGTGAGATGGGAATACCCCTTTAACATTTAAAATAGGTTTTGTAGCTTAGACACTTTCCATATTACTCTGGCCTAGTATATCATGCAACATGACATAAATTGATAAAGACATTTATCTGGGTATAAAATGACCACATCGTTCATACAATAGTCACCATTGGAGTCAGGGAAATTGCTTGACAAGTATTTGAGATACATTACATAAATCGTATACCGTAATAGTAATTAAACAATATTTTTTGGAAGAATGGCACATTTTTTAATCCTGTACAATCCCTTTAATGCTCAATGCAATGGGCACAACATTGTTGTTAATATCTATATACCTGTAAAGATATTATCACCTGTTTTTGTATTTTTAAAGATGCTGTAGAAAAATAATCTGAACATTTTTTTAATAAGGCCTTTAACCTACTCTTGAGAGCCAAAATTAACAAGATTTATTCACTTTAAATCTAGATAGTTCTACCATCCTACCACATCTTTGTATACTTATTAAAATGGTCATGGACTACTGTACCTTCAAGTGTATTGTTATGGACAGAAGGAAATTGCCTGCTCACAAGATTTGAGTTGAGTCTACTGAGGGCATGTACCTTCTCAAGTTGAAGCAGTCTCCTGTCCTAGCTTAAGAATGTGGGCTACCCTCACTTTGCGTTTGATAACTGGAATGTCCCTTGGTTTCCTGCCAGTTCCTCTTGCTCAAGACAGAACACAAGAATTGAGCTCCACCACAGTGAAAACATGCATGCGTCTCTACCCCGAGGCTCCACCAGCCAAGTACTGGATAAAATATGCATCTTTTATCCAAGTGCCAACTATGTAACCTGCTTGCCTGCTTGTTGTGCTGCACTATTAACTGGTGCCGAGTATGACTGTTCTGTTCATGATCAACTAATGACAATGTCTCTGTCTCTGACAATAAAATGACTCTCTTACTATGGAAGATTTAATGAACCCAAGGGTCAGCCTCCATAGACAGCATTGACCTAATTATCATACAGTGTTCCTAAGTTATCATTACCGACTCATGCAGGAGAATTGAGGATGTGTCATTCATTGAAAATTATCCAAAGAGATCGAGGAGAGGGGGTTTTAATGGTTTTGTAGTCCACTCTTTGTCATTAATAAGGGAATGGAAATCCGAATGTCTTCAAAGGGAATCTGTCAGCTCTGAAACACCTCAAAGCGGTGTATAGTGTAAGTGATGCCGAGTTCTGTTATGGCATTTTTAACTTCATACTCACTATATGACACAGAAAAGTTAGCCTCCAATGGTATATGGTACAACTTAATATTTAGCTTTTAACTTTTAAAAACACAAGAAGGGAACTCAAAAAAGTGCAAAACAATGACTCAAGTGCAGTTTTAAAAAAAAGAAACGTTTTTTCCGCTGCTGTAGAGTGTTATATGCACAGGAGCAGACAAGATGTCAGAGGGATCCAAGCAGAGCCAGGTCGTTTGTTCTGCAGTGCCCCTACTTGGCCTGAACTATTCTGTATGCCCAGGTAGCGGAGCACCTGTCCTGATAAGAGCAATACCTATGAACCATCACTTGCGGCTATGTAGTGCAGCTGGTAACGGCTCTGCACTGGGTTCTTCACAGAATAGTACGAGGGATGAACCTGCACGTCCAATAATATCCCAACACGTTAAAATGGGTGGTGAACCCCAAATCATCAGAGGACAACCAAGGAGTAGAGGGATGCTAGCTCTTAGTACAGCATATAACAGGGCTGTAAATATGGAGTCCCTTGAACGTATGGCTCAGTAAATGCAGGGTCCAATGCTGTAGTTCCACTTTTTGGGTTCACCACGCACTGAAACGCATCGGGACATTATTGGATGTGCAGGTTCATCCCTCATACTATTCTGTGAAGAACCCCATGAAGAGCCGGTAACAGCCGCACTAGGGTGTATGTAGGGAGTCCTAACTAGCCATTAGGGACGGCTCAGAGGGGTGATATTATCAGGGTGGGCATTCCACTACCTGGGCATACAGAATAGTTCAGGCCAAGTAGTGGTATCTCAGGTTACGACCTGGCTCTGCTTGGATCCCTCTGACATCTTGTCTGCTCCTGTCCATATACCACTCTACAGTAGTGGCAAGTCCGCTCCTTTTTCTAAAGTGCACTGGAGTCATTGTTTAGCACTTTTTTTCAGTTTTTGTGTTTTTATATATTATTATGGGCCTACTAATTAGATTGTTAAAAGTTTAGTAATTAATTTGTATTATATATCGAGGGAGGCTAACTTTCTTTGTCATATATAGTTAGTGGTACAAGTTGCTCTGGTTTTTGCATTTTCATTGACCACTTTATACTGTGGTTGTGTTATTCTATTTATCTCCATACTCACTTGCATTTTGACGCTGTGCTACCACAAACCAGAAGTAAAATGCATAGAGAAGACTCCTGAGTTGATGGACATTATGCATGGCAATCCCCAAGTGAGCGCCACTCTCCAGTGGTGTAGCGTGGGTTGCCAGCACCCGGCCAAGTATTGTGCCCCCTGACCTGTAGATAGGCCACTTTTTGCAGAACACACTATACCAAGAATGAACTCACCAATTTTAACACTATTTAAAGGCCAAATAATACCACACCACCATGACCATACCCATTGAGGTCCCAGTCATTAATAATCAGGTTTAGACTCAGTAACTTACAGATGATGTCTCCTCTGACTGGAGTTGTTCTCTTTTCTTTTTTTCTCAATCCTGCACAGATCACTATGATGACTTCTCCTGACCACAGCTTGTTCCTGCATAATAGGACACACACAACACACCTGTTTAGTAACATTGGCTTCTTTTATGTCCCCACTCAATAATCATCCCCATTTGATAACCCCCTAGGTGTACAGTTATGAGTAGAAAGAACCAATTGTATAAAACAGGTAAGCAATGCACCATATGACCAACATTTATGTATTAATAAGCCAGAGCATGGTTACACAGATTTGAAATCAATCTGATATGTTTGCCTGCAAGGACGGACAGTAACAATTCAATTCTCTTATGCTTCACTTTGATGACCAATAAAAAATGTTATCTATAACAATGTACTTTAGTTCTACCATTTTCTTATCTTATTCATTTACTTGTATATTTCTACCCTTGTGGTATGACGAACTACAGTGCAGTTTCTGTGCTGTCTGCAGCACCACCTGTAGGTCAGTACAGAGACCAGGCAGCCTTACATTGCATACCACAAATATTTCTCATTTTTGAAATCTCCATCAACACCACCTCATTATGCGTTCAACTCAAATGACATACCTAGTGGTCGGTGCTGCAGATGACAAATAGTGTCAGGGGGAAAGGTAAAGGTTGCAAAGGAGATGGCCCTAAGCATAAGAGTGATAGTAAGTAACAAACAAGAAGTGAAACTTTATATAGACAAGCATGAAGCTAGCCTGACAGGCTGGGGAATGTATAGACTGGACAGAGGTCATAGCGAAGAGTCCTAAAGACCATGAAACTATTTACCCTTCTTCTGCATCTCAGAAAGCCCTCCAGGTGCCAATTCTGGGATTATCTCCTCCATCACCACTAAGCTGGTTAGTTCCATTCAACATTTACTACATGGGTAGCCATCTATGATTGGTGTATATGAGAACCCAAGGGTGAACATGGCATTCACCTGCAACGCAGAAAGAGGTCTGGCAGGTGATAAATATCAAAACAGGTTCTGAGATCTCTTTTGAGTTTTCAAACTCTAGAAATTTAAGATTGATGGCTTTCATACTGATAAGCAGGGGTTCTTAGGTTTGGGCCCCCACCGATCAAACATTGATAGTCCATCATATGGATTTAGCTTCAATATTAGTGTCCTGGAAATCCTCAAAATGTGTTTATGTGTTCTTAGCTTCCTTTATCAATAATTCATGTTCAGTGGTGCCATAATCTGTATAACACAATGAAACAAATGAACATAGAAATAGGGTACATGAAGAGTTATTACTACATATGAGCTTTTATGAGTCTTGGAGTAGCTGGTTGGGGTGTCAGGTTGGGCAGGGGATTGTATGTTAAGAGCTGGGGAGATGAGGTCAACAAGCCACTCGGACTTGGCTAGATACAGGGCTAGGACAGAGAATTGAATGCCCCAGGTGAAGAAAAACCTACCTACCACTATCCCAGGTGTTGTATTACTCTGATTCTACCAGGAACAACTAGTATGGTAAATAAATCAGTATGGTAAATAAATCATACTGTAATGTGTCATCTATAGTAATAACAGCTAAGACCACATTCTAGGACATAATGGTGTGGTTTTTGCCCCTTGTCCCATTTCAAATTTATGGGGGACTTCTGAGAATTTTCCGTTTCCTTTTAACCTGTTGATTACCTGCCTTATACTGTAATCAAAAACCTATCTCCATAAGTCTGAGAACATAGCCTATGGTACTGTTCCATGACAACTTGTTTTTAACTAAAAGGATCTATCCTTTTCCTGTCTCCAAGGTCCTTCCTTATTTTCCTCTGTCTTTCCCTCCATTCCCCCCCTAGCCCTACCCTTTCTACCTCCATGGGGAGAATACTCAATATTTGTTATGACAGATGCTAAAACCCAGAGTATTTATTCCCTGTGTGTTGTAAGGCGTGGAGAAAGGTAACTTAATCTCAGACCAGCTGCGTTCTCACCCAGAGAATTCCCTTATACCCTAGCCCTTGCCATCACCATCACTACACTACAAATGTTGCCAGCTAACACTGACACGGAATAACACAGCAGCGACCACCTCATAGTTGCCAAGAGCACAATTTAGACACAATTCTTTTTACACTTGGAACTAATCACCATGATTCCCACACAACACAGTGATGGACTAAGAGTGGTCTGACTCACCAGACAGTACAGTTGGAGAGGACACATTTTTGCATTATCTGCTCTGAAGTGTAGGGATTACTGTCAATGGCAATGTGTGTTTCGTTGGCCATGGGCCTGCAAGCTCTGCACTAATGCATGAACGATGGCTTTCCTGACACAACATTCAGGTTAGTTGTTTAGAAGTACTTATATTTTTAGTCTCCACTTGTTTTTGGTACACTCAGTGTAAAGTTTCAACCTGTGCTGAGCAAAAGTCATGAGGTTAGAAAGAAAGTTTGCCTAATAATTCAGTACCACAACATCATCTTCCCATATGTATACAAGAGCAGATTTATAATTTAGGACCATGAGAAAAGCTTGGTGGCAGTGCCTACAGAAGTTGTGATGGTAGGTTGCTGCTTGTTACCCAAGGACGAAGCTAAAGAGGGTACAAAGGATGCAGGTACACTCATGAATTAGTGCCTGATGGGGCCTGGGGGTCCTTCTGTTACATGAAAAGACAGTCTGTCACAGATTTTGCATAGGGCCACGAAAATTTAAGTTACACCACTGTTGTCCTCCAGCTTATTCGGAAACACATATATTATAAAGACAGCTTATAGAATAGACCTGATGGAAGGCTAATGGACGCTTCTAAGGCTGTCAGGGCATGTCACGAATTGTAGTGTCACAACAGCTGGAGAGCTGCAGGTTGGAGGCTGTATGGTAAGATTTTTCTTGGCATAGAATTGCTGATTGCCCTGTAGTAACCAGTCCAGAAAAACCTAAACTAAATTTAGAAACTGGGAAGAGCCTATTAAAAATTGCTCAACAGGCTTCAGTGACACCCATAGAGGACAAGGCAGAGCCCTTATTTTCCACTAGGATCATGCTGGGTGGGACCTGATGACATCTCTACCAAGCCAGCGCAATGTGTCATAACCTGACCTCTGCCAAAGACCAGCTCCACCTGGGGTGTGAGACGTCCACTGCAAAGGTTTAAACCTGCTTTGTCATCAGCACTGTGCCAGGCACATAGCTCACTGGCAAGTGACCTCACGATGGGCACATTTTTTCATGAGCTGTTGGGTCATTATTTATCCAGCAGGGTCAAATTCATAGCAGAGGAAAATTTTATTGGGGAACTTTAAACTTAATAGGCTAATTTCTCTCAAATGATGTAATTAATATTTGCAGTCTATCTATCTATCTATCTATCTATCTATCTATCTATCTATCTATCTATCTATCTATCCACCTATGATATCACTTCAATTCAAATACGTGTTATTGGCAGGGCTAAATACATTTTAGCATTGCCAAAGCAAGTGGCAAATAATTTGGTAGGGTTGGGGGATGGGAACACATTCAGGGTCGGGGTATAGGGTAGGTTTGGGAGATGGTGACACATTCATGGTCACTGATGAAGCTTTAGGCGAAACACGTGTCGGGATACATAGTGGCACGGTCGGGTAACATGCTTTGTTTACGCTATTATGTTATTGTCATTGTACTAACAAGGTGAGGGTAGCTCTTATGAATTGTTATATTGAATAGAGTACTCCTTGCACTTGCACTTTATACATGTGTTGTCATACCTTTATATTATATACTATAGGTGTTTGATTGCATGTGCCCCCGGTGATTGCCAATTGTATGACCTTCCCACCACCATTTTGATATATTTATAATTATGATTGATTTTAATATTAATTAATAAAATATATATTTTTTAATGGTATTTTGTGTATTGGGGTTTCTTTATCGGTACTGATTCATGGTGGGGGTATAAGAGTCAGTGATATCTCAGGCTTCTCCCAATCTCTGGCAGACAGGTATATATTGTGCTGCTATGGCCGCTGTGTTCTCCTCTTCCCCCAGCAGTATGGAGAGTCTTTCTTCCTCCTGGGCAGAGATCAGTCTCCTGAAGTGAGTGTCCCTCACTGCTGAGTATTTGGGGCATCGCAGCAGAAAGTGAGCCTCATCCTCCACGGCCTCATGATTGTACTGCTGGCACAGTCTGGGCATGTACCTCTCTCTGTGCTGTCCGGATTCGGTGCATTTTGTCAAAAGTGTAGCACCATGTTTTTTTTTGTCACTTTAGAAATAGCAGATATTAAAGGAACAGTCCAAGCAAGTACACTGTGATATGCCTAGCAGAACCTGATTGGGCAGAGCATGACACAAGGATTCCAGCATTACCAAGGAATCTATCTTGATGGTCTTTCCTTACGGGACCTTGATCGGATCCACAGAGTCCAGGGGCTGGTAATGTCCCTTTTATTTTCACAATGCACTTGTTGTTACTACAGTCAGATGCAGGGGTGTACATAGAAATCATTGGGCCCCATAGCAAGAATCTGAATGGGCCCCCTAACCCCGCCCACTACCTCGGCCCATCCCACATGCTACCCTGGCTCCTCCCATGCCACTCCCCCATTTGCCAATAAAGAAATGTATACATGAGCTACTGATTTATTTTTTTTAAATTAAGGAGACGTTAACTGAATGGGGGCAGCCACAAGGATGGATTATACTGTATACTATACAGCATGGTTTACGGATTATACTGTATACTATACAGCATGGTGTACGGATTATACTGATTATTATACAGCATGGTGTACGGATTATACTTTATATTATACAGCATGGTGTACGGATTATACTGATTATTATACAGCATGGTGTATGGATTATACTGTATACTATACAGCATGGTGTACGGATTATACTGTATACTATACAGCATGGTGTATGGATTATACTGTATATTATACAGCATGGTGTATGGATTATACTGTAAATTATACAGCATGGTGTATGGATTATACTGTATATTATACAGCATAGTGTACGAATTATACTGTATACTATACAGCATGGTGTACGGATTACACTGTATATTATACAGCATAGTGTATGGATTATACTGTATACTATACAGCATGGTGTACGGATTATACTGTATACTGTACAGCATGGTGTACGGATTATACTGTATATTATACAGCATAGTGTATGGATTATACTGTATACTATACAGCATGGTGTACGGATTATACTGTATACTGTACAGCATGGTGTACGGATTATACTGTATATTATACAGCATAGTGTACGGATTATACTGTATACTATACAGCATGGTGTACGGATTATACTGTATACTATACAGCATGGTGTAGGGATTATACTGTATATTATACAGCATAGTGTACGGATTATACTGAATATTATACAGCATGGTGTACGGATTATACTGTATATTATACAGCATGGTGTAGGGATTATACTGTATATTATACAGCATGGTGTATGGATTATACTGTATACTGTACAGCATGGTGTACGTATTATACTGTATACTATACAGCATGGTGTACGTATTATACTGTAGATTATACAGCATGGTGTACGGATTATACTGTATATTATACAGCATGGTGTACGGATTATACTGTATACTATACAGCATGGTGTACGGATTATACTGTATACTATACAGCATGGTGTACGGATTATACTGTATACTATACAGCATGGTGTACGGATTATACTGTATACTATACAGCATGGTGTACGGATTTTACTGTATACTATACAGCATGGTGTACGGATTATACTTAGGGTGGCCACCGGCTTCATCTAAAAAAGGAGGACATTTTCGGCCACACCCCCAATATGTTAAACCACACCCCAATCTGCTAGACCACGCCCCCAATCTGCTAAACCACGCCCCCCCAATCGGCTCGTACACCGTCACCTATCACACCTCCCCTGGCTCTTACCACACATACACCCCCACCCCCACCACGTGAAAATTCAAGCCAGCAAGCCTAACTATAAAAATACCGCTCTAGTGTGGTTAGAATAAAGAGGATTGTTCAGTAATTAAAAATAAAATATGGCAGATGGAAAAGAAATCCACAATTTTCAGCTGTTCCCTCCCTGCCATTGAATGCTTTGGTTATATGGCTGCAGTGGTGACGCCTGTGACACGCTGGACTTTCTGGCATCATTGCTGCTGCCACGTAAACAAAGACTGACAGGCATGTAATGGGCGAGTGTGCACCTCTGTCATAGTGCTGGTGATGTGCACACTGATGGGCAGGTGTATGGCATGTGACCACTGTAGCCAGTTCTCAGCATTAGATCACTGATTGGCTGCAGCAGTAACATACCATATACCGGCAGGTGACACATATCTGGATGGACATTACATTCACCAGCACCAGACATACCAGATGATACAGCACCACTTACCTCTTACATCCAGTGACGTCTTCCTGATGTAGATCTTCTCTTTTCTCATCTTCTCTATTTGGCCCACACCGCCATGACACTTCTTTCAGCTCCATCTTCTCTCTGCCACAAAGACATCATAGATTACCCACTTTTACTGTCATCCTGCTGCTGCCTAAAATACTGCCTAAAATAGTCCCATTAGTAATAGTGCCCCAATAGTGATAATGCTCCACCAGTATCCCTTTTTAGCAGTAGTGCCCTCCATATTGTACTAATAATAGTAACACCCCCAATAGTACCCCTGGTAGTAGTAATAATTCCCCATAATAGAAACCATTTTCCCATAGTGCCTCCAGTAGTGCTCCCAGAAATAATAAGGACCTGCTGTAATGGTCCTCAAATCATCCCACTGTGCCCCCATCAGACCTCACATCAGCCCACTGTGCCCCCATCAGACCTCACATCAGCCCACTGTGCCCCCATCAGACCTCACATCAGCCCACAGTTCCCCCATCAGACCTCAGATCAGCCCACTGTGCCCCCATCAGACCTCACATCAGCCTGTAGTGCCATCATCAGACCTCAGATCAGCCTGTAGTGCCCCCTTCAGACCTCAGATCAGCCTGTAGTGCCCCCTTCAGACCTCAGATCAGCCCACTGTGCCCCCATCAGACCTCACATCAGCCCACTGTGCCCCCATCAGAACTCACATCAGCCCACAGTGCCCCCATCAGACCTCAGATCAGCCCACAGTGCCCCCATCAGACCTCACACCAGCCCACTGTGCCCCCATCAGACCTCACATCAGCCCACAGTGCCCCCCCCCCATCAGACCTCATCAGCCCACAGTGCCCATCAGACCTCACATCAGCCCACTGTGCCCCCATCAGACCTCAGATCAGCCCACTGTGCCCCCATCAGACCTCACATCATCCCACAGTGCCCCCATCAGACCTCACATCAGCCCACAGTGCCCCCATCAGACCTCACATCAGCCCACAGTGCCCCCTTCAGACCTCACATCAGACCACAGTTCCACCATCAGACCTCAGATCAGCCTGTAGTGCCATCATCAGACCTCAGATCAGCCTGTAGTGCCATCATCAGACCTCAGAACAGCCCACTGTGCCCCCTTCAGACCTCAGATCAGCCCACTGTGCCCCCTTCAGACCTCAGATCAGCCCAGTGTGCCCCCATCAGACCTCAGATCAGCCCACTGTGCCCCCTTCAGACCTCCGATCAGCCTGTAGTGCCCCCTTCAGACCTCCGATCAGCCTGTAGTGCCCCCTTTAGACCTCCGATCAGCCTGTAGTGCCCCCTTTAGACCTCAGATCAGCCTGTAGTGCCCCCTTCAGACCTCAGATCAGCCTGTAGTGCCCCCTTCAGACCTCAGATTAGCCTGTAGTGCCCCCTTCAGACCTCAGATCAGCCTGTAGTGCCCCCTTTAGACCTCAGATCAGCCTGTAGTGCCCCCTTTAGATCTCAGATTAGCCTGTAGTGCCCCCTTTAGACCTCAGATCAGCCTGTAGTGCCCCCTTCAGACCAGCCTGTAGTGCCCCCTTCAGACCAGCCTGTAGTGCCCCCTTCAGACCAGCCTGTAGTGCCCCCTTCAGACCAGCCTGTAGTGCCCCCTTCAGACCAGCCTGTAGTGCCCCCTTCAGACCAGCCTGTAGTGCCCCCTTCAGACCAGCCTGTAGTGCCCCCTTCAGACCAGCCTGTAGTGCCCCCTTCAGACCTCAGATCAGCCCACTGTGCCCCATAAAAAAAAACAAAAAAAAAAACAAAAACTTACCTTTCCTGGGCTGCAGCTCCGCTCCAGCGATCTTGTCTCTTCACTGCCCGCACTGCACTGTCACCTGACTGCGTGCAGCGTCAGGTCAGAGTGCGCGCACTACGTCCTGACGCTGTACCAGTCAGGCGTGTGCAGCGCAGACAGGAAGACACCGGAGCGCAGGAGGAGCTGAGCGGTGAGTACAGACCCAGCTCCTGCAATGAGCGCTTCCATCTGTATTGATGGAAGCGCTCATTGCTTCCTGCGCCCCTAAAAAGGAGGACTTCTGGCCGTCCGTCCGGGCCTTTAGCCGGACGGAGGACCAGGAGTCCAAAATCCGGACTGTCCGGCCAAAAACCGGACGGATGGCCACCCTAATTATACTGTATATTATACAGCATGGAGTACAGATTATACTGTGTATTATACAGCATGGTGTACGGATTATAATGTATATTATACAGCATGGTGTATGGATTATACTGTATACTACACAGCATGGAGTACGGATTATACTGTGTATTATACAACATGGTGTACGGATTATACTGTATATTATACAGTATGGTGTATGGATTATACTGTATATTATACAGTATGGTGTATGGATTATACTGTATATTATACAGTATGGTGTATGGATTATACTGTACATTGTATATAATATATACTGCACAACAAATGCATGGCGGTTACACCATGCCGGACAATATAACCCCTGCGCCACGCTGTACAATATACAGTATGTACAGTGTATGCATATACCCACACACATACATACACACACACACACACATACATACACACACATACACACACATACATACACACACATACACACACATACATGAAGCACATAAAAACTTACAGTTACTTGTCCCTTGTCCTGACGCCACTCTGGAGGGGGCTGGGCCTTGGTCTTCTTCTTTCCCCTCTTGCCGCGATGCACAGGTCCTTCCCTGTCCAGGACCAGCAGCGCAGCATGAGGGAGGAGGCGGGGCCATCTGGGAGCACACAGGAGCGCTCTCAGTATGTTAAGGGGGCCTAAAAGTTGCAGCGGTGAACGGGCCAGGAGAGGCCCGGAGCGCAGGGACGGGACGCATCTTAATGACGCAGAGTAGGGGGCAGGCCTCCTGTGCGCTCCGGGCCCTCCTGTGCCGCGGACCCCGCAGCAGTGGCGTGGTCTGCCTATATGGGCGGTACGCCACTTATCAGAAGCAAATGCAGACTTACCAACAACAATGTGCGCTGCGGTCATGGGGATCAGTGGGATGAAGTCCAGGGCAAATTTGGAAGGAAGGAGGGACCACCAAAGAGAAGGCAGGCTGTGTGCATGGCAGCCTGGAGAGAGCTACAGGTGGCTGGATTTGGGATGGCAATGAAAGAAGCAGAAGAAGACATATATCTCTAACGGACATTGCAAACCCAGTCTAAACGCCAATTTGGACCCACCTACAATTACAACATTAATTTTGGGTTCTTAATTCTGTACTGTACTAGGCCATAAATATATGTCTCTGGGAGACTAGGGATCCAATTCCTGGATACTCGGATACTGTACTGAAGGCAATACTGTACTCCACCAATTCTTGCTTCTGCTAAACATTGGGAGTTCCAGGGGTGTGATCACCACAGTTATAGATCATAGGTCTTTAATGTTATACCCTGGAAAGCCCCCTTAAGTCACAACCACTGACATAGAATGGGCTCTGATTATTTGTCACTTTCATTCTTCAATACAGTTGAGTAGGGCAAATAAGATAACAACATGTCTCCATTCACTTCAATAGAGCTGAGCTGCAATGGCAGACACAACCCATTGACAGGTGAAGCACTGTTTATGGAAGAAAGCAGACATGTTTTTCTAATTCTGCACAACCCCTTTAATTTGAGTATTGTACAGTTCTCTGAATGCTTCAATGGATGGATGGAATTTTATTGGAAAGGGTCATCCCAATGGGAGTAATTACTTTCTGTTTTGAATGTTATGGAATTTATTGCAGCTTTACAGGGATTGGAGCAGGCGTTGCGCCATATTCTGCTTGAGAATGGTCACTTTAAGCAAAATGTATGATGCCTCAGCAATTCCTAGCAAAGTGGATAATACAATTTCCGCCCTCAAAACACTTTCCTCCTCTGCACTGTATATGGGTGGGTGTTGGGTAAAATAATCAATGATGAGGTCTTTAATCCTAACCCTGACAGTGTGATGATGAAACGACGCCAGAGAAGTAACAATTGTGTATAAAATGTTTCCTTTCCTTACAGGCGAGGCTTTTAATGCTTCGTGATTACCCCAGAGGATGAAAGCAGCCGAGGGATGTGACAGCCACATGAACCGCTGTTTGTCATAGTCAGCACGGTGACACAAGAGACAAACAATTACCATCCAAACAGGTTGTAAGTTTTCAAATGAACACACAGATCAAAGCTGTGGGAAGAGATATGATTATATGAAATCTTGGGAGAATTAGAGCAATCGTCACTGTCCAGCTCTGATTTCCAGGAGAGGTTAATTTGGGAACTGTATGATATGTAGCACCTTTCTCCCACATGAGACACCTTTGGTGGTACATTGATGGCAGCAGGACCAGGAGTCTACCCCTGCTGCCTGTGTAGTACACCAGGCCTGGGATTACTACTAATTGTTTATTGTTACGTTATGTATTTTACTGTTTGTTTCCTGGCTGTCGATGCCAGCAAAGAAAGGTTGGCAAAGGTTGTCAGGCAGGGCCACTCCGCCAATGAGGCGAGGCGATCGCCTCAGGCGGCGCGGCCCTGGTGACTAGTGGGGGCGGCAGCGGCGGCAGGGCAGCGGGACATGAGCGCTTCCATTGTGGAAGCGCTCATCTCCATAGTCATCTATATCGCCATCCTCAGGACAGCGATCTACTCACCACTGCTAAAAAAAAGGGGCCACTGTGTCTGTCACTTTTATGAGTGAACAGTATGTGAGAAAAGTGGGGGTGACTATGGGAAGCAGTGTGAGAATGGGTGCCATAGGGAGCAGTATGTAAGAAAGGTGGGGGGGCACCATAGGAAACAATATGTGACAAGGGGGGTGATCATAGGAAGTAGAATGTGAGAATGGGAGGGTATCCATGGGGACCAGTAGGTGAGAAAGGTGGGGTTACCTTGGAGAACATTATGTGACAAGGGGGACCATGGGGACCAGTTATGAAGGGTGTTGACTATGGGAAGCAGTATCTGAGAAGGGGGAGGACACTGGGGAGCATTCAGTGTGAGAAAGAGGGCAGCATAGGGAGCGGTCTTTAATATTAGTGATGTGGGGGTGCCCTGGAGTCACATGGGGAGCTGGGGGTTGCTTGCTAGTGGTGAGTTATAAATAATGTGGTGTATACGTGTATGATGTGTAGCGTATTATTTGTAAGTAGTGTAAGTAGTAGTTGTGATTGGTAAACAGAAGGGTCTGGGATCTGACTTTTCTTTATGGTCTGATCTGGGGTCAGGAGAAGGGGGGGGGGACTGTATGTTGGCTGACAGGGTTTAGGTGCCATGGATGCTTTTTAGCCCTAGTCTGGCCTGATTATTCCATCTTCTCACATTTTGCTGTGCATGCATAAGAAGGTATTTTGTTGTTTTGGGCTTTAGGTTGGCAGGTTATGTGTGCTGGCAATTTCACCCAAGTGCACAATGCCAAGTGACCCCCAAAAGGAAATTCTGACATTGGAGATAACACAAATTAGACAACAGGTTGCATTTTGAGGTGTGTCTGATGATGCTTATCTCTTATACCATCATAGAAATTACACGGACTGAACTGGGTCTGAAATTCAACCCTTGCATCTTAAAACAGACAGTCCTACTTGCTGTGTGGTGAGTGAGAAATATGTTTGTGCGCTTGTAGGTTGTCAGAAGGTGCAGTGAGTGCATATGATATTGTCATGGCTTTTCCTGGAATTACAGCTCAACCCCATTAACTTGCATCGGACTGAACTGCACTCAATTGTAATGCTAGGCACAGCCGCCACTAAACCCATGAGCTATCCCTTGTAAACAACGCAGGGGATACTGCACTTGCCACAGTTCAATAAACCCTTCAAATAGTTGGCCGGCTGGAGTCAGCTCCCCACTGAACTAATATTGATGATCTGTTCTAAGGATAATCTCTTGCATACTTCCCAACTTTTGAATAGCCCAAGGAGGGACAACAGCAGTGTCGAATCTCGCTGCAGCAAAGTTTTTTACGCAAAGCTACACCACTAACTCCACCCAATGTCTATATATGCAAACCCAATCCTGCCCAGTCCCCTTTGTGCCCCGTTAGAGTCCCTACACAATTATTCTACCTTAGTGCTCCTACCTGTTCAGCTCAGCATGCATGAAATCACAGCACTGCACCTGCTGGGGAGAGCACAGGTTCACCATGCTTTACCAGTTTATTCAATGGTATCTATATCCTCAGGATGTGCATACAGTTGAAATAAGGACATCATCCCTCCGGGGATAGGAGTAGAGGTGTTTCATGGTGGCTGTCGTCATTCCAAAGCTACCTGGAGCCATGAACTGAATGGAGGGCGCACCCTTTCTTCCCCCAGGACACACACTGGACCTTTTGAAGGCTCTTGCCTGGTGTTGGGTGGGGTACCCTTGATGTATGCTAGATTGGTGCACAGCAGGAGGGCAGATGTAGGGGCTGGCAGATGGATAGTGGGGTCAATAACCAGGCCCTTTAGTTACAATAAATAAAGACTATCTTTAATGAATTGAAGATGGGAGTAGTATAACCAGCAGCACAATTATTGGTACATGTTATTGTGTATTTTTTTTCTCCAAAAGCTGTGTATAGGCAGCAAAGATGGTAGTAGTAGTAGTACTCCCTATCTCTCTCTCTCTCTCTCTCTTTTTCTCTTTCTAAGTACACTGCAGTCTCTCCAAATAGCCAGAGGGATGCAAATCCATTCTCATTAACTCTTTCTGCAGTTCCCAGTTGCAGGGTGCAGAGCTGGATGGTCAGCCCATCTCAAAGTGTGGTAGCTACCAAAGCAATATACTCTTTACACAGCAGTATAGTCTGGTTGCCAAAAATGTGTGTGGGCTTTATGGTTCTAAACCTTCTGCAAATGTATGTTCTCTTTCCTTCAGGGGTAGTCTCTCAGTTAAGTTGTTCTCTTGCAGCTGTTCAGTCTCAGGAATTAATAAGGCTTCTCTTTGGGCCTACTTCACAGAAGCTCATATGTAGGTCTTGCTTCTAGCTATGCACAACTTAGACTAACTAGGGACCAACCCATCACTCTGGAAACTAGAATAAGACTGTCAGTGTTAACTGTTGCCTATACATAACCACATGGGATACACAGTGCATAAAGAGATAAGTGTGCTTAACATTAAATCACAATATACATAACAATCAGGGGTGGACTGGCCATAGACCCTACAGGGAAATTTCCTGGTGGGCAGAATCTCAGGTGGGCTGCCTGAGCCCTCTTCATTGCTGCTGGCCAGGTACTTAATGATGTAATGCTCTGAGTATTAGTTATTGCCAGGAGCATTAGTTGCTTATGCACATGGCCAGCAGCCGCAGGTGCCCTCCTGAATTCAACTGTGTCACCATTTTCATTATGGTGATAGGGCAGTATTTCCTGCTGCACTGTGGAATTTGGTTTTGTTGGGGCAGAATTTGGTTTTACTGGAGCGGTATTTTGGGCTGCAGTATGCTATTGCTAGCACTGTCTACTTCTGTTTTCCTTGCCTACTTGTGGCTTATGTTGGCCCTGACTTCTCTCAATTTGTACTCCCCTACGACATGGGGCCACTTTTATTTTTTTCCAGGGCCACTTTAAGTTCCCAGTCCTCCCCTGAAAACAATTCACTTTTAGCATTAATCCACTGGGTTATTGCAGTTGGATAGCACTTGGTTAGAACATGCAGCTCATCAACCTGTTTCACTGCATAAAAAGACACCATCACTGCTCCATCTGTCTCAGCTATGGCTATGGGCCCTTATATGATTTTATGGAGCCTTAGGAAAAGTCTTGTCATTTCTCTTATCCTGTCTGTCTCTGTCTGGGAGATGCAGACCTTTTTCTTTTTCTTGCTGTCACGAGCTCCATCAAAGCCTTGGAGCTGTAATGCGTCATACACTCATCTTGCTGGAGGCACCTGTCACTCAGGTCAAGGATTAGGCTCTCAGCCCTTTGATGTTTCTCCTCTTGCCCTCTTGTGTCTCTTCTGGGTTTACATTTTGTTCAGTGACTAGTAAGAGTTAACTCTTATTGTTAGTCATATTTTACATACAATTTTCTGGGATTTATTCTATAAATTTTAGGGGGGTCCTTAAAGGATTGATTTGTAGAATCTTCCCTCCCCCCCCAAAAAAATTCCCCTGGTGTATAATCTGACCAGTAATGGAGAATTTCAACTGCCACGGTGCTCCATAAGAGTTTCTTATTTTGGAGTGGACCTCAAATGGCCATGTTTCTAGGCAGTAGTTGCTTGCATTTCTGGGTAGAACAAGACTGGGCTTAAAATGTACATCAATTTGAGATTAAAATCTTGGTACGTATAGAAAAGACATGAGCCTGTAAGAGGGTTATAGCCCTTGCCTCCTCTTACAATAGAAACATATCCTTTCCAGTTAAAATTTTGCCATGGGTTACTGTTTGACCCTGTTGTGGTGCCCACTCGACATTGAACTGTTTAAAAGGATTGAGCTGTAAGGATATTGATGACCAATCCTCAGGATTTTTCTTTCCATTCCCATATTCTGACTTCCGTCTATGTTGCTGTGTGAGGCATCATTTTTTGTGGAGTGATCTGTAGTTTTTATCAATAAAATTTTGAGGTGTGTATGACTTATTGATAACTTTTTATTTATTTTTATTAATTTTCTTTTGTGAGGGGAAGCAAATAAAAAAAGTCAAATCAGCCATTTTATTTCCGTTACGGCATATGAGATAAGTTGTATTTTAATAGTATGAGCATTTTGGATCCCATCAGTGCTAATTATGTTTATTTTTTATTGTTTATTTTTAACATGCAATCCTCAGATCGCTTCTCCCATAGACTGCAGTGATTTACCATTGCAGTCTATGGGAGATTCATTATGTTCCTATGCTCCTAGGCAGGGCTGCATATAAACATAGCTGTGGAAGGCCTCGGAGCAATCAAAAGGCCTGCGGCTGCCACAGTAACTGAACAGTTCCCTTGATCTTTGCGTGGGGGGAACCATTAGGGCACCGAGATCTCAGCGTTCCCAAGGAAAGACCTCTCAGGTGCTGTGGTTGCAAAGATAGACCTCTTAGATTGTCGATCAAAGACATTGCCTCCAGGTGTCTGCCACTAGCCATAAGGGTCCATCATTTCAGGGCATAGATAGGGAAGTTTCAGCTGAGCACTGCCCTCGAATCCTGAAAGCTGTTTTGGCTCTAAACCTTCTATGAATGTCTGTTCTCTTTCCCTCAGGAGTAGTCTCTCAGTGAGGTTGTTCTTTGGTAGCTTTTCGGTCTCAGGAATGGTGTTTACTGGATGAGGCTTCTCTCTGGGTCTACTTGGCAGCAACTCAGACATGTAGTTGTTGCTTCTAGTTTACTTAGCTAAGACTCGCTAACTAACCAGAGGAGGCCAGATGCACTGATATCCAAGGCAACCTAATCAAGACCGCCAGTGTTAACTGTTTTAAGTCCATACACAACTATTTGGAATACATAGTGCACAGAGAGATAGGTGTTTTTAGGATTAAATCAAAACATTTGACTTTTTGCATTTAACCGTTAGCAGTGATCCACTGAGTCACTGCACATGTTGCAAAAATAAAAAATAAAAATAAGAATAACATCAAATGTGTGTGATATAATACTCTTGGTGATACCCGAATTAAAGTAGATATCTTACAGGAATCTTGATGTTATATTCTGAGAAGCCATTTTGATAAGGGGGTTCTAATGTACCTCTAGAATTAATCATTCTAAAAATATAAGAGAATATAAGAAAGCTCTAAAGAGAAGACAAAAAGAATGAAGAGAAAAAGTTAGTAGGAGACTGCTAGATGGTGATTAGAGATATGAGATAATAGATAGAGATTACACAGACTCATAATGATGGTTTTTGACCAATGTACCTGGAGCCCAATATGACATCAGGGTGCTTCTGGGGCAGGCTGCTCCCTTCACACCCTATTTGGCATTAAACATCCTCCTTTAACAATTTCACTAGCTACTACACATCCTAGTGGCATCACCGCAAACAATTTATGGCCACTACAAGTCTCCCCTCCCTATGCTACTGACTCCGAGATATGCCCAGTAAAAAAACACCATATAACTTATAAGTAATCATTAAACAGATATTTTAAAACCCTGACAGTCTGTCCTCATAGGGGGAGACACAGAAAATAAATCCCAAACATTTCAACCCATTAAACATAATGCTAAAAATGACATTAAATTGTAAAGTGGGTGCTCTCACCTCCTGATAGGTAGATAGAGAGATAGATAGATAGATAGATAGATAGATAGATAGATAGTAGATAGATAGACAGATAGTAGAAAGATAGCTATAATAGAAGATATTAGGGATCCAGTAAGTATTATGGGGGTCATTTATATGCCACTAAAAAGCAGGCGTGGGTGGGGAAGGGAAAGTGCCTATAGGCCCCTCGAATTCATACTTTTCTACGCCTGGTTTATATTAGAGATGAGCGAATCGATTCGTCGATTCGTTGATTCGTATCAAATCTTGGGAATCCGAAGCGAATCCGAATATTAGGTGATTCGCTTCGGCTTTGTACGCATTCGCTACGTAGTTTGTCCTATAAATTATACGCTATTGCTAAGTATAAGTTACTCTATACGCTGTTGCGTACAAATTCAATTAATTAGCGATGCAGACTCCTCCCCGGTAGCTCCGCCGCCTTCTCCAGCGCGCAAGGAAGACGAGGCAACTCAGGCAATTAAGATGGCGACTCAGCGAGGCCCTGACTGGGGAGACATGGTGTGGGGCACCGACCCCTATGAGGAGAAGGAACGTCTCTCAATATGTCTGGCAGCCTAAGAAGTCGGTTGAGGTGCCCGCTGAGGTGTTCACTCTGCTGGCTGACACGGCGGAGGTGGCAGGAGTTCCCGCTCCGCAGCGGAAGGACTACTCCCTTCGGCAAAATTCAGTGGTCCCTGAGGCTGTCACCCGGAACGCCCTGACCCTTTGGGAATACAAAAAGTTGGTAGAGGAGTGGGTTGTTCAGGTGTTGGAGCACCCACGGTCCGGTGACCCCAAGCTGGAGCGGCGAAAGGGTACCGTTATTCGGTTCAGTGTGGAACGGGGAGAAGTTTTTATCGCCGATGAGGAGACGGCAGAAGAATTATATGTCAACCGCCGTTCTGTAAAGCGGCCGTATATTCTGCCCGTCAGCCACAATCTCCACGCAGGGGATTACGTGGAGTATACCCCTATGAATAGCCTCCAAGGCCCCTTTGCTACTGGGGTGAAACTCCTTAAGCGACCAGCTACTCCTGCAGCACCCCCGGGAAGACTGGAGTGAGGAGGCCCAGGCCACAGAAGAGGCTCGGTGTTTCCATGAGACCAATGATGGGACTCTGCAATCTGAGGAGAAATCCCAAACTCATCTGGAACCCCTGATACCAGATTTGCTACCACCGCCGATCCTTCATGTGGGACAGATGACCACCAACAGTTTTGTGTACCAGCCATCGGTGGTACAATACCAACTGCCATGGCAGGTGCAGGCCGCACAGTCCGCCGCTGGCGGAAGACCGTTACCAGAGCCCTTACAGCCAGAGGTTCTCTCACCTTGTATGCCGGCGGGAGGATCTGGCCACTACAAGGTAATGGGCAAGGCCCAAGTTGCCACGGCCCTTGCCAGTGTGACCGCCCGGTCACTACCAAGACCATACCTGAGAGGTCGTGGGGGTCTGCTGCCGCAACCAGTGTCGCTTTCATGAGGCAGGAGCGCCCTCTTATGTCTTTTAGCTCCAGCAGCAAAGAGGACCTGCTGGCCCTTAAGTAAGGAATCGGATCCTGCAGCTTTTATGGGAGCCACAACGTGGACATAACCTGAAGGGTGAGCACTAGTTGGCGTTTGTTTTTATTTTTATTTGTTGCCCTGCGTTTGTCCTCACCCAGATGGACATGGATTGTCAGGATTCCCCCCATCAAAAAAAAAAAGTTTTTACCAAGTTGCGCATACGTGCGCATCATCCCTTTTTTCCCCCTTTTCAGGTTATTGGGGAGCGCCTTGAAAGAGGGTTTTTAAGGAACCTTTGCTGCTATTTTTTTACCCATTTGGATTACAATTTTACCTATGTGGATTACAAATTGCAACTGAGTTTGGGACTCTGTTCCAGTTCTATGACAAGCTTCAGAAGAAAAGAGACTTAAACGTGTCCGTGAGCATACTAGGTAGGTGATATTTTAAATGTTTACATCATACCTATAATGTATTTGCACTATATTGTATGCACTGGATTGTTTGCACTAATGTTTTTATCTTTCAGCAACGTTTTCAAGTATGTTGCCCGTTGTGTGTATTTCTTTACAGGTACCACAATGTGTCCTCATATTCACTTTATTGTATGGTGTATGGTTGTACTATGCACTTAGCCGGATAGACAGCACCTTGCTTGTTCTACCTCAAATATACATACTGCCTCTGAGGGCGATTTCAGATCTGACCATTTACGCTGGATCTGGCCTGGGGTCCACAAGGTGTCGAAATGATGGTGCAAGCCTTGGATCACCTGCTGGATCACCTCCTTTTTATGCTGGCTCGGGTGGCGGTGTGTGCCATCGTAAATCGTAATCCTGCCGGTCCATCAGCCGGAATATGTATTTCAGCTGTGCAGCAGAGCTAAATGATGAGGATCGCCTGGATGCCATTTTCGAATATTCGCTCTGCCTCTGAGGAGAGCACGCTGCGGCCTCTCGTCATACGTGCCTGCGTATTACGTAATCGCGTAGACAATAGTATGCTGAGGATTCGTAAGCTATTTGTACGCTCATACGTACATCTTCTAAGAAGTTGCGTTCATTTTTTAAATGAACAGTCGTTATTAGTGCACGAATGTTCGCTAATAGCACATAATAACGTATTTTTGTACGCAAATACAACGAATCTATTCGTCGAATATACGAATCTTAGGAAAAGTTCGGCAAATGTTCGGCGAATAATTTTTTGAATGATTCCCTCATCTCTAATAGATAGATAGATAGATAGATAGATAGATAGATAGATAGATAGATAGATAGATAGATATCAGATAGATAGAACAGAATATATTAGATAGAAATATATTATACAGATACATAGAAACATAGAAACATAGATGATAGCTAGATAGATAAATAAATAGATAGATAGATAGATACAGTTACAGTAGATACAATATCCTTTTCTTATTCTATCTACTAAGATTAATCATGTCCCTTTCATTGTGTTATATAAATCAGAGCCTCTTGACACAGGAGTAGAAAAAAGAATCTGCTTTTTTCCCTAAAAGTTCCACTCTTTAGAATATATCTAATATTACAGCTCAAATCTAATCACTTAATCTGCAATACCAGAGATAGTCTATAGACAAAAGTGCCACTGTTTCTGGAAAAAGCACAACACTTTATTTCTAGTTTCACACAACTCCTTTAAGTGATATATTAGGAAATTACATAAATACTGTATCAATTCCATATTATGCTTCATGGTGGAGCTTTACTTTTAGGTAGATGAGAGCCAACCTGGCATTTCTAATGAGACATATTGGTGGTAGTAGTCATTGCACTTGAAAGTTGTAAATATATTATTACTTATAACAAGTCTTAATTTCCTTCACATTAGTCCTTCTTATCCCATCCTTTCATGGTACTTCAAAGTAAGGACCACTGCACACCCATAATCTCCCCATCCCCCAGGGATTGGTCATCTGTAACCAGGGACTAGCAAGGTTCCATGATGCCCAATGGCTGGCGGGACCTCTCCCTTGACTGTACAAGGAGCAAAATGACAGGTTTTAGGGACTCAGTTAAAGGTACAGTGAGTTCTTCTGCCTTATCGTCTTTGATGTAGGAGTGGGAGGTAGCACCCATGTGGGTGATGGTCTTTGTCACACAGGTGTGTCCTTCAAACAATTGATGAGGGACATCCCTGAAGCTTTGTATGCAGGTTCTTTGAAGAGCGGCAGAGCAGAAACAAGTCAATTACACCTATTGACAGGTGGGACACCATGTGTGTGGGGATCAGAGGTGACCCGTCTCCTGGGTGATAGGAGGGAACATCTTGTGAAACAATAGTCTAAGAGTGGAGGGCGCAGGTTCCACAATGTTCTTCTTTCTTTGGATTTAGACTCTCTTTTCTTCACTCTCCCATCTGTTTAATCTTTTCCTATTCAATCTCAGGTGACTTCTCAGACTAAGCACCAAACTCTTTTCTTTACCCACTTTGTCCTTTGTAGACTTTGTCTGGATCATAGAGAAACAAACTGTTTCTAGACTCACCAGACGCAATACAAATGAAAAAAAAATTCTAGTCCTTGACATTAGTTTTGTTTTGGCCCACCCTCAATATTAAGCTTTATCTACAACCAGTCTAATATGTACGGCAGTCTGTGAGAAGTCCTTTCTAATTGACTAACTAGGAAGAAATCACATTGGATTTTACCAGTTTCCTATTGTTTCATAGGCCTGGCTGCCACATACAGTATTTCTATCCTATACAGATATAAAATATGGATTTGTTTAGTAGAACAGGTATGTCAATATTCAAATGTCAGATTCATCCAGATGATCACAAGTTATGGTTGTTCTTCCCAAATGAGCTAGCCCCATGTGGGTGTCTACTTGATTCCGTGACTTTACAAGCTCTACCAAGTCAAGAACTGTCCAAGGACCCCTCCCCCAAGATCTAGAAGGTCCTCATTTCGGCCTAGGTTTATCTGGTGCTTGATCCCTACTCTCCATCTTGTCTCTGCTCTTCCAAATTTGGGTCTAAAAAAGGAGATATTAGTAAATTCAATGTACTTACACTTGGTAGGGCATATTGTCCCCAATGCAGTGTAATCGGGAAAGAGCCTATGAAGCCAATGAAGTGATGACCAATAACCAATTCTTGCTCCACTAAGTATCAATAGAAGCACAAGAGGTGGAAATATTAAGCACGTGCAAAATGCATCTAAAAATATAGCTTTAATTTTACTTCATCCCAGTCAACCCATCATTCCTGTATTATAGGACCCTGGGCGCAATTTTAATAGCGTAACTAAGATGCACACTGCCACCAAAATCAGAAAATGTCACTAGAAATGCTTCTGGACCAAACAATTTACAACTACAAATGCCACAGGAACAAAGGTACATTGGCCCCTAGAACATATGATTTTCTCACGTACATAGCTGCATTCATAAAAATGAGAATGGAAAATCATCCGTAATATCGGCAATTAGTTGCTGTATTTCCCACACTCTTTCTTTGTGAATCATAAGGTAATACACTTCCAGTGATTATATCTGTAACACCAGACTTTTCAACTGAAGCTATTACTGAGGCATTATATGATGCATAATGAACAGAGGGATTATAGACGACGTATTGTTGTAGAACATGGAGACCATTGTACTCAGTGGACCATCCTGCCTGACTCAACATCCACAACTGGGAGAGATATGTGATCCTAGTGTGCACAAACCACATATATGACCAGAGAGCCCACATTTTATATCATACTAGGCATAATTATTGGGTCTCAGTTGACTACCTTGGTGACCTGCTATTCAAGGTACATCTTCAGCTTTCAGAACCAGATCTGTCTGGATTTCATTGGCTTAACCTAAGAAAATGATTGATGTTTTCTGTATCCTATACAGAAACTGAGTGTGCACAGTACATGCACAACAGGACATATCATCAATAAGGTGTAATAATTTATTTAGAAATCTATCAAGAGACTCAATTGTTGAAGGACCAAAAGTTCTGGAGCTTCCTTCACTTGGAGCAAGCGTTCAGTTTGCTGTTATAGCCCTTTATATAAATACCATGGACAAGGCAAAGTAGCTTGTTAGCAACTCTACAGCTATGTCACTGGTCCAACCTACTTACTTTTGATGTAGTGGAGGCATACGTATATATCATCTATGTTTTGGCCACTTGAGAACTAGTTTAAAGTTTCCAGGATGCACCTGAGGATCTAGAGGGATAATGAGGCAATTCTTAAAACCTATACTCATCCAATATTTCAGGGACACCTGAAGGATTCAAGTAAAGGTCTCCCCATCCCCCCAACACAAACTATTCTGGTGTAGAAAAGCCAGTGCCATTGCCACTTTCTGAAAAGGCCGCATGGTGAGGTGGGGAGGGGACAGGGCCAGCAAGCATGGCACATTTACTTTCATTTATGACAGTTTTCTGTTGCAAATGAAGACACAATGGTGCTCCTAATATGACGGGGTCTGTACAGTGACCCACTGCTTCATTGCTTAAGGGTTACTACCATGGTTCACCACTTTAAAATGCTAACTGCTATGCTAAATGTGATGTTCGCAAACTGTAATCCAAAAAGGGTATATATATTTGGGAAAGAAATAATTAAATTAGCAGTCTTTGTTACAGTTGCCGGGTGCTGGGCTGGCCATGCCCTCCTCTGGTGTGTTGTGGCTTGTTTATATAGACCAGTCTGAGCTAGCTTGTGAGTCTGGCTGAAGCCTGTGTGTAGCTAAAGCAAGGAAAAAGAACTTTCATCCAGAGAGACGCCATCTCTGAGTGTGATGCTGCCAGAAACTGAGAGCTTAATGGACACCTACAGAAGGTTTAGGATTGGGTGAGGTGGTGGGCAAGACAGTAAAGATAGTGTGGTCTTTACTGCACGTGGTAAGGGTTTCTGGCATTTGCCACACTGGGATTTGCTTGTCTGTGGTCATTTGGGAACATTGCATGATATATAGAGAGAAAGACTTAGAGGGAGGGGACCATCACATTGCCAGTCCATAGACAAAGCCTTATTGGAGAACCACTGTCTTGAAAAATACCTAACAACTGTGCCTACTCTTTGGTATTGCACTGTGGCACCCATCATCCTCTGCAAAGAGTTGCAACCAAGCAGTCCTGGTCATTTCCCCCACCATCCGATGGTCCTCTGCCTGCCCTATTGCCTTGCACCCTGCTATCCATCCTCCTAACATCAAGGGCACACCAGCTTCCTCCAGGCAGGAGACACCAAAGTCTCTTGCTGCTGCCATCACTCCCATAGTCTCCAACTCCGGTCATAGGCCAGCATGCTGCGCCTGCACCTTGTTATATTCACTTATGTGTTAGAGTTCTATGCTATCTCTTTTTATGTTTGGTCCTCTCTCCTCTAGACTTTGATGTAAGCTGTATTGGCTCAACATAGAAAGTTCTGTGTATGATCTGCTCAGATGGAATTTCTCAGCAGCAATAATGTGTCTCTGGAAACAATTGTTAAGTGTTAGTTTCATTAGAACACTATTATCTATCAGCCAGGGAGTAACAAGTAATCCTGAAGTCCTATAGCAAAACTTGGGGCACCATTCCATATGACCACTTTCAACAATATATTCAGAAAAGCTTATGATTGGTCACCCTAATGCACAAGCCTAAAGCATACATTGATGCCGTAGTACAGGGATAATAGTGATGTCATAGTACAAGCTAATGTATACAATAATGTAATATACATGGAATAATGTGCACAGTGAAGTCACAGTATACAAAGAGTGCACACAGTGATGTCACAGTACAGAGATAACGAAGACAATGATGTCACCGTACCATGAATAATCTACTCAGTAATGTTATAATACTGGAATTATACAAACAGTGATGTCACATGTATACATAATGCATATATGATATCACAGTACAGTGAAGTCATGACACAAAAAAATTCAAAAAGTCATGCAGCACAGTACGGATATAATGCAAGAAGTAACCTTGGCACATCATATTAAAAATTAGAATATACATGTTAGCACTAACTGCACCTTGGGCCCCCTTAATTGTTGGGTCCCATAATAGCTGCAATACCTACTACCCTGGTAGTCCTGCCCATGTCGATCAGCATCAGCAGGGTCATCTGTAGGTTGGGAAGAAGAAGCCATCATTGGAGTTTAAGCTGGCCTAGAAACACAAATCCAGTAGTAAAAGTATTATCGTCACTGAGAGAGAATCCTCAAGAGCCAATCGGGGGTAGCACAAGAGCATAGCACTTTAATAATCTGTCCACCGTTCCATTCATTCATTTATCCTTGTATTACCAATATGTCCATTCTTACAGTATGTCCATTCATTAATTTGCTCATTCATTCATTTTTTGCATGTTTAGTCATTAGGATTCTATATCTTGATGTTGATTATTATCTATAATAATGGGAAGGAATGAATGACTGCAAAGATTGCGGCTCAGGTGGACTAATGTGGACATTAGCATCACATTGGCTGTTACAGCCGTTAGAGTACTGGGTTTATGGTTTTGAATCCACCCAGGGACAAAACATACAAGGTTTGTTCTCCTCAGCTGAGTTTCCCCACAATGTCCTCCTTAGCTTTAAAAATATTTAGATGGCTGATGTCCTATGGCATGTAGTCCTGTACTATACAGTCAACCCATGAAGTAACTATGGGGATCATAAAAGGTAGCAGCCACTGATGTTGCTCTCATACACTTTTTAAAGCTGGTGGGAACTGCACTGGGTTCCTCCCCTTTAAAGACTCGGAAACATAAGCAAATAGGAATAAAAAGTGTCTAAATGGCCACAATACCCTTTGATCCTGCAAGGTATGGATAGGAGAAAAATATAAAGAAACCAGGGTCTCCTGCCTAAGGGGGCCTCATTTTCATTTCTGCTGTGTAGCCTCCACATTCTCCTCTAGCCAGCATCTACCATTGAAATGACTAGACCTCTGCACCAGCAAATTCTGTTGTTTTTTTTTTTTTTTTGCCTGGAAATCTATACGGTAGGGAAATTTGCTCCAAGCCTCTACTATTTTGTAAGGGCTCGTTCACATCACCGTCATGGATTGCGTTCTGGCTTGAAAAAAAACGGAATCCATAGGATGGAAATCAAAACGGACACCTTTAGAGGCATTTCGTTTTGATCCGTCATAATAGAAGTATATAGGCAAGCATAACGGATCCGTCTGGTTTCCGTTATGCTGGACGGAAAACAACGTTTTGTCGACAGGATTTTGTTTTCCGTCCAGCGTAACGGAAACCAGACGGATCCGTTATGCTTGCCTATATACTTGTATTATGACGGATCAAAACGGAATGCCTCTAAAGGTTTCCGTTTTGATTTCCGTCCTATGGATTCCTTTTTTTCCGTTATAACGATGTTATAACGGAATCCATGACGGTTATGTGAACAAGCCCTTAGTCAAATATCTCCTTGAAAAGGGATTGCTCCTTCCAAATTCTGTATCAGTCTCAAGGCCTCTCTTGGTTAGTACATGGAATTCAACGTTATTCTATGCATCCGATGAGGTTAGGAAATGTAAAGGGAGTAATTGGTTCAATGTGTGCTGCATGCGCCTTACCCTCCTCCACCATGTCAGATGGAAAACATAATTACAGACTATAAGATGGAGGAAGGGATGCAAAGTGGGGGAGCAGAGACATCTATTTATAAAATGCCACAATATATCACATGGAAAAATGCAATGGAGAACAGCTGGGTACCTTATATACAGGCATAGTCAGTGATTTAGGATACGTTCATCACTACCCTAAGGAACCACCTCCTAATACAATCATTCTTTTAGAACAAAAGCTAAAAAAAACCTCTGTATGTTACATGTAGCTCTTCCATTTGGAAATTGATATATACTGTATATCATAAGATATAGCATGGATGACATGATATAGTGGCCACTACTGGGTAAATTATATGTCACTCATTCAAATTGTTGCCATTAGTGATGAGCGAGCATGCTCGGCCGAACTCGCTGTTCAGCCGAGCATGCCTGCGCTCGGGTCCACTCGGCGTTCGGCCGAACACCGAGTGTACTCGAGCGTAAAGCTTGAGTCCCCTCCCCGCACCAAGACGGATCCGTCATGACCCCAATGCAAGTCAATGGGGATGGATCCGTTTGGTGTGACACAATAGTAAACAGATCTGTTCTTCATTGACTTTCAATGGAGTTTATGACGGATCCGTCCTTACCTTTCCCAACAGCTCCCTCCTCCCTCCAGCAGGTGGTGCTGTGGTAAAACTTACCACTCTGCGCGCCGTTTTTCCTGCTGGAACAGGTCGGGAGCTACGGGGAAAGGTAAGTAGTGTCAGTGTCTGTGTCAGTTACTTTTTTTATTTTTATTTGGGGGACTTGTGTAAACCAGGCACCCCCTCTCTTCCGAGCGGGGGGTGCCTGGTTTAGTCCCATAGACTTCATTTATGCTCGGGTGCTCGGCCGAGCACTCGAGCACACCTGAGTGCTCGGCCAGAGCACCCGAGCACCTGGGTGCTCGATAAACACTAGTTGCCATCTGTCTAATACATTGTCAGGCTAAAGGTGGATTTACACGGCCCAATTTTTGGGCTGATTATCCTGCAAACACTTGTTTCCAACAATCTACCCATCTAAATGTCCCGCCAATCACCCGATGAGCGAGCGAAACGCTTGTTCATCGGGCGATGACATAATTAATAGTTTCTGGGCAGCAGATCATGTTGTCTAAACAGCGATATGCTGCCCAGAAACAATGATCCTGTGGGGGACGAGGGATCGCAATAGCAATGCCTCGTCCTCATACTGTGAAGGAGATCACTGCATGTAAATGCAGTGGTCTCCTTCACTGAACGAGCAGCTGACAGTCGGGAAGGAACGTTTCCTTCCTGACAATCGGATGTGACATTGTATGGTGTAAGTCCGAAACAGAAGGATTGGCAATCCACTCCGACTGATATACTACTTCTGTGATGTCCATATGCCCTGAGAGGAGGTATAGATGAGAGTTGTCTTGATGGGATAATTTTTGATATACGCCCATGAAATGGAAGTTGTCAATACAGATAAAGCTGACGTTAAAAGGTTTGTATGAAATCAGCTGACCCACCTGGAAGTGAATCACATTGCACTGTATAGATAGAGATAAGATATGCTAGAGAATGGCAGAGCAAGGCAGTGTCGTCTTATCATCGGGGAGCAATAGTATATAATTAGCAAATGACAGGAATGTAATTAACTATAGATCACTACCATGATGTGAACTGGAGTATTCAGTGAGGGTAGAGCCCCTCCATGCCAGCCCTCCGTGATTTTTGAGTAGAAAGGAAAGAATGTTTGGGACCAACCAAGGCTAGGCCTCCTGACTCCAAGACCCCCATTGCAGCTACATGGGCTGAGTCTTTGTACCACATACCAGTTCATATGTACCATAGAGGCAGACCATGTGGCTGCTATGAGGACCTTAGAGACAGGAGACCTAACCCTCATTAGGGCAGCCATACACATTCAATAGCTGGGATTGGTCAACAGCAGGGATGCTCAACCTGTGGCCCTCCAGCTGTTGCAAAACTACAACTCCCATCATGCCCTAATACAGTGATCCCTCAAGATACAATGGCCTCAGGATAAAATATTTTTAACATACAATGGTCTTTTCTTTGCCGTTCTCTTTAGGTTCAACTGACAATATAGTAATTTGTATAGAGGCCTAAATTCCCATCCACTTTGCTATTGGGTGGTAAGAACCTGTGCATAGTGCAAACAAACAGCAGGTCCTTCTATATTGGGTGGCAAAATGCAGAAACATAATGATAGTCTAGTTTTATCTATATGGCGCCCTCCCTTCCATGTATGCCACAGCACATATGTCATTGTCCGCAGGTACCATGTTTCAAGTATGCAGCTCAAGGATCTTGCAGCTCATATCATGTTAAACAAATAGAATATAGACAATGGCATCTCCTTTCATGCTGTCCCTTCGCCTCTATGGATGCTCTTACAAGGCAACAGCTTGAAATGTGCACTAAAAATATTCAGGACATTGTTGGCTTGGCATTTTAGAGGTGCAGTCTTACCAACTTCTTACAAGGTTTAGAATGTCACCATGGTGACAAAAGGAATACCTAACAAAAGGCTGTATACATATGTATGTGTCCCAATCATAATTGTCCTCAACAACGAAAATTTCCAGTAGACCAACCCCAGAAACAAAATGCATTTCCATGATAAATATTATGATACTAAGATTTGGAAATCAGTGCGGAGGAATCTGTGGTCCAAACCCTTCACAGCCTCTGCCAAATAAAATACCTCGCAATATAGGGAAGGCTTTGAAAGTGTGTGGGAGTGGTAACGTAAGCTGATTTATAGCACCAAGGAGTTTTACAGTCTGACAAATAAATAACCCCTTCAATGACGACCAGGTCACTTACACTGGGGAGGAGGTAGAACACTTAGCCAAAAAAGGTATAACTGCTATAATACTTTCATCTTTTCGACACGAAAGTACACGGCACCACAGTTTTTTTTGCTGTACATACCGAGGAGAAGGCTACTAGGATTATATAATTTTGTAGCTCACAGATAGTGTTGAGCAAATCGAAGTAAAATTAATTAAATTCGATCCGAATTTCAGGTAAACTTTGATTTGCAACAAATCTGAATTTCCTTGTGCTTTGTGGTAACAAAGTGAAAGTAAGAAGCCCAGAAAGTTTAACTGAAGGCCAGGATAGACCTGATTTTAATGTGCTTCATGATGGATTAAATCAGATTGAAGCAAATTTTTTGTGGAAAATTCAACAAAGCGATCAAATCAAATTTTTGAAAACTTCGCTCATTACTACTCATAGACTATAGTCAAGTAACTCCTTTCTCCAAGACGCGTGCAGGAACAACTAAATTTTACATGGGGAGAGGTTTTATGATGTAATAGGAGGAGATATAGAGAGGTTATATGGAGTAATAGGAGGAGATATAGGGAGAGGTTATATGAAGTAATAGGAGAAGATATAGGGAGTGGTTATATGGAATAATAGGAGGAGATATAGGGAGAGGTTATATGGAGTAATAAGATGAGATATAGAGAGAGGATATATGGAGTAATAGGAGGAGATATAGAGGGAGGTTATATGGAGCAATAGGAGAGATATAGAGAGATTATGTGGAGTAATAGGAGGAGATATAAGGAGAGGATATATGGAGTCATAGGAGAGATATAGGGAGAAGTTATATGGAGTAATAGAAGGAGATATAGAGGTAGGTTATATGGAGTAATAGGAGAGATATAGGGAGATGTTACATGGAGTAATAGGAGGAGATATAGGGAGAGGTTATATGGAATAATAGGAGGAGATATAGGGAGAGGTTATATGGAGTAATAGGAGGAGATATAAGGAGAAGTTAAATGGAGTAATAGGAGGAGATATAGGGAGAGCCTTTATGGAGTAATAGGAGGGTATATAGGGAGAGATTATATGGAATAATAGAAGGAGATATAGGGAGAGCCTTTATGGAGTAATAGGAGAAGATATAGGGAGAAATTATATGGAGTAATAGGAGAATGTCTAGGGAGAGGTTATATGGAGTAATACAGCAAGATATAGTAACACATTGTAAAGCCAAAAAATAAAAGCAAATGGGTGTAATGACACACGCTTTACATTCGTCTTTGGTTATTTCAGCACCTCCAGAATTACGTTTTTATTCCCTCTCAGTCATCTCCTCTTATATTCTCTGAACTCATTATCAAATAAAGCGTGAATTGGCATAGATGAAGTGAATATTGAACATGTACGGTATAACATGGATTTATGAGAGCGACGTGTTCTGTTTAACTTGGAGTCATAGGGAGATCTTGATGGTAATGTGTGTTTTACACTACTGTACTTCAGTAATAAGCTGACATTAATGAACATATTCAACATTTACTGTAACAGATGAAGGATTTGGAAAACACCATCTTATTTTCCATTTAATGCTGTCCTTGAATGGACATTCACCTTACACTTATTTTAGTTATTTTATTAAAAAGATTGATTCTTGACAAGAGCATACATAAATAGAGGCAGACCATGCAGCTTTTATGGGTTTTTGATGAGAGTCCTGGGTGGAAAAAACTGGGAACATTATGGGGACTATTTTAATTCCTCCTATGGGGTTATTCTGTTCTTAGCAGGTTACCTGAGGGTTACAATTACATGAGTGAAGTTTTGAAAAATTTCATTTGGTCGATTCGACAAAGAAATTTGATTAGTTACCAATTAATTTATTCGCTATAAATCAAGTACACCCGTACATCACGGTGGCTGAGGGTATGTATGAAGCGTGCTGCTGCAGTTCCTGTTCTATACTCGGCAGGTACCAGCTCTATCATATAGCAGACACCCGGCCGTAATGACGGGGAAGGGCGATCATGCCGAACCCCAGGGGCGTTGCTAGGGTCTCAAAAGATCCGGGGCCCAAGCCCCAATGAATATGGCCCAATTCTCTAGTCAACCCCCGCCCCACCCCTACTATACAGCAGCACATACCTCACATCCAGTGCCTCCCAGGTGACGTCTCCTGTGATGTAGATATTCTCTGTCATCATCTTTTCCATTCGGTCAGGACAACGTCTCTCAGCCGCTCCTCATCTCTGCAGACTGTGACACACAGACATCTTAGCTTCCTCATCACATTTCTATCATCATCCCCCAACCTGGAGTCCCCACAGTCTTATCCTGCTGCTCGCTGTGCCCCCCAAAACCTCCAAATACTATCCTGAAGAAAAATTAGTGCCCCTCATAGTAATAGTGCTCCTCATAGTCCTACCAATAGTAATTCCCTTCTAGAATGCCCCATTAGTAATACTGCCTCCTACAGTGTCCCCAGCAGTGATAATGCTCCACAAGAGTGCCCTCATTAGTAATACTGCCCCCTACAGTGCCCCTAGCAGTGATAATGCTCCACAAGAGTGCCCCCATTAGTAGAAGAGTCCTCCAGTATTAATAATGCCCTCACAGGACCCAGTAGAAATAAGACCCCTCCTATTGTTCTCCCAGTGGTAATAAAGCTCTCTACAAACCCCTCAGTAATAATAAGGCCCTTATAGTGCTCTTAGTAGAAATAAGGCAGATCTATAAGTCCCTCCTATAGAGCCCCCAATAGTAATAAGAACACCTAATGTCCCCTGTATTTATAATACCACTACAGTGCCCCCAGTATTGATATTGCCACCTACTGTTATAATGCTCACCCTGAAGTGCCCCCTGTATTTATATTTCTCAGAAATATAATTCCTCAGCCCCTCCACCATACAGTCCCATGTAAATAACGCTATTTCCCTCCGCCGTAGAGTCCTATGTAAATAACATCACCCCATCTCTCCAGCTCCCTTCAATATACAGCCCCATGTAAATAACATCACCCCCTCCCCAGCTACCTTCAATGTACAGTCCCATGTAAATAATATCATCCACTTCCCAGCCGCCTCCAACATGCAATCCCATGTGAACAACATCACCCCCTCAACATTTAGTCCCATGTAAATTACATCACTCCCTCCGACAGGCACCTTCAACATACAGTCCCATGTAAATAACATCACTCCCTCCCACAGCCACCATCATCATACAGTCCCATGTAAAAAACATCATTCCCACCCACAGCTGCCATCAACATACAGTCCCATGTAAATAACATCACTCCCTCCACAGCCACCATCAACACACAGTCCCATGTAAATAACATCACCCCTCCCACAGCCACCCTCAACACATAGTCCCATGTAAATAACATCACCCCCTCCCACAGCCGGCATCAACATACAGTCCCATGTAAATAACATAACTTCCTTCCACAGCCTCCTCAAACATACAGTCCCATGTAAATAACATCACTTCCTCCCCCAGCCACCATCAATATACAGTCCCATGTAAATAACATCACTCCCTCCGACAGCTGCCTTCAACATATAGTCCCATGTAAATAACATTACCCCCTCCCACAGCTGCCATCAATATACAGTCCCATGTAAATAACATCATCCCCTCCCACAGCTGCCATCAACATACAGTGCCATCTAAATAACATCACTCCTTCCCACAGCCGCCATCAACATACAGTGCCATGTAAATAACATCACTTCCTTCCACAGCCTCCTCCAACATACAGTCCCATGTAAATAACATCACTCCCTCCCCATCCACCATCAATATACAGTCCCATGTAAATAACATCATTCCCACCCACAGCTGCCATCAAAATACAGCCCATGTAAATAACATCACTCCCTCTCACAGCCACCATCAACATACAGTCCCATGTAAATAACATCACCCCCTCCCACAGCCGCCCTCAACATATAGTCCCATGTAAATAGCATAATTTCCACCCATATCCGTCATCAACATACTGTCAAATGTAAATAACATCACTTCATCCCACAGCCGCCAGCAATGTAAGTCCCATGTAAATAACATTACTCCCTCCCACAGCCGCCATCAACATACAGTCCCATGTAAATAACATCACTCCCTTCCACAGCCATCAACATACAGTCCCATGTAAATAACATCACCCCCTCCCACAGCCTCCTCCAACATACAGTCCCATGTAAATAACATAACCCTGCCCCAGACACCTCCAACATGCAGTCCCATGTAAATAACATCGCTCCACCCCACTCCAACTCACAGTCCCATGTAAATAATATGACCCTGCCCAAGCCACCTTTAACACAGTCTCATGATAATAACATCCCTTCCTTCTGCCCTAACATACACTCCCAGTTAAATAACCACAACTCCCAGCATTGCTCTTCCTCTCCCTTCACTTACTTCTCTTGATGTAGCAGATATCACCATAGCTTCTTCCCCACTTCTCCTCTTCAGTGCCATCCTCTCCTTCACTGGTCACATGATGATGACATCATCACAGGTCCTTCTCAAACCCAGTCTTCTGCACTGATCAGATGACCTGTGATGTCATCTCTTGCAGTGCATTAGATTCAATTGTATTGCTATCCTGAAGATGGCAATACAATTGTATCTGTCTAGTAGGCAGGACATTCGGGGCCTGGGAGAAAACATCAGGGGCCCAGGCCCCGAATGTTTTAGCCTAGCAATGCCCCTGCCAAATCCCATCATTTAACCCTCAGATTCCCCTCAGATGCCACAATCAACGCCTTTCTTGGCACCTCTGCTTTCCGAACTGAGCCCTGGCAGTGAAAACATGGGGCTCCAATTAGTTACCATGGCAGCCTGGATGCTTCTGTAGCTTTCTAGGTCTGCCATGGTAAGCTCCATACTGAGCTGTGCATGAGGAGCAAAGCAGGGAGTGCTGTATAATGCCATTCACCCTAATAGATCTCTATTAGGGTAGATAGGACAAGGGATGAAAAGATCCCAGGTTCTAGCCCCCTAAGGCGGTTAAAAGTTATCACTGTAAAAGTAAAAAGATAAATTAAAAAAGCATTCAAATATTAAAAGTTTAAATCACCTCATTTTCCATATATATATATATATATATATATATATATCATATTAGGTATCGCTGATTCCAAACATGTCTGAACTATTAGTATATTTTTTTAAAAAAATTCTGTGTGCGCCATAATGATTCGCGTTTTTTGTCACCTTTCCCCCCAAAAAAATTTCAATAACAGTGATCTAAAACTCATACGTAACGCAAAAATAAAATCTACAGTTCGCAAAAACCCTCATATAGCTCTGTAGACTGAAATATATAATGTTATGGCTCTCAGAAAATGGTGCTGAAAAGGTGTGCTGAATTATTTTAAAAGTAGTAAAATATACAAGTTTGTTATTGCCATATTTGTTGTTGCCATATTTGTTATTGCCATATTCATATTGAGCCTCAAAATAAGGATATCATGTCATTTTTAGCACAAAGTGAACAATGTGATGTCAAACCCCGAAAACTTTGGCGGAGTTGTATTTTTTTTTTTTTCAATTTAACTCCACAAAGATTTTTTTCCTCATTTTCCCATTTTCCAATAACATACATGGTAAATTAAATGGTGCCTTGAAAAGTAAAACTTATCCTGCATGAAATAAGCCCTTATATGTGTGTATATATATATATATATATATATATATATACACACACACACATACATTTTATACATTCTGTTAAATTAATAAAACTACTGAAATACCAGAAATTCACAATAGGGATGACCATCATTCCATGTGGATCCCTCCATAAGGTCTGGGATCCCTACTTACTATGAACCTTATGGTAAGGTATTTGGCTTTTAAAATGTATTAGGGTTAAAACCAGATGGACCAAATCTGGTGGAAGGATCAAACCTGGCCACTGGATTATTACCATAAGGGACAAGAGCCTGAAAACTAGCTTCCATATAATATGGTGGCCAAACAGGGGATGTTTGTGGTATGGGGTTTGGCTGGTTAGGTGGGGGCACAATATGCAAACAACTGCTATTCTGGCCCACAATCTCCTGCAGGTTATTTGACAGTAAACACAAATTATTTATCAGCTCTGGCATACCTTCTCCAACCCCAGAGCTATCCTGCCCTACAGATGGGAGCCCTTCTTCTGTCACTTGCTTTTCCTCCTTTTCCACATCATCTAATATCGATCAGAATATGTCATCAGGAACATCCAGCTCCTCCTCTCTCTCTGCATATTGCTGACTTTTCTAGGAAGTGGAGACCAAGAAGGAGGATTTGGAAAAAGTAAAACCAGCAAAGAAACAGAGATAAATGTAAGAGAGAGAAAATGTAATGGAAATATTTGCATCTCTTGTGTGTTTTGGACCCACTACTACTTTTGGCTTACACATACTAATCAAATACTGTCCAAATACTGAAAGTGTGAAACAGGCCTTACGGATAGTCAACATGCAGGATGCTTTTTTTCTGTTCTTCTGTCAGATCAAAAGAACGGAAAAATGAACAGTGATGAGAACACGGCCAAACAAGGACAATAGTGGCCCCATAACAGAGTGGGAAGGGGGGTCAGCAGCAGTGGCAGTAACAGTGACAATAGTGGCCCTATGACAGAGTGGGGACTGTGGCAGCAGCAGTGGCATACAGCACAAGATGGTGACAGATCACAGTAGTAGCAGAACCCAACAACAGCAGTGTGATAGTAAGGCCCAGTGGCGTGCATATTCTTGTAAAACTGTAACATGTACATATCATTAGGCCAAGAAGCCCCTTTGTAGGAATGGTATTAGAGGCAGCAGTCAGGTGGCATAAGGCAGATGGCAGCAGTCAGGTGGCATAAGGCAGATGGCAGCATCAGAATGGTGGCAGCAGTATGTGGCTAGAAGTAATTGCCCATTTTACACAAGATTCCAGAGTGGCAGCAGAATACAGTATGATCATTAGTGGCAGAATGATCTGTTGCATCAGGCATTGGTGTCTGGAAATCCTGGTTGATCCACACCTGATTCATTTTTATGAAGGTTAGTCTCTCAACATTTTGGTAGGAAAGGAAAGTTCTCTTAAGAGGAAGTATGCCCTCCGCTGCACTAAACACCCGCTCTGATGCCACACTACTGGCCGGGCAGGAACGCACACCAATGGCAAACTCCGCCAGGTATGGCCACACTTCAAGTTTTCATGCCCAGTAGTCCAGGGGGTCTTGGATCATGGGTGACAGGGTGCAGTCCAAGTATGCCACCACCTGCTGGTTGAGGCAGCTGAAGAAAACTGCTCATCAGAGACTTCAGACTCAAATTGCTGCTTATGTAGCTGGTGCTGCTCCTGTCCCCCTCTCTCCACACCAGTCATGGCAGTGGAGTGTGAGCACAGAGGGTCCCCCTGGTCACGCATTCGTGAGAATGGCAGATGGTGCTCGTAGGCAGCGACCAATGGAATACACAGAATTTGTTTGTAATAGTCCATTTTTGTGTCCCTCTCAGAAGGTCTAAAAAATGCCCCCATTTTTGATCGGTAGTGAGGATCTAACAATGTGGATAGCCAGTAATCATCCCAACAAAGCATGCATCTGGCCATTTGCGCAAGGGACTCAGAGGGACTCCCTGCCTCCATCTTCACTGCATACTGCCACGGTCTGTTGGGGTCATCTGCGTCGTTATCATCGTCCTCCAGCTCCTCCTGCTCCTCTTCTGTTGCTTGAGCAGATAAACCATCTAGGAACAAGATTGAAGATGTGCACAAAGCAGTTCACATGGGTCAGCCTTGCAAAGTGTAGGTGTCATTGTCATCAACTGGCCAAGTTGCGCCTGGCTCAGAACAACATTTACCCAGTGGGCTTTGAACGACAAATGCCACTTTATGGTGACTCTCCATGTGTTGATGCAGGGCCGTCGTGCCATTCATCCCCAGGTGAAAAATTCCTATACTGCCGAGTATGGCATTTTCCCTCCACCACTATGTGGTGCCTGCCTGACGCTGCTTTTATGAACCTGTGCACTACTAGTGGGTTCCTCACAGGTAGTCTCCCGAATAGCAGATGTTGTACCCTTCCTGTATTTGGCTCCCGATCTCCCACTGCTTCCACCCTGCTACTTCACGGGCACACTTCTATCTTGCTGCTTCACGGGCATGCTTCCAGCTTGCTGTCTCACGGGCATTCTGCCACACTGCTGTCTCACGGGCATGCTGTCACCCTCTCCCCCTGATGATGATGATGCCCCCTCTTCTCCCGGCTCCCACGTGTGATTGGCAACATCATCATCTACAAATGTTTGGTTGTCACTTGTATCACCCTCGCCTGTCTCTTGCGCAAGTCCCTGACCTTTCGCAACATGTACTCCCACCCAAATGTCATCATCGGTAGTTTCATGCCTAATGGAGCCCACATTGGACCTCACCTCCAAGTCTTGGCTGGCCTGCAACTGCTGACTGTCCTCATCATTGCTGAAAAGCGGAGCAGAGCCGGCAGCTATCATTGCAGAAAAAACAAGAGGCAGGTTCAGGAGAGGTGAGGGCATAAAGTCAGTTCCTGGGCCATGACAAATATGTGTAGGGTCAGAGGAACCCACCGATTTCTGGCTGCATGTATCTGTTGTCATTTGAGATTATGTTGAAGAGCAAGTCAACCATTCCAGTACAGCTGAATTGCTGGATGTCAGTGGCACCTCTGGCCTGTTGCTACGGCTGCTACAACCCCTCCATCTTGTACTGCTACTTGTGTCGGCTACAGCAACATTTTTGCCACTAGCTGTTTCCTTTGGAGGGCCCAGGCAACTGTCTGTTGGCTATATTGTATAACAACTGTATCGCTAACAGAACGGAATAGCCAGGATAAATTTTGCTCCACCGCACACTTATATACAGGGCGATACTTTACACCTTCCCATAATATGGACACAATGTAATGCACAATGTATTAGCTATGATAAATTTCGCTCCATTGCACACTTACGTACAGGGCAATAAATTACACCTGCCCGTGATACAGACTTAATGTAACTCTACAGCTAAAAGAATGGATTAGCTAGGATAAATTTCACTCAACTGCACTTATCTACATGGCGATATTTTACACCTGCCCGTAATGCAGATTTAACATATGCTACAGCTAACTGAAGGGATTAGCTATGATAAATTTCCCTTCACTGCAGACCTTTGTACAGAGCGATAATTTACACCTGCCCGTAATATGGACTTAACGTAAAGCTACAGCTAACAGAACAAATAAGCAATGATACATTTCACTCCACTCCACACTTATGTATGGGGCAATAAATTACACCTGCCCTTAATACGGATTGAACATAATGCTACAGCTAACAGAATGGATTAGCTATGATAAATTTCGTTCCACTGCACACTGTACAGGGTGATGAATTACACCTGCTCGTAATATGGAAGCAATGTAATGCTACAGATAACTGAACGGATTCATTATGAATGTCAGTGCACTGCACAGTGAGGCATAAGGCGATATATTAGACCTGCTTTTAATAGTGATGCACAGTAACTGTTTCGCTAACATAACAGATTAGCCATGAATGTCGGTGCATTGCACAGTGATGCACGCAACGATATATGACACCCGCCTTTAATACTGAGGCACACTAACTGTATCCCTAACAGAACAGATTTACTATAAATGTCAGTGCACTGCATAGTGATGCACACGGTGATTAACTCTCCCTGCAGTCTCCCTGCACTCTCCCTGTGTTCTCCCTTTTCAAAATTGTCATATTAACATTTTGTAGCAACACTGTCCCTAGCGCATGAGCGCTTGCCACGTCTCTCCCTATCCTCAGCTCACAGGACAATGGCGGAGACCGCACGGGATAAGGCTTTTACAGGGCTGTGACATCATAGGGGATGGCTATCTGCGGATTGGCTGGCTGCATGGCATTATGGGTGATCTCACGTTCTCTGGCTTCTTTTACTTTGTAACACGTGCAGCCGCCATTTTAGGAAAAAACTGATTTGTTACCACGAAGCGCAAGGAAATTCGGCTTTGTTGCGAATCGAAGTTTTCTTAAACTTATGACCAAATTCAGCTTCAAATGCTTTGCTTCACTCAACACTAGTTACAATCTTGGTTGATATCAAAGACCTACTTACAGGGGCATCAGAGCAGAAATTAAATGATGTCCCCTGCTCACCTTGTTCAAGCCATCAAATCCCCTGATATTCTAGGAGAAATTGTCCCAGTGTTGGTTCTGATTTAAAATCTGATACAAAAAAAACAATTGCTCACTGCCATGAAATATTATTAAAACATTTAATTTTTATTAACAATGGTAATAATTAAAATACAGATATATTAGTAAGACATACAACCCACAAGATGCCATGCTGAGGTCACAATAACATCAGGAAATGGTAAAAAAAAGGTTATTCACAAGCAGTTTACAAATCCAAACATGGAAATCAATATGAAAGCATCATCTCCACAGATATAAAGTATATAGTAAAATACAGACCCAGAATCAGCGCCTACGTACTCCCTGCTTCCTCAGGGGGATAACTACCTGCACTTTGATTGACAGGGCCAGGCAATGTAAACGTCATCATGCCTGGCTCTGATTTCTCCTAGTCTTGCGCCTTTGCTGTGTGTTTCAGTACCTGGCTCAGGCAGGGGTGCACCTAGCCTTTCTGCTGCCTGAGGCAAAAAACTGAAACGGCGCCCCCCATGCCAATTTCTTAACTTAACTCCTTTGCCACAATGAAAGCGCTCATTGCCCATGGCCCTTCCGCTGCCCCCTCTTGCCTCTAACTAGTGCTGCCTGAGGCGATCGTCTAACCTGGCCTCAGTGGTGGTGCACCCCTGGGCACAGGCGCAGTACAGAGGAGATCTGCCGGTGAACCTCTCTCCTGTACTTCACCTGTGCTGGATACTGAAGTGCACAGAAAAGGCATGTGACTTGGAGAAGTCAGGGCCAAGCATGGTAAAGTTTACATTGGCTGGCCCTGTCAATCAAAGTACAGATGGTGCGGCAGCAGCAGAGAGAATGGAGCCTCTAGGTGTAATGGCCCTGTTGTCCCCGTTGCTCCGAGAGGCTCATTTGCATATATAAAAAATTCAGTTTTCTGGAGATAGGACCAAGGCTGCTAGCTTCTGCTGATCTATGCCTTTTAGCTACAATGATTCTGGTGACAGAATCTCTTTAAAGGGGTTGTCTACTTTTGTTATATTGATGACGTAGCCTCAAGAGCTCCCGGCACCCCCACCGATCAGTTGTTTGAAGAGAACGCAGCATTCATACAAGCACTGTGTTCTCATCTCTTTTTACCTACTCACCATCGACATTGCAGCGGTGAAGAGGTTTAATTACAACTACGTTGTACCATTCAATTCAATGTAACGGCTCCGTCTTATTTACTTTAGTAGGAAGAAGCCCTACCCATGGAAGTAAATGGGATGGCGAAGCTGTAATTACAGAGAAGAAAACACAGTGCTCGTGTGAGTGCTGTGTTCTCTTCAAACAGGTGATTGGCAGGGTTGCTGGCCCCCTCTGATATTGATGACCTGTTCTGAGCATAAGTCATCAATATAACAAAAGCAGACAATGCATTTAAGCACCTATTTCAATCAGTAAAAGGTGGAGGGCTAAATAAAGTTCAACATCGGGCTTCATTTTAGTGGCATGTAACATTGTTAAAATATGCATAACACTTCTTGAAAGGGACACCACAGGTACTTTTCTTTTTGATGTATGTTTTTGTATTGTACTATATTTCATGAATGTTTTGTATATCCTAAGACAGTGGTCTCAAACTTGTAGCTCTTCAGCTGTTGCAAAACTATTACTCCTAGGAAGCCCAGTTACAGGTTGGAGTCTACTGCATTGGGTCTACTTGCTATCAAATACCAGAAAATAACAAAAACGTAGTAGAAATTTTAGGACTGTATTTGTGAGGCCATCACTCTGATATAACCAGGACATTTGCCAAATTTGCCATTCTATTAACGTGGCTCCAGCTGACTTTTCTGCCATATTTATGAAGTCTTAGTTCTTCTGTGGGCAGAACATTTATTATTCTGGATTGCTATTTATGGCCCATTGGGGCTGTCGCTGAGATATATAAAGTGAAGTACAAGTCCTACAGATATTTTAGAAGTTATTTATAAACTTAATTTCACAAGTATTTCGTCAACTGTATTTTCCATGCGAGGGAGGACTGGAATGGTGTTTAACATTGGGGTGGATCATATCTTTCCGAAGCAAACAGCTGCAAAAGTACATAATTTATTACCGTGTTTGCCCAAGACGGACGTGTGAAGGGTTCATCCATCCGGACAGCCAAGTGACCTAATGACAGTTTAAAAGGTCAAAAAATTCTTAGCCAGTCCAGGCTTCCTATGTTGCTGCTGGAAAAAAACATCTACCAGCTGTATTACCACAGTATTACCTGTATGGCCTAGTCCAACACAACTTTTGGGCAACAGAGTCATGTTTTTGAAACCGTGGGCAAAGACCTGTGGAAAAACTGTGCGGACAAAGAGGTGACCACAGCCCAACATACAATCTGAACACATTATTTAAAAGGTTTTTCTGAGATTTTTGAACTGATGACTTGTCTTCTGGGTGGATCATAAGTATCTGATTGGTGGATGTCTGACACATGGGACCCCTGCGGATCAGCTGTTTGAGAAGGCACCAGTGCTCACAATAGCACCGCAGCCTTCTCTTAACTCACCAACCACAGCATTGTACATTTCATAGCGGATGTGCTTGGTATTCACTTCAATGGGGCTGAGCAGCACCTAGGCCATGTAACCAATGAACGTGCCATCACATGGCCTAGGGCAGTGATGGCTAACCTCTGGCACACCAGCTGTGGGGAAACTACGACTCCCAGCATGCTCCATTTATTTCTATGGAGTTCTGAGAACAGCCAAGCAAGTGTACGTCTTGGGAGTTGTAGTTTTACCAAAGCTGGAGTGCCAGATGTTAGCCATCACAGGCCTAGAGAAAGCTGTGGGAAGGTCACAGCACTACTGCGAGCACTGGTGCCTTCTAAAACCTGGACCCCCGCCAGTCAGATACTAATGACCAATACGGAGGATAGTACAAGTATCAGTTCAAAAATCTCGGAAAACCACTTTAACTTTACAATATAACTAAGAAATAATAAACTGAATTGTCAACACTCTAGAAGAATAGGACAACTCAAAAACTTTCTTTGATGGAGACATTCTTTCTAAAAGGTATGGTACATTTTGTTACAGGGTTACATCACATTATACACTGCTCGTTTCCATGGTTACAGACCACCCTGCAATCCATCAGTGGTGGTCGTGCTTGCACACTATAGGAAAAAGCATTAGCCTATGTGTGCTCCCATGGTCCCGGCCACCAGAGAAGCTGATGCTTTTTCCTATAGTGTGCAAGTATGACCACCACTGATGGATTGCAGGGTGGCCGTAACCATGGAAACGAGCAGCGTATAATGTGATAAAAAATTGAATCCGGACGGCACAGGAAGCAATATGGATAATAACAGTACATTAGTAAGTGGCTTGTATTAAATTTCTACACATGATAAATGCATGTGAGACAACCCCTTTAAGGATCAGGCCACTTATCAGGAATTAACTTTTTTGTGGACTTAACAATAATTGACTGCCAATCACCCTACGAACAAGCAAAATATTAGTTTTTGAGTGATCACATCTTTCATGTCGCACTTATTACTGTCCCTTGTTGGCAACACATCACCCTGTGTCAGGTGAATTGGATATGAATGATAGTAAGGCCCCTTTCACACGGGCGAGATTTCCGCGCGGGTGCAATGCGTGATGCAAACGCATTGCACCCACACTGAATCCTGACCCATTCATTTCAATGGGGCTTTTCACATGGGCGAATTTTTTCACGCATCAGTTTGCCGTTGCGTGAAAATCGCAGCATGTTCTATATTCTGCGTTTTTCACGCATCCCTGGCCCCATTGAAGTGAAAGGGGCTGCGTGAATAACGCATTGCATCCGCACGCAAGTGCGGATGCAATGCGTGATTCACTGATGGTTGCTAAGAGATGTTGTTTGTAAACATTCAGTTTTTTATCACGTGCATGAAAAACGCATCAAAACGCTTCGCACCCGCGCAGAAAAAGCTGAACGAGCGTACGCAATCGCAGTCAAAACTGACTGCGATTGCGTGCGGATTGGTGCGGATGCGTGCGGATTTTCCAGAACGCATCCGGACTGAATCCGTGACGCTCGTGTGAAAGAGGCCTAATAACGATCATTTTCTGCACTTTACCTTTGCATTGGACTGTGTGAGAGGCTCTTTCAAAGAGTGCTGATTGACTTTTATGTAGTTGCGTTATGGTCTGGCATCGACCCATGTAAATGGTTTTATTAATGGCTCTACTCTTCTCATTGTTGAGTGTACTAATGGCTAAAATAAAAGTTAACTATGAGCTTGTATCTCACTTTTAGGAGTTCACAACTAATTCCAACCAATGGTAATTTCTTCCATCAACTGGGAAGTGTAGACATTGTTTCATATTTTTCTGTTACTGGCAAACTTTTCTACCAAACGCATACACAGAAGAAAGGGCTGTCATAACATAATTAAATTAAAGGGCCAATTCTTGTGCCAGTTCATACTACTAAATCATCTGAGGAGTAACTTTAAAGGCTATGTACACCTTTGGAGTCAAATTTTTTTATGATTGCATTTAACTTATTTTTGGCTACAAATCATATTTTCAATTGGTCTTTATTAAAAATATTGAGCTGTTCAGTCACAAAGGGTTAACTGTTTGTCTAGCTGGGTGACTGGTACTTTCACTTTCACTTTGTGCTGGTCATCTAATTACCCTTATCTGTAAACTACTGAGAGGTCATAAACACATAAGCCACATTCTTATCAGGAAGGTAAGGATTGAGCTTTAATGAGTGTTATAAGGTCAGCGAGAAGAGATAAGGAGCCGTCTGCTCCTCAGATGACGGAATTGAGAAAAAATCCACAGACAGCTAGTACAGCTTCTCAGCTCTGTACACAATATTGTTAATAAAGACCAATTGAAAAAGTGATTTTAGGTCAAAATAAGTATAATGCAATAATAAAAAAATTGCCCCCAAAGGTGTACATAGCCTTTAAACTCTTATGTTCCAATGCAAAACTGACTCCCCACCTACCATTTATGCTACTGGTATCTTCTTATTTTTCAGAGGGGTCTTTGAGTACAATCAATGACGGGCTTTGCTGGAGCGGAATGGTGGAGCAGGAGGAAAGCTCTGAGTCTGACCCCTGGCTACATGATACTGTATCAGCAGATGACAGCAGATCATCCGGCTGTGATTGAGATGAGTGAGCAATCCACTCCACTACCTTATCCACTTTCTCCTCCACTTCAATTTTGTGCCTTGGTGGGTTAGCCTGGTGGAACAGTGGCCAACTATTACGAATTCTACAAGTAGAAGCTCTGGCTACAGGTCATTTGGCACTGCTGCCCTGTGCCACCTTCTCCTTTTTTTTGGAGCTTGGGGTCTGGCTGGAACCCTTTTGCTTTTCCATGCCAGACATTTTTCACTTGACTGTGGCCCTGCAGCTGGTCTTTGTCTCTCTCCCTGTCTCTCTCTCTGTCTCTCTCCCTGACTGATTAATTACTAGCCCTGCACTTGCCCTGCACTGGCCCTGCAGTATCCCTGATATGTGTAATATGGATTCCCAGAGCAATTACACACCAATTTTAACAAAACAGTTCTCTGTCTCTCAGAACTTCACAGACAGTGCCTCTGCTCGTCTCAGCAGTCGCAGCAGAACTGATGCATCACTGGCTTACCGAGCCTGAGCCAATCAGAGCAAGCCCTTCCCACTAGGTCAGGTGACTGCTTTATTCCCGGGCTTTTTGCCGCACGAATAACGAACAGTAAAAGTTCGCTAATTAACTGAATTTGTATGCATCAGCGTATAAAGTAACTTATACGTAACATTAGCGTACAATTTATCGGACAAGTACGTAGCGAATGTGTAGAAAGCTTTAAGAACATTTTCGAATCTAACAAAGCGAATCTCAAAAAATCCAGATTCGCTTTGCAGCGGAAAATTTCCAAGATTCGTATCGAATCTACGAAGCGTCGAATAGATTCACTCATTTCTAACTATGACCACTGAAGACACAGTGGTCATGGTGCACATTGGCACCAATTGCAACGTTAAAAAAATATTTCAGGGATTTAGGCTGCAAGCTCAGGGCAGTTACCACAAACCACACCAGTAAGGCAGCAGGAGATTAGGGAGATTAACAAGTGGATCAAGAACTGGTGTAAGAAGGAGGGGTTTGGACATACTTCTCTGTCAGCCACAGGCTCTATGGTAGGGATGGGCTGCACCTCAATGGGGAAGGTGCAGCTGTTTTAGGGGATAAGATGGCTAGAAGGTTGTAGGAATGTATAAACTAGGGACTGGGGGGAGGGTAAGTACATTATAGGAGGGGAAGATAGTGCAGATAGAGACTGGAGACGAGGTAATGGAACTGGGGGAGGAAAGAGGGACTAGAACAGTTCATAAGGAAAGGTGTAAGGTAAAAAATTAGCAAAAACCTCTTAATTGTATGTACACTAATGCCAGAAGCCTGACCAATAAAATTGGTGAACTGGGAGTAGTGATGTGTGAGGAGGACTATGACATAGAGGGAATAACTGAGACATGGCTGGATGATAGCTATGACTGGGCAGTTAACGTACAGGGTTACAGTCTGTTTAGAAAGGATCATAAAAACTGGAGCAGGGGAGGGGTCTGCCTTTATGTAAAGTCCTGTCTAAGGCTACTTTCACACTAGCGTTAGCACGGATCCGGCACCTAAAGGGTGCCGACGGATCCGTGCTAACGCTATACATGTGTGGAGCCGGAGCAGCGCTCCGGCCCCACACATGACACACATTAAAACAACACACAGACTACATACAAACAAACATACAGACATACATACAAACATACAGACATACATACATACTCACATACTCCCGGGACGCCGGCAGAACGTCTTCACGCGCCTCCTGCGCGCAGTGATGACGATTCCCCACAGCGCCCTCTGCTGGGCGCAGTGGGGAAATGTCATCGCAGCGCGCAGGAGGCGCGTGAAGACGTTCTGCCGGCGTCCCGGGAGTATGTGAGTATGTATGTATGTATGTCTGTATGTTTGTATGTATGTCTGTATGTTTGTTTGTATGTCTGTGTGTATGTATGCCGGATCCGGAATGACCCCCCATTGGAAATCAATGGAGGACAGATCCGGATTACTGGTGTGTCCACACCAAACGGATCCGTCCCCATTGACTTGCATTGGGGGTCATTCCGGATCCGTCTTGGTGCGGATGCCTGGACCGGAGAGCAAACCGCAGCATGCTGCGGTTTGTCCTCCGGTCTGAAGACGGAACGGAATGCTTTCAGGAGCATTCCGTTGTCTTCAGTTCAGTTTTGTCCCCATTGACAATGAATGGGGACAAAACTGAAGCGTTTTTTTCCGGTATTGAGCCCCTATAACGGAACTCAATACCGGAATTTAAAAACGCTAGTGTGAAAGTAGCCTAAGGCCCACAGGACTACAGATATAAGTGAGGGACATGAACATGTGGAGTCACTGTGGGTGGAAATACAAGGAGCAAAAACAATAATAAAATACTAATAGGAGTTTATTATAAACCACCTAATATACCAGAGTCCACAGAAAATCTTCTACTAAAGGAGATAGATGAGGCGGCAAATCATAATGAGGTTGTTATTATGGGGGACTTCCCAGATATAGACTGGGAAACTGAAAGCTGTACATAAAGGAAACAGGTACTTGGCAATAACCAAAGACAACTATCTTTCCCAACTGGATCTGTTTAGAGGGACGGTTATTTAGAGGGATGGCTTAGTATTAACAAAAAGATCTGACAGAACAAGAGACATGCAGGTTGGGGAACACCTGAGAAATAGTGGCCATAATATAATAAACCTCTAATTGTCATTCAAAATAGTGTTTTTCAGGGAGGCCAGTAAGATGCTTTCCAGGAGTATTTAGATAAAAATAAGTGTATAACGCCATATTAGCACAGGTTTATGAGGAATCGGTCATGTCAAAAAAATATAATCAGTTTCGATGAGGACGTAAGTTCTAGAAATTAACGGAAAAAATGCACTAAAACAATAGATGCAAACAATATATGGACTAAGCCCTCACTCTATAGATAAAATCTGAGACTCTTAGCCAATACATTTTGATCAAAATACATCTGTGCCCACCTACCCAGTGCCACTGTGGTCTCAGTCCATGCAGGTTTTAGTGCATTTGTTCCATTAATTTCTAAATTTAGCCTTGTACATCCGCACATTTCACTATCACATGGTGCAGGTTGTATCTGTTTTCCATTAATATTTTTTTTATGTGTCCGGAAGGAGTTGCACCTTCTGGTGTGAATGCGCTCCTATAACCAGGGGAGTAGCATTCATGTGCACTTTTGCCCCACCTATCTAAGAGGCGACCTTGATTAAGGTGGTACATATGGGTGTGCGTGCTCCTCCTCTCATTGGTTGCTGATGCACACAGAGGTAACTAAGAGCAGCACACTATATGTGCAGGGTCTGCGCACCTAAACATAGATGCACAACCGCATAGGAAGGTTTAGCGTAGGACCTGCCTGGACTGAGACCACCGTGGCGCTGGGTAGGCGGGCACAGATGTATTTTGATCAAAATGTATTGGCTAAGAGTCTCACATTTTATCTATAGAGTGAGGGCTTAGTCCATATATTGTTTGCATCTATTGTTTTAGTGCATTTTTTCCGTTAATTTCTAAATTTAGCCTTGTACATCCGCACATTTCACTATCACATGGTGCAGGTTGTATCTGTTTTCCGTTAATATTTTTTTGATGTGTCCGGACGTAAGTTCTAGACTTGACCGTGGTGAATCAATGGATGTCGTATATCTTGACGTCTCCAAAGCATTTGATACTGTGCCACATAAAAGTGAAAGTACATAAAATGTGAATGTTTTTACTGGGGGAAAATGTAGCTCAGTGACAGATGATGCACCGAGCCCCTAAGGAGCCGGTACAGAGGATGGGAGTTTTAACGGTCCTGATAAGATGTTGTGTCACAGCGTCCTCTCTCAAGCCATTTATCTCTGGGGATCAGTGCAGTGGAAAGGTGGTTTGAAGAATCAGGCCAGATGCAAAAGTATAAAATTCTCTCTTTACTTTTTTTGTCTTATAAACTATTTTATTTGCTACTAGATGGGCTCACAATCTACATTAACCTATCAGTGTGCTTTTAGAGTGTGGTTGGAGGAAAACACAATGCAGATTTGCCTAGGTCAAATTTAAGTCCAGGACCACAAAGAAGGGAAGAAAGGAGGTATTCCTCCTGAAACATGTTGTGGATTTTTCTTTAATTTGGTGACTACATATTGGAACTGGAGACCTGCTAGTCCTACTCTGAGTACTGGACAAGCAATATAGTACACACATGATGGAACACCTGGAATAGTGGAGGACCAGAAACAACCTATACACCATACTTGGAGTCATGGGTTGGAGCTTGTTGGCTCTTCTTGAAAGGTTAGTGTCACCTGAATGTATTACTCATTTGTAAGCGTCTTAAAGGAAATCTGTCACCAAGATTTTTAACTGCATAATATATAAGTAGTAATGCAGAAATAGAGTCCGGATCACTATTTTTATATCTCCCTCCCCCCCCCATTCCCCTGGTGTCAGCACTCAAAGCTGCACTGAAATACATTGTCAGGACGGATGTGCATGTTAGAACAGCAGCCCTGACTGTATTTCAGTGCAGTTTGGAGCGCTGACAGCAGGGGACCAAGGGGCAGTAGGAAAAAAATATAGTGAAATGGAGTTCTTATCTGCAGTACTACTCCTGCAGATAATAGTTATGGTGACAGATTCCCTTTAAAGCTCTCCAACCTTTTATGGTGGTTTTATTATTGTTATACTGATTATCCAGGATACAAGTAGATAATAGACTAAGCTATTGCTGGATTTTCAAATTGTGGATTTCATGTGCAAGACGATATAGGCTATGGATTTGTAGGTTTTACTAAGGCTACTTTCATAAATGTGATAAAGGTATCCAGTAGGCTGTTCCAGGAGATAAGGCTGTGCACTGCTGGAACCCATTGACTATAATGGGATCCAGCAGAGATTCAGCCAGTTTCCAGCATGAGCGCCTGGCCTTGGCCAGACAAAAACTGGTGTATGCACTGGTTTTAACCCATCACTCATGCTGAACCCTGGTCGGATCCCTGCCAGATCCCATTATAGTTGTTACGGATCAGTGAGTGTAGACCCTTGTGCCAACCAACTGTTTTGACTTAGGGCTAATCCTAAGAGGGTTATCCTGGCACTTGCTCTGTATTCACCCTTTAACTCATATACAGGGATTTGGACTTTGCTGTGGGTAAGCAACCAGGCTGCTACCTCCTGGGATAGTCGCAGTGTGGTTGGCAGCTGACTCACTGGGATCAGGGACTCTGGTGAAGGTACCAGGAGCTCAGGATGCAGGTGCAGAAAACACACCAAAACCACAGGTATGTGTGAACAGGCACTTAGGTTTTTGGCAACTTGGACTTATGGCTGTAGAGAAACACGAAGACACAGGGAGAAGCTTGTGTGCAGTGAGGGGAGAAGGCAAGGCAAATAGAACTAGGTAAACAGTACGTCACACTGAAAACCCACGGATGGAGCAGGTAAACGCTGGAGAACTCACAGGAACACAAGTGGGAGATAATGCAGGGATAATGCAGGTTAGCATCTGGTAGAATAGCAGAAGCACCAAGGGATAAGCACCAAGGCGTAGTCAAAATACAGTCCAAGGTCAGGGCAGGCTGAGTACATGCATAGTCCAGGTAACAGTTACAAGGTCGGAGCAGGCAACAAGGAGCAAAATTGGTAGACAGACAAGGTACAGTACCCGGATAGTCAGCCATGAGAAAACACTTTTGCTGGTTGCTACCTTGGGGAGGCTGCCTTAAATACCAAGGGGAATTCAACCATTGGCTAGGGAAGGTTTTCAGATCCATGCACTGGCTCTTTAAGCGGTCACAGGTTGGCACGCACGCCTTAAGGGAACAGCGACTGGACCAATAAAGACAGCAGCTTGCAGAGGTTGCTGTGTGTCATGGTGAGTAGCAGGACAGAGAGGGGCACTGACTGCTGACCTAACAATGGAGGGGTATCACTAATCCTCATCACTTTCAATGACTACACACTTTGGTTGTGTGATCTATGATGATCTCTCTCTTTTTTGAGGATATATATATATATATATATATATATATATATATATATATATATATATATATCCCAAGGATTTCCAGCACGTCACTGAGGCTAGTAGTCCATTCTGAGAATTGTAGTTCTCTTGCAGCTAGACTGGTCCTAGCTAGATAAACTTGGGCTGTCAACAATTCAATACATTTGCCACTTCCGAGAAGAATTAAATTCACACAAGTCTGGAATGACACGTTCAGCTTCATTTCTAATGTGGATGATGTGAATGTCTGCATAACTGGATCCCCTCGCACCATGGATTTGTATGTACAGTTTTGCAGAACAGCTCCCTCATTGCTTCCCTTGTCTTCTCTTGTTGATCAGACAGTAAGAGCAAGTTGCAACCTGTAGAACAACAGCCCAGGTTGTGAGCAGCCTTCATTCAGCCAGCTGCTTGCACACAGAGCTAATTATATTAATGAGGGTTTCCCTGGGGAAGAATCAGTGACATCAGGAGATGTACCTACCAATTACAATGTTGGAGGCGGCACCAGGAGTTTGGCAGAGCTAACTTGCTAGAGGTACAGTACTTGGCTACGGACAGGGAAGTAAAGCTTAGTGAATGGAGAAGGTATGAGATGGAGGTTGATCATCATGGGTCACCACCACATGGTTTTGACGTGAACTTGGATTGAGTGAACTTTGCTATTAGAAATGACCTCTATTACTGATACCTTCCTGGACCCATCAAAGTCAGCCTTTCTAGACTACAGCCATGGACCAACATCATCTCCTCAACCACAGCATTCTCCAATCTTGGCACATGGACATTATCCATCCTTGCATGGCTTTCACTCTAGCGGACATGAGGGTCTCTTCTCTCCAGGCATATCGGCCTACGGAGGCAGGTCATTCCCATACCCATACCCAACATCTCCTGTATCCAATCCTCATGGGCATCATAATGGGAACCCTTATCTCAGCTACCAGCACTACAGTGGCACACTTAGTCATGGTGGGAGACTTCAAGAAGATCCAGGTTTGTGGCAACCAAGTAACGCATGACATCTTCATCTACTAATACAGTATAGAATACAGCTAAATGCATCTCTAACTAATTGTACCCTATAACAAAAATGTATTGACTTAATTACTGAGGGGAAATTACACATTTTAAAGTATTTGGCCAAGAGTAATCTGATTTTTTTCTCTAATTATCTGTATTTGAATGGACAACATTTAACTGTATACAATGTCAAGTTAGAAGCTTGCAGCTATTTGGTAAAAGAAAAGCAGGGCTTATTATAGAAGGGGCAGTGGGGACATTTACTAAAATTTTTGAAAGGGAAACCCATTGCAAATATTTACTTTCCAGTCCGGATTTTTTCCTTTATTTCCGTTATTTAGACACTATACATTAGTATATGATTATTTGGTTACTGTACGGCACTGTTATATGTTCATTGTATGACACTGTATTAAACAGTGGTAGTATGTGTGCACTGTATGGTAGCTACTTTGGCGGTGTAGTGCAATATTATTTATGGCAAAGTGTAGTATTTGAGGAGTATTGTTATTCATCATAGTAGGTGACCATGGCCCCCTTCTTCATACAGCGGTCTGTGCAGATTGTGAGCCAGCCTTTCTGGCATTCCAAATTCTTGTTTTTATAAGTCCACCTAATAATATTAATGACAGGAGCTTTCTGCCTGCCACTGTGCGTCTTTTGTAAATGTATATACTGGCTGCACAGGGCACCAAAGAAATGCTTGGAGTTGTAGTTCTTGCAGTATTTATTTGTATGTTTCAATTAAACTTCTATAAAAGGTTAGACATGGTCATCTATACAAATAATATTAATAATCCACTACTTGTGGTGCAATAAAAATAATAGACTGTTTACACAGGACGACTGCCAGGAAGTGTTCACTGAGTGAGGCACGTAACAATGGCAGCACTGTGGTTCATACACTGACACAATTACAATGCTTTTCCTATCACAGGCTGGTGAGTGCTCGGTTTTTGTATGTATCCACATAAATTTACCAGCCAATAAATTACATTTTCATCTGTCTACATCTGTCTATCCATCCAAGTATAATTCTATCTATCTAGTAGTTAGTCTATCTATCTGTTAGTCTATCTATCACTCAGTATCTATCTATCTATCTATCTATCTATCTATCTATCTATTACTCAGTATCTATCTATCTATTATCAGTATCTATCTATCTATCTATCTATCTATCTATCTATCTATCTATCTATCTATCTATCTATATATCTAGTAGTTAAAAAATGGGTTAATAAACCGTCCACCATCTTTTGGAGTGCTGCCTTCATTTTTTAACTACTACTACAGTGGACTTTGGTCTCAGGTCTGGTGAAGGATTTGCACCCACAAAAGAGTGCTGCTTTTGATTTTTCTAATTTTTTCTTTCTTTCTTTCTTTCTATCTATCTATCTATCTATCTATCAATCACTCAGTATCTATCTATCTATCTATCACTCAGTATCTATCTATCTATCTATCTATCTATCTATCTATCTATCTATTACTCAGTATCTATCTATCTATTATCAGTATCTATCTATCTATCTATCTATCTATCTATCTATCTATCTATCTATCTATCACTCAGTATCTATCTATTTATCTATCTATCATCTATATACTATCTATGTATCTATCTATCTATCTATCTATCTATCTAATCACCCAAACTTTCCTATCCATAACTCTGCATCTAAACACTTGCTGTGCAATGACCAATCTTTCTATCATCATGATCCGCTCTCTGGTCAGATATTACAAGGTTGTAGTTGAAAATTGTGCTCTGTTCTGTGTATGGTGCAGGTATAGAGCTGTTGTATCTCACTGGTTTTATAAGAATAATTACATAATAATCATTACAAAACAACCCTCTGAAATAACTGGCATATGTACAATTAAGAAGATATGGAAATATAAAGAGAGTTTAGAGCTGGAACATTTTACACCTGGAAATTGTAATATTCTTAGTAATATAACAGGGCATGCAGATGAAGTGTGTACTGTGATATTCTGCAGCAGCTTAGGTGTGGTATGTATCATGATGTTCTGCAGCAGCTGAGAAATTAATTATAATGTTATAATACCCAATGAAGCTGCTGCAGAATCTCAGAAGCTGGATTTGATTACACTTTTCGTAAAACCAGTAACATTTGCCAAAACCCTCAAATTAGAATTTTAACAAAATATGTTCTAGGCAACTCAGGATCCCACTAAATATTCTGATGGAATCTCTAAAGTTGCTCATACAGTACATATTAGATGTAAGTCCATTTAACTTGTCAATTTAGGCAGGATTAGCTAACTATCCTATATGTATGGGACTGTCCTAACCCCCCCCCCCCTTGAGGTCAAAGGTCAAGGAAAAGAAAGATCAGGCATACTGGATTTTAATGTTCTGGAATGGATCCTTTGTTCCTGTGGGGATAAACGACTACCAGCAACTCATTTCCATCTCCTCACCGAAAATACATGTACACTCGGCCAAACTTGTGTATGGGTTTACCCGACAGCTACAGTATTGTATTTGCTTTGGTGGTTTAAGATAAGGATGCATTTTGGTGTAAGGAGGGCTGATCACATTGGCATGTATGGTCAGTCATGTTACAGACGAAGATTTACCATTGGAACCAGTCAATCCCCAACACTGTTCCCCACTAGTAAGTTGGGTGTGAAGTCTACCACCAAGAAGGTAATATGGATGCTATTTGACCTACTGTGGGGTTAGGACCAATGCACATTTAAAATGGAGTCTGTATTTCCTGCATACACCTATCAACATGATTGCTGATTTCCTGCTGTAAGAAGATCTGAATAATAAACACTTCTTATAAGTTGAGGTTTCCTCAACCCGTATATTTTTAAGTATCCATAAGCTAGTTTGAAAACCACTGGATTCAGAGGCTACAGAGGCAGGAGCTTCACTCAAGTGCTGGAGGAGGCCCAAAGTCCTCTGCCACACAATGGCACATTATATGAAATCTATCTAGTTATCAAAGAAATCTTGTATACTATATAAATTAACAAAGTTGTGTACACAAAACCTTTATGTTCCATACAACTGCGTCATAGGAACCCCATGGTGACTTTATGCTGTTGTATTTTTCCCGAGAAGCAATGTTCCTATGAGAGCGTACATTCATATCACAGTTTGTAGTGGATTATGCCACAATGTTTCTTTTTATACAAACTTATGAGAAAGAAGCTCTATACATCTCAGTATCATAGTTACATGAAGGTATCAGAAGAGCCCATAGTTCTTTATAAGTGCAACTTACAAATTAATACATGGTTCTCCAATACTGGTTATATGCATGAGGCCATAGAAATCTAGGAGAGCCATTTGTATGGTTTACATGATGTCAACACGATTTGTACTTTTGCAACAGTTTGATTGCCTCAGGTTGCAGACCTCTGCTCTAGAGAACAGTGGTTCTTGATGACTTAGTATATATTTCAGATGTTTAATATGCAGTTTGCTATTTGAAAAAATATGAGAACTATGAATAGGGTTTACCTTTGATGATAATTTCATTTTACTATGCTTTCAATGTGACCTAGACTGTATTAGACAGCCTGATATGGCAGATGATTGTTGGGAGGGAAGCATTCCCTCACAGCAATTGCCTTCTCGCTAGCTGGGTAGACCATTGCTAATACATGGGGCGATCTCCTCTGCAGCATGAGGAGGAGTGATCGCTATGCTGTCGCTCGTCCCCATGCTGTATAGTGGCTTGCCGACGGTAGATCGTTATTACACACCACAATCTGCTGTCTGCAAATGATCATTTTTCAACATGTCAAAATATTTGAATTGCCTGATGATTTGTTCATTAATCTGGCAATCGGCGCCAGTATTATGCTGCAAGATCATTGCTAACGAGCGTTCATATGAAAGCTTGTTAGCGATCATCTGCCAAAAAAATTGGCAGGTACACAGGCTTTAGTCTCTACCAAGGAGGCTGTGATGTTTTTTGACAAGTAATGGCAGCATGAGAGTATCTATGTGAGGCCTCTGTATTGCATCATGCCACCATGCTCGCCTCTTAGGCCTTATTCACACGACAGTGAAAAATGGCCATATGACAGCTACTTTTTTGATAGGCATGACACAGAACAATGACAGTCTATGGGTGTATTCACATGTCCAATTTTTTAATGGACCGTGAATACTGGCCGTCAAAAAATTGGACATATATTTTTGTCCATTTTCACAGCCCTACAGTCCCCACAAAATTGAAGAGTACCATTTTAATGGTTGTTTTCCAGAAAGGCATCCTTGAAAAATGGTCGTGAAAAACTGACAGTTTAACAATTTTCAAGGGCTGAGTAACCTTATGGTATTTGGTCTTTTCACAAGATATTGACTCCAAATTTCTATAAGTGTGGTTCTTTTCTAGGTAGGTCTTTATGCTCCATCTTGAAGTTGAGGAAATATCTATTGGATTCTCCTACTTTTCTCTTTGTCCTTGATCACTGTTCATATTGCTTATTATAGGTCACTCATTGTGCAACAGTGACTTCAAACCCTTACTTGAGCAATGAAGATTTTCCACATTCCAACAGTTGTCTTCCTTTTGAGGTGGCCTTTATGATCTGGACTTCTAAAAAGTCTTCATGTGTCCCTTTTTCCAGTATCCCTATATCAAATTACAATGCACTGTAAACAACAAAGGACAGAAAAAGAAATCAATCATTAGTATACCTTACAATACTGGGAATATATAGCATTCCGATGTGCTAATGATCACACTTAACTCTCAGAGGGGATCCCTCACTTACAACTGCCCCCTGAGCCAAGAGTCAGCAGTAGCTTGTAATGTGGGCTGATGTACCTCTTTAAAAAACAGCTTTATATACATTAGCACATAAAGTGTTATGGTTAATGTCACTTTAAGAAGCACAATATGCTTGATAGTTTCAGTACAAATTAATAGAACATTGAATGTTCATCTCTCAAATAGCATACCCACACTTTATTACTATGCTCAGTCTCACATCAATCTCTCAATGTAATTGGTGACAATTTTGAACACAGGTCTTGCACAGGGCTCCCTCTCTGTCACAGTTCCCTAGGTCTCAAGTGTTCTGTTTCTTTCCTCCGGGCTACTTCCCAGCAATATTACTATTGGATGCTTAGACCACTCCTCGTGTCTACTCCACATTCACTCTAAAATTAGGGCAGTATTCACAACTGGGCAAGTCTAATTCAGGACTTTACTACCAGGCCACATCTCAGGTCTCCAGGACAAGTAGGCCTCCTTGTAGATACCTTTCTGGCCCATAAGTATAAGGTGCCCCTTCAGTGTCCCACAACATGACCTAATGACAGCCTCTGCCGGGTTCCAGCAGAGTACTGCTGACCCAGCTAAGGGTTCTGCAAACCAGGTTGACCATCCTAAAGCCCCTGCAGACTCTACAGAGCTAACTTCCTTCTTGTCCAAACTTTATTAGCCCCCACACCACTACTAGTTACTTCTAGCTCACCTTGCACAAAACCAACGTTCCAGGCCCCACTTGGCAAAGAAGCCAGTCATACTGCTCTCCTGGAAGAACTCGAACATTCTCTAGAGGCCTGCATCATGATTCCTGACTTCCAATTTGTACCTCCAAAGCCTTTCCAAAGGTCCAGGCATAAAGTTCACACAGAACCACAGTACTCAGATCTAGCAACCCAGACAGTTAATCTACATTCTCCACCAATGATATCAAGCCTGCTTTTATTATGGACTTTCTTTTGCACCATCCTGCAAGTGTGGCGGCACAGTGTATCAGTATCATCACACTCTATCTCCAGCTAGTACCAGGCCATTTCTGGTCTTAGCCAGTTCTCCATATCTCCCCTATAAGTGCCACCCTCAGGACTCCCAGCCACATCACATGGCAATGTGTCACCCAGCTGTGACCTAAAAAAAATCAAAGCACATAAACACATAAGTAAATAAGTAAACACCTGTGCAGTCTATCTATTAAAAGGTGTAGTCCATTTAAAGGAACAAAACAAATAAGGGTACTCAGGTCGCCACTCTTACAAGCTCACAAAGAGCATCTTTTGGTCTGGCAGGCCTACCAGCGCATGTACCGTACTGTCTGATTGGCCATGTATTTCAATGGCTGGTGTCTAATACTACATTTCCTCTGTGGCAACAACTACTATTACAAAGTATGGCTAGCAGAACTTCACATGCTGATAGCATCATGGTTTCTAAAGCAGGATTTGGCAAGGAAGAAAAGCAGGACCTGTGGCAAACAGCTGATTGCAGGGTCGACTTCTATTTACAAAGGGGTAGGCAATGTCAGATGCCTAAAGTAATAGAATAAAAGCTATTCTAAATTATGTGGTATTTTTTGTTTGCATAAACTGTAGCCTCTGCTGTATGTGCTCATTCAAATACTATTTTACAAAACATGCAGTACTACTTTTAACCACTGTGGACAGTATATACTTTCCATAGAATCCAATGCAACAGCGGCACTCCTAGCAAACGTTCAATTATTTCTTAAATGGTACAGAATACCCATTTTGCAACAGGTTTTTATTGTTCTAATTCATCTAAATAAAAATAAATGACTTTGCTAACAGTCTCATTTAAAAAATATCCCACTGTATACAGCTCCCTTGCAGACTTCCTGATAAAACTAACAGAAATATCTAATTTATAAGTTACAAGTTAAATGTTTTTTATGTTAATGTCAATAACCAAGAATCTTTTATTAATAAAATCACCATTTGCTATACCTCATATAAAATGAGACATCATTCTATGCCCCGGTGTAAGAATGATGATGCTATACTTTATATGAAAACTAATTACAGGTTATCAGAAGAAAAACATCTGTCAATAGTTAGAAATTACTTTCAATTTTATAATATTAGTAACAGAAGACATGGATAAACTTAAGTATGAGCCAAGAAATCTGTACTCATCTCATTATGACAACCTATTTTTATACTGAAGTTGTCCTGTGGTCACATCACAAATGGGGGTTCAGCTTCAGAATCTTCCATCAGGTATCAGCTGTGATTACTGGGGGTTGCACTTAGTAACATAGTAACATAGTTTATAAGGCCGAAAAAAGACATCTGTCCATCCAGTTCGGCCTGTTATCCTACAAGTTGATCCAGAGGAAGAAAAAAAACCCTGTGAGGTAGAAGCCAATTTTCCCCACTTTAGGGGAATAAAATTCTTTCCCGACTCCAATCAGGCAATCAGAATTACTCCCTGGATCAACGACCCATCTCTAGTAACTATAACCTGTAATATTATTACCCTCCAGAAATACATCCAGGCCCCTCTGGAACTCTTTTAGTGAACTCACCATCACCATCTCCTCAGGTAGAGGGTGACATAGTCTTACTGCTCTTACAGTAAAGAATCCTCTTCTATGTTTGTGTACAAACCTTCTCTCCTCCAGACGCAGAGGATGTCCCCTTGTCACACTCACAGTCCTGGGGATAAATAGATGATGGGAGAGATCTCTGTACTGACCCCTGATATATTTATACATAGTTATTAGATTTCGTTCAGTCGTCTTTTTTCTAAAGTGAATAAGCCTAATTTTGATAATCTTTCTGGGTACTGTAGTCCATCCATTCCAGTTATTACTTTAGTTGCCCTCCTCTGAACCCTCTCCAGCTCTGCTGTGTCTGGACTATGTTCTCATCATGGGCATCTATGACTATACTTACTGACTATACATTTCCCCTGCAGTGACCACTGATTAAATGGCCTACCATGTAATCCAGCAACGGCAATGGCTTTCTGTTCTGACTTATGAAGGGGGTTGCCGAGCCGGAAACACCTCTATGATGTTATAAGTCCTCAAAGTTAGGTGAAAGGGCTTGTTATCATCGACATCTCCTTTAATAAAAAGAGCTATTGACCAGACTGACTCACACACACACACACACACACACATGTCTCAAATGATTATCTGGTAAGTGGAAACCCATTTTTTTGTAACTGGTTTAGAGTGTACGTATGAATAAATGTAATAATGGCAGGGGCATTGCCAGAGTCTCAAAAGATCAGGGGCACAAGCCCCAAACATACCTATCGAGTCTTCCTCCCCCTCTGCCCCTGCTGTTGAGCACTACACAAAATTGCATCCAGTGATTCCTAGGTGATGTTATATTTGCTTATAAAGAAAAAGGGGAATTTCAGTCAGCACATCCCAGTGCGCAGGTGCACGTTGCTATGGCTAAATGCACAAGGAAAGGAAAATACATACAATGCAACGGCACACTGCCAACCAGATAAAGCACAACATGCCATAGTGATATGAGGTATTCTGAAGCTAATGCTATGCTTGTTTAGTAAATTAGAGATTCTTGGCAAATATATTTTGTACAAAATTATCTGGGCCCGTCCACCAAATCGTCAAGGTGATCTCTGTAGGACGGGAACTTAACACTATCTCCTACCTGTTATGTGCCAAACTTGGCTTCCGTATAATCAGGGGGTGTTGGTTCCACATGCATGCTGGATTCCCTCTGCCTTTTTTGCCAATTCTGGTGCTTCAAAGGCCTCCACTAATACAGGGATGCAGGTACCAACATGCATGCCGAGTCCACTCGGCTTTATAGTTACACTAATTAAAATCCACCTATAGGGCAGACGGGGCTAGTCAGGAGTGCATGACCAAATGGAGTAGCCACACCTCCAGTACAAACTTACAAAGAAAAAAAAGAGGGGTTTTCAGTCAGCACATCCCAGTGCACAGGTGCACGTTGCTATGGCTAAATGCACAAGGAAAGGAAAATACATACAATGCAACGGCACACTGCTAACCAGATAAAGCACAAAATGCCATAGTGATATGAGGTATTCTGAAGCTAATGCTATGCTTGTTTAGTAAATTACAGATTCTTGGCAAATATATTTTGTACAAAATTATCTACCTGTTATGTGCCAACACCCCCTGATTATAGGGAAGCCAAGGTTGGCACATAACAGGTAGGAAATAGTGTTAGGTTCCCGTCCTACAGAGATCACCTTGACGATTTGGTGGATGGGCCCAGATAATTTTGTACAAAATATATTTGCCAAGAATCTCTAATTTACTAAACAAGCATAGCATTAGCTTCAGAATACCTCATATCACTATGGCATGTTGTGCTTTATCTGGTTGGCAGTGTGCCGTTGCATTGTATGTATTTTCCTTATATTTGCTTATGTTCTCCTTTTGGCCCAGGCCGCCATGATGCTTCTTTGAGCCACAACTTGTCTTTGTAGAGTTTAGCAAAAAAGATATCTTAATTTTCTCACTTTTCCATCATCGTCCCCACCTTCTCAACACAAAATCTCCATCCTGTAACCTAACATTGTCTTTCTGCTGCTACTGCCAATACTATTCCTGCTGGGCTGCCCAGGGTCCCTACATACTGTAATGCAGATATATTTGTGCTATACATATAGTTACCCTGAAAATACTACTACCTATTAGTGTCCCCTACTGTAATAAATGCCACACACAATGACTTAAAAATTATTGTGCCCAACAAAAAGTGCCTCTTACAGTAATAGTGCCACAGACATAGTGCACCCATAGTACCAACCTGATAGTGCCACTGACAGTAATTATGCCTAAAAAGTGCTCCAAAAAATAAAAATCTTAGCAAGTAATAATGCCCAAAAAGAGCCATAAGAAGCAATAATTTAAAGCCAAGGGCCCCTATAGCAATAGCCTCTACACATTACTCACCAAAATAATTCTTCTAACAAGAATTCCCTGAACAATAATAGTGCTTGCTCATGGTGCCCCTGAAAGTTACTGTACCAGTGTTCTTCTAATGGTAACAGTGCCCCATAATGCCCCAATAGTATTCTAGTCCCCCAGAGTGACCCCATTAGCAATAGTGCCCTGATAGTGCCCGCATTAGTAATAGTGTCCCTAAACTGCCCCCAAGAGAAAAAATGCTCCCTCAGCATGCGTGATTGGTAAGAATGTCCCAAGTTAATAATGCTCCCTCAGATTGCCCCTATTAGTAATAATGTTCCCCTCAAGTGCCTCCAGTATTATTAGTTCCCATTATTAAAGCTTCTCCAGTTTTTTTTTGTTAGTAATAGAACTCCCCTATAGTGCCCCAAATTTTAAGTGTACCACAGAGAGAGAACAAAGAAAGCAATACTCACCTCACTCCCATTCCAATCTGCCTTCAGTGGTGTGGTGGAAGCCAAAGGCCTCTTCTGGCTTGAACTTCCATTTAGAGGACAGTTACATTTGGTTCGTTACAATGCACTGTAGTATCAGGTCATTGATTTCTAGAAGAGCTCTTGGTAGATTTCCAGTATGTCCCTGGAGCCAACATAACTGGTGGTTCTCTGAAGTGAATCATTAACACCCTACATCTTGAGTCTCCATCTATCCATGGAATAAATATCTTCCATTTTGACTAAATGTTAGTGATAGTAATATACCTGTTTATATCAGCTACCTATTTATTTTATCATTTGTCTTTTCAGAACTGGAGAAATCAACAGTCATAGAAAATGGAGAAATACGGATTAATGGAAAAGGGAAGAAAATTAGAAAACCTCGCACAATATATTCCAGCTTGCAACTTCAGGCGTTAAATCAGAGGTTCCAACAAACTCAGTATTTGGCGCTACCAGAGAGGGCAGAGCTGGCTGCACAGCTTGGCCTAACACAGACACAGGTGAAGAACAAATGTTTTTGGTAATTTTTATGATATCAATAGACAGTGAAGGATCCAGTGGTTGGAAGCATAACCTTCTTTTAATGAAAGTGGCAGATCTTTAGTAGTGTTGGACTGGTATCCACTAGTGGAGATGATTCTGAGGCCCATCCTTTTTGTGCAGAACATGTGCACATCCACTTTTAGTTACATTGTTATATTTGTTGGTTGTCATTGTAGACACAGGACATATCATCATTCAGGTCATGTGGGTTGTTATGCATCATTCCATGATGAAATAGATTCCAATAGCAAGTCTTCAGCCGGAAATATAACTTAAATATACTTAAAACGTAAATAAGTCACATTTAGATTCCTATTACCCAAATATGATGCTTCAAGTGTTGACCTGTGCCCCTTCTTTATTGTAGGTGAAAATATGGTTTCAGAATAAGAGATCCAAGTACAAGAAGATCATAAAACAAGGTTCTAGTATTCAGGATGGAGACCAAGCTCTCACCTCATCTTCACTCTCTCCTTCCTCTCCTAATGTTCCTCCCAGTTGGGACTTTTCTTCAGCTACAAAGACTACACCAGTTGCTTCTAATTACTTGAATAATTATAACTCTTGGTATCAGGCTCCAGATACTTTTTCAAGACCCGCAATGATGTAATGGAACTTAATGGAGGTCTGTTACATGGTCTTAATGCCAGTTCAGATGTAACTTGTCAATATGGGTCACATGAAGAAAGGGGCTATGAGTTCTCCTTGAAGTACTCTCTTCCATGTTAATAGCTAAACAGGAAAAATATGGTGTGAACCCCTCCATTAACTGGAGAAGAAGATCCAATACCTTAATGCACACCTAATGGAGAACAAGCAGATGGATCATTTATTTACCATGTGAAATACAGCCTATGTAACATAGAGACAACTTATGTGGCTGCTATGGGGCCCCTGGAGACAGGACATCAATTTCAGGTTGATCTCGTTTCCATTTTAATAAATGATGATAACCTTAACACAAATGTGGACTACAAAGATTATACCATGTAAGCAAACCAGTAGAAATGAATCTTGATGATGGGATGTGGCCATCGGCCCTTTTGTCCCAGCTGGTTAGGAGTGTAATGGTGTCAAACAGAACCTGTACAGGGGCCTTATTTTTATCTTTACTACGGAGCCCCCATCCTCTATCTACACCACAAGTATATTACAGAGCATATCTGTATAAATTGTGATTGCCTCATTCTATTATGTACCCTAAAATTTCACAAACGTGTGGTTGTTCCTGGGCATCACTGTTGAGCCCTGGGTTATAACTGTATAAATGATGCTCAAGTCCTTGGTGATGGGTTGCATTATCAGGAATATTAGATTCAAATTTCCACTTCACTGTGACAGGAAGACATAGATATAGGTAAAAACAACCATATATGTGGCCACCTTAATGCGAATGCACACCTTTGAACGCCATTTTTATTATCTAAAGAAGTCTAAAATTCTGTGCACACATTAGAGTCAACTGATAAAATTCTGACTTCCTAAAGCCATGTTGAGATTCCATTGTAGGTATGAAATATACTGTAGGTGGACATGTCCAGCAGTCATCAATTATATAATGAATGTGGATAATCAAAAGCTATGTAGATCTGTCCTAAAAAAAAGTGTAGGACTTCCACAACATTTTGTTTTTCCCCTCTACATGTATTCGGTGATACTATATCTACTTACAGAGAGTGTCTAATCACCGTGAAGAATCTTATAGGGCACACTCCTCTGGAATTCTGGGAAGAAGTATGCAAATGAGATCTTAACAAGCTCTTCATCTAATGCCACCAGATGTAAGGTAGCTATCCTATATGTCAATGTTCAACTTTTTAAACAGGCCTTGAAACATGTCTTGGATAATAACTAGGCCAACATCACATCTGCAGACAGCTGTTTCAGGGTGATTGTCCCTTTTCAGTGCAGAGTAGAGCATACTGGCTTAACTGGGTGAGAGGCCTAGGTAAGCATTCATATTATATCTCCTTATGGAGAGTTCCTAATCAGGGTGAGGAGTCTTATAGGCCTCTGGAATTATGGGAAGAGGGTATACAAATCAACTTTTAACAAGCTTCTAATGCCACCAGATGCAGGGTAGCTACAGTATACTATAAGCCAACATTCAACCTTTTAGACAATAACATGCACTGAGCTTTCCTATACTCTACATCAACAACCAGAACTGAAATACATAAAAAAGGAACCTGACACATTGACCCTGCAAACTGATCTGCGTTATAGAGCAGGAGGAGCGGAGCAGGCTGATATATAGTTGTTTGGGAAAAGACTCATTATAACTTGTATTTCACTCATTTAAATTTCTGCTCTTTCTGAGATTAGGAGTAAAGTGGATGGTCTTATCAGAGAACGACAGATCTCCTTGTATACATTTGCATATAGAGATAGCTGTCAATCACTAGGACTGCCCACTGGACTCCTAAGCATAGCTAGAACGGGGGCCTAAATAATTGAAATACTGTAGATGTTATCCTGAATCATTTCCCATAAAACTCTATATCAATCTGCTCAGCTCCTCATTAATATAACATGCTGCAGATCAAAGTGCATGCTTGATGTCACAGATTCCTTAAGTAAATCATTTTAGCAAGGTTTACAGGGGTTTAACTCATGGGCAATTGTTTATTTGGAACAAATGATCCAAATGATGGGATGAAATATGCAATTTCTAAGGTAAGGTAATTGGTGACAGCAATTATGTCTTAATTCATGTGTATTATGTGATTATATCATGGTTCATGGTACTTTACCATCTTTGCCTTGGGGGGCATAATACCTTGCTCCATCAGTTTTTGGTCACTATGAGTTATGTTTGGTACATAATGCCAGCCATTAGTGTCTATGAACATTGTATGGTATCTTATCCACACACAGTGTTCTTCCTATAACTGAGGACTGTTGCCGTCACCATGTTTTCTGGATCTAATAGGATTCCTATGACATTGCTGAGATGCTGAGATCAAGGTCATGAGACCTTTATGCTTCTGGTAACAAAATCTACTTTGTGGTAGTGAGTGACCAAATAAAATGATGCATCCCTAATATCCAGGGTAGTTCACACTTTAACCCTCTTCTTCTTTGTTTCTGTACTTCTTGATTACTATTCGTTCATAGGCCACCACTGAAAGGTGCAACATGATTGTATGAGGATCCTTCAGGTAATAGCCAACTCTGTGGTGGTCTCACCATATCAAAAGTCTCAGCCACTAATGGTCTATGTGTATATTGATTTTAATTTCTACTTTACCTCCTGAGTTGAGGAGCTTAAAGAGGTTGTGCAGTGCTTAGATATTGTTGACCTACTGTATCCTCAGGATAGCTAATCAATATCAGATCAGTGGCGGTCTGAAACCTGGCACCTTCACCGATCAGCTGTTTGAAGAGGTCGCTGCACTGTGTAATTACATTTTCCTCTTCCATACAGTACACTATGCTGCTATCTAGACTGCAAACGGGTAAGATTGAAAAGGGTGTGGCCTCTTCAATGGTTGGTATGATAGCCAAGTGTCAGACCCCCACCAATCTGATATTGATTACCTATCCTGAGGATAGGTCATCAATATCTAAGCACTGCCAAAATCCTTTAACTCTACTTGTATGGAAAGCCAAAAGGCTTAAGTTTGCCCTACATATTAGGCTGTGTTTACATCACATTTAACGTGTGCAAATAATTAAACTGATGATGCCATACAGTGGTATGTATGCTTTTGCAACCTCGTTTCACCAACTTGTATGTTAAATGTAGGGCAAAAACATGATTTGAACAGCTACTTAGATAAATGTTGGCCAAACCCACCAATTTTGGAGGACCTGTCAACCAGATGGTAGATATCAGGTGGGAGATGAGGAAAGGGCAGTTGGATTTCAATTGCCCAATCGTTTAGTTTTCGGGGAGATAGAACACAGCCAAAAGAGTCTGGCAGCAGATTTTTCCCCTCTTCACTTTCGGATAACCATCAGCCAGACATCATTCATCCTAAAGCTATCTAATGTGTATGACTACTCTTAACCTATAATCTCAACCACCAAGGGAACTGATTTCACCAATATTTGATGTCCCCATTATTTTCATATGACTTTGGCTCCTTATTATGACCATGAAATGTTTACAGATCTTTTCAGGGATATTTGATGGCCATGGAAATTTGTGCAGATTATTTTTTAAATTTTCTCTCTTTTTATTATAATTATTAATTAACCATTTTATTATGGTTACAATGTCAAAATATGTTATTTATAAAGAGATGTTGATAATGTATGGATCATAACGGCAACATTTGTTATTCTTTATGGAGAACGATTCCTGATTTTTTTTTTTATAAGTAAATTGTCTGCCCTGCAGTTTTATTGTATTTTTCCATTGCTTTGCATGGAATGACTTACGGGTTAATAAAATTTGTTATTAAATAACTGTTTAATGGTCATAAATCTGTCTCTTTGTAAATATGTAAATACATATTATAGTCCAATGTACTGTAGTAGGGAAACTGCTGGAGATTGTGTCTAGAATAATTCTTTTATCAGCTTTCATCATGTTTTTGGGTTCCGTTTGCAGTAAAAGGTTGGTTGGGATATCAATTTAAAGGGGTTAGCCACTCTCTGGGCTTGACAATAATATATCCTATGTTGACTTTCTGTGCTCTTTTCTATATTTCTTAAGCCTTGTCCCTTGTTGGGCTATCCACACAGGAGACCTGGCCATAAAATGGCCACTTATGCAGGGTCTTGTGACCAGGCAAAAATAACTCCAGACACATCACTCAGCCTTATACACTCAAATGCACCAAATCTGCCATATACATATAAAATGTTGAACGTTTAGGGCAGCTGTAGTGTATTTTAATGGAGAAGACTGGGTGATTTTCCTGTCACATCACATCACCTCCATCGGCAGCCTTTTTATGGACAGGACCTCAGTGTGGACAGCACACCAACATGAGAAAATACCTAATGAAATATAATAATATATAGTAATATAATGGTGCAGAATATCAACAAAACTAAGTGCCATATAGTGATTTTACAAACAAATTCACCAACAGCAGCTTAAAAGTGGTCAACCTCTGTAATTAAGCAGTAAGGGACTTATAGGAATGTATATTTTAAAAAAGGCAAGTTTTTTGTAGGACTGTCCAGGGAACTGGATGAAGATAGGGTTGGGTTTATGCAAACTTATGTTTTTATTAGGTTTGAGGGTCAATCATTGGTAGAAGGTGGTTACAAGTCCCATGAATTGGGATTCAAACATTGGTCAGTATGTAAATACTGCTGTAATCCAGTTCCTGAGTTGGCATTGTGCTTCTTCTTCTTTTCTGTACAGTTACGCTGGCCATGTACATTAATGGGATCATTTATCAAACTGGTGTAAAGTAGAACTGGCTCAGTTGCCCATAGCAACCAATCACATTTCACCTTTCATTTTCCAAAGGAGCTGTGAAAAATGAAAGGTGGAATCTGATGGGTTGCTATGGGCAACTGAGCCAGCTCTACTTTACACTAGTTTGATAAATGACCCCATTAATGTTTACTAGATGAACTTGCCAATTCCAACTGGAACGGCTGACCATCTAATGTGTAAAGGAGCTGCCCAACAAAGATGACAGATATTGGGGAATGTTGGATTTTAACTGCCCAATATGTTTGTTCTCAGGGAAATAAGCCACTGCTACAGGAGTTCGCCAGTGGCTTCCTTCCCTCTTCTTACTGAATGCCTGGCCGAGTGGTACAGATGTGAATGAGGTGATCAGGAGTGATAGCAGAATGAAAATTCGACCAACAGCTATCTTAAAGGGAACCTGTCATCTCTGAAACACAATCCAAATTAGGATAAGCGGTGTATTGTGTAAGTGATGTCAAGTCCGGTTATGTAATTTTTATCTTCATACTCACTTCCATTCCGACGCTGTGCTCCCAAAAACCTGCAGTAAAATGCACTCAGTGGACTCCAGTGCTCACTGACATAATGGAGAGGACTCAAAGAAGATTCCTCTCAATGCATTTTACTGCTGGTTTGTGGGAGCACAGCGTCGGAATGGAAGCGAGTATGAAGATAAAACGGATTCAGCATCACTTACACCATACAATACTTACTCTAGTTCAGGGGTTTTTTTTTAGATGACAGGTTCCCTTTAAGTGTGTACCCAGCCTTACTTCTACGGTAACACTGTGTATTTTAAAAGAACACTTCAGCCAAAAATGGTACAGTATACTATACTATGCCTAATGCAAGCTTGATGTGTGACACATGGAATAAAACTTTGCTATTCTTTGCATCCTTGTGTCCTCCACCACCCACTCAGGTCCTGTGCATCGCACAGAGTGTTCTTTTAAGGTCTAATGCTGGCTACACACAAGATAACTGTTGGCTGCACACTTGTTTGGCTGGCAGCTATTTCTCCCCACTCCACCCCCATACACATTCATGCTTAGCTAAGGAGTAAAATTGGGATTTTTGCCAATATACATCAAATGATCAAATGTGTGTGGCCAGCTTCAGCACCCTGGGTGTCCATAAAGACTGATGCATGGATATGACTCAGTAAACAATCTACATCTATACAAAGAAGTCAAATACATTTAGATCTCACCTGAAGGACCAAATTCCAGCAGTACCTATGTTAAAAAGATAAACAAAACCTCTGAAGAGTTTAATGTCCAATGCACCCGATCGTATTTTTGGTCTGTATCCGATCTGCATTTTTTGAGGACTTATTCATTTCAAAGGGACCGCAAAAAAGATAGAACAGGTCTTATTCTTGCTCTTTTTGCGATTAAGAATAGGCATTTTTAACATAGGGCGGGACCAGTGGAACAGGAAAATACGTAACACACGTGGCCATTACCCACAGTCTGCAAAATCAATACAGTCATGTGCATGGGACTAACTCGTGCTCCCTGTCTATGGTCAACAAAAACAAACATGGTAGGACATTACACCTCAATTATGTGTTTCTTGCACATAAATGTGATAACATATTCAGTACCACCATTTATCCCTGTCCCCTCAATGTGTCTAGTTCCAATTGAAGTTCTTCCTAGGGTAAAACCACTGCGTATGTTGCGTCTCGGGTTATGGTGTAGGTTATGCTTACAGGCCTTGGAAAACAGTTCCTAGGCAAAGACAACAGAGATAACATCTTAATCTAGTTTAGTCATGACACATCATACCACAACCTACCTTGTAGAGGCAACCTATTTATTAAACGTGACTGTGAAAATTTACTTTGTGACATTAAAGGACAGACTGGTAACTGCTGGGGTGATAAATGTCATCTAAATAGACAGAGTTAACAGACTGCACAAGACACAAGATCTGAGAATAGCTATGTGAGTCTTCCTCTTAGATGTCAACACTTCAAAAGCTTCACATCAGCAGGAACAGCAGAGAGATGAGTGGAGTCTTGTCTCACATCTGGAGGTGGAATGTATGACTATGAACATCTCTTATCTCATAAAACAAAGTGCACACAACCAGGTGTGGGGGTTTTAAAGTTTCGTCTCCTGATGGGGATGTGTGTCCATGGAGGACCATTCACACACAGGCTTTTTACTTATATGATGTCAGTTAAATAACTGATAAAATTTATCAAAAGAAGTAAAGAGGTTAACATAATCATTACATTGCAGTATGAATAAAATATCTCTATATCGTGGCCTCCCTGCTTCAAGTCAAGATAACCACGCCAAATACTGGGATTGCGGAGAATTTGCCTCACCGGAGCCCATACATTTTAATGCTGTACAGAGATGGATCTCCATACAGCATTAAAACAAAGTTTTGAGCGAAGTGACTTCAGATCTAGGATCCAAAGCTCTCTTCGCTCATCTCTATTTATCACCATCAAGGGCACCCCGAACCACCATCACGCAGGTGAACTCCAGAACCAGGATGTGCCCCAAGGGAGTAAAAGGTCCACCGTTCCTATCACTGCATGGCCCAGGGAGTGTCCAAACTGTGAGTACAACTACTCCCATCCTCCTCGCCATCAACTGCAGCTCCCTGCATTCATGCTTTCTATATATTACTCTGTGTGTGTCTGGGTGAAGTATATGCACCAGACTCGCATCACAAAGTATTGAACAGAAGCCAATAACTCTGTTGGGAGATTTATAGGGGATTTTTATGGGGGAGTTGTTTTGGGTTCTTTCCCAGTCAGGCAAACAAAGAGAGGTGTGTGCATTACCTTCATAAATGTTTTATAAGATGTCAGAGTCGCTCAGTTTGGAGGATGAATATTCTTTATCTCAGAATCTCAGAGTTGTAATGGACAGATTGACTTGATATGGAACTGTTCAGGTAGCAGTTTAAGACACCCAGAAGAAATAAAAAGAATTTTAAAAATCTTATTTTACATAAAAATATCACTAAACTACACCTCAATTAAATAAAACATTAACACTGTACATGCAGTTGCTAAGTTTGGGGTGACCCCAAGACTACGATGGGTCCCCCAGACACCGTCAAGGTGTTACCACATTTTCCTGGTCTCTGCAAGGGATGGTAAGGCTTGGTGCACCCCAACAGGAAACAAGTCTATAGAGTCAGGGTCTGCAGTAAACCAGTGTGTCTCTTTACTGGAGGGATTCTGGTGCAAAACAAAACAGGCAAAGCATAAGGCTAGCTTCTCCAGTCTTCTCTCTCGCTGGCAGAAGAAGGGTTTGATGCTGTGGAAAGGCCTGAGCTAGCTGTTCTTCTAACTCTCAGAAGGCTGGTATCCTGGTCAAAGGCTGGTGATCCAGGGTCTGTGGCAGAGTATCCCCATCTCAGTGTCTTCTTCTGGTCACTCCCTAACTGCTCTCCTTATGTATAATTTCTGGATGAACTACAACCTTTTAGTGGAAGGTGTGGAGTGGAGAAATTTAGCACAAACAGATACATTGTTATACTTTCCATCTGTCATAGACTTACATTTTGAGCTTCAATGATACTCAATGGCAATGACACAGCAGTTTTTCTGGACACAAACAGGTTTTCAGACATAACAATAGAGCTAAACCAGACATTCAAAAGGCCAGTCTGTCTGGTTTTGAGGGTAAACAAGTCTGGCTATTTCCCTCCAAAACATGCTCTTCTTTAAACCCTATGGCAGCTATGGAAAATTACCAGCTTCTTATTCAAAGTCCCAAAAGTCTCTCAGTAATCATTATCCATTTCCACATTGCCATGAAAGCATAGTGCAAATGAACAGGATATTTATCACAACATATAAAATTCAGTTACACAGTATTAAACAGTGCAAGTTAACCCTTTCAAGTGAAATAAAGTAAGAAGTTTATACATTTGCATAGGGGAAATGTCCACAACTGTCCAGACTTCAAAGTACCCCTGCTCCAGGGCACTACATGCACAATGCATCCTGTCGGGTATGTATATCATGGGAATGTAGCTCCCTGCTAACCTAAAGTGGTAGGTCACTAGGTTTCTAGCCATCTTGACACATTCTCTTAAAGGGTTTTTCCGCTTTTCACTATTGATGACCTATCCTCAGGATAGGTCATCAATATGACGTCCCCATTCACTTCTATGGCATGGCTCTGACTGTTCAAGTGAATAATACAGAGCTGTCCCATAGAAGTGAATGGGGATGCCATACTTGTAATTAAACCTGCTCACCACTGCAATTGCTGCGGAGAGCAGGTAAATAAAGAAGAGAAGACAATGCTCATAAGATTATAAAAACAGCAATTTTAACATCATTTTGCAGAATTTATTTACAGCGTTCACTGTGCGGTAACAATAACATAACTTTATAATGTGGGTACAATGATGATAATGCCACATTTTTTTACTATTTTTTCTCTCCTCCTGCAGTCTGTCAGCTCTTCAACTGCTCCCCTTCTCCTCCAGACTGAAAGGGAGGGGGGGTGGCAGCTTTAGCTGTTCATATCTCTGGTTTGGTACCAGCTAGGGATATGGGCTTTGTATTGCTTGAAAGCTTTCAAACAATACCAGAATGACAGCATTATCTTCAGTACATGGGAAGATATCACTGTTAGAAATCGGGATGCAGTGAATGCAGCTGAAAGTGAAAGTAAAAGCAGATTTTACAAGCGATTATTCCCAACTCGAATTGTAACAGTGATATGTCCAGGTAGCCTTATGGTGACTGGTATAGTTCTGGTGTGAGAAGGAGAATTGAATTTCTGATCTTATCTGTGACTTATTCTGATCTTATCTCTGATCTTATTTCTGATCTTATTCTTGTTGGCAGAACATAATTTGGCATAGCTCATAGCTGGCAGTGTTTTGTATTTAGTTGCTGATCTACCTACTGTAAGGAGGCACCCAATTTATTAAGGTGTGTACGCCTCTTAATAAATCAGGTGCACCTAACTCCAGTGGGCTTCTTTGTAATTGGCATAGGAAACATCAGCCTATGTTCACACAAAGGACTTGACTGGACTGGAATACTCTGTGATTTACCACGTTGTTTTAGTGCAGTTTTTGAGGCTTTTTTTGGCTTCCCATACAGTTCAATTGGTGAATAAGCGCATATTCCACTCCAAGATAGAGCATGCTAAAAAAGCAAGTTCTGCTTCCCATTGAAATGAATGGGAGACTTTTTAGGGGCGGTTTTTGGTGCAGATTCTACATGAAAAAACGCTTGAAAAACAGAGGCAAAAAAGTTGCATGAATGGGTCCCATGGTGTTTAGTAGATATTTTGCAATGTGGTTTTCAGTTAATGGGGGATTTGGGAAGGAAAGCTGATGGCTATCAGTTGGCCGTCAGCTATCTAAATTGTATGGAGAAAAATGGGGGACACTAAAGTGCCTAGGGCAGTATGAACTCTAAATATGGCCTTGGACAAGCCAGATACAGTAACTCCAGTAGTTTGTTCCTCTGCTAGAACAGACTACTGCACTTACAAAACAGAGATGTCAACAGACTACTGCACTTACAAAACAGAGATGTGAACAAACACTAATACTGCTTACAAGGAGTTCAATTTCATAGGCCAGACCCAAAAGAGAGACAATATAATAAGATGAGGGACTTGAGCATTTAGTTAAGACGGTAGATATGAAATATGGGTCTTTTTGGTTGGTGAAGCAAAAATCATGGAAAAAAACTATAAACAGTCCATTAAGAGTCTATAATAAAGTAAGGGGCAGATGGCAGTTAAAGATATTGGATCACCTTTAAATCCAGTGTAATGCTGGGAATTTTACAGAACAATAGTTTATCTAGCAGTTGAGGATGTAGTCAGAGTAACCAAGGTGACCACCTTTCAACAGTGAATGCGTTCCCCTGAGGGCCAGGATGACAGAGGTCGCTTGTAGCAGGTGATCTCTAGTTGTCTACTGATGACAAAAATCTATCTCTAGGTTAAGGTATACATATGGTAAACATATGGGGTCTAGATATACCCTACAAAACTAGCAAGAAGGGAAAGGGCATTTATGTTATAGCACTGCCCATAAAATATAATAGTTCTGGTAATGTATAAATAAATAAGAGAACACAAAACATATACTACTTGGTTAGATAATCAATTTTTAATTCAGTGGGTAAAGAACAGGTGGATTTGAAGTTTGTGGACCTCAAATTAGGCTGATCACAAATGCTTTAGGAATAAACTACTCTCTTCCAGTATAACATTCAAAGCTTTTTGTCAAAATAAGTTTTCGTAGCTGGACAACCCCTTTAAATTTATTATCATAGGAGGTCATTTATTAAGACCTGCGTATTTCAGCTTCATAAATGACCTTCATAATCTATTGAAGATCAGTCTAAAATAGGTCACCACCAGCATCAGGTGGCTTCGAAGGGAGTTACCAGGAAATGCACTGTTAAATCAGGAACAATGACTTGCAAGGCTAGCTTAGCCGAATGTAATGATACCTTTCACTTGGTGATCCGTTGCTTCATTCTGAAGACATATTTTTAATCCATTTGCAAATTCAGGGTCACCTTCTAACTATTTGTAAACTACTGGGTAAAGAATTGGTGGATGTGGAGTTTGTGGACCTCAAATTAAGGTGATCAAAAATGTTGTAGACATTCGCTGCTTTCATCTTCCAGAGATTATTGGGGTCCCGCCATGAAAAATGATTTTGAAAAAATCCTAGCATGTTTTAAAACAAAAAAGACACGTTTGTGTTGAGAGGGAACATTGAGAGACCAAGGAAGCATCAGTACTAATGCAGCATGGGATTGGTAAGGTGAGTATGACTTCTTTTGCTATTTTATGACATTCAAAGTTTTTTGCTTCATTCTGGAGAAGTATTTTTAATCCATTTGCAAATTAGCAGTTAAGTGCACTGACGGCGGGTCCTAAACACTCTTGCTCCTCCTGCTTCCTCTGCTTGCCTCTCCCTCTCCTTTTCGAATGACAGGGCTAGGTTCCTGGTTTTGTCAGTCAAGAAGGAAAGGGATGTGTTGACACAGGAATCAGGCAGAGCAGGGGTGCACAAAGTGGCTAGGGCCTGCCTCCAGTGCACTTAACTGCTTATTTGGATTAGGCCTTGTTCACACGGCAGTTATTTGATCAGTTATTTCCATCACTTTTTGTGAGCCAAAACCAGGAGTGGAAGCTACACAGAGATAAGGTAATGAAAAGATTTGCACCTGTTCTGTGTTTTTGACCCGCACCTGGTTTTGGCTCACAATAACTGATGGAAAAAACTGATCAAATAACTTACGTGTTAACAAGGCATTTTAAAGTACTTTTTCTCCAGAATGATGCAAAAAATCCCTAAGTGAAAGGTATCATTACATTCAGCTTAGCTAGCCCTACAAGGCATTGTGTCAAGCTTACCAGTGAATTTCAAGGTGACAGATTCTTTTTAAAATTGCCTCCTTGAAGGGTTTGTCCACATTGGACAATCATTTTTATTACAAGACCTCCCAGATGATAAGCTGATCAAATGACGTCCAACTTCTGATAAACCCAGTGATTACAAAGAAACCCTCAACAATTTCTCGATTCGGCCAATGAAAGGACCATCCAGAGGGAGAAAACCTGCTCTCCGGTTTATACATGAGGTCCTTAATTCAAGTCCCCCTCCCTCTCCCAAATTAATTAGAATTTCCTAACAAGGTACTTAAAAGCCTTTCTTGATATTTTGTGGCCATAAGCCATGCCCCGTTATTGGGCAAATCTTCTGTGCTGTCCGCATACAGGTCCTGTCCATAAGATGGCCGCTGATGGAGGGTCATGTGATCAGACACATCATTCAGCCTCCTCCATTAAGAGACACTGCGTCTGCACTAAACTCCCAACAGTGCAAGTACCGGTGGCAGGTGCAGTGTATGTGAATGGAGGAGACATCACATGGAGGTGATTCATCTGGTCACAAGACCCTCCATCAGCAGCTATTTTATATACACGACCTCTGTGGACAGCACAAGAGACTTGGCCAACAAGGTGACATACTTTATGAAATATAAAATAATCAGGCTATATTAATAAGTGCCATACAGTTGTCTTACATACACATTGGCCAACAGTTACCAGAAAGTGACCAACCCCTTTAAGGATCGTCCATGCCAATTAATCATTCTCATTAAGAAAACTTTTCTAACACCAACATGCAAAATCGAAGAACAAGAGAACAATGGTTGGTGGCCAGCCCTGAGGTTGTATGCACTCAACATGTGCATTCATTTTTTAAAGGTAATCTAAGCCTCTACAGTTATTATTATTATTTATTATTAAAGCGCCATTCGTTCCATATGAAAATATGATAAGGGGTGCACATACATAATACAGACAATTGCACTAAGTATGAACAAGACGAGTTACAAACTGGTAGAGAAGGAAAGAGGACCCTGCTTTCGAGGGCTTACAATCTCTATTACAGGGGCATACACAGAAATCATTGGGCCCCATAGCAAGAATCTGAATGGGGCCCCTAACCCCGCCCACTACCTCGGCCCATCCCACATGCTACCCTGGCTCCTCCCATGCCACACCCCCATTTGCCAATAAAGAAATGTATACATGAGCTACTGATTTATTTATTTATTTTTTTAAATTAAGGAGACGTTAACTGAATGGGGGCAGCCACAAGGATGGATTATACTGTATATTGTACAGCATGGTGTACGGATTATACTGATAATTATACAGCATGGTGTACGGATTATACTTTATATTATACAGCATGGTGTACGGATTATACTGTGTATTATACAGCATGGTGTACGGATTATACCAGGGGCGTACACAGAAATCATTGGGCCCCATAGCAAGGATCTGAATGGGGCCCCTAACCCCGCCCACTACCTCGGCCCATCCCACATGCTACCCTGGCTCCTCCCATGCCACACCCCCATTTGCCAATAAAGAAATGTATACATGAGCTACTGATTTATTTATTTATTTTTTTAAATTAAGGAGACGTTAACTGAATGGTGGCAGCCACAAGGATGGATTATACTGTATATTGTACAGCATGGTGTACGGATTATACTTTATATTATACAGCATGGTGTACGGATTATACTGTGTATTATACAGCATGGTGTACGGATTATACTGTGTATTATACAGCATGGTGTACGGATTATACTGTGTATTATACAGCATGGTGTATGGATTATACTGTATATTATACAGCATGGTGTACAGATTATACTTTATATTATACAGCATGGTGTACGGATTATACTTTATATTATGCAGCATGGTGTACAGATTATACTGTATATTATACAGCATGGTGTACGGATTATACTGTGTATTATACAGCATGGTGTACGGATTATACTGTATATTATACAGCATGGTGTACGGATTATACTGTATACTATACAGCATGGTGTAGGGATTATACTGTATACTATACAGCATGGTGTACGGATTATACTGTATATTATACAGCATGGTGTAGGGATTATACTGTGTATTATACAGCATGGTGTACGGATTATACTGTATATTATACAGCATGGTGTACGGATTATACTGTATACTATACAGCATGGTGTAGGGATTATACTGTATACTATACAGCATGGTGTACGGATTATACTGTATATTATACAGCATGGTGTAGGGATTATACTGTGTATTATACAGCATGGTGTAGGGATTATACTGTATACTATACAGCATGGTGTACGGATTATATTGTGTATTATACAGCATGGTGTACGGATTATACTGTGTATTATACAGCATGGTGTATGGATTATACTGTATACTATACAACATGGAGTACGGATTATACTGTGCATTATACAGCATAGTGTATGGATTATACTGTATATTATACAGCATGGTGTACGGATTATACTGTGTATTATACAGCATGGTGTATGGATTATACTGTATATTATACAGCATGGTGTACAGATTATACTGTATACTATACAGCATGGTGTACGGATTATACTGTATACTATACAGCATGATGTACGGATTATACTGTGTATTACACAGTATGGTGTATGGATTATACTGTATATTATACAGTATGGTGTATGGATTATACTGTACATTGTATAGCATGGTACAGGGATTATAATATATACTGTACAACAAATGCATGGCGGTTACATCATGCTGGACAATATAACCCCTGCGCCACGCTGTACAATATACAGTACATACAGTGTATGCATATACCCACACACATACATACACACACATACATACACACACATACATACACACACACACATACATACATGAAACACATAAAAACTTACAGTTACTTGTCCTGATGCCACTCTGGAGGGGGCTGGGCCTTGGTCTTCTTCTTTCCCCTCTTGCCGCGCTGCACAGGTCCTTCCCTGTCCAGGAGCAGCAGCGCGGCATGAGGAAGGAGGCGGGGCCACCTGGGAGCGCACAGGAGCGATCTCAGGACGTTAGGGTAAAAGTTGCGGCGGTGAGGGGGCCAGGAGAGGCCCGGAGCGCAGGGAAGGGACGCATTTTAATGATGCAGAGTAGGGGGCGGGGCCTCCCATGCGCTCGTGGCCCCCCTGTGCCGCGGGCCTCATGGCAGTGGCATGGTCTGCCTATATGGGCGGAGTCTATTGTGAATCCAAGAGATATTACACGTACAACATGTAGCACACAGTACACAATAAATTTCAAACTTCAGTATTTAGCATGAAAAGTGATACTCAAAGAGAATTTGCTCCATAAGTGATAGAGTTAATAAGTAGCGTGTCTTGGTGAAGGGTGTTTCCTCCACACACCTATAGCAAGTTCTATTAATATACTGCAGCAGGAAAGATTCCAAAAACTTATCCTAAACTCCTCCGTTCAGTTTACATCACAGTGTGGAACCAGATCACAGATTAGGAGAATGAGAACGGCTATATCTGGAGGCTGTTTTGTGTACAGGATTTATATTATATAGGACTGATGTGATCTGGCTACTTAGGCGTTTTGCGCAAGGTCTCATATTACTCAAAAATATTCACCAATGTTGCAAACATCCTCCCACAGATATTCCGTCCTGATTTATTAAGGTCTCCATTGGTAAACACAGGGGTGTAGTTATAGGGGAAGCGGCTGCTTTGGGGGCCCAGACCCACAAGGGGCCCCCTCAGGAGGAAGACTAAAAGATTTTATTGTCAGAACCCCCTCAACAATATTATACAATGCCATTATATATGCCATTATACACTGTAGGAAGTGGACTGCCGGGCCTTGTCTGAGAGCTCAGTCTTGACTAGCCACAGGAGAGGGGATTGAGAAGAAGTTGCTGGGGGGATGGGGTGGGGCCCATTCAAAAATTTTCTGTGGGACTCGATCAGTTGTAGTTATGCCACTGGGCATACCGTACATCCCCCTTACATACGACATCAATGATCCTTGTATAAGTTTGTGATGACTCCTGCCCCAAGAATGCAACTGAGGGAGCTGACTAGCCATTAAAATTACCATTAGAATACAAAGCTAATGTAAAATGAAGAAACAGTTTACAAAACGTCAAGGTTTATAGAGGAATACTTGAAAGACACCTTTTGTTTATACTGCCTTTGCAGGTCTACAGGTTCCTCCACCAACCTGGCCCATCATGGCCTATTATTAAATAAGCACACCAGCTCTGACATATGAACTTTCCGCACTATAAAACACTAAAATACTGCTATGATGCGTTCACTATATGACTATGCATTATTTATGCACTATTGTAAGAATGCTCTTGATTTGTAAATGTATTTATTTCCACTAAATACTGTATGTACATTACTATTCTTACACTATGTGGGAATATTTTATGAGCATTCTATAGCAGTATTATATACGGGGTCAGTATTACTCTCTATTTTCCTAATCAACAATATAAGGCGCCTCCACGTTTGCCTAGAGGCCTCCACACTATACACTATACACTATATACTGTATTAGGGAGCTACATGAATATTTCCTGATATGTCTATCATTAGACTGCTTACTATACAAAATGCTTAACTAGTCTTTTAATAGTTTATCTAGATAAAGAGAAAAACACCCACTAACCAATTTGTCTTGGACGAGAGTAATTAGAGGACTAGAGAAAGCAATGCAGTTGTGAACAGATGTTGTTGATGTCATAAATTGCAGGGTTCCACATAGAACAGACTGTGCTGAGATTGACCCCAGTTTTATTCCCATCAGACATGGATAATAGAGGGTTACAAGCCGAGTGGCGTCAGGTCCAACCTGTAGATAAGTAGGTTATGTACTGCCTGAGCTTGTGACATCACATGGTCGGCAACCACCTGATGGTATAACATGTTAGTCCTGTCCTGCAAGCTTGCGGCAAGATCATCACTAGGAAACAACCCGCATTACTGAACAAGGACATCATTTGTTTAGGAGTCTGTTGATCCCTTTGAGGTATACTGGCTTTTCCACATAAATGCCAGCATAGGCACAGATCAATGCAGACTCACAGCACTGCCAACAAAGTTAGCTCCCACAACTTTTCTGTGTCAGCAATGGCTGGGGGTTTGTTGTTCTAGGTCATGTTTCCACAAACTGCCCAACTAAGATGTCCAAAACAAGGAAGCTTAAAAAAGAAAAACTTCCCATAAACTAAAAAAATGTGAAGTGGTTTAGGAGAGAACAGAGATGGTCATGCCTATGTAGATAGCAATCAGAAGAGGGAAACCCCATTCCTTTTTACTTCTATTGGGCTCATGTGATTGCCAAAGGAAACTCCTGGAAGGAGAAGAGATGTGGGATTGAAGTTCATTTTATGCACCAGAAGAGATGATTCTGAGAACAGAATCATTAATAAAGTCTAATAGTTTACAGTCCACAATAGACCCTTGGGGTTAGAGATTAGTTCCAAAATCATCTCCTAATGAGGTTATCTGCTGCTGGATTATTGGAACCCATTATTGCATTTGATCCTGGGCCCACTGGAGAATCTTCTAGCATTCTGATGTGCTAGTCTCAGAGCAGCACCATCACCATGGGACCTCCAACAACAAGTGACTCCAACTGTGGTATTATAGATGTACAGTATGTGTGAACTGTATGGCACTATTTCATAGATACGGTTCAGTAGCATTTTATGGACAGTCTATTATATTGAGTTGTTACAAAAGTGTTTACCTTCTGTGTCACCCCCATCTCCTCGTAGATTGTAAGCTCTTGTGAGCAGGGTCCTCATTCCTCTTGTTGTAATTATTGATTTGTCTTTGTTGCTCTGTTATTTATGACTTTTTGTACATGAACCCCCTGATTGTAAAGCATTGCGGAATATGTTCATGCTATATAAATAAAGATTATTAATATTACAGTATAAGATTATTATTAAACAGCAATTGGCAGAATTACGGTACTCTCAGTTCACTGCGTTACCAAAATTGAGAGGGGGTGCAGACCTTGTTCCAGCCCTGGAATGAGGTATGATGCCCTGATGACTTTTGACATTATCTATAAACCTAATAGGGAAAGACGTGTCAGATATATTCTGACTGATGCTGCTATGTATCCTTAGTGATTCTACTGCCTACTAGACACTTCTTGCCCAGGCTCCATACATGGTCATCTACACAAGCCATTTATCATGGTGTCACTAATTGGCAATTTTAGGGGGTAGCATTTATTGTATATGTGTGTTCATCTTTAGCCAAGCAAATCAAAATAAGAGAATCAATCTCCAATCTTTACAGCTTGATCATTGTAGCATGTCAGCTGGAGAACATGGCACATGTGAGACTAGCCCTTTAACAGAGACACGGCACAGTAAACAAGAGTATTTGTAAGATGCTCAGGATAATTTAGTGGACATCATGAATTCTTAATATACTGTAGAATATTCTGGGCAATAATGTGATAAGTTGCTTGCTGCTCATTGTTATGATGCTATGTCTTATTGGCCAATGTTCTGAATGTGACTTAGTCAATGTGTCATCTGCTAGTGAGAATAAAGCAACATCATAAAGTCTAGGCCTTTTAACCTGTGTCCACACACTGCATATACAACCCTCTGAATTAGGGATAAGAGGGTTGTACAGTCCATTTGACATTAAGAAGAATATGTAGCCAGAACATATGGGACACCTTCAGCAAAGATCACACTGGGTCCCCAATTATGGTGGAAAGTTTTGTCAGCCAGAATAGAAGGGCTTGGTGTTTGTTTCATCCTTTCATTGACCCTTGGTCCAATTCCTAAAACTCCCGTAAGCTAACAGTGTCCCACTGGTTATTCAGTACACATTAGAAAAGGGATTGGTTCATCCAGTGTTGGGCCCTCTCTCACCATGGGCCAGATAGAAGTTACATGGTCTACCCTAATAGTATCTATGTCCTTGTTGGTAACCTTTTCTATCAATTTCTCCATGATGTGAACTGAAAGGTTTTCCTCACAGTGCGAAATCTAGCTGCTTAACTGAAGTGAATACAGTGCAGTGTCAGACTGGCCCACCAGAGTACCAGAGAATTCTCTGGTGGTCCCAGGCTCTTATACTATAGTTGACCCTAAAGGTGCAGATGAAAAATCCAATTTGGAGCTGCTTTTGGAGACAATCACTTGCCACTAGGGTCTATTTCTTTGATTCAAAACCTATAAAACATTATTGAGGATATAGTTGTGCCTCAACAATAATTTCCTCTGGTGGGCCCCAGGAACCCCAGTTGGACCTTGATACAGTTTAACCCTCCCAAAACACTAGTATGGTGGGCTCCTAAGCACTAAAGTACATCAGCTTCAGTCCATGCACCTACTATTAAGTGAGCAATCCTCCAAGAGCAATCCTGCAGTAGAAATGCACCCAAATAGGCTAGACTCTATCAGTCCTACAAATAAAAATGCAAATGAGAAATGTCCTGATCCCTTTCAACTGATGTTTTACCCATAGGAAGATTGTTTTTGTTTATTTGCATTTAGATGAAGTTTTTTAAGAAAAATCATTAATGTCTGACTCAGCTAGACGCATCAGTGAAGCAATCTCAGTCTCTGGGACGCATCCTGACTCATGAGGGAAGTTTTCCTTATAGCAAAAACATGTACGCCTCAGAAATTTTCCCTTTCTCGATCATCCATAATATAATGACCTATATACTACACCAGTCACATGGGTATTTACTTCATCCATCTGTACGTTGGCATGGTTTTTCTTATGGGTTCCTGAATGTTTGAAATTATGGCAGTATATGTCTTTGGCTGGGTTCATATCACGTTTTTCCCTATCCTTTTAAAATATACAGAAAACGTATGCCCCAGACTGATGCCATACAGTGCCATCCGTTCACCATAAAGTTCCATTGTAAAAAGGAATGTATACTTTTTTTTACCGGCCACTGCAGGATACAAGAACATGGTGAGCTGCGTTTTTGCATTCTTTTTTTTAACCAGCCTTTATGGTAACAAGGTGTAGATAGTGGCGCTGGTGAGACACGTGCTCCAAGCGCTAGGTAGAAGCCACTTTGCATTGGCCAGGGTATTTTTATACAGGGCTAGCGGAACAAACTTAAAGGTAATGTCCAAGTGATGCCTTATCCTCAGGATATTCCATTTTGACCCCTTTTTTTCCTATAAACCATACCATATAGTATCCACCAACAAAACTAACAACCGTGCCCCCAACTATGCCAGTTACAGTCAGTACCATTCACACTGCCTCTCCAACTGCTCCCAGTGACTATTTACAATGTCTCCTGGTAATGCTATCCATAGTCTCCCCTAGTCAAGATGTTTCTCTGCCCTATGCTCTAGTTCTAACAATGCTGGCTGCTGGATTTTAGTGCATCCCTCCTATAATACTCCCAAACAGTGCGCATATGCCGCATAGACCACTGCATGCAAGTGATGGTGTAAACATAGCCACAGATATATACAGTACAGACCAAAAGTTTGGACACACCTTCTGATTCAAAAAGTTTTCTGTATTTTCATGACTATGAAAATTGTAGATTCACACTGAAGGCATCAAAACTATGAATTAACACATGTGGAATTATATACTTAACAAAAAAGTGTGAAACAACTGAAAATATGTCTTATATTCTAGGTTCTTCAAAGTAGCCACCTTTTGCTTTGATTACTGCTTTGCACACTCTTGGCATTCTCTTGATGAGCTTCAAGAGGTAGTCACCTGAAATGGTTTTCACTTCACAGGTGTGTCCTGTCAGGTTTAATAAGTGGGATTTCTTGCCTTATAAATGGGGTTGACTAGAACTAGAGATGAGCGAGCACTAAAATGCTCGGGTGCTCGTTATTCGAGTCGAACTTTTCCCGATGCTCGGGTGCTCGTTTCGAGTAACGAACCCCATTGAAGTCAATGGGAGACTCGAGCATTTTTTGCAGGGGACCAAGGCTCTGCCTAGGGAAGGCTGGGTGAAAACCTGGAAACCTCAGAAAATGATGGAAACACCACGGAAATGGACAGGAAACAGCAGGGGCAGCATGCATGGATGGAGCATGCAGAGGAGTGCCCCCTGGGCTAGCGTGTGTGGTGGTGACAACAGCCGGAATGGATTTGGAAAAACTGTCGCATCAACCGGTATGGTATCGATTCTTCTCAGTTTAATACCGTATACGTCCCCTCTCTTGGGACCTTATATTTCATGGATTTTTCGACCACGGAAAACGGAAAAAGAGCTTGCTCTGGCCAGGGGAGTGTCTTTCCCACTGCAGCTAAGGGAACATGTCCATGCTCTGCCTATCACAGGTCAGGAGGCAAATAAAAGAAGAACCAAAAAAAAAATCTGTACAATATCTAAGACGTCCCCTATCCGGGTAAATTGTTTGGAGAGAGGGCCTGTAGGTGGGGGGCAGGCTGGGGGGAAGGAGGTTTCGCTGGAAGAGCCAGAGGAGTGCCCCCTGGGTTAGCGTGTGTGGTGGTGACAACAGCCGGAATGGATTTGGAAAAACTCTAGCATCAACCGGTATGGTATCGATTCTTCTCAGTTTAATATCGTATACGTCCCCTATCTTGAGACCCTATATTTCATGGATTTTTCGACCACGGAAAACGGAAAAAGAGCTTGCTCTGGCCAGGGGAGTGTCTTTCCCACTGCAGCTAAGGGGACGTGTCCATGCTCTGCCTATCACAGGTCAGGAGGCAATTAAAAGAAGAACAAAAAAAAACATCAGTACAATATCTAAGACGTCCCCTATCCGGGTAAATTGTTTGGAGAGAGGGCCTGTAGGTGGGGGGCAGGCTGGGGGAAGGAGGTTTCGCTGGAAGAGCCAGAGGAGTGCCCCCTGGACTAGCGTGTGTGGTGGTGACAACAGCCGGATGTATTTAGAATGACGACGCAGGACCCCAACTTAAAAATTTAGCATCAACCGGTACAGTCGTAAATTATGAGATTGATCAAGTGTGGTATGTCTTCTATGTATACTACTCAGTTTAATACCGTATATGGCAGCTAGCTGGAAAAATAGTTTGGAGAGAGAGAAAGATAGGACAAAGACGTAAATTCTTTGGAGAGAGGGCCTCTAGGTGGGGGGGGGGGGCAGGCTGGGGGGAAGGAGGTTTCGCTGGAAGAGCCAGAGGAGTGCCCCCTGGGCTAGCGTGAGTGGTGGTGACAACAGCCGGAATAGATTTGGAAAAACTCTAGCATCAACCGGTATGGTATCGATTCTTCTCAGTTTAATACCGTATACGTCCCCTATCTTGGGACCCTATATTTCATGGATTTTTCGACCACGGAAAACGGAAAAAGAGCTTGCTCTGGCCAGGGGAGTGTCTTTCCCACTGCAGCTAAGGGGACGTGTCCATGCTCTGCCTATCACAGGTCAGGAGGCAATTAAAAGAAGAACAAAAAAAAACATCAGTACAATATCTAAGACGTCCCCTATCCGGGTAAATTGTTTGGAGAGAGGGCCTGTAGGTGGGGGGCAGGCTGGGTAGGAAGGAGGTTTCGCTGGAAGAGCCAGAGGAGTGCCCCCTGGGCTAGCGTGTGTGGTGGTGACAACAGCTGGATGTATTTAGAATGACGACGCAGGACCCCAACTTAAAAATTTAGCATCAACCGGTACAATTGTCAATTATGAGCTACATCAAGTGTGGCATGACTTTTAAATGGATATTGCATGTGGTCACGTACTCCCTGGAACCCCATAGTCACCCCTTCCCTGATGTGCTAGCCCAGAACATTCTCTGCCCCAATTCGCAAGACCTTTTGCTGTTTCCGTGTGCTGACAGTGGGGATTTACCAGTGTTGTCTGAGGAGGTGGTGGACAATGGCGAGACACAAGTGTCGGGGGGTGAGGTAGTTGTATGGGAAGCAAGTTACAGTGGGGACTCCTCGGGGGGACTTTCTCATGATGGGACAGATTCAACTTGGGTGGATCAGGCACAGGAACAGATCAATTTTTTTTTGTGTTTGTTTAACTTTTATTTAGCAAAAATAACCAGAGATATTTATTCGTTATCTTCTCTGCGCAGTCTGGCGTTGGGGTTCGTCACTTTGATGGCGAGCTGTGCCGCTCTCTCCACAATGGTCTTTAGGTTCTTAGATGGAGACGTTGTCGGCGATTTCAGCACAGAAGGACTTGTTGCTCATCAACAGAACCTGGACCTCCTTGACATTGTGGACCAGGAATTTGCGGGTGGACCAGGAATTTGCTGAACCCTGTTGGCAGCATGTGTTTGGTCTTCTAGTTGCTACCGTATCCAATGTTGGGCAATATAGATACGCAGGTAATATTATTTTTCACACCTATCCCAAAAATAATAATTTACGCATTGTGGTAAAAGAGTGCCAGTTGGACCTCTAAAAAATGGCGTTTTTTGGGTCAGCATTAGGCAAAGACGATATGGAGGAGGAGGAGGATTAGGAGGAGTAGAGAAGAGGAATCGGATACATAAGTTATTTAAATCTTTAGCTGCTTTCCCCCGGAGGAGATTTGAATTCCGGTGAAATCCAGGCTTTGTTCATTTTAATAAGCGTCAGCCTGTCAGCGCTGTCAGTTGACAGGCGTGTACGCTTATCGGTGATGATGCCACCAGCTGCACTGAATACCCGCTCTGACAGCACGCTAGCGGCAGGGCAGGCCAGCACCTCCAAGGCATATAGCGCCAGTTCAGGCCACGTGTCCAGCTTTGAAACCCAGTAGTTGTATGGAGCAGAGTGATCGCTACGGACGTTGGTATGGTTAGCTAGGTACTCCCTCACCATCTTTCTGTACAGCTCCCCCCTACGCTGCCTAGACTGGGGACAGGTGACAGTGTCTTGCTGGGGTGACATAAAAGTGGCAAAGGCCTTGGAGAGCGTTCCCCTGCCAGTGCTGGACAAGCTGCCTGCTCGCCTCCTCTCCCCCGCTACTTGGCCCACAGAACCATGCCCTCTGCCGCTAGCGGCGTCAGATGGGAAGAATTGTTTCAGCTTGTGCACCAGGGCCTGTTGATATCTATTCACTCTCATACTCCTTTCCTCTGCAGGGATGAGAGTGGAAAGGTTCTGCTTGTACCGTGGGTCCAGGAGAGTGAACACCCAGTAATCGGTGTTTGAAAAAATTCTTCTAACGCGAGGGTCATGGGATAGGCAGCCTAACATGAAGTCTGCCATGTGCGCCAGAGTCCCAACACGTAAGAATTCCCTCTCCTCACTGGCCTGACTCTCCATTTCCTCCTCCAAGTCCTCCTCTTCAGCCCATACATGCTCAAGAGTTAAGGACTGAGCACTGGTACCCTCTACTGTCTCGCCGACATTCTCCTCCTCTTCCTCCTCATCCTCATCCCCCTCCTCCGATACGCGCTGAGAAACAGACCGGAGGGTGCTCTGGCTATCAAGCGACATATCTTCCTCCTGCTGAGCAGTGAGTTTTTCAACAGGCAAAGCAGCGGGATGGTGAGGCTGATAATGGCGGCATCGCCGCTGACCATCTGTGTTGACTCCTCAAAGTTGCTCAACACCTGGCAGATATCAGACATCCACGTCCACTCCTCATTGTAGACTTGAGGAATCTGACTGACCTGACTACCAGTTCTGGTGGAAGTTGACATCTGGCAGTCTACAATCGCTCTGCGCTGCTGGTAAACTCTGGATAACATGTTTAATGTCGAATTCCATCTCGTGGGCACGTCGCACAACAGTCGGTGAGCGGGCAGTTGTAGGCGGCGCTGCGCTGCCCTGAGAGTGGCAGCATCTGTGGTCGACTTGCGGAAATGCGCACAGATGCGGCGCACCTTGGTGAGCAAATCAGACAGATTGGGGTATGTCTTGAAGAACCGCTGAACTATGAGATTGAACACGTGGGCCAGGCATGGCACATGTTTCAGTCTGCCGAGTTGCAGAGCCGCCACCAGGTTACGCCCGTTGTCACACACAACCATGCCTGGCTTGAGGTTCAGCGGTGCCAGCCACACATCGGTCTGCGCCGTGATGCCCTATAACAGCTCTTGGGCGGTGTGCCTTTTGTCACCTAAGCTAAGCAGTTTGAGCACCGCCTGCTGGCGCTTACCCACGGCACTGCTGCTGCGCCTAGAGCTACCGACTGAAGGCGCCGTGCCCACGGATGGTGGAGGAGGAGGGGTCGGAGGAGGAGGAGGCATAGTACGTCTGAGAGACCGTGACCGAGGTAGGCCCCGCAATCCTCGGTGTGGGCCGTACATGAGCGGCCCCAGGGTCATTCTCGGTCCCAGCCTCCACCAAGTTAACCCAATGTGCCGTCAGTGAGATATAGTGTCCCTGCCCGGCAGCACTTGTCCACGTGTCCGTGGTTAGGTGGACCTTCTCAGAAACAGCGTTGGTCAGGGCACGGAGGATGTTCTGTGACACGTGCTGGTGTAGGGCTGGGACGGCACATCGGGAAAAATAGTGGCGGCTGGGGACCGAATACCGAGGGGCAGCCACCGCCATGAGATTGCGAAAGGCCTCGGTCTCTACCAGCCTATAGGGCAGCATCTCCAGGTTAAGCAATTTGGAGATGTGGACGTTGAGGGCTTGGGCATGTGGGTGGGTGGAACTGTATTTCCTCTTGCGCTCCAGCGTCTGCCGTAAAGACAGCTGAACCCTGCGCTGGGACACGTTGGTGGACACTGTGGAGGATCGTGGAGGCGAAGGTGTGGTTTTCCGGCGGGAGGCGCTCGTGCCGGGGTCCTGGGCAGGGGGTTGACTAGCAGAGGCAGCGAGTGACGCAGGGGGTTGACTAGAAGAGGCAGCAAGTGACACAGGGGAAGGAGCAGTGGTGTGACCCGCAGGAGGTGGTGAACGGCCTTGGTTCCATTGAGTGGGGTGTTTAGCACTCATATGCCTGCGCATGCTGGTGGTGGTTAGGCTAGTAGTGGCACCCCTGCTGATCCTGGTGTGGCACAGGTTGCACACCACAGTCCGTCGGTCATCCTCACTTTCTTTAAAGAACCTCCAGACTTGCGAACATCTAGGCCTCGCCACGGGAGCTTCACTACGTGAAACAGTTGCTGCTGATGCACCAGCTCTGGCCCTGCTTCTCCCTCTGGCCACACCACTGCCTCTTCCAACCTGTTCTGGTGCAGCACTCGCCTCCGCCTCAGAAGCACTGTCTTCACTCGGCATATCAACCCAGCTCGGGTCAGTCACCTCGTCATCCTCCGATTCCTCAGTCTGCTCCCCCCTCTGAATTCCTCCCCTTACAACAACTTCACCACTGTCTGACAACCGTGTCTCCTCATCGTCCGACACCTCTTTACAAACTTCTTCCACTAACTCAACATTGTCATCATCATCATCATCATCACCCACAGACTGCGACAGTTGGAAAACTTGGGCATCGGGAAAGAGGTCAGCAGCAACCTGAGAAGTGGTTTGTGACTCTGGGAAGGGTCCAGAAAACAGTTCCTCAGAGTATGCCGGATCGCATTCCAAATTTTCCTGGGAGGGGGCAGACTGGGGGGAAGGAGGTTGAGGTGGAGGAGCCAGAGGAGTGCTTCCTTGGGTAACGTGGGTGGACTGCGTGGAAGACTGACTGGTGGACAAATTACTTGAAGCATTATCAGCAATCCACGAGATCAGCTGTTCGCACTGTTGTGGTTTCAACAGTCCTCTACCACGTGTCCCTGTAAGTTGAGACATGAAGCTAGGGAGTGTAGCTCTGCGGCGTTCCACAGCTTCCTCATCAGCAGGTACTGTCTCACCCTGCCCAGGACCACGGCCTCTGCCCCCTGCAGTAATTGAATGCCCATGCCCACGCCCACGCCCTCATCCTCGTCCTCGACCCTTAGCCCTGGGGTTCAACATTTTCTGTATATAAGTATATTCTATAAAAAAATAAAATAAATGGGCCTGGTGTACTGAAACCCACAAACTTGTTCAGTCTGGTTTAATTTAGTGACGTACAGAAAGTATCACCTGGACAGAATATACGGTTTGGAGCGAGTGTGCTGAACTGTGACACACAGAAAGGTTACACGCAGCTGTGTGAAATGGATTTGTATCACTCAGCTAAAACAACAAAAAAACTAATTTTTTTTCTATATTTTTTTTTTTATATTTTTTTTTTAGTTTTGTTTTTTTGGGAACGTGACGTGCAGAAACTATCGTACAGCTGACTGACACCCTACTGAGGGTGGCTATTTAGACTGCGACCCAGACAAATGTCGCACAGAGATTTTTAGGATCAAGCTTTACACGTGACAGGTAGCAAATGACTTGGTTGTATTCAGTGACGTACAGAAAGTGTCACCTGGACAGAATATACGGTTTGGAGCGAGTGTGCTGAACTGTGACACACAGAAAGGTTACACGCAGCTGTGTGAAATGGATTTGTATCACTCAGCTAAAACAACAAAAAAACTAATTTTTTTTCTATATTTTTTTTTATTTTTATTTTTTTTTGTTTTTTTGGGAACGTGACGTGCAGAAACTATCGTACAGCTGACTGACACCCTACTGAGGGTGGCTATTTAGACTGCGACCCAGACAAATGTCGCACAGAGATTTTTAGGATCAAGCTTTACACGTGACAGGTAGCAAATGACTTGGTTGTATTCAGTGACGTACAGAAAGTGTCACCTGGACAGAATATACGGTTTGGAGCGAGTGTGCTGAACTGTGACACACAGAAAGGTTACGCGCAGCTGTGTGAAATGGATTTGTATCACTCAGCTAAAACAACAAAAAAACTAATTTTTTTTCTATATTTTTTTTTATATTTTTTTTTTAAGTTTTGTTTTTTTGGGAACGTGACGTGCAGGAACTATCGGAGACCTAACTCACACCCTGTTAACGGTGGCTATTTAGACTGCGACCCAGACAAATGTCGCACAGAGATTTTTAGAATCAAGCTTTACACGTGACAGGTAGCAAATGACTTGGTTGTATTCGGTGACGTACAGAAAGTGTCACCTGGACAGAATATACGGTTTGGAGTGAGTGTGCTGAACTGTGACACACAGAAAGGTTACACGCAGCTGTGTGAAATTGATTTGTATCACTCAGCTAAAAAAACAAAAAAACTAATTTTTTTTCTATATTTTTTTTTATATTTTTTTTTAGTTTTGTTTTTTTGGGAACGTGACGTGCAGAAACTATCGTACAGCTGACTGACACCCTACTGAGGTTGGCTATTTAGACTGCGACCCAGACAAATGTCGCACAGAGATTTTTAGGATCAAGCTTTACACGTGACAGGTAGCAAATGACTTGGTTGTATTCGATGACGTACAGAAAGTGTCACCTGGACAGAATATACGGTTTGGAGTGAGTGTGCTGAACTGTGACACACAGAAAGGTTACACGCAGCTGTGTGAAATGGATTTGTATCACTCAGCTAAAACAACAAAAAAACTAATTTTTTTTCTATATTTTTTTTATATATTTTTTTTAGTTTTGTTTTTTTGGGAACGTGACGTGCAGAAACTATCGTACAGCTGACTGACACCCTACTGAGGGTGGCTATTTAGACTGCGACCCAGACAAATGTCGCACAGAGATTTTTAGGATCAAGCTTTACACGTGACAGGTAGCAAATGACTTGGTTGTATTCGGTGACGTACAGAAAGTGTCACCTGGACAGAATATACGGTTTGGAGCGAGTGTGCTGAACTGTGACACACAGAAAGGTTACGCGCAGCTGTGTGAAATGGATTTGTATCACTCAGCTAAAACAACAAAAAAACTAATTTTTTTCTATATTTTTTTTTATATTTTTTTTTAGTTTTGTTTTTTTGGGAACGTGACGTGCAGGAACTATCGTAGACCTAACTCACACCCTGTTAATGGTGGCTATTTAGACTGCGACCCAGACAAATGTCGCAGAGATTTTTAGAATCAAGCTTTACACGTGACAGGTAGCAAATGACTTGGTTGTATTCGGTGACGTACAGAAAGTGTCACCTGGACAGAATATACGGTTTGGAGTGAGTGTGCTGAACTGTGACACACAGAAAGGTTACACGCAGCTGTGTGAAATGGATTTGTATCACTCAGCTAAAACAACAAAAAAACTAATTTTTTTTCTATATTTTTTTTTATATTTTTTTTTAGTTTTGTTTTTTTGGGAACGTGACGTGCAGGAACTATCGTAGACCTAACTCACACCCTGTTAATGGTGGCTATTTAGACTGCGACCCAGACAAATGTCGCAGAGATTTTTAGAATCAAGCTTTACACGTGACAGGTAGCAAATGACTTGGTTGTATTCGGTGACGTACAGAAAGTGTCACCTGGACAGAATATACGGTTTGGAGTGAGTGTGCTGAACTGTGACACACAGAAAGGTTACACGCAGCTGTGTGAAATGGATTTGTATCACTCAGCTAAAACAACAAAAAAACTAATTTTTTTCTATATTTTTTTTTATATTTTTTTTTTAGTTTTGTTTTTTTGGGAACGTGACGTGCAGAAACTATCGTACAGCTGACTGACACCCTACTGAGGTTGGCTATTTAGACTGCGACCCAGACAAATGTCGCACAGAGATTTTTAGGATCAAGCTTTACACGTGACAGGTAGCAAATGACTTGGTTGTATTCGATGACGTACAGAAAGTGTCACCTGGACAGAATATACGGTTTGGAGTGAGTGTGCTGAACTGTGACACACAGAAAGGTTACACGCAGCTGTGTGAAATGGATTTGTATCACTGAGCTAAAACAACAAAAAAAACTAATTTTTTTGGTATATTTTGTTTTGGATTTTTGTTTTTTTGGGAACGTGACGTGCAGAAACTATCGTAGAGCTAACTGACACCCTACTGACGGTAGCTATTTAGACTGCGACCCAGACAGATGTCGCACAGAGATTTTTGGGATCAAGCCATACACGTGACAGGCAGCAAATGACTTGGTTGCATTCGGTGACATACAGAAAGTGTCACCTGGACAGAAAATAGTGAGTGTACTGAACTGTGACACACAGAATGGTTCCACAATGCTGTGTACAATGGATTTGTATCACTGAGATATAACATAAAAAAATAAAAGGGGGTTATACATGGCGATAGCTGCACTACTAGTGCCAGCCAGCCAAGTGACAAAAAAAAAAAAATATCTTCTAGCCCTTAGAAGGGCTGTTGGGTTCTTTGTGGGTGATCCCTGCCTAACAGAGAACTAAATGCAGGCCCTAACGCTGTCCCTTAAACGCAGCAGCTCTATCCCTAACGACATCCAGACGGCATCTGAGCCGAGCACCGCGGCCAGTCGGTAGTATATTCCAGGGTCACCTGATCAGGCCAGCCAACCCCTGCTATCGACATGTAAGGGCCCCACGTGATGCTGGGTGTACCGCAGAGTCTCCTGGCTTGTGATTGGCTGTGTTTTTAGGCGCCTAAAAAGCACGATGGGGAAGTTGCCATTTCCTCAAGCATGTCGAGATACTCGTCCGAGCAGCGAGCACTTACGAGTACCCTAATACTCGAACGAGCACCAAGCTCGGACGAGCATGCTCGCTCATCTCTAGTTGGAACCATGAGTTGTGTTGGGCAGAAGTCAGGTGGATACACAGCTGATAGTCCTACTGAATAGACTGTTAGAATTTGTATTATGACAAGAAAAAAGCAGCTAAGTAAAGAAAAACGAGTGGCCATCATTACTTTAAGAAATGAAGGTCAGTCAGTCCAAAAAATTGGGAAAACTTTGAAAGTGTCTCCAAGTGCAGTCGCAAAAACCATCAAGCGCTACAATGAAACTGGCTCACATGAGGACCGCCCCAGGAAAGGAAGACCAAGAGTCACCTCTGCTGTGGAGGATAAGTTCATCCAAGTCACCAGCCTCAGAAATCGCAGGTTAACAGCAGCTCAGATTAGAGACCAGGTCAATGCCACACAGAGTTCTAGCAGCAGACACATCTCTACAACAACTGTTAAGAGGAGACTGTATGCAGCAGGCCTTCATGGTAAAATAGCTGCTAGGAAACCACTGCTAAGGACAGGCAACAAGCAGAAGAGACTTGTTTGGGCTAAAGAACACAAGGAATGGACATTAGACCAGTGGAAATCTGTGCTTTGGTCTGATGAGTCCAAATTTGAGATCTTTGGTTCCAACCACCGTGTCTTTGTGCGATGCAGAAAAGGTGAACGGATGGACTCTACATGCCTGGTTCCCACCGTGAAGCATGGAGGAGGAGGTGTGATGGTGTAGTGGTGCTTTGCTGGTGACACTGTTGGGGATTTATTCAAAATTGAAGGCATACTGAACCAGCATGGCTACCACAGCATCTTGCAGCGGCATGCTATTCAATCCGGTTTGCGTTTAGTTGGACCATAATTTATTTATCATCAGGACAATGACCCCAAACACACCTCCAGGCTGTGTAAGGGCTATTTGACCAAGAAGGAGAGTGATGGGGTGCTACGCCAGATGACCTGGCCTCCACAGTCACCAGACCTGAACCCAATCGAGATGGTTTGGGGTGAGCTGGACGCAGAGTGAAGGCAAAAGGGCCAACAAGTGCTAAGCATCTCTGGGAACTTCTTCAAGACTGTTGGAATACCATTTCAGGTGACTACCTCTTGAAGCTCATCAAGAGAATGCCAAGAGTGTGCAAAGCAGTAATCAAAGCAAAAGGTGGCTACTTTGAAGAACCTAGAATATAAGACATATTTTCAGTTGTTTCACACTCTTTTGTTAAGTATATAATTCCACATGTGTTAATTCATAGTTTTGATGTCTTCAGTGTGAATCTGCAATTTTCATAGTCATGAAAATACAGAAAACTCTTTGGATGAGAAGGTGTGTCCAAACTTTTGGTCTGTACTGTATATATACACTACTGAGTCTGTCTCCAAGATTTGCCCCCGCCTGTTGCTTGTCCACGGCTCCAGAAGAGCCTTAAGGCTGGTCCTGCCAGATAAACCACACCCTGTCCCAAATCTAATCCTAAGAAACTCCCTGAAGGCAGAAGCCATTAATTCACCCACAAGATATAGAGATAGATGAAAATAGCAAAAAGGCAGCACTCTCAAATGGGAATAAAGAAACAAAGTTTATTCACCCATGCCTTTGGCTTGAAAAAGGATCCAGTATACAGCCGAAACGTTGCGTCCTGCATGTGTGAATAAACGTTGTTTCTTTTTCTCCATTTGAGCGTGCTGTCTTTTTGCTATTTTTGTTTATTTGGACAGTCTTGTCCCATTGGGCTTGCACCTTTTTTTACCTGGTGCTGCCATTTTTCTTCTCTAGATAGATAGATATTTCTATATCTTCTATCTATCTTTTGTCTATCATCTGTCTATCTATCTATCTATCTATCTAATCTATCTATTTCTATATCTTCTATCTATCTTTTGTCTTCTATCTATCTATCTATCTATCTATCTTTCGATCTAGCCAGTTTTCTGCCCGTCTGTCCGTTGATCTATCCCTAACATTCTCTGGCTTCCAATCACAATATGAATGGGATAATTTGCTGTGTTCATGTTGTGGATGCATTCCCTCCTGGATGAGCTGTCTTGCTGTTATTTTATACATATAAATAGGTCTTGTGCTGTGAGTAAAGGCTTGAAGGCGGGTGAGTAGGATGAGGGCTGGTTTAACTATATCTTGTTATATGGGTGTGGGGAAAGTGTAGGGCACAAGCACACACCTATTTTTATTATGCTGTGTGTCACCCTCTGGCAGCACGACACAGGAATGTGCCGAATATTATATATATATATATATATATATATTAATATATGTATATATATATATATATATACACCAACACACACATATAGGAAAGGTTGCAGCCCTCAAGGGACTCCAATAAAAATAACATTTATTCACCCATGTTCAAAGCGACATTTCAGCCCTTTTTGAAAGTCGAGTCTGCTGTCACCTACTATATAAACCGGCCTGGACACTGTGCCAGCAAACCAATTTTGTGCCAATGAAAATGATAGAGATATACAGACGTATATAAGCCTACATCAGGTACATTCAATCTCTGAACTCCTGGGAGTAAATTAATAGCATCCCCACATAGGTGCAGTGATGTCATTTACTATGAGACTTTAAAGGGAACCTGTCATCTCTGAAACACCCCCTGAATTAGAGTAAGCGGTGTATAGTGTAAGTGATGCTGAATCCAAATATGTAAGTTTTATCTTCATATTCGCTTCCATTCTGACGCTGTGCTCCCACAAACCAGCAGTAAAATGCACTCAGTGGACTCCAGTGCTCACTCACATAATGGAGAGGACTCAAAGAAGAGTCCTCTCAATGCATTTTACTGCAGGTTTGGGGGAGCACAGCGTCAGAATGGAAGTATGAAGATAAAACTTACATATTCGGATTCAGCATCACTTACACTATACACCGCTTTGGCTAACTTGGAGATCCAGAATGGGGGTCAATAAAAGCCCCCTTCTGTTCAGAATCAAAAAGGGGACATTTGTACACGACTTAGTTGTCAGCCATATAACATTACTTACATCACCAGTATGCATAAAAAACAACATATTCTATCACATCAGACTGGGAGATAATGTGTATAAGTGATCATAGTGAACAAGGGAAATCTGTTCAAAAGGTTTGATTAAAATATATGTATGTACAAGTATATATGTACACTTTTCCAACAATTTGGTTTACTTCTATAATACATCTATGGAAATGTATGTGTCTCCATGGTTACTGGCTACAAACAAGAACTGCGTAGTCTGACATTTCAGTTGTGTGTTACTCATTCTGCCCCTTCTACTGTTTGCAGATTAAGGGGCCATTCAGACGGCCTTAGTATTGCGGATCCGCAAAAATGCAATTTGTGGAACACATGGCCGGTCACCCCGTTCAAAATGCCTATTCTTGTCCGCTATTGCCATATGTTCTATATTTTCTTGGCAAGATCCCATGTCGGCCATTGAATCGAAAGGGCCCGCACTTATTCCGCAATTTTGCGGAATTGCTGCGGACCCGTTCACACGGTCGTGTGAACGGGCCCTTAAGTAGTTGTCCTGGAATTAAGAAAATAAAATTACTAAAAATATTTAATTATAAATATATTCCCAAATACCTTTTATTAGTTATAATGGCTCGTTTTGTCTAGGGAGCATTAGGAGAAATAAAATGGCTGCCGTCTTAATAGTACACATAATACCTGTCCTAATCACACAGGAGGACAAGTTACTTCAGAACACTGAGGTAAAGAGCTGCCTCATCCTCCTCTCTGCTCTGCTTGTCAGGGATTATGATCCTGAATACAGATGATAAGACCTTCAGCTGAATCTCAGTAGGAATGGAGTTCATGAGGAGACATGAAGTACATCGAGGAGGTGGGGATGTGACTAATGAGCAGCAGCACTTGTATGCAGTCTCCATTACCACAGTCTGTCCTGTCTGTCCTCTCTGTACTTCATGTCTCCTCATGAACTCCATTTCTACAAAGAAGATCTTATCAGCTGTATTCAGGATTATAATTCCTAACAAGTAGCACAGAGAGGAGGAAGCTCTTTAGCTCAGTGTTGTGAAGTCACTTGTCCTGCTGTGTGATTAGGACAAGTTCTGTGTGCACAATAGGCTAATAGGATGGCGGCCATTTTATTTCCCCTGATAATTTCTCCCTAGACAAAATAAGCCATTATAACTAATGAAAGGTATATGGGAATATATTTATAATAAAGTAATATTTAAGTATTTTCTTTTTATTAATTCCTGGAGAACCCCTTTAAGGGCCCCTACACACAAGTGAGTTTCACACACAGGAATGCCGTATATGTTTAAAGTGGACAGCATTTACAGTGACAGCTGACCCTTTAAAGTCAATGGGGGAGATTTATCATAGACTAGTGTTTTACGCCGGTCTATGATCTCCCCTGTGCTGCTGGAAGATGCGCCTAATTTATGATGAGCAACACGCCTCATCATAAATTAGGCACCTCTCCGGAAGTCAGTGTACCTAAACTGGCTGGTGTAGATTTCAGTCTTTTATGCCAAAAAAATGGCATAAAAGAAGATGAATGTGCTGTGCCTGCTGGCCCTGTCCCTCCCCCACCAAGTCCCCTTTTTCAGGTAAGTGGCATGGCCAGAGGAGAAATGTCACTAGTGCAAAAAATTTTGCTCCAGAGGCATTGAAAAAGTCACAAACATGCTGTTTGCCACTTTTTCAGTCCTGACAAATTTGGTTTGTCCTAGGTTGAAAATGGGTGGGGCCACTGATAACTCCACCCATGAATTGGCTTTTCCCGAGCAGTCAAGGCGTTCCCAGGGGTAGGGTTTGTAATGACCAAATTTTGCCAACCTAAACATTGGTAAGTATGACATCAGCATTTTTTTTTTGTTGTTGTTGTCATGCAAGATTGCTCTGCGTGGAAAAAAAAAAAAACGCTGAATGTTCTATCTTTATTGCTTTTCCAACAAGAAGGACCCCATAGAAATTCTTGGGTCTTTGTAGAAAAAAAATAAATAACCAAACGCAGGGCATGTTTTGGTGCAATTTTCCACATAGCACTTGCCCGTTCAAGTTAATGGGTCAGTAGTAACACGCATTGAAGGATTTTCAGTGATGGCTGCTAGGAGACGCTGTGTGTTATTCTTCAGGTCATCCACGTGGAAAAACACAAGAACATAACAGAATTTCAGAAAACACTGAAGCAAATTGAAGGAAAACTTGAAGTAGTCAGTTTTTTTTTACTGGCAGAACATGTGTGCACATGCCCTAACATGAGGGAGCAGAGGGAGTAATACATTTAGGTGGGTGGCTTGAATGTTGCAGGCACTTCTTGTTCAGCAAATGACTTTTTTACCTTTCTTGCACACTAGAGGCTCATGATTGAACCTTGAACATTTGAGTAACATCAACTACAACTCCCCTGGGCCCAGAGAACTGTGAGCAACAGCACAAGTCCCCTAGAGGATCAGGTTGCACTGAAGATGGCTGCCAGCTTTCGCATGTACCATCTGTGCTGTGGATCTCTAGGCATTTCTTGCAGGATCACATTAGCCACTTTTTATGATTGCCTTGCACCTCTGAGAGACATTGTGACCACCAAGTCACAGAATTTTCCTACCACCACCCATGTTGTGTACATACAAACACATACACTGCCCAGCACTTAGCACTACCATAGACCATCATGTGGTCCATACAGTTCTAGTACAAGTATTTTGTATAGAAACACAGGGGGAGATTTATTAAAAATGGTGAGTAAAACTGGCTTAGTCGTCCATAGCAACCAATCACATTCCACCTTTCATTTTTCAAAGCTCCTTTGGAAAATGAAAGGATCAATCTGATTGGTTGCTATGGGCAAATTAGCCAATTTTCTTTCACACCGTTTTGATAAATCTCTCCCACAGTCTCTCCATGAGAACTACTTACTCGCATCACATACATCCCCTCGTATCCCTGTCCTTCACTAACTCTGGCCAGCAGATTGTCTGACTAGTTTTCCATAAGGCTTCCAGACAGGAATCGCAGACTCCGGGGTCTCTGTGGGATACAATATCAAGCATGGCATAACAACACAATAGCAGCATTAATTTTTTAAAGGCACATATCTACAATGTTGTGTAGGGTGGTATGGGTTAGCCATATTTCAACCCCCTTACACAGATGATTGCAGATTATTTTTTTATAAAAAATATTGGCAAAGTTACTTCATTTTTACGTCAGGTGCATAGAAGCAATAAACAACATTGCTTCCAAAAATGTACATACCCTTTAAAGGAAGTCAAATCAGTTTGAAAGTAACCATACTGCCATGTAGGTTAGACGCTCTGAAACAACCAAAACATTCTTGTAAAAATCTGGCCCTCTGATTCTGATTAATGTTTCCTATTATTTTTATTGCAATAAGGAAGGGAGGCTATGTTCAGTGCACCTGTTTTCTACTCTCTCATTGCGAATAAAACAAGAGGAGGAGCCACTGGGTGGTGTTATGGTGGAACAATGGTGCACCAAATAGAGCAGCATTGTCCACGGTGCACCAAAAACATTATTTGCATAAAAATAAGCATTTCTCAGGATTAGAAGATTGGATTTTCACAAGAAATGTGTGGTTATGTTTCAGGGTATGCTCACTTTGGAATTCATATTGGAGATGACTTCCTTTAACTATTGAACAACAATCTATGGGAATTTATTCTTTCTTCACAACATAAGTGGTCCAGCATACTCAGTTTTCTGTGGGAAGGTCACTCTGAGGTTCACTGAAATGTCGGAAAGTGTAGTTTCATGTAAATACTAAAAGAAAATTATAAGGTCTTACATCCCACCCAAAAATTTTCATGACATATGTTCCCTTGGTGATTGTGATGACAAAAAAGGGCTGAGAAGATTCATTTTTATGTTATTTTTTTATCTGCCTTTATCGCCACAGAATAGGCCTTACTTCAAAAATGCCTTAGCAAAAAGTGGCCTTGTTGCTAATTGTAACCAATCACAATTCAGCTTTAATTTTCAAAACTACAAAAACTGTAATGTGCACCCTGGTTATAAGATTTATGAGCTCAGTTGACTTCTGTGGTGGAAAAATGGCATACACCATTGCAATGAATCACCAAAATGGGCAGTAATGGAACCAGATAACCAGGGTTACAGCTATAGAGGACACAGAGATTGTAATGACATCTTGACTCCAGGGTCTGAGGGTCCCTATGCCATATGGGAAGACACTAAACAATTCCAAAGGTTCAGCTCACTGCCTACAGAATCCAAACCAGCTGGCCAATAATCAAACAGATGTTCGGAGAAATGCTGATTAGGAGGCAGGTAAGAAAATCCTAACTCAATTGAACAATGACGAGCATCCAGGTAGATAAAACAAAATTTATTCAGTCAAAGTTAAAAACATGACATACATCCAAGGATACGCTCATAGGTTTCAAACCGAAAGTCATAGCATACAGTATGCAAAATATGCCATGATTAAAGGGAGTCTGTCACCTCATTTTCACCAATATAACTAAGAGCAGTGCCCCACAGAAAATTGCATACACATCTCAGACATACCTGTGTGCACTTTATGTCTGTATTACATGTCCAGAAAAAACACTTTTATTCTGCAGGAAAACAGCTCCCAAGTGCCCAGCTCTGCTGCTGCAAGTGCTCAAAGCAAACCAGACTGAAGAGGGGAGGGCTGCTTTAGCTGCTCATATCTTCGGATTGGTAGCAGATAGAAAAATGGTTCTGACCTTCTTTAAAAGCTGGCATTCCAAGCTTTAAATAGCATTAATATCATAGCATTATGTCCAGTATGTCAGAAGATATAGCTGTTAGAAATCAAGTCGGGAAAGAAAGCTGTTTTTAGTTTCACTTTCAGCCAGGCACTTGGGAGCTGTTTTTCTGCAGAATAAAAGTGCTTTTTCTGGACATGGAATACAGACACACAGTGAATACAGGTATGTCTGGGATGTGTATGCAAGCTTCTGTGGGGCACTGCTTTTAGTTATATAGGTGAAAATGAGGTGACAGACTCACTTTAAGATACATTTCGGCTTTGTATCTATGCATGTACATCAAGTTTTTAACTCTGACTGAATACATTTTGTTTTTCATTTTTCTAAATGGATGTTGGACATTGTTCTATTGATCTGGCATATAAGAAGATACTAGCACCATACATGGCCCATTGTAGGTGGATGGTCTAAAGTTTAGAGTTAACCCTCTACGGTTGGCAATAGCTATTTAGAAGACACCCTAAACAGTGTCTTACAATATAAGAATTAAACGCCTTCATCAAACTTGAAATTTTTCTGCTTATTCATCAAAATTCAATATTTTAATTTGCATTCACACATTAACATCCTCATGCCACCCTCCTTCTAAATCCTTTTTTCTGAAATTTAATTCCCTCCTATTCCATACAGTTCCCAAAAATATTACAAAAATAAGTTAAAACAGCCTCATTAATTTTCTTTAAATATGTCAAAGTTGGTTTGTGTAGTGAGATCAAGACTGTCAACAAACTCTTACAAAAGTATTGCGTTTTTCATTGAAACCTAGGTCTGGTGCAGCGTCCCATGTCTTTTAGGCATCTCTAAGATCATGGAAAAGTCCTCCATTACACTGTACCAACAAAGGTACAATTTGTTCAAGAAGGAAATCATGGATCTCCTGCTGATAGACCTTTCTATGTCCAGGCTAGCTGAGGAATCAAGTCAGATAAGATGCCTGTTGGACCTGGTATCCATAAGTCTTTCAATATTATGGTAATCCATAAACCTTTGCTTGAGGGGCTTTGGGTGAATATTGGTCCTTCAAAAATATCTTACAAAAATGTCTTTTTACCAATGCCACTTAATGTACCCTCTTAGTCAAAGGCATGTATACTCCATCTGAACTAACTTCAAAGTCTCAGTCACTTAATACACTGTATTTGGTGGAGGTTGGTGCAAAGTTTCAGGGGGCTGTAGATGAGGTCCTGGTTGGTTTTGCTGGTTATACCATTGGTTATAGTTCTCAAGATAGCTTGGGGAAGAACAATGAGGAAGACTTTGTTGCTGAGGGGTCCTGCTTCTACTATGCTCCCACATGGGTGGAGATGAGGGAGAATTGCAAGCCATTGAATCACTGTTGTTGGGGCTGTGCTCCAGACCGGGACCCTCACCATTCTTGTAAAGTTTCTTGAATTTTGACCTCCGGTTCTGGAACCAAATCTTGACCTGAAGAGCAAAAGTAATGAAATTATTAGATCACTGTAGATTGTGAACACTTTTTATTTCAAGGAAACTGTAAGAAATTGCCTAGACTCCCTGACAATCTCCACATTTCTGAAATGGCAGTTTTGTATGATAATCTTTGAAGTTTATGGTTATTTCAAAATAAAGTATCATATTATGCAATGACAATATAATCTATATTGTTAAATGGGTTATCCCATGTCTAATGTAAAAAATGAAAATCAGACACCATATAGTATATGACGATCTCTTTCTAACAAAGCTAGAACCAGCCCTGTACCGCACATGGATCCAAAGATCTCCACATTCATTGTTCTGCTAGATTTATATCAACCTGGCAGTCTTTTCTACTGCAGCTCAGTGGGCGTGTCCATTCTACTTTAGCTCTCACCCTATCACTGCTCAGGAAGCAGTTGAAGGATCAAACTAAGCATGTGCGACCATCTCAGTCAGGATAAAGAAATAAGAAAAAACAAAAAGTACATGGTGCTATACAAATACATTTTATTGAATACAATTTTTTATAATAAATATATTTATATAATACATTTTTAAGTACATGTTATTATAAGAGTATTCAGATCCAAGTGCTGTTTTGAAAACTGCAGAATATTTTCTGTGGGACAACCCCTTTTTGAAATTAGCACTTTCCTGGCAGCCTTTAACACTTGGATTGTCATTACCATAATCACCCTAAAGGCCGGTTAATGCAGCGCAATGGAGAAGGTGATTGTCGGCAAAAGAACATTCCCTCCTGACAACTACCTGCTCGTCAGTGGAGAAGAAAGCCCTATTTAGATACAGTAAACCCCTCCACTGTATGTGGACAAACGATCACTGGTTCTTGTCCTCATAAAGAGTCATTGTTTCTGGGCAGTAGCATCCTATTAAGACAGCCTAATCTGCTGCCCACAAACAATGGTTTAGGTGTTTCACCTATTTCACTCATTCATCGGGTGATCAGCGACACCTTTACACTTGTTCCCAATAATCTACCTGACAATAGGGCCTTAATGGTCGTCTTTGTCTCAGACATGAGCAAATTCTTACACAGCTTTCCGCATTTGGTTAGGAACTTCTCCAATTTCTCGGTTCAAAGTTAACCAGGGGCAACATCTTCATAGGGTTTCTATTTTCTCCCCAACTTGTCTGGTTTCCCTCCACATTCCAAAAACATACTGATATCTGAAATGGCCTTCTATTAGCTTAGCCCTAGTAAATGCATGGGATATTAAAATTATTAAATATGATGGCATAAGCAACAGGCAACATTCGCCATATTGGGACAGTAGACTGTCCTTGAGGTCCTGAATGTCTCTCAGTATTCTGTCCTGAGGTTCATCTTGACAGTGACATTTTCTGTAGATGTTATCATTTGCTGTTCATGTCTTTCTGGGAAGTGTTTTGCTTTCTCTCTAGATCCTTCCTACCCCCACACTCGCTCTACACCTCTGTCCCGATTTTCCCCGCCCTGTGACTCATCCCAAGCTCTTCTCCAAAAGGACCAAACCCAGTTTCACAGCAACATTGTGTTTTGTAAATTAGTATGAGGAAGCCTCAGGATACCACCTCCCTGACCATAAACATCGACCCCACCCTGACATCTCCCACCCTTTACGATACCTCAGCTGACTCTTTTCAAAAAGGACAAGGACAGTATTCATCATGCATGTGGTGGGCCAAGATCTTCATTACCCACCAAATGCAGATTTCCAGCCAACATCTAAGCTATTAGAGTTAGACCAATATAAATCAAAATTGTTGTGCGACCAGTTTATTGAACTGATTACAACCTGTCTTATCTACCAGAAAATATATCTAAAAATTTGGCCAAACAATAACCATTATCATTATTTATTAATGAACCAATAAGATTTTCCCTGACCAGATATTATCTGGCCATAAACATTAGGTAATTGTTGATTTAGACAGGCTTGACTTACTAGACAATATGTACTGGGGTCTCCTGACCCTTAGTGACGGCAGATGCATAACTTTTTTCATATGATGGGAATAATTTTTCAATAGTGTGATAGATTTCTATTAGTCCAAAACAATCATATCAGCACTATAGGGTTATCCATCTATTAGATTTCAATACCAGCAAATATGTTTGGCACATTATTTGGCTGGGTACAACCAGTACTAAGACAGGATTTTTCAAAGGAGCTGTGAAAATTGAAAGGTATCAGGATCATGTTTTCATTAAGAATATATATGTACATTACTCCATTTAAGGCTCCCTCATCTCTGCTCATTCTTCCTGTCCCAGCCACTGAAAAAGACCCCCATAGCTACCACCACCATGCTTCAATGTAAGGATGGCATTGGGCAGTGCCTGATTTTCTTCAAACAAAGTGCATAGAACTGAGACCAAAAAGTTCAATCTTGGTTCCATCAGACCAGAGAATCTAGTTTCTCTCAGTCTTCACAGTCGGAGTCTCTTAGGTGCATTTCTGCAAACTCTAGGAAGGATTTCCTGCGTCTTTTACTGAGGAGAGGCCTCTCTCTGGCCACTGTGCCATCAATCTGGGCTTTATGGCACAACCCCTTTATACCCTTTAATTCCTGTGTGCTCCCCTGCCAATCTGATATTGATGATGACTTATCCTGAGAACACCTTTAAAGAAGAACATGTTTAAAACTGCTGTGTCATTGCCTTTTGGTCTCATTTAAGCTCTATACAAATCTATGACAGATGGGAGTTGTAACAATGTATCTGTTTGTGCTTAGTTTCTCCACTCCACCCTTCCTACTAGAAAGATCTAGTTCAGCTAAACTGTGTATAAAGAGAGCAGTCAGAGCTCCTAGTGTTCTGCAGTTAGGGAACAGTGCTCAGAAGAGGAGACTCTGACAGACTATTGAGTGACTAGAAGAAGAAGACGCTGAGATGGAGATAATCTGTCACAGAACCTGGGCCTCCAGCCTTTGGCAGGGTACCAGACTTCTTAGAGAGCGAGGGACAGCTAGCTCAGGCCTTTCCTCAGCATCAAACTCTTCTTCTGCCAGTAAGGAGACCGGATAAGCCAGCCCTATGCCTCATCTGTATTGTTTTGCACCTGAATTTCTACAGTGAAAGAAGCACACTGGTTAACTGCAGACCCTGATTTTCTGGACTTATTTCTCATTGGGGGTGCACCACGTTTTACCGTCCCTTTCAGAGAGCAGCAACACGTGGTGACACCTCAAGTTGTCCAGGGGACAGCATAGCATTGCGGCCACCCCAAACCCGGCCACTGCACTTTCTTCATCATCCGACTTACTAAGGCCCTTTTCACTCGATCACTTAGTTGGGGAGACCAGCTGAATTTACTACAGGTGGACTCTAATCAAGGTGTAGAAACATCTCAAAGATGATCAAGAAAAATGGGAGGCCCTAGAGCTAAATTTTATGTCTATGCGAAATGTTAGTTTTTCTTTTTAAAAAGATATTTTTAGAATTCTCTTTTCACTTTCTCATTATGGGGTACTGAGTGCAGATTGATAGGAAAATTGGATTGTTTTTTTATTTTAACACAAGGCTGCAACATAACAAAATGTAAAAAAAGTGAAAGGGTGAAAATGTGAAAAACTATGCATACGCCAGTTGGAAAGGACTAGGATTTAAAAACACACAGTCCTATATATTTTAAGCTACACCAATAGAATCAACATTATATTTTATTGTGCCATCTAGTGCAGGGGCCTGAAGGGGTGGAATCTGGCATAAAGATTCAAAAAACTCCAAAGAGAGAATCACTGTATCATGCTCCACCCCTCAGATCCTGTCTTAGGTACAATACCGGTTTATCAGTTTTATTTGGAGTATTCCTTTAATACATTTGGGAAAAAAGTTGTGCAATGCTTTCTGTGTTGTCAACTACAGTATATGTGCACATATATTATGCTATGAAACATTTAGCCGTGCCAGGATCTGGCTCTTCATTTTTCTTATGCAATGCCCATAAAATACCCAGCACTGTTTATTCATGTGCCAAAGAGTATTACTTTGATGTATAGGCCATGTTACTACATATTTAAGCAAGACTAAGGATCTTTCTATACATCTGCATGTTACGTTGTACAGTACCTAGCTCTCGCATTGTGACTTTATTTGCCAGGCACAGCTCTGTTTATTGCTATGCTGCACAGTGTGTTATTATATATTGTTGTTTGTTATTACCTGTGTCTGTGTTAGTCCCAGCTGAGCTGCCAGTTCTGCTCTCTCAGGTAGTGCCAAGTACTGGGCCTTCTGGAAACGTCTCTGCAGTGCTGCCAGCTGGTAGCTAGAATAGATAGTCCTTGGTTTTCGGACCTTCTTTGGTTTTCCATTGACCATTCGTACTTCCGTTTCCGGTTCCTCCTTTATGGAAACTACAAAGAAGATACACGAGGACTGAGAAATTAAGCATTCGATTTTTTTTTTTACTCACGCTGTACAAAACTATGAAATCTTCCATATGGTTGACACTACCATGACTCACTCAGTATTGATCAAATGGGCCAATCTACTACTGCTTACTCCTGTTTTTGGTGAAGTAGAGTTTGCAACAAATACTAACCTTTCAACACCAACAGAACAAAATAAATGCAATTCAGTCCATTGCCTCATCTTAGTCCATCACAGATCACTTTATAGAACCTTTTGGTTTCTTGGTGACCCCTTACTGGTTATTGCCCCTACACATTCTTAAGAATATCATCCTAAGAAGTATTGTCTTCTGTATTGCCTAGTTTACTTCTTCTCAAGTGCCTTTTACCTTTATCGTTCTCCAGTTCTGCAATTTGTTCTGTATATATCTTAAAGATTGGCCAACCTCAACCAGGACCACTGAACACTCAAGCTGTTATGTCTCTATATGTATTTTATTTGCTTCTACTTGACCTATCAAATCTCAATATGATCTCCTGTTTGCCCGTCTCTACTGCTTAGTCAATATTTCCTGGCCATACACTACCTCAATTAATGCCATTCAGTTTCTTTACAGGTGTCCAAAACTTACTAGTCTTGTGGATCCTTAAACAGTGAATAACCATATTGCCCTGTATAAAATTCCCTCCTCTATATGGATGCATGATGATATTTTGTTCATTTAACTAGTATACTATAGAAGTATAGGTCTTTATGTTCGTAATTCATGATTCATGTCAATGTCAACATAGGAAGAAGTCCTACGTTTACTCTAAATTTAAGTGTAACACTTTATTTAAAGTATGTGCACCTCCTGTCTATTTATGTCTGTTTAGCCCCTTTGTCTCCTAATTGGCCCTGTCTGTCTTGAAAACTCTTCAAGTACTGTGGGTCATTGTCTGAGTATAACTTAGGGGCACATCTGCCTACCATCTTTTTCTCTCAATCCTGAGCTTCACAGCCTACAGTTTTGCCTTGGGCATGTGCTTACCAAGCCACATTGATGAATACAGTCCTGACATTAGTCCAAAACACGGAGTCTACAGAGAGCTTGACCATTCTTTGCTTTAAGAAACTCTATTGTTTGTCATATTTACCAGGGTCTACTGATCAAAAGACACTTGAAATGAGGCAGTATGGGCATCCCGGCAAATACAACCCTGAAGGTACTCGCATATAGAACAAATATTTTTTGGAAATTTATTTTTTCTTCTACACATTCCCAACTTTCACACTTTCTACTTTAAATAAGCCTGGCCCTCACAACTGATGGATCGTTCCAATGTGATACAGTAATCTTTCAGAATTAAGGAAATCCTACTCTATGGATTGAAATGCTATAATATTGAAAGTCTGGGACCTTATTATTATATTTATTCGCTTTCCTAAAAACAACCATTGAACATAAACTCCATAATTTCATCACCTTCTCTTTAATTGAATCTTATGTCATATAATAACCAATATTCAATCTTATAGTAGAACCATGATATCGTAGAGGAGCTTTATAGCAATGCCCTATAGATGAACTGTGTTTTATATTAACAGTTATGATCAGTCATCAGTCAAAGCAAAATGATAATTAGATATTATAAATCTGTGCCAATACCTATAACTGGTAGACAATCCCCCTATAGACGCATGGTGTCTCATTACTGCTGGGTGAAATTTCCAAGGGAAACCACACATGAAAGTCAATGGAAACCCACATTCTTGTCTTACAGATGCTTTAGTAGCAACTGCAAAAAAACTAGGGGTCATCCTGATATTCCAACTATATATGGATCCTGCAAAGCCAATAATAACACTGAGAAACCAACCAGATATGCTGAATCAAGAGATACCCAAGGCTTAAATACTGGTATAGACAGCTTAGTCATAGACAGTCTGGATATAAGTAGCGACAGTCAACCCGCCTAGCTTTAGCCAGATATAGACAGTCAGGATATAAGAAGATCAAGTCAGACAGCTTGGTTGTCTTCGACTTTTCGCACACCTTAGATGTACAGTAGATAGACAGACAGCTGGGATATAGGCAGACAGGTAAACAGGAGCTTGGGATTAGAGAAGAGACAGGAAGGGAGGGACGTGGTACTTTACAGAAAATATCTGCAGTAAAGGTGAAAAATCACCCTGATTAAAGTGGCAGACAGAAAGGCAGCCAGACCCCTGTAAACCCCTCTCCTCATAAGCTTCTGTCAGTCATATATAGCGATGCAGACTTTAAAGTTAGAAAAGACATCATCGATATAACTCCCATACAGAGCCAACGTAGCTTCTATGAAAAATACCGCATATATCTATAGTTTGATGTCATAAGTGCTAAATTGTTAATTCATACTCAACAGAGTTTGCTTCGCATAATATATAAAGAATAATTAACTAATCATTAGGGACGTCTTTTTTTATTTTCTAAAGAAGCTACAGCAAGTTCTGCTGGAAGATCTTGGATAGCTACAGCCATCAATGTGGCAGAGCAACATGAATATGGGATTATTTATGGGGTTTTATAGGGTTTTTATGATATCTTCTCCCCCATCAACTTCAGCAAGAAAAAACTGAGGAAGAGCGATAGGGTAGATGAATTGTCCCTCACCTGTAGCTCTCCAGAAGTCGCAGAACTATAACACCCAGCATGCCTCCATCAAAGTATGCTGAGAGTTGTATTGGACTATTGGAAAGCAACTATTGGAAAGCAACAGGTTGGAGACCACCAATATAGATGATCAAGGCCGAACCAAAGCCAATACAATTGGCAAATGTGAACATACTCTGGGTCAATATGCTTGTTAATTTTATTGTATTATTTTCATTGCAATCAGTTGCTACCCATAAATGTCCAATTCCTCCTATCTAATAGAGAAACTGCTTATACTTTCACATCCCCAAATCAGAACCTGATGCAACCAAACCCATATAGAATAGCGAGGCTAAATGACGGCTATAAGATGTGAATACTGAACAAAGGCTATAGTACTACGTGTTGGTTTTTTGTCATCTGTATCCTTTTTAACTTTTGTTGTATTTTTTCTCATTTAAGCAAATACACTCTATATACCACTCTCTTTTCCAGTGCCCTTTCCTCTAGGATGTCTGGCTATTTGCTTCCATATTTTGCCAATACCCCCACTATGCATTGGTATCTTGTGTCCAGCTGATTTCTTCTAGGTGACTTTTTGTTTCTTATTTGTTACAGTATCTTTTTTGCCAACCAGTTCTTAGATGTCCCATTTTACCTTTGCCCGTTCTCATCTTTGCCCACATGTTTTCTGGTTTGGCCCAGTTGATGGCTTCTTAGTTGTCCATCTTTTGTATGATGCCCTTTTGCATCATTATCCTCTGCCAACTCCTTTGATGCCCTGTCATCAGCCTCTTTCCTACTTGGTGTCCTCTTTTTACCCATGTTCTCACGTCATCATGCATATTACCTGCATCCCTACACAATAATTCTTAAGAATGGCACTTCTTGCTTGTCCATCAACTTCCATCTCCTTGACATAATATTCTAATAATTATATTCCATATTCAAACACATGTAGGAAAGCTGAACATCATTCTACGACAGGCAATAACACATTTAGCTCAGCTACATCTGCACACAAGTAATTATTTTAAAGCTGTCATGTAACATGCATCTATATGCAGAGGTACAGATGTCAGCACTCATCTCTACGTACCTGACTCTGGGGCTGGAGCTTCTCGGTAATGTCCATAAGAGCGATATCCACCTCCATACTGATAATCTTCTTTGGGCATAAAGCCATCTGATCCCACCAGACCGCTCAGATTGAACTGGCTATGATGGTGGTAGCCGTACGGGTTGAGTGACTGAGAGTACGCCTGACTCTGGTAGTATTCATGTTGGCTAGGAGCCATTGGACCACTATAGTAGCCCATGTCCGTAGCGGTGGACTCAGGTAGGGTGGGCGAGTCCTTGGAGTGGCAACTCAAAGAGGTGCTCAGATCAGTTAAAACGGCCATCTTCTTCTCATAGGTCCCACTCATGTTATGTAAAAAAGATGCGAGATCCCACCAGACCTTCACACACACATCCCTGCTGAGCCCTTATGCACTTCTCTCGGTACAATAAAACCAAACCAAAGCTCCACAGACCAGTTCTACTCCATAATTATAGGGTAGAGAAGGGAGGGTCTCGCATTCCTATTGGCTCCAGGAGGAAAGCCTTCCAGGCAAAACAGATTTCTAAACCAGCTCTATATTTATGGCTCAGCTTCTTGTCAGTACAAAAAGAAAAAAAAACACAGAAATACACACACAAATACACATATATCTACAGTATATACCGGAGCAAATGTTTATATAAAGTGCCAGCAAGTTACAGTGTGCGGAGTGCAGAACAGCAAACTTCTGTCTAAATATATGCTGTATCCACAAATAAAGAGAACTGGCAGATTCAGCAGTGCTGAAGTTGTTGAACTGTTCCTTTTTGTGCTTTATGGTCAGTTACGGTTTATCCGTAGTCCTACGTGAAGTCAAACATGACACATTGTGATAATAACATGATTTAACTAACTCGGCTCTGCTACATAAATGCTCAAATTTGTATTTTACTACGTATCCTGTGCCCAGACATACAAAGAAGCATACATATCTGTAAATGTTAATACACACAAAAAAAAATAAATGTGTTAGGATATATATATACATAGAAATAGTGAACACTTCAGCACGGGATAATCTAGACAATCTGATGATCTGACGCTTGCTTACAGTGATTAATACTGATGACCTATCCTTATGTGATCAGTGAGAGTCCGACTCCGGGACCCCCACCGAGCAGGTGTTTGAAGAGACTGCAGCACTCCAGTGAGCGCCGCAGCCTCCTTGCAGCCTCACCATGCACAGCACCATCCAATGTATAGTGGCTGTGTTTGGTATTGCAGCTCAGCCTCAATGCCTTGATCGGGACTAAGCTGTGAGTATGCCACGTGACTGATAAACGTGAGGTCACTGACCTAGGAAGTGGCCACAGCGCTCACCAGAACACAGTGGTCTCTTCAAACAGCTGATCGGCTGGGGTGTCGAGAGTCGAACCCACACAATTAGATACTGATGACCTATTCTAAGGACAGGTAATCGGTATTAAACACTCGGACAACCCCTTTAAAGACAAGCTGATGAGTCTGTTTTAGCAAATAACTGAATTCAACATGAAATGACCATTGCGGAGCATCTAATCTTATGGCTCTGTGTTATGACATTCCTCTATTATAGCTGCAAGAAGTTTATGAATATAGGTACAACTGGGCGTTAGCAGCTGGGAGGGGGGGGGCGGTGTCCTGCACAGTCTCACACTGATAGCAATGACTGGATAGAGTCAGAATGTGCCCAGATTTGCATTTATTCATACATTTCTAGCAGGAATAATATAGCAATAGCACAACTTATAAGAAAAGATGCTACAGAATTGCTAGGATGGTTTCACATCTGCATTTTTATATCCAGCAGGCTGTTCCAGCAGAGGAACAGTCTGCCTGTATCCGGAATATCCGGATATTGCCGATCACTGCCGGACACCATTCACTACAATGAGATCCAACAGGGATCCTGCCGGTTTGCGGCATGAGTGCCAGGTTTCTGACAGACAAAAATGGGTGCATCCCATTTTAGTCATTGGGTCTGGCGGTATCTGTCAGGAGAGGTGACTCTTTAATATATATCCTAATATGCATCCATATTATGGCTGTGTGAAATGGCCCTAAGGCTAGTACATGAAAAGTAGGTATAGAAAGCTGATGTAGAAATTCCCAAAATCATTCGATAATCCAGAAAATCTGATAAATCCTATAAGTGCTAGATTAAGGGAATTTTCATTTGACGTTTATAAAGCAACACATATGTTACGGTTACATGTTCAGTGCCTGTAGCGGGATATTCACCATGTCAGCTGCAGTCATGAGTCTGGGTTTTGTGTACATACATGAAGCTATGTTACAATGTGTTGTATATGAATGGTATGTACCTGGGTGTATAAGTTACTGTAACAGACCGGTACATTGTAAAAATGGCTGTAGGCCTCGGAGGTTTCCATGGACTCCACTGACAACATTTTGTGGTGATTGCGAAACGCAGATTTAAGTACATTAGTCTTAGCTACACGTGAAAACTTAATTCTATGAAGTATAGATTCCAAAATTGTTCTGAAGTTTATGAATGTTCACTTCTAGCCCAAATAGAGGTTGTCATTAGAGACATACTGCCTTGTTCATACTGCTCATGCAGACCTATATTTCTCCAACAACGTCGGACTGGCCCACCGCAGTACCAGAGGATCCTTCGGTGGGCGAAGGCTCTGATAACATAGTGGCCCCCAAGGTCCAAGATAAAAAAACATTTGGAGACAATAACTTGCCACTATGGTCCATTATTAGAAGCAAATGCTATTAGACTTTATTGGGCCCGAGAATAATTACCTCTGGTGGGCCCAAGGAACCCCAGTCCAACCATGGTCCACCAGGTTAATCAGTCATGTATTACTTAGCTTCTTCTCTTCTGAAGGTTAGCAAGATGCCTGATGGGGGTCACAGATGACTGCATGATGTGACCTCACAGGGTTTGTCTGTAGCTTTGGAGACACATAGGTTTGCATAGGAGGTATAGGTACAAAATGGTAAGAAATTTTATAATGAAGACTATATGGTTGGAAAGATGGACCCTTGAAGGGAAATAATATGGCTAGGATTCCTGCTCATTTAAAAGGGTTGTTCAGCTTTTACTAAATGATGGCCTTTCCTCAGGATAGACCATCACTAAGCTGACTGGTGGGGGTCTGACACCTATCGACTGTGTAGTGGACAGTCAGAGCTTGTCAGTAAAGTGCGGCTCCCATTGACTTCAATGGAAGCAGTGCTGTAGCAACAGGCTCCTTCGACTACAAGGTTGTAGTTCCAGCGCTGACATTCAACAACAGAGCTACACCTGAACAGCTGATAGATGGGGGTGCAGGGTGTTGGACCGCCGCTAATCAGCTAGTGATGGCCTATTCTGAAGACACGTCATCACTTTAATAAAAGCTGGACAACGCCTTTAATGCCTTCCAGCTCTACAGAGGTACTGTCATCTGCAGGTTCTGTGGCAGCCCATGCTTCCTACAAAGTAGTACAATCTGTATGAATAGAGGGGGTCATTTATTAAGACCAGAGTTTTCGTCTTAATAACCCCGCGCACTGGCGGTGGATCCGTTGAAGTTATGAAGAGGCACCAGCTTAAATTTAGACCATTTTCTACACCTAAAACAGGCATGGAAAATGCTAAATGAGACGGCCAGCAGATTATGACGCAAATAACCTCGCAATCTGTGCCAGAAATACGCCAAAAATAGGTGAATTTCTGTTAATAAATGAGAGTTTTTATAGAGGTGACACCTTCCACAATGATCTATACATAATTGTATTGAAAATCATCTTACAATCTAATTCTTCACTCAAAATATGGTCAATGCCACGAGAAGTTAGAAAAAAAATGTAAAATCGGGATATTTGGAGGAACTATAGTGATTATAACTCCAGAAACACTCCGATGCTATGTCTCGGCTTGTAAATAGAACGCCATAGGCCTGAAATCTATACCTGTAGATCTGCTGACCTCTAGTGGTAGAAGTTGATTATAACACAGAATACGCTTACAATAAGCATCAGCATCATAAATATATATAACTAATAACTAGTGTTGAGCGAAGTGAAGCATTCGAGGCGGAATATGAGCTTCATCTTCATCCTGGAGAGAGAAGATATACAGTGCACATGCTTCGTCACATCACTGCACCTGGAAGTGGTGGCATTGGCTACTTCAGAGCTGCCCGTGCCGCCACTTCCGGGTGCAGTGCCATGATGGCACATGCGCACTGTACATCTTCGCTCACCAGGATGAAGATGTGCGCACATGTCATTCTAGGAGTGTTCAGGCGCGGGATACGGCGCTATACCAGAGAGGTCTAACGCTGACAATTTTAGGGCTCATGCACACGACCATATTTTCTTTCCGCTTCCGTTCCGTTTTTTTTACCAGTCCATATATGGAACCTTCAATGGGTCCACTAAAAAAACTGAAATGACTATGTGTGCATTCCATTTCCGTATCTCCGCATGTCCGTTCTGCAAAAAAAATAGAACATGTCCTATTCTTGTCCGTTTTGTGGACAAGGACAGGCATTGTTACAATGGATCCGCAAAAACAAAAAAAAAAAACAGATGCAATACAGATGTCACATGGATGTCATCCTTTTTTTTTTGCGGATCCTTGTTTTGCTGACCACAAAATACGTACAGTCGTGTGCATGAGTCCTAATGGAAAGGGGGCGTGATTAAAAGCAGAGGGGTGTCATAGTGGAGCACCAGGGGTGTCGCTTCAATGGTGCTCGAGCTGCATAAGCCTCCCACCTGGTGCTCTAATTTGCATAATTTAAAAAGTTCATATTTCTCTGGAATCATAGTACTGACGGACATCAGGTATTGTTTTACTCAGCTGGATCAACCCTACCTGTCTGATAGGGTTGATCCAGGTGACAGAGCCTCTTTAAATGGCACCAACTGCTTTGCAATCAGAGTTAGTAAAAAACATACTATACAACAGATAATGGGAGCAAAATAACATCAATAACAATGAAAAAAAAAAGTATTATAAAAACTACGCTGTCACATAATATTCGCAAAATGTACAGATGGCCGAATTGTACAAATGTGCCAGAATTTTTAAATGAGCCACTTCATGCTGTATCTGCCATATATTACTGTTTAGAGGAATTTTTTTCTGTAGCCATTTATAAGTGAGTGCCTGGTGGAGCGTTATATTACTTGTCGTTTATGAGGACCCTGATATATAGGTTTTTGCTGTATGTCTGTATGATATCATAAATCTGCTTCCTCAGCAGTGCAGATGCTCTACGCATGCAAAGATAGGGGAAACTACTGCGCAGGCTTGTGATTACATCTCGCCTGGGCCTGGGAATGGCAGGAGGTGAAGATCTGGGACTCCGAGGGGCTTGGCCCACTACTCAGGACACCAATCAGCTACTTTGCATTTAATATATATACATTTCAGGCTTCAAACAAAAAGATATAACATTTTACATTTTTGGTGAAGAATCAACAACAAGTGGGTCACAATTGTGAAGTGGAATGAAATTTATTGGATCATTTAAACTTTTTTTGTAATAATAAAACTGAAAGTGGGTTGTGCAAAATTATTCGGCCCCCTTGCATTAATACTTTGTTGCGCCACCTTTTGCTGCGATTACAGCTGCAAGTCACTTGGGATATGTCTCTATCAGTTTTGCACATCTAGAGACTGAAATTCTTGCCCATTCTTCCTTGCAAAACAGCTCGAGCTCTTTGAGGTTGGATGGAGAGCGTTTGTGAACAGCAGTTTTCAGCTCTTTCCACATATTCTCATTGGATTCAGGTCTGGACTTTGACTTGGCCATTCTAAGACCTGGATATGTTTATTTTTGAACCATTCCATTGTAGATTTTGCTTTATGTTTGGGATCATTGTCTTGTTGGAAGATAAATCTCCGTCCTAGTCTCAGGTCTTTTGCAGACTCCAACAGGTTTTCATCCACAATGGTCCTGTATTTGGCTCCATCCATCTTCCCATCCATTTTAACCATCTTCCCTGTCCCTGCTGATGAAAAGCAGGCCCAAACCATGATGCTACCACCACCATGTTTGATAGTGGGGATGGTGTGTTCAGGGTGATGAGCTGTGTTGCTTTTATGCCAAACATATCGTTTTGCATTGTTTCCAAAAAGTTGGATTTTGGTTTCATCTGACCAGAGCACCTTCTTCCACGTTTGGTGTGTCTCCCAGGTGGCTTGTGGCAAACTGTAAACGAGACTTTTTATGGATATCTTTGAGAAATGGCTTTCTTCTTGCCACTCTTCCATAAAGGCCAGATTTGTGAAGTGTTGGACTGATTGTTCTCCTATGGACAGACTCTCCCACCTCAGCTGTAGATCTCTGCAGTTCATCCACAGTGATCATGGGCCTCTTCGCTGCATCTCTGATCAGTCTTTTCCTTGTTTGAGATGAAAGTTTATAGGGACGGCTGGGTCTTGGTAGATTTGCTGTGGTCTGATACTCCTTCCATTTCAATTTGATCGCTTGCACATTGCTCCTTGGGATGTTTAAAGCTTGGGAAATCTTTTGGTATCCAAATCCAGCTTTAAACTTCTCCACAACAGTATCACGGACCTGCCTGGTGTGTTCTTTGATCTTCATGATGCAGAACCCTGAGACTATCACAGAGCAGGTGCTTTTATACGGAGACTTGATTACACACAGGTGGATTCTATTTATCTTCATCAGTCATTTAGGACAACATTGGATCATTCCGAGATCCTCAATGAACTTCTGGAGTGAGTTTTCTGAACTGAAAGTAAATGGGCCGAATAATTTTGCACCCCCCACTTTTCAGTTTTATTATTACAAATAAAGTTTAAATGATCCAATAAATTTCGTTCCACTTCACAATTGTGACCCACTTGTTGTTTCTTCACCAAAAATCTTACTTTCCTACTTTTACATCATCCTCTCACCTTCTCCAAAACACCCCATTCTGCCCCACCTCCCAATACTATACTGCAGAAACAGTCCCCCTGAAAATACTGGTACCACACAGAAAAACAATACCCCCTTACCTTTCAGATCAAATCCCCATATCAAACCCCAAATGAGACCACCCCAAACAGACCCTCATTAGAACCCCAGACCCCCAATCAGACCCCCATTAGACTTCCAGACCCCCATTAGACCTCTCTAGACTCCCAGTCAGACCCCCCTTCAGACTCTTAAAGCCCCTAATCAGACCCCCTTCTGGCCCCCATATCAGACTGCCCCCCTTCTGGCCCCCATATCAGATCCCACCCTTCTGGCCCCATATCAGTCCCCCCTTCTGGCCCCCATATCAGCCCCCCCCCTTCTGGCCGCCATATCAGACCCCCCCCCCTTCTGGCCCCCATATCAGACCCCTGCACTGCATCTTATAACAGGAACAGTAGAGCACCACTGGCATGGGGGGCCCTCTGCTTAGGGGCCCGGTCGCAACTGCGACCGCTGCAACCCCTACAGTTACACCAGTGCATGCACCCGATGCCAGTCCAGGACTATCCTAGCACTGCTTGTGTGCATATGTAAGAGTGCCAAAGTAAGCAAGTGCAGCAGCGGGCAGAGAGGGGAGGCTGCCATGTACTGCATGCTATAATACAGGAGGCCGGCAGAGGAAGGAGTGGGCAGAGGCTAGGATTAGCATGCAGCTGTCAGGTAGCCATCCCACTCTCTGCCCACTCCTTCCTCTACCAGCCTCCTGTATTATAGCATGCATGCAGTGAAAAATGGAAATGTGAACAAGGCCTAAGATCTCATCCCCAATCCACAAGATAGAGGATAAGTATCTGATTGGTGGGGTTCTGACCACTGGAAATCAGAAGGAGATTACAGTTCCTTTCTAGCAGTCAGACCCGACTGATCAGATACCTTTCCCCTATCGGATATGTTCTTATGGTGGGACAACCCCTTATTGTACAAAAAGAAACAATACTGGAATACATTATGATGCATACATTGTGTGTGTGTGTGTGTATATATATATGTATATATATATCAGGGCTCCAGCTGGCGACCAAAATGGTCACCAATGCGACTTAGATTTTACAAATGGCAACAAGACTTTTTAGTCTTGTCGCCATTTTCGCCTAGACCCGACCGGCTAGTCAGCTGCAAGCAAGTGGCAGACAGCTGAGGAAAAAGCAAAGAGACTTCCATCTTCTTATGGGCAAAGATTGGACCGTGTGAGGTCCTGTAGCCGGCACTCGCGGCCCCTTGGCCCATCCCCCGCCCGCTTCTCCTCAGAGTTGAGGCAGCCGCTCAGGGTCCGCAGTGTGCCCACCTCCGCCGCAGTCCGCTCACACTACACCATGTGACATATTCAGATACAAGGCGGGAAATTGATGGTTTTTTCGTTGCCTAAAATCAGAACACAAAAAAGGCCCATTGAGCGGCAGTGCGCGGAGCCCTCAGTGCAGGACAGCGGTGCAGACAATGCACGAGCCGAGCTGGCATAGCTCCCATCATGGTTGTTGATCACGCTTCCCATTCTTCCTCCTATGCAGAGTGGATTGCCTTTGTAGATAAAAGGTACCTTCTACACATGTGTGCTGTGACTGCTGGTCTGCATGTATGATGTGATTGCTGGTCTGCATGTATGATGTGACTGCTGGTCTGCATGTATGATGTGACTGCTGGTCTGCATGTATGATGTGACTGCTGGGCTGCATGTATGATGTGATTGCTGGTCTGCATGTATGATGTGATTGCTGGTCTGCATGTATGATGTGACTGCTGGGCTGCATGTATGATGTGACTGCTGGGCTGCATGTATGATGTGACTGCTGGTCTGCATGTACGATGTGACTGCTGTGGTGCATGTATGATGTGACTGCTGGGCTGCATGTACGATGTGACTGCTGGGCTGCATGTATGATGTGACTGCTGGGCTGCATGTATGATGTGACTGCTGGGGTGCATGTATGATGTGATTGCTGGTCTGCATGTACAATGTGACTGCTGGGGTGCATGTATGATGTGACTGCTGGTCTGCATGTACGATGTGACTGCTGGGCTGCATGTACGATGTGACTGCTAAGTTGAATGTACGATGTGACTGCTGGGCTGCATGTATGATGTGATTGCTGGTCTGCATGTATGATATGATTGCTGGTCTGCATGTATGATGTGACTGCTGGTCTGCATGTATGATGTGACTGCTGGTCTGCATGTATGATGTGACTGCTGGGGTGCATGTATGATGTGACTGCTGGGGTGCATGTATGATGTGACTGCTGGGGTGCATGTATGATGTGACTGCTGGGCTGCATGTATGATGTGACTGCTGGGCTGCATGTACGATGTGACTGCTGGGCTGAATGTACGATGTGACTGCTGGGCTGCATGTATGATGTGACTGCTGGACTACATGTATCATGATGTGGCTGCTGGTCTACATATATGATGTGACTGCAGGGCCGCATATATTATACTTCCGTGTTGCATGTGTCACCACTTTATTGTGCTGCATGTATGATGTGACTACTGCGCTACATATGATAAAACTAAGGTGCTGCCCATTATGTCATTTAGAAGGTTACACTACTGAGCTGCTTGTATGCTGTTACTGTTGTGCTGCACGTATGACAATGGTGAGCTGCTTCCATAGTTGTCACTACAGTGCAGCATATGTGAGCTGTGTGCCATGTACAGCTGTGTGCACCATGTGACTGCCCAGCTGCATACATGACGTGCTTGAGTTGTATACATGTGATGTATACACATACTCATGCATGATGTGGTCCCCGTGCCTGCTAATGAAGGGCTGTTTGTTGTGCTGCATGGTGATGTGTGGACATCTGACAGCTCCTGAGGTGATGGACAGCAAGTGGTGCTACTGTGCAGCCTAGTATCACAGAACATGGAGCGACCAACACCAATATATTAAGTTTAAGGGCCCATTCATACGACCGTGTGAATGCGCCCGCATCTATTCCGCAATTTTGCGGAATAGATGCGTCTGCATTCACTTCAATGGGCGGCATGCGAACTTCCCGACCCGTGGCTCCGCAAGAAATTATAGAACATGTCCTATTCTTGTCCGCAACAGCATAGGCATTTTGAACAGGGCGCCTGGCCGTGTGTTCCGCAAATTGCGGAACACACGCCGGGCGGCATCTATAATGTGGATCCGCAATACTACGGCCGTCTGAAAGGCTCCTTAATCAGCCCCTTTCCCAATTTTACATATAAAATATATTAACAATAAATAAACATTTTACATATCGCCACGTCTGAAAAGTCCAAACTATTAAAATATAAAAAAAAATATCTCCTATGTGGTGAACACATAAAAAAAATAAATAAAAACTGCACAATTCGCCATTTTTTAGCGAATTACCTTGTTCCCCCCAAAAATTGGATAGGACTGTTCTATTAAGGACCGGACGTTCAATCTTCTCCTCCAAGTCTTTTTTTAATTATAATTATATGTATTTAAATTTGGCGTCTAAAAATTTAATTTGGCTCCTATATTTTTCAGTTTAGGAGCCGATGGCTCCTAGGTATTTTTTTTAGTCTGGAGCACTGTATGTGTATATATATATATATATATATATATATATATAGAGAGAGAGAGAGAGACACACACATGTAGAGAGATACGCATACACATGTGCATATATATGTGTCTCTCTCTGCATATATATATATATATATATATATATATATATATATATATACATACACACACACGTATATATATATATATACACTCACCGGCCACTTTATTAGGTACACCATGCTAGTAACGGGTTGGACCCCCTTTTGCCTTCAGAACTGCCTCAATTCTTCGTGGCATAGATTCAACAAGGTGCTGGAAGCATTCCTCAGAGATTTTGGTCCATATTGACATGATGGCATCACACAGTTGCCGCAGATTTGTCGGCTGCACATCCATGATGCGAATCTCCCGTTCCACCACATCCCAAAGATGCTCTATTGGATTGAGATCTGGTGACTGTGGAGGCCATTTGAGTACAGTGAACTCATTGTCATGTTCAAGAAACCAGTCTGAGATGATTCCAGCTTTATGACATGGCGCATTATCCTGCTGAAAGTAGCCATCAGATGTTGGGTACATTGTGGTCATAAAGGGATGGACATGGTCAGCAACAATACTCAGGTAGGCTGTGGCATTGCAACGATGCTCAATTGGTACCAAGGGGCCCAAAGAGTGCCAAGAAAATATTCCCCACACCATGACACCACCACCACCAGCTTGAACCGTTGATACAAGGCAGGATGGATCCATGCTTTCATGTTGTTGACGCCAAATTCTGACCCTACCATCCGAATGTCGCAGCAGAAATCGAGACTCATCAGACCAGGCAACGTTTTTCCAATCTTCTACTGTCCAATTTCGATGAGCTTGTGCAAATTGTAGCCTCAGTTTCCTGTTCTTAGCTGAAAGGAGTGGCACCCGGTGTGGTCTTCTGCTGCTGTAGCCCATCTGCCTCAAAGTTCGACGTACTGTGCGTTCAGAGATGCTCTTCTGCCTACCTTGGTTGTAACGGGTGGCAATTTGAGTCACTGTTGCCTTTCTATCAGCTCGAACCAGTCTGCCCATTCTCCTCTGACCTCTGGCATCAACAAGGCATTTCCGCCCACAGAACTGCCGCTCACTGGATGTTTTTTCTTTTTCGGACCATTCTCTGTAAACCCTAGAGATGGTTGTGCGTGAAAATCCCAGTAGATCAGCAGTTTCTGAAATACTCAGACCAGCCCTTCTGGCACCAACAACCATGCCACGTTCAAAGGCACTCAAATCACCTTTCTTCCCCATACTGATGCTCGGTTTGAACTGCAGGAGATTGTCTTGACCATGTCTACATGCCTAAATGCACTGAGTTGCCGCCATGTGATTGGCTGATTAGAAATTAAGTGTTAACGAGCAGTTGGACAGGTGTACCTAATAAAGTGGCCGGTGAGTGTATATATCCAGTACAGACCAAAAGTTTGGACACACCTTCTCATTCAAAGAGTTTTCTGTATTTTCATGACTATGAAAATTGTAGATTCACACTGAAGGCATCAAAACTATGAATTAACACATGTGGAATTATATACTTAACAAAAAAGTGTGAAACAACTGAAAATATGTCTTATATTCTAGGTTCTTCAAAGTAGCCACCTTTTGCTTTGATTACTGCTTTGCACACTCTTGGCATTCTCTTGATGATCTTCAAGAGGTAGTCACCTGAAATGGTATTCCAACAGTCTTGAAGGAGTTCCCAGAGATGCTTAGCACTTGTTGGCCCTTTTGCCTTCACTCTGCGGTCCAGCTCACCCCAAACCATCTCGATTGGGTTCAGGTCACCTGGCATAGCACCCCATCACTCTCCTTCTTGGTCAAATAGCCCTTACACAGCCTGGAGGTGTGTTTGGGGTCATTGTCCTGTTGATAAATAAATGATGGTCCAACTAAACGCAAACCGGATGGAATAGCATGCTGCTGCAAGATGCTGTGGTAGCCATGCTGGTTCAGTATGCCTTCAATTTTGAATAAATCCCCAACAGTTTCACCAGCAAAGCACCCCCACACCATCACATCTCCTCCTCCATGCTTCACGGTGGGAACCAGGCATGTAGAGTCCATCCGTTCATCTTTTCTGCGTCGCACAAAGACACGTTGGTTGGAACCAAAGATCTCAAATTTGGACTCATCAGACCAAAGCACAGATTTCCACTGGTCTAATGTCCATTCCTTGTGTTCTTTAGCCCAAACAAGTCTCTTCTGCTTGTTGCCTGTCCTTAGCAGTGCTTTCCTAGCAGCTATTTTACCATGAAGGCCTGCTGCACAGAGTCTCCTCTTAACAGTTGTTGTAGAGATGTGTTTGCTGCTAGAGCTCTGTGTAGCATTGAACTGGTCTCTAATCTGAGCTGCTGTTAACCTGCAATTTCTGAGGCAGGTGACTCGGATGAACTTATCCCCTGCAGCAGAGGTGACTCTTGGTCTTCCTTTCCTGGGGCGGTCCTCATGTGAGCCAGTTTCTTTGTAGCGCTTGATGGTTTTAGCGACTGCACTTGGGGACACTTTCAAAGTTTTCCCAATTTTTCGGACTGACTGACCTTCATTTCTTAAAGCAATGATGGGCACTTGTTTTTCTTTACTTAGCTGCTTTTTTCTTGCCATAATACAAATTCTAACAGTCTATTCAGTAGGACTATCAGCTGTGTATCCACCTGACTTCTGCCCAACACAACTCATGGTCCCAACCCCATTTATAAGGCAAGAAGTCCCACTTATTAAACCTGACAGGGCACACCTGTGAAGTGAAAACCATTTCAGGTGACTACCTCTTTAAGCTCATCAAGAGAATGCCAAGAGTGTGCAAAGCAGTAATCAAAGCAAAAGGAGGCTACTTTGAAGAACCTAGAATATAAGACATATTTTTAGTTGTTTCACACTTTTTTGTTAAGTATATAATTCCACATGTGTTAATTCATAGTTTTGATGCCTTCAGTGTGAATCTACAATTTTCATAGTCATGAAAATACAGAAAACTCTTTGAATGAGAAGGTGTGTCTAAACTTTTGGTCTGTATTGTATATATATATATATATATATATATATATATACACAGAGAGAGACATGCACATGTACTTATATATACATTAGCACAGGAGGACAAGGAAGCGGTGAAGACTCTGTACTTACCACTTCTTGGTCCTCCGTTCAGCTGTGTTCGCTCCGACCTGCTCGCGCCGGGTCACAGCAGAGCCGCAGCAGGGAGAAAAAAGAGCGCGGGCGGAGAGGAGCGGCGGCGTCCAGGAGCAGGGGAGGTAAGTGGATTTTTTTATTTTATTAGATCTGAGGCATGGGGACTGGCATGAGGCTGGGGGCTGGCATGAGGCTGATGAAGTGGAGCTGACATATGGCTGGGGGGGCTGATATGAGGCTGCTGGGGGGCTGATATGAGACTGCTGGGGGGTTGATATAAGGCATATGGGGGCTGTTATGAGGCATATGGAGGCTGATGAGAGGCATGGGGATCTTATCTAAGGTCTGATTGGGGGTTATTCACATTGGGATCTGAGCTGAGGTCTGATTGGCATCTTATTAACATTGGGGGTCTTATTGGGGCTGTTAGCTGTGATCTGATTAACACTGAGGGTCTGATTGGTGGTCTGACCAGTGCGTCTTATAGGGCGAAAAATACGATATATATATATATATATATATATATATATATATATACAGTATATATATATACAGAAAGATAGACACACACGTATAGATATATACACATATACCGTATAATACATATACTGTACATATACAGATACATATAAACATACACACCTGTATACAACACACACCATTTGCACAGTACACAGATGAAATGAACACACTTTACATACTGTATAAAACTACTAGTTTACAGGGGAGTCCATCAGATAAAGCTGTAGCTCCTGAGTAGCGGGTACAGGGATGGCCCGGGATTCTCAGCAGTTCCCTCACCCTCCGTCTCGACTCATCAAGGAGGGAAGTTAGTCAGGAACTAAGTGAGGATTTACAGTTTTGCTTTACTTCCTGTGAAGGGGGCACATCTGGGTACAACGTGCTGCCCCCCAGGGCTGATCGTGTCCCAGGTTTATAAGAATGAGTGGTGTGGTACGGCTCCAATAGTTTTCTATGTGTGTCATGGTGCTCCTATGTGGATACTGGTGCTCCCCAGGATTAGGCTTCGAAGCAATAAAGAGGAGAGTAATGGTGGAGGTGGAGAAATAGTCGAGTCCAGACTTTTATAATGTTTAACAGCTTTACTTGAATCAACTTGCATCCATACAATATGCAGTCTTTCTCTTGGTTCCAGCAGGTTTTGGAATAAACTGGCAGGCAAACTTCAATATTCTGCTTTCTCTCCCTGCTGTGCTAAACTCGGCTTTAGTATGGTCATTGGACTTTAGGACTGTTCTGGTACCTTTGGAGTGGGGTGCCTTTGACTGTTAACCCCCTCGCAACACTCTGTCTGTTAATCTGTAAGGAGTCAGGGTGATTCTTGTCACCTTCCAACTCTAGGTTAGACTGAACTCACACTCACTGAAAACTTCCTGTAGCCTGCCCTAGGAAACGGGACTGTCCCACTTCTGCCCAAAAGGGGGAGAATGGAATGGTAAGTTAAATTCTATCTAAAGATCTTTCTGCCATATATCCGCTGCCACCTGCTGGTGAACCAGGCACATAACATGTAATACAACAAATAACAGTTACATAGCAGAACAATTAATGCACAGTGTAATAGGATCTGGAATAAATACACAGATGACATTATGGTTAGCCCATTAGAAACAGTAGCAGGTTGTAGGAATGGTAATACCACTCTAGGGTATAACATGGGCATAACTATTGTGAGAAGGCACATAGCTGGGCATAACTACTGTGAAGAGGGGCACATATCTGGGCATAACTACTGTGAGGGGGCACTTCTGGACATAACTACTGTGAGGAAGCATATCTAGGCATAACTGCTGTGAGAGGGCGTAGCAGATATGAAGGGGGCACATATCTGGGCATAACTACTGTGAAGGGGGAACATATTTGGGCATAACTACTGTTAAGGGGACACATTTTAGCATTACTACTGTGAAGAGGGCACAATGTGGGCATAACTACTGTGAAGGGGCACAATGTGGGAATTGCTACTGTGAAGGGGGGACAAATGGGCATAACTATTGTTGGGGCACAATGTCGGCATTACTGCTGTAAAGGACCACATATGGGAATAACTACTGGGGGGACAAATGGGCTTGACTACTGTGTGCTGGCACAAAGGGGGAATAATTACTATGTGGGGGCATTAAGGGGACTGGGTGTGTATAGTTATGCTTTGGGTAGAGTTAGAGGCGTGAGCTAGTATGAAAACAATTGCCACGGCACGCCACATGCCCTGCACATATTGTCCATCTTTGTGATTTTCTAAAGTTAGGAGGTATGCAGAAACTATCAAGCAAGGTGACTATTGTAAGGACACTGTGGCACTTGCTGTCCCATGTGTGATCAGTGAAAGCTTTGTTCAATTTATATCAGTGTCCACCTGATTCCTTCCACCATCTTTGACTGGAGAGCCACATACACCACTCACAGCTCAAGATCATTGATAACAGCTGCCCCCTCTCCCCCTACAAATTTGAATGGGACTGAACGACAATACCACATATATGGACAAGATTGGAGTTGTTTCTGGGTAAAAAACACACTATTTTCTCTTACCTCAGACAACCCCATATTCACAGAATGAAAACATCATAGGCCCCTGTGTGAAACAGCAGGCGCCAGGCGGCTATGGCGCTCGCTCCACTCCAGAGCGGGCACCATCTTTAACGAGAAGATATCTGCCATACATGTACAGCAGATGTCATCAAGGGGTTAAACTTGTATATGTTAACAGTCTCTGTAGTGCCCTGGAGCTTGGGTACTTTGAAGTATGGAAATTTGTGGACATTTGATTGTTTCCCCTATGCAAAGTCATCAACTCCTCACTTTATATTACTTTAAAAGGTTAACTTGCACTGTTTGATACTGTGTAACTGCATTTTATATGTATGTTGAGATATATATCCAGTTTATTTGATCTGTATTTGCACAGCACTGTGGAAAGGGTTAACGAACACTGAGAGACTTTTGGGACTTTCTAGCTAATAACGAGAAGCTAGTAATTATCCGTAGCTACCATAAGGGTTAAAGAAGAGCACATTTTGGAGGGAAACAGCCAGACTTGTTTACCACCAGACTGACCTTTTGAATATCTGGTTTAGCTATGTTATTATGTCTGAAAACTTGTTTTTGTCTGGAAAAACCGCTACATCATTGCCATTGAGCATCAATGAAGCTTTAATGCAAGTCTATGAGAGACCAGAATTGTAACATTGTATTTGTTTGTGCTGAGTTTTTCCACTTCATCCCTCATACTAGAAGGTTCTAGTTTAGGCAGAAACTGTACATAAGTAGAGTAGTCAGAGCCCCTAGTGTTCCAGTTGCCACACTTAGAGAACAGTGCTTAGAAGAGGAGACTCTGCCAGACTACTGAGTGACCAGAAGAAGACACTGACACGGGGATACCCTGCCACAGACCCTGGATCACTAGCCTTTGGCCAGGCTACCAGTCTTCTGAGAAAGAGAGGGACAGCTAGCTCAGGCCTTTCCTCAGCATGAACCCTTCTTCTGCCAGGGAGGAGACTGGAGAAACCAGCCCTGTGCCTCATCTGTATTGTTTTGCACCTGAATTCTTGCAGTAAAGAAGCATACTGGTTTACTGCAGACCCTGACTCTCTGGACTTATTTTCCATTGGAGTGCACCATGCCTTACCATCCCTTCCAGAGAGTAGCAACACGTGGTAATGCTTTGACGGTGTCCATGGGGACCCAGCGTAGCATTGGGGCCACCCCAAATTCAGCCACTGCATCTCTAGAAACAATATTCAGTTGTCAGGGAGAACTACAGCAATGCAAATCAGTATATATTCTTCTACAGGATGCAGTTCAACTGGCCTTACACGTGGTGCCGATTTAGCTTACTGACTTGAACTTATACTGGGTTACTATCCAGTGCTTGTAGGGGGCTGGTATACAGGTTGTGGTCTGGCTCTGTAATGTGTCTTCAGCTTGCAGCCTTTTGTGCCATTCTATGCATATATACATATTTACTAGACCAATACACAGGTTAGTGCACAACATTATCTGAGAGGCACAAAAATGTCCGGGCTACCGAAGGGTTCCAAACGAAAGACCCAGAGCCAGAATGTGGGTAGTTGCAGCACCAACTATCCGGCCTGAAGTTGTAGTAGTAGTAAAAGGCTGCAGTTGTCCCTGCTGGCTTAGGAATGGCGCAACATTATAGTTGAGGAGAAAGAGGATGAAATAGTGGATTGGATGGCTCATTCCTCCTCCCAGTCACAGCAGAATGACGTGCAGGTGATTTCAGAATCTGACACCATGCCGTGGAGCCAGGGGTTGCAGTGTTCCTCCTGCTCCTCCTCCAACCACAAAGAAGGCTTTCAGAAGAGGCCTCTCAGTCTTCACTGGTCATTCCTAGAGGGTTGCCTTCCTTTTTCCTAAGAAGTGGCAAGAATACCCCACCACATCCTATGGCAGATAGTAAAGAGAGTCTCCCTGTTGACAACTTGTGTGAGAGCCCTCACCATTTGGGCTACCCTGAGGAGGAGGTTGGGGATGAGGTTGGTGACCCCATGCATACCTGTGTTGATGGTGGTGGTAATAGTGGCATCTGTAGCCATGGCATTGGTGGTGGGGGCAGCGACAGTGGTAGTTGGGGCAGAGCAGGGGAGGGGGAACCCAGGAACCCATCATGATATCTCACAGTCTGATAAAAGCGCCAGGGAGGGTGAGGACCAGACCTGGGAACTGGATCGGGGTGCTGAGGAGGAGGCAATGTCAGTGGAAAAGTGCGATGGTGGCAGAAATAAAGAGCAGCGGCCACGTATCTCCTAAAGAACAGCCAGGGCCACGTCTGTTTTGGGATCTGGTGATGCCACTAGCAGTCAGATTGTGTACTAATGGTGGAAATTCAAGACCATTAATACTTTCCTCAGGAGTGGTCGACCAGCAAAGATCATGCAAAGAGCAAGTTGTGTAATAGTCCACGAGGTCAGAAATGAACCCAAGGCAACCTCTAAGAAACTGAAGGCTTTTCTCACACTAGCTAATGTTAACGTTTATGATTTCAGGAGGCTATTGAACAACAATGGTGTGCATTGCAGGATTGCAAGGAGAAATCTGGTGCTTTCCAAAAAGAACATTGCTGCCCATCTGCAGTTCACTAAGGATTAGCTGGAGAAGCCAGGAGGCTATTGGAATAATGTTTTGTGGATGGATGAGACCAAAATAGAACTCTTTTGTTTAAATTAAAAATGCAATGTTTGGAGACAGGAAAACACTATATGACAGCATAAAACCACATCTCATCTGTATCATGGTTTGGATCTGTTTTGTTGCAAATGGGCCATGCCAGCTTGCCATCATTGATGGAACAATGAATTCTGAATTATACCAGCAAATTCTAAAGGAAATGTCAAGGCATCTTGAGTCACTGAATCTCAAGAGAATGTGGGTCAAGCAGCAAGACAACAATCCAAAACCCACAAATGATTCCACCAAAGAATGCTTAAATAGGACCTTTCATGGGTCCAGACTTTGCGAACAATGTAGCCCGTTATGGAGGGCATGTGGGACTAGGGTCAGAGAACTTACTAGTTTTGCAGGGCGCCGCTCCGTTCGCCCGCTGTCCCACTTTAAAGTTCCGGCGCGCGCTATGCAAATGCATAGCATCGGAACAGGGAGGAGGAGACGCCAGGGATTCTCAATGGGCGTCTCCTCCCTGGCTGTAGTGCTGTCCAATCGCTGTGGAGAGCGTCACAGCCAGGGACAAACGTTTCTCCCTGGCTGTGACACTCTCCACTGCGATTGGACAGCGCTACAGCCAGGGAGAAGGAGACGCCCATTGACAATCCCTGGCATCTCCTCCTCCCTGTTCCGATGCTATGCATTTGCATAGCGCGCGCCGGAACTTTACAGGGGGACAGCGGGCGAACGGAGCGGCGCCCTGCAAAACTAGTAAGTCCTCTGACCCTAGTCCCACATGCCCTCCATAACGGGCTACATTGTTCTCAAAGTCTGGACCCATGAAAGGTCCTCCTTAAAGAAGAATAAAGTTAAAGGGAGTTTGTCACCTGTTTTTCACCAATATAACTAAGAGCACTACCCCATAGAAGATTGCAGACACATTCCAGACATACCTTTGTGCCTTTATTCCATGTCTAGATGGCTGATTAGGAGGCAGGTAAGAAAATCTAAACTCAATTGAACAATGACGAGCATCCAGGTAGATAAAACAAAATTTATTCAGTCAAAGTTAAAAACATGACATACATCCAAGGATAAGCTCATAGGTTTCAAACCGAAAGTCATAACATACAGTATGCACAATATGCCATGATTAAAGGGAGTCTGTCACCTCAGGGGCCCAAGCTGACAAGGGGCCCAGAGCAGTAGTAAACAGTGTCAGACTGGCCACAACCCCTTTTACACTCACTTCACTGCTCTAGAATGTCCTTGGATGACAGCAGGGAGATAAGCCCCGCCCACCAGCTTGGACCATTAGTAGAGGAGCCTGGCTGCTTAAAGGGTTTCTGTCATCAGATTTAACCCTTTTAAACCTGCTGACATTAGCGATGTGCTAATGTCAGCTGATCCTAACTGTGGTATTATTATCTTTATTGGGGTCCCCTTTACTGTGATAATCTTACTTTATGTAAATGAGCCTCAAGGAGCAGGGGGGGCGTTGCCCCTGCTCCTAGAGGCTCCCTTTTCCTAACTCCTTTCACGCCCCGAGGTCCTTGATTGACAGGGCCAGCGCTCGTCTTCTCCGGCCAGCCCTGTGTGCTGGGGAAATCTCGCGCATGCGCAGTGCAGCACACAGGGCCGGCAGCAGGACACGAACGCTGCCTGGCCCTGTCAATCAAGGACCTCGGGACGTGGAAGGGGGTAGGAAAACAAAGCCCCTAGGAGCAGGGGCAACGCCCCCCCTGGTCCTAGAGGCTCATTTACATATAACAAAAGTAAGGGGCCCCCCAATAAACATAATAATACCACAGTTAGGGTCTGCTGACATTAGCACATCGCTAATGTCAGCAGGTTTAAAAGGGTTAAATCTGATGACACAAACCCTTTAATAGTGCAGCCAGGGCTCAGTACAGCGTGCTACAGGGAGATCCTGTCTCCTCTCCCTCTAGGGTGGCCAGACGTCCGGTTTTAGGCCGGACAGTCCGGTTTTTAAACTCCTGGTCCTCCGTCCGGCGCAAGGCCGGGACGGACGGCCAGAAGTCCGCCTTTCAGGGCCTGCCTTTGGGGTGTGCGACCCGTGCGGTTGCACAGGGCGCTTCACTCCCGGCCCTTAATGGCCCGGCCTCATATCAGCCCACCCAGCCACTTTAAAAAAACATACTTACCTGTTCTGCGCTGCCGCTGCCATCAGGTTCCGCGCTCCACTGTCTTCCCTGCCGGCGCAGAACAGGTAAGTGTTTTTTTAAAGTGGCTGGGTGGGCTGATCTGAGGTCTGAGGGGGGCACAAGACGCTGGTCTGAGGGGGGCACAAGACCCTGATCTGAGGGGGGCACAAGACGTTGATCTGAGGTCTGATGGGGCACAAGACGCTGATCTGAGGTCTGATGGGGGCACAAGACGCTGACCTGAGGTCTGATGGGGGCACAGGAGGGAGAGACTGGTGACACTGGGGCCGGGATGTGAGCATTACCTGGAGTCTTGTCCGTGGGAGAATAGTGCAGCGGACCCCAGAGTGGGAAGATTCCAGCGCAGAGCAGCCTGCAAGTGCCACTTGCTGAACCTCCAGAGGAAGTGCAAGGTGACGGATCCGTCATGAACTCCAATGAAAGTCAATGGAGGACGGATCCGTTTACTAGTGTGTCACACCAAACGGATCCGTCCCCATTGACTAGCATTGGGGGTCATGACCGATCCCGTCTTGGTGCGGATGCCCAGACCGGAGAGCAAACCGCAGCATGTTGCGGTTTGCTCTCCGGTCTGGAGACGGAAAGGAACGCTTTTAGGAGCATTCCGTTGTCTTCAGTTCAGTTTTGTCCCCATTGACAATGAATGGGGGCAAAACCGAAGCGTTTTTTTTCTGGTAATGAGCCCCTATGACGGAACTCAATACCAGAAAAAGTAAACGCTAGTGTGAAAGTAGCCTTAATCACACATCAGTGTTTGGTCAATGATTTCCTTCAGTGATTGTGAGCCAAAACCAGGATTTGAGCCTTCACAGACATAAGGTGTAAGGATCCATTCAGACGTCCGTGTTTTGTGGATCCGCAATTTGCAGATCCGCAAAACACGGACACCGACCATGTGCGTTCTGCAATTTGCGGACATAATAGAAATGCCTTTTCTTTTCCGTGTATCCGGACAAGAATAAGACATGTTCTATTTTTTTGCGGGGCCGCGGAACGGAAGTGCGGATGCGGACGGCACACTGTGTGCCATCCGCATCTTTTACGGCCCCATTGAAAGTGAATGGGTCCACACCCGTTCCGCAATTTTGCGGACACCATTTGCGGACGTGTGAATGGGGCCCAAGGGAAAGATCTGCTCCTGTTCTGTGTTTAGGTCTGTACATGGTTTTGGCTCAAAATCACTGATGGAAATCACTGACCGAACACTGATGTGTGAATAAGGCCTTAAATAAATGGGAAGCAGAAAAAAAAGCTCCATGTCAGTCCATGCAGTTTTTGTGCATTTTCAGATCATTTTTTGGCACAGTTCATCAAAAACCTCAAGCTGAAAATTTTGCTTTATATTGAAGTGAACATCCATTTAAAAAAAAATGCATTTTTCGAGCTAAAAAAAAGATTCTGTGCTGATTTTAAAAGCATGTTTTAGTTGTGTGAACTATGCCTAAGACTGGCATCAGTGGCGTATCTATCAGGGAAGCAGGAAAAGCAGCTGCATCTGCCTTTGGGAGCAGGGTTTCTTGCAACTGCCACAAGAGTGGCGGTTGCAAGGGAGAAGGGGGTTGTGAAAAGGGGGGGCCCCATTTAAATATTTGCTGTGGGGCCCAGTCATTTCTAGCTACGCCACTGTCTGGGATGTGTATGCAATCTTCTGTGGGGCAGTGCTCTTAGTTATATTGGTGAAAATTAGGTGACAGACTCCCTAGTTTTGGGATAGATAAGTCAAAGTTCTCACCTTAATCCAATACAAATGTTGTAGAAGGACCTGAAGTGAGCAGTTCATGGGAAGAACCAACATAACAATTTTGAAGTTGTTTTGTACAAAGGAATGGGCTAAAATTCCTCCAAGCTGATGTTCAGGACCATTCAACAATTACCGGAAATGGTTGGTTGCAGTTACTACTACACACAAGGGGGTCACACCAGATACTGAAAGCAAAGGTTCACATGATTATGCTTTAGACATTTTGTGGTGGCCAGAGGCATAGCTAGAGGTTCAGCACAGGGGGGGCGAAACATACTTGAGTGGGCGCCCCACTTAGTGGCTTCCCAAACGCACGTTTCCAACTTCACAGGCACATACTACTAGTTGTGGTTATACTATTGTATTAGAAAGATGACTATATAAACTGCTAGGTAATCTATGCTGTTAAGTACAGTACAATAGACTTTCTACATACCCTAGTGTAAATACTCTACCATATAATGCAGTAAAATATAGGAGTAATAGGAGTAAAAAACAAGGGGACTCCTATGTTAAAGGAAACCTTTCCCCAGTTTTTACATCACTAAACTAACAGTCCCCTGCCCCCATCAGAGCTCAGATAAGCTTAATGTGCCCCCATCAGACCTCAGATCAGCGTATTGTGCCCCATCAGACCTCAGATCAGCGTACTGTGCCCCCATCAGACCTCAGATCAGCGTATTGTGCCCCCATCAGATATCAGATCAACAGAATGTGCCCCCATCAGACCTCAGATCAGCCCACCCAGCCACATAAGATTAAAATAAAAAACCTTTCTTACCTGTCCTGCGCTGCGGCTGCCCTCCGGTCCAGCGCTCCACTGTCTTCCCTGGCCGGCGCGCACTATGACCTGACGCTGCGTGGCTGGGTGGGCTGATCTGAGGTCTGATGGGGGTCCCTAAATACAAGTGAGCGCTTCCATAATGGAAGCGCTCACTTGTATTCGCCTGATAGTCATCCTTGCTGGGCCCCCCCTGAGTCACTGGGCCCGGAGCCGTCGCACCCCCTGCCCCCCCGGTAGCTACGCCTCTGGTGGTGGCAGATCCTCTTTAAGTCTTCCCTGATATATTTTATGCTTCAGACCCTCCACTGTTTTTATAGGCCGCCTTTGCACCAATTCCATTTTATCTACAGTTTTTGTATGTGGGGTCTCCAGAAATGAACACAGTATTCCAGAGGTATTCTCTTCTTTTAAGCCCTGTCTATGGGCATCAGTCACCAGTGGAAATGAGGGAAATTTTTAAAAATTTGATTCAGCCGATTTGTTGAAATTCATCGAGAAATTCAATTCGTTATGAATTAATTAATTTGTCATGAATCGTGGTATATCTGGTAAAACAGGTATACTCGTACGTCATAGTGGCTGAGGGAATGTATGAAGCGGGCTGCTGCATTGAGTCCACTTCATAGTATCTTACAGCAGACACACAGCTGCAATGACAGGGAATAGCAATCCCGCCAAACCCCGTCAGTTAAGCCATCAGATGCCACGATCAACACCGATCATGGCATCGGGGAGGTAAGACAAAGGTATACGACTCCGAGTATCATATCTTGGGGACGGAGCCTCGAATCAACAAAAGAAAAAGTGTTTTAATCAGATGATCATCGAAAACAGTTTGATAGTGATTCATTGGTGACAGACTCCCTCTAATAGAAATAGAGTGAATTTACCACTGACTGCAACAGTAAGCCATTGCAATCTATAGTATAAGTAATCTAATTGTCTTATGTTGAAGTCCCCTAGGGGGTTAAAAAATGAAGCTAAATTAAAGTAATAAAAGGTTTTTAAAACATAAAAAAAACAAATAGAATAAAAAATTTGAATCATTCTCTTTCGAATAAAAATAAATACACAATAATGAAATAAAGATCATTGGTATCGTTGTGACCAAAAATGGCAGAACCATTAAAATATAATAGTATTTATCAAATATGGTGGACAGTTATAAAAAAAATCAAACTGGGCAAACTGCTTTTTTTGCGAAAGTAAAGAAGGAAAAAATGGAAAATGGCCTCGTCAGAAAAGGGTTAATGTTCTTTAAATGCAGGAAGGGGTTAATGTCCTTCAAATATAAATACAGGGCACATTGCCACCTGCTGGAAAGAAATAAAATGACTTGCTGTGCAGTATCTGATCAGTGAGGGTCTGACTCTCTGGACCCCCCTCCGATAAGCTGTTTGAGAAGGCACTTACGCTCACAGTAGCTCCGCTTTGCCTAGGCCAGTGACCACACATTTATCACATGACCTAGGCGCAGCTCAGCCCCATTCAAGTAAGTGTGGCTGAGCGCGATACCAAGCATGGCCACTATACAATGTACGGCGTTGTGCTTGGTAAGGTGCGAGAGGAGCGCTGTTGCCTTCTCAAACAGCTGATCAGTGCAGGCCCGGGTGTCAGATACTGATGACCTCTCCAGAGGATACATCATATGTAGTGTTCAGCAAATTGAGCTTCAGATCATATATCCAAAGTCAATTCTAACACTTTGTTTTAATGCTGTACGGAGACCTGTCTCCATGCAGCATTAAAATGTATTGGCTCCGCGAGACTGCGTTGAATGAATTCAGTAATCACCTCTTTAAAAACATTTTAAAATATTGATCCGAAGTCGGATTTGGTACAGAGGTACCAGCAGGTGTCAAACCTGACTTTGGATTCCGAATTTTAAATGTTTTTAAAGATGCAGAAATTAATGCCAAATTCATTCACTGAAGTCTTGCGCAACTTTGGCTGAAACAAATTTTGCTTCGACGGAGACAATACATTTCGTACGCTATTCGTACGCAATTCGTACGCATTTGCGTATAGATTAAAATATGCGTATGAATAGCGTAGGAATTTTAAAATGCGTACGCAAATACGCAAAAATGGCACTCGATCATGCTCTGCCGAGCATGCTCGCTCATCTCTAATTTTAATGCTTTATGGAGACTATGATTTGAAGCTAGATTCACTCAAGCCTAGTCATCAGTATTAAAATCTTGTAATACCCCTTTAAGCTTGTATGGGCAGTGATGTCAATAACTTTGTAATATACTGTACTTCATAGCAGAATTTTGTGTAATTTTATTAAAAACAGCCTTTAGCAACCCTCTATTTGAGAATTGCTAATGAGAATTGGACTTCTGAGAATCGGCCACTGAACAGTGGAGACAGATAAGGCCTTGTTCACACATCAGTTATTTCATCAGTTATTCCCATCAGTTATTGTGAGCCAAAACCAGGAGTGGAGGCTACACAGAGATAAGGTATAATGAAAAGATATGCACCTGTTAACAATTAGGAAATACTGTAAAATAAAGTATATGGTAAAAACCCTTAGTAAAATATCTTCTACACATATAGGTAGGTAGAGGCAGACTGAGAAGCCTTCCTCTGTATTTTTCAGCTATTTGTATTCAGCATTCAGTAGAACTCTGAAGAGAGATCCTCCTTAGCAACCCTCCGAGGATTGCAAATGGGACCCTTTAGATTGGACAAACTAGACAAATAAAGTATATTAGAAACATTATTAACATTACTGTCCCTACACATTAAAAAAGGGGTTGAAATGACAGTTACTGTATACTTTAAATGTAGCTCAAAGACACAGAATGGCAAGTAGTTTTATTTTCCACCAGAAGGTGGCAGTGTGCCTTGCATTTACTTTCAAAGTTTGTTAAAAGAATCTACTGCATTCATTTTTTTTTTAAACAGTAAAATTGCATGCTTATCACACAGGTTTATTCGTACATTTCAAGGTGGAATAACAGAGGAAAAACACAATATACAATTCTGATGTAACTATTATTCATAGGGCCCTATAGCAAAATAAGATGGGGCCCCCACTCCCTAGTGTAGGAAATGTTAAAAAGCAGCATAAAGTAGCAATAATTAAAGCTATATATCAGAAAACCACAAAACAGTACAATGCTCTTGCACCTGATTGGGCTCCCTAAAACTCTGAGTTCAATAGCAGGTGCTATGGCTGCAATGGCTATAGTTATGCCCATGATCAGGTGTGTACACAGATCTCATAGGCCCCATAGCTAAACTTAGAATAAGCCTTCTGCACCTAGTTTTCTGGTGTACGTATGTCAGTCACTCCCAGGCAAAGCAGGACATGTGCAATGCCCCAGATTTCTGACAAATTGAGTTTTTTTTAATCAAGTGGAAGAATTTTTAATAAAATAAAATTTATAATAAAAAAGTTGTCTTTGGCTTCAGCCACTTTATTTGACTTTTATATCGAAAAAAGTGGAATAGGTGCTTTAAAAATACTGACTACCATATTATGCAATGTATATACACTAGAAAACTGGCAAAATACACTCTCATCTCATGCTTCTCTTCTATTACAAAGCTAGCTGGCTGCCTGCAGCCACCACCAGGGGGAGCTCAGAGAATATAAATTAATACATATAATATAAATAAATATATATATAAATATATATAACTTCCATGGAAGCTGTAATAATCTCTGTGCATTGAGCTCCCCCTAGTGGAAACTGCATGAAAAATAAGTGTTTTCATGCAGGGAAGAGAACAGCAAGCTCCATGTGCGACCCCCCCCTCCCTCGGTGGCCCCATAGCAGTCACATGGTCTGCCGCTATTACAGCTATGCCCCTTTACATGATACAAACATTTTATAATAAAACAGATAATTCAGGAGAGCTGGTAAGTAGTCTTAAAGTGGTTAGTCCTCCAACAATCTGAACTGTACCAGTAGTTACCACAGAATCTATACAGGGTGGTCCAAAAATATGGAGACATCTGAAAAAATGGAAAACGTTAGTTGGGAACGCCATCCTGTGGCATGTTACTAAGGGTAAAGGGGCAAATCTGTTACTTGCGGTGTACAAAATGGTGGCGATTTTGAAAGGACCCATCTTGGAACCAAGTCAGTGGCGTAGCTACCGGGGGGGCAGGGGGGGCGACGACTCCGGGCCCAGTGACTCAAGGGGGCCCATAAAAATAAAAAAATCTTACTTACCTGTTCTGCGCTGCGGCTGCCCTCCGGTCCGCGCTCTGCTCTCTTCCCTGGCGGCGCGCACTATGACCTGACGCTGCACGCAGCGTCAGGTCATAGTGTGCGCGGGCCAGGGAAGAGAGCGGAGCATGGACCGGAGGGCAGCCGCAGCGCAGAACAGGTAAGAGAGGTTTTTTATTTTATCTTATGTGGCTGGGTGGGCTGATCTGAGGTCTGATGGGGGCACAATACGCTGATCTGAGGTCTGATGGGGGCACAATATGCAGATCTGAGGTTTGATGGGGCACAATACGCTGATCTGAGGTCTGATGAGGGCACATTAAGCTGATCTGAGGTCTGATGGGGGCACAATACCATGATCTGAGGTTTGATGGGGCACAATACGCTGATCTGAGGTCTGATGGGGGCACAATACGCTGATCTGAGGTCTGATGGGGGGCACAATAGGCTGATCTGAGGTTTGATGGGGCACAATAGGCTGATCTGAGGTCTGATGGGGGCACAATATGCAGATCTGAGGTTTGATGGGGCACAATACGCTGATCTGAGGTCTGATGGGGGCACATTAAGCTGATCTGAGGTCTGATGGGGGCACAATACGCTGATCTGAGGTCTGATGGGGGGGCACAATAGGCTGATCTGAGGTTTGATGGGGCACAATAGGCTGATCTGAGGTCTGATGGGGGCACAATACGCTGATCTGAGGTCTGATGGGGGCACAATATGCAGATCTGAGGTTTGATGGGGCACAATATGCTGATCTGAGGACTGATGGGGGCACAATACGCTGATCTGAGGTCTGATGGGGGCACAGTATGCTGATCTGAGGTCTGATGGGGGCACAGTACGCTGATCTGAGGTCTGATGGGGGCACAGTACGCTGATCTGAGGTCTGATGGGGGCACAATATGCAGATCTGAGGTTTGATGGGGCACAATACGCTGATCTGAGGTCTGATGGGGGCACATTAAGCTGATCTGAGGTCTGATGGGGGCACAATACGCTGATCTGAGGTCTGATGGGGGGGCACAATAGGCTGATCTGAGGTTTGATGGGGCACAATAGGCTGATCTGAGGTCTGATGGGGGCACAATACGCTGATCTGAGGTCTGATGGGGGCACAATATGCAGATCTGAGGTTTGATGGGGCACAATATGCTGATCTGAGGACTGATGGGGGCACAATACGCTGATCTGAGGTCTGATGGGGGCACAGTATGCTGATCTGAGGTCTGATGGGGGCACAGTACGCTGATCTGAGGTCTGATGGGGGCACAGTACGCTGATCTGAGGTCTGATGGGGGCACAGTACGCTGATCTGAGGTCTGATGGGGGCACAGTACGCTGATCTGAGGTCTGATGGGGGCACAGTGGGCTGATCTGAGGTCTGATGGGGGCACAATACGCTGATCTGAGGTCTGATGGGGGCACAGTAGGCTGATGTGAGGTCTGATGGGGGCACAGTACGCTGATCTGAGGTCTGATGGGGGCACAGTACGCTGATCTGAGGTCTGATGGGGGCACAGTGGGCTGATCTGAGGTCTGATGGGGGCACAATACGCTGATCTGAGGTCTGATGGGGGCACAGTAGGCTGATGTGAGGTCTGATGGGGCACAATACGCTAATCTGAGGTCTGATGGGGGCACAGTAGGCTGATGTGAGGTCTGATGGGGCACAATACGCTGATCTGAGGTCTGATGGGGGCACAGTACGCTGATCTGAGGTCTGATGGGGCACAGTACGCTGATCTGAGGTCTGATGGGGGCACAGTACGCTGATCTGAGGTCTGATGGGGGCACAGTGGGCTGATCTGAGGTCTGATGGGGGCACAGTGGGCTGATCTGAGGTCTGATGGGGGCACAGTAGGCTGATGTGAGGTCTGATGGGGGCACAATACGCTGATCTGAGGTCTGATGGGGGCACAATATGCAGATCTGAGGTTTGATGGGGCACAATATGCTGATCTGAGGACTGATGGGGGCACAATACGCTGATCTGAGGTCTGATGGGGGCACAGTATGCTGATCTGAGGTCTGATGGGGGCACAGTACGCTGATCTGAGGTCTGATGGGGGCACAGTACGCTGATCTGAGGTCTGATGGGGGCACAATATGCAGATCTGAGGTTTGATGGGGCACAATACGCTGATCTGAGGTCTGATGGGGGCACATTAAGCTGATCTGAGGTCTGATGGGGGCACAATACGCTGATCTGAGGTCTGATGGGGGGCACAATAGGCTGATCTGAGGTTTGATGGGGCACAATAGGCTGATCTGAGGTCTGATGGGGGCACAATACGCTGATCTGAGGTCTGATGGGGGCACAATATGCAGATCTGAGGTTTGATGGGGCACAATATGCTGATCTGAGGACTGATGGGGGCACAATACGCTGATCTGAGGTCTGATGGGGGCACAGTATGCTGATCTGAGGTCTGATGGGGGCACAGTACGCTGATCTGAGGTCTGATGGGGGCACAGTACGCTGATCTGAGGTCTGATGGGGGCACAGTACGCTGATCTGAGGTCTGATGGGGGCACAGTACGCTGATCTGAGGTCTGATTGGGCAGGGCTGATCTGAGGTCTGATGGGGGCACAATACGCTGATCTGAGGTCTGATGGGGGCACAGTAGGCTGATGTGAGGTCTGATGGGGGCACAGTACGCTGATCTGAGGTCTGATGGGGGCACAGTACGCTGATCTGAGGTCTGATGGGGGCACAGTGGGCTGATCTGAGGTCTGATGGGGGCACAATACGCTGATCTGAGGTCTGATGGGGGCACAGTAGGCTGATGTGAGGTCTGATGGGGCACAATACGCTAATCTGAGGTCTGATGGGGGCACAGTAGGCTGATGTGAGGTCTGATGGGGCACAATACGCTGATCTGAGGTCTGATGGGGGCACAGTACGCTGATCTGAGGTCTGATGGGGCACAGTACGCTGATCTGAGGTCTGATGGGGGCACAGTACGCTGATCTGAGGTCTGATGGGGGCACAGTGGGCTGATCTGAGGTCTGATGGGGCACAATACGCTGATCTGAGGTCTGATGGGGGGCACAGTAGGCTGATGTGAGGTCTGATGGGGGCACAGTACGCTGATCTGAGGTCTGATGGGGGCACAGTACGCTGATCTGAGGTCTGATGGGGGCACAGTGGGCTGATCTGAGGTCTGATGGGGGGCACAATACGCTGATCTGAGGTCTGATGGGGGCACAGTAGGCTGATGTGAGGTCTGATGGGGGCACAGTAGGCTGATCTGAGGTCTGATGGGGCACAATACACTAATCTGAGGTCTGATGGGGGCACAGTAGGGCTGATGTGAGGTCTGATGGGGCACAATACGCTAATCTGAGGTCTGATGGGGGCACAGTAGGCTGATGTGAGGTCTGATGGGGCACAAATACGCTGATCTGAGGTCTGATGGGGGCACAGTACGCTGATCTGAGGTCTGATGGGGGCAACAGTACGCTGATCTGAGGTCCTGATGGGGCACAGTGGGCTGATCTGAGGTCTGATGGGGGCACAATACGCTGATCTGAGGTCTGATGGGGGCACAGTAAGGCTGATGTGAGGTCTGATGGGGGCACAGTAGGCTGATCTGAGGTCTGATGGGGCACAATACGCTAATCTGAGGTCTGATGGGGGCACAGTAGGCTGATGTGAGGTCTGATGGGGCACAATACGCTAATCTGAGGTCTGATGGGGGCACAGTACGCTGATCTGAGGTCTGATGGGGGCACAGTACGCTGATCTGAGGTCTGATGGGGGCACAGTACGCTGATCTGAGGTCTGATGGGGGCACAGTGGGCTGATCTGAGGTCTGATGGGGGCACAGTACGCTGATCTGAGGTCTGATGGGGGCACAGTAGGCTGATGTGAGGTCTGATGGGGGCACAGTACGCTGATCTGAGGTCTGATGGGGGCACAGTACGCTAATCTGAGGTCTGATGGGGGCACAGTAGGCTGATGTGAGGTCTGATGGGGCACAATACGCTAATCTGAGGTCTGATGGGGCACAGTAGGCTGATGTGAGGTCTGATGGGGCACAATATGCTAATCTGAGGTCTGATGGGGGCACAATACGCTGATCTGAGGACTGATGGGGGCACATTCTGCTGATCTGAGGTCTGATGGGGGCAGGGGAGTGATGTAAAAACTGGGGACACGTTTCCTTTAACATAGGAGTCCCCTTGTTTTTTACTCCTATTAATCCTATATTTTCCTGCATTATGTGGTAGAGTATTTAGACTAGGGTATGTAGAAAGTCTATTGTACTGTACTTAGCAGCATAGACGATCTTGCAGTTTATATAGTCATCTTTCTAATACAATATTATAACCACAACTAGTAGTATGTGCCTGTGAAGTTGGAAACGTGCGTTTGGGAAGCCAATAAGTGGGGGGCCCACTCAAGTATTTTCGCCCCCCCTGTGCTGAACCTCTAGCTACGCCTCTGAACCAAGTCAATATTTTCAAATGGGAAAGGGTATATGTGACATATATATCTGATTGAGAATTTGATTAGGAATCTATATATATGTTTAACGTGATTTATCTTTATTCCTACCAAAATTATTGACACTTTTTCATAAGACATGGAACGCAACAGGATATGCTCGATATGTTCCCCATTGTTAAGAATCATCAAGGTAGTCTTTTTCTCCTATTCGCAATGCACTGAGAGCAACACTTCAGCAGAAATGCCTTTGTCTGCATCATCACTGAACAGTACCGTCTCTGTGAAATCTGGGCAGGGGCGTAGCTATGGGGGTGCAGAGGTACCAGTCGCCACTAGGCCCAGGAGCCTGAGGGGCCCAAAGACCCTTGTGCCATATAAGAAGACCCTGGTATTATAGAAAGTGCATTCAGGTCAAGTTACTCCCCTGGCTGGAGGGAAGGGATTAGGGCAAGAATTTGGCATGGGGGTGTGGGTGGTGCCGTTTCAATTTTTACCTCAGGCAGCACAAAGGCTATTTGGTTCCCTGCCCTTGGCCTCAAAGCACTGAGGGAAGGTGGCGACCAGGCTGAACTTTTGCACCAGGGCCCATGAGCCTTTAGTTACGCCACTGAATATAGGTTCTGTTGCAATTGTAGTGACACCCATTCCGTAAATTCAACACGACGATCAGGATTGTCCTCATAGAGATGATGCAGCAACTGGATCTTGTATGGATGACATTTGTGGTTTGACTCACCCCGCTCTCCTGTGACAGAAGCCTGGCGCTACAATGTGGGCTCTGGATGAAGGACACTAGGATGGCCAGGGTTGTTGCTCGTCTATGACAATTTTGTTACTTTCACTTTTTGTCAGGTTCAACACATAACCTGTTTTGTGAAATTTGGCAAGCCACTTGCCAACTGTGCCATGGCGGATGGGTGGTCTATTAGAGTGCCGATCTGCTGAAATGACTTGGGTACTGCACTCCCGGTAGATCAGAAAAGTATCTGTCCTCTCCTCGCATGTTAATCGCACAGCCATATCTGTGTCACGCTCTGGTGTGGGGGGGAATATCCCACACCAAGCGCAGGAGGAAGGGGGGGAAAGGAAATTGGATTAGGCCTGGATGTAAAGGCAGATGGTCACCTCCTATAAAAACCCTGACTCCAGTCCTGCTCTTCTAACAGTATGAACAGGCCTAAAATGTAGGCAAGTTCATACGCTGGAAACCTGGGACCCTAACTGTCCCTGAAGGACCCTAAAGCCAGTGACAGTAATGAGACAAACCGTTCCTCCACAAACGTGGACGAACAGTAGTCTCCTCTCAGGCCCAAACACCAAAACACTGGGAAGATATACACAAATAAACGAAAGGGAAGGAAGACACTTAGCTTTCCTGAAGATTGTGGCAGCAATGGGATCTCCACAGAGAAACACACACCAAACGACCACAGAAAATATAAACCGCACAGCATGGTGAGGAACCCAACACTAAATAGACAAAGATAATTACAAAGATACCAACACCTGAAGGGGGAGGGTGTGGTGAATGTCAGCAACAACAAAACAAAGGAGAACCTGTCAGCTTAACCCATGGGATGCCAATCTGACAGACCTCCTGATACCTGTCACAGGAATGTCCGTGACAATCTGTGTCTGTAACAAAAGGAAGTTGGTTATAACTGTGGCAGGAAAAATGGTCAATCACATTTAAGCACATATTTGGTGTACTCGTTAAATTCTCTCAGATACATATGTCACATGCACCTCTTCCCACTTGAAAATATCGACATCGTCCATGGCAGATTTCAAAATGGCCACCGTTTTGGACACTGCCCCTCACAGATTTGCCCTCTTCCGCTCAGTAACACGTCACACACAGGATAGCATTCACAACCACCACCCCATTTAGTCTACTTCCACACTTGCGGTGCGGGGCTCCGGCAGGCTGTTCCGATGGGTGAACAGCCCGCCAGATCCGTGCTAGCGCAAGTGTGCGTGTGGGGCCGGAACTGCGCTCTGGCCCCATTGACTGTAATGGGTTATTTTGTTGTATGTTGTATTTTCGTTCCGGCCGCCTCTCAGCTGGGGTTAATGTGCTGCGGCCAGAACGAAAATACAACATACAACAAAATACCCCCATTACAGTCACTGCGCTCCGGCCCCACACGTGCACTTGCGCTAGCATGGATCCGGCAGGCTGTTCCGGTGGGTGAACAGCCTGCCGGATCCATGCTAGCGCAAGTGTGGAAGGAGCCTTATTCAGGTATCTCCATACTTGTAGACCACCCTGTAGATAAGTTCAAGCACTTCCTTCAGTGAATGATGGCATATCAGCAGTCCCTGTGAGGCTGCTCAGTACCTCTCTGCTGCATGTAACACAATATAGAAACTCTGGACACTTCCGCTTCCATTGTATTATTTTTACCTTGTGGCTTCAGATTTCCTTACAGAGGTTGAGGTTTGTACCTATATGGGAGAGAGGATGACGTTCTGGTCTTGTCATATATACTGTTTACTGGTTGCACAGTGCCCAGTATCAATGATTTAAAGGTATTTTTCTGGGAGTGAATATTGGTTGTTTATGTTTAGGCTAGGCCCATCTGTAAGGAGGATCTCCTTTGCTGCATATAGACTGAACATTCATCCTTTACAAATGGTTGTATGGTCCTTTAAATTGACTATACGGTTATCTGAAAGACTGCTTAGAGATCTGTGTATCTATTTGTTGCTGCTTGAACATGTATATGTTGTGTATGTTACACTGCATATATTTGATGCCTTTATGTAACGGTTCATCTAAATGGTGGACCACGATACTTGGCAGCACTACCATAATATATTACTATGGCATGATGCAGGAATGACAGTCTTCTTGGTACCTACAGAGTTAGGTACAGTTATTAGCATTGACTCAGAAAGAACCTGGTTCTGACTGTGACATTCTTGGTGACACCACCACAATGTTGGGCTGGAGCAGCTAAGGGATGATAAGGTAGAGGTTTGCGGCCAATCCGCGACAGTATGGATGGTCTGTGTTTGGTGCCAAATGTAGTTTCTGTTGGCATATGAGAAGATTAGGCATGAAGCCTGTCCATCTGGGAGGTAGCGGTGGCCTGAAGCCTGGGGGAAGGTGGTTCATAAGGAGGAGGAGTGCCTGGAGTGGGGAGCAGATAGTGAGCTAATGGGGTACCACTTGGTATTGGGTAACCGCTTGGTATTGGTAAGAATGGAATAGGGTGACTTTTGGTGTTTTGTGTGGGCCATCACTGAAGCGGTATATGTTGAAGCGTACTATCAGCCTTGGTTGTTTTAACTCTTGGGTGAGTTTACTGAGGCTGTGGAGAAATATGTCAACCCAGAGGAAAAGAAGTGAGGGGTGAGTGGTGGTGAGCTTAAAGATGTTCCTTTAGAGGGTAGAGCCCTGACCAAGTTTTCACCCCTAGTAGAAGAGGAGATAATCTCAACCAAGACTGGGCCCCCTCTTGCCCTGGGCTCCATAGCAGTCGCATGGTCTGCCGCTATGGTAGTTACGCCCCTGCCTCTTACTAAATTATCTGTGTGGTTTCTACCTGTATATTAGACCCCAACCTCATTATCTTGTGCAATTTGTACCATAAAGTATCTACAATCAGATAATAAAAATAATAATATTTATATAGCGCCACCATATTCCGCAGCGCTTTACAAATTTATAGGGCTCATGTACAAAACAAAAGATATCACAACGTAATAGGCTATTATACAACTGAAACACTAGGAGTGAGGGCCCAGCTCGCAAGAGCTTACAATCTATGAGAAATTGGGGATTGATTATTTATATGCTAATTTTTTAGCACAAGAGATATTGAAGCACAAGGAACAAAAACTGTCCCAGGGGCAACGCGTACTATAAAAATAAAAGAACTTACAGTAATCTCATCGACCCCCGACCCTTGCAGTTCATGTCATCAGGTTGCCACTCTACCTCACTTCCTGCTACTCTCTTGATAGGGCTGTAAATGCTACTCAGTCATTCACTGGCTGCAGCTGTAGCACCCACCTCAGCCAGTGATTGGATCTTTCACAAAATGAGCTGCAAGTGTCCGTCTTTGGCCATCCAAAAAGTTGTGTGGTATGTATCTGCCCTATAGTCATTGAGAGTGAATTCCAGTTATGATAAACTGGGATCTCCCTTCTTTACACCTGCATGAAGTTCTGTTATCAACTTACTTATTCTGGTGTTTGCTGGGAGGTTTTTTATTGCTATGCCTAAAAGTACCTTTAGTTTATGTGCCTCTTTGCCAGGTAAAGCAAAAGCTCTGTGCATTTTGGTTCCAGAGTCTTTAATCCTAGCTTCGTTTGAGTGTATCTTGATTCCACGGTCTTATTGTGGTCTGTATTGTAGTTGTGTTTGCTGTGAGTTAACCTTTCTGGTTGTGGTTTTGATTTTCTGACTGTCTTGCTGGACTTAGCATTTTGGGGTCATTTTCTGCCAGGTTTGATTGCTCTTACTTACATTCCTCGCTCTCCACCTGTATACCAATGCTGTATGCCTTCTGTTCGATTTCCAGACTCCATCTTCCTCATCCATTGCCATCCTGTTTTGTGTCCTCTATTGGTCAGTGTATTACTCTGTATTTGTTGCCTGTGAATCTGATATGTGCTTCATCTATCTTTTCTGTTAACAGTCTGGTTGTTACATAATTCTTCTCAAGTCCAGGGGGGATCTGACTACCAAGATCTATAGTTGGGACTTGGGAACGGCAAAGTCAAGTTCTGCAGTCTTGCAAACCATCAGTGTTATAGTAGCAATATATGATCACCTTTTGAGACAGAGGAGGGAGGTGCAGCTGCAGTATCTCACTTACCATGAGGGGAAGAGAGGAGGGGTAACAGCACTTAGAGATCTGATTGACTCAGAGGAGACAGAACAACTCTGATATCCAGGAAGAGCTTTCCTACTAAGCAGGTGCAGAAAATGTGCATTTACCAAAACTAGCACAGGGAGGAAAATAGCAAAATATGCAGGTTACAGGCTACATCTAAGGTACACCTACAGCTTTGGAGGAGAATTTTTTAAGACACAGCCTTCAATTGATGTCCTTTAAATGTTACTGTCTGGAATGAGTCTCACCTTGCTATGGTAGGACACTTGTAAGCAGCTAATAATAATTTCCTCCCTAGAGATACTGCTTGCTCCTCTCATCCTCCACTTCTGTGGTTAAGAGCCAACCACTAGATATGATTCTCTTGTTTCGACGCCATTCAAATCCCATGTTAACGCCTCTCTTATGGAGAGGTGCCCATAATTCATGCCATTCTGCTCTTAGTAGAGGACAAAAAGTTATGGCCCAATGCAAACCACAAATAGAGAATATTTAAAAAATCATAAAGCATCAAAGTCTGTAGCTGAAATATGATCTCTCGTGAGAGAGAAGAATTTGTTCTGCTGTCTGTCAACTCCATGGAAGGGAAGGTGCGGTGTACACTTTAACCCCAGCACGCCCAGAGCAAACAGGTATCATATAGAACAGTATGATCTTAAAGAGGTTTTCTGGGATATAGATTTTGAAGACCTATCCTTAGGATAGGTCATCAATATCAGGTCACTGGGGGTACAATCCCCAGGAACCCCACCTATCAGCTGTTTGCCACAGTCGCCAGAACACTAGGAACCAAATCGGAAGCATAGTATTGTCCTCTGTGTAGTAACGATGTCGGGTCTGCTCACCCGACAAACAAGGGTTTGCTCGTTTGTCAGGTGATCAGCAGCATGTTTACATGAGATAATGATAGGGAATGAGTATTGTTATTTCCCAATCATTAGCCCATGTCAAACGGCCCTTAGTATCTTGGAGAAACCTTCAAAATCCAACGCCGGAAAGCTGAAACTGTTGAAATCTATGAAACCTAGAACCCATATCCTGGGTCCAATGATTACTCTGCCACATAAGAAGAAAAGTATTATAGAGCGCACAAGGGCATTGGGCCCAGGAGAATCGGGTTATGCAAAATTTTCTAGTAGGGCACATAACAAGGGGATGTAAAGGAGAGATCCAGTTACTATAGGATACATAAGTTGAGGAAATTTATTAACCACTTCCACACCAGGCCATTTGCCCCCTTCTTGACCAAGCCTAATTTTGCAAATATGACGTGTCACTTTATGTGGTAATAACTTTATAATGCTTTTACTTATCCAAGACACTTTGACACTATTTTTTGTGACATATTGTATGTCATGTACATGGTAAATTTGAGTCAATATGTTTTACATATATATATATATATATATATATATATATATATATATTTCAAAATGTACTGAAAATGTGGAAAATTCATTATTTTCTAAATGTGAATTTCTCTGCTTTTAAGAGAGATATTGATACCATATGTCTACTTAATGTTGGTATCATTTTGATAATGTTGTTTTATTTTTTGGGACAAGACGGTTTAGAATTTTAGAAGCAATTTTTTAAATTTCCAAGAAAATTTCAAAAATCAACTTTTTTTATATACCAGTTCAGTGTTTTGGGAAGCTGACATAATACAAACCACCCATAAATTACTGCATTTTAGAAACGACACCCCTGTTTACCCTTTAGGCATTCCACGGGAATTAAAACAAAATTGAGGTGAAATTTCAAAATTGTACTTTATTTGCAGATTTTCCATTTTATTATATTTTTCTTGTAACACATTAAGGGTTACCAACAAAAGAAACATCAATATTTATCGCCCTGATTCTGCAGTTTAGATAAATACCCCACATATAGCCATAAACTGCTGTATGGGCACACGGCAGTGCTCAGAAAGCAAGGAGCGCCATATTGTTTTTAGAGGCAGATTGTGCTGGAATGGTTTTTGGGTGCCATTTTGCATTTGAAGAGACCCTGAGGTATAGAGTGACCACATTTTGGAAACTACACCACCCAAGGAATTTTTAAGGGGTGTAGTGAGTACTTTGACCCAACTGGCGTTTCATAGAATTTATAACACTTGGCTATGAAAATGAAAAGTTACTTTTTTTTTTTACCAGAAAATGGTACTTTAGACCCAAACTTTTTTTTTCACAAGGAGAATATCACCCCACAATTTGCTACCCATTTTCTCCTGAATACATTTGTGGTTGTAAACTGCTGTTTGCGGATACGCCAGGGATAAGAAGGAAAGGAGCAATATCTGGATTTTCAAACATAGGATTTGCTGAAATTAGTTTTAAGAGCCATAACTTTTTTATTTTTTTGGTTGACTTTACTGTGTGAGGTGCCGGGACCCTCATCTGACCTCAGATCAGCCCACCCAGCCCCATAAGGATAAAATAAAAAACTCTCTCACCTCTCCTGTGCCGCGGCTCTGCTCCTGGTCCGACGCTCCTCTGTCTTCTCCGGCCAGCGCTGCACTGTCACCTGGCTGCGTGCAGCATCGGGTCATAGTGCGCGCACTACGTCCTGAAGCTGTACGCGGTCAGGACAGTGCAGAGCCTGCCCAGAGAAGATAGAGGAGCGCTGGACCCGGAGTGGAGCCGCGGCGCAGGAGAGGTGAGAGAGTTTTTTATTTTATCCTTATGGGGCTGGGTGGGCTGATCTGAGGTCTGATGGGGGTCCCAGCACCTAATACATACTAGTGAGCGCTTCCATAATGGAAGCGCTCACTTGTATTTGCTTTATAAGGCGCACAGCAATTTCCCCCCTACTTTTGGGGGGGAAAAAGTGCGTCTTATAAAGCGAAAAATACAGTAGTTTTTTCATGTTTTACTACTTTAGCATAATAAAATCAATTTTTATTAAAAATCTGTTATATTTTGCATCGCCATATACTAACATCCATAACATTTTTATTTTTCTGCCAACGTAGATGTCTGAGAGCTTGTCTTTTGCAGGACAGACTGTGCTTTTCATCTGTACCATTTTCGGGTCCTTTGGACTTTTTGATGACTTGATATTATGTTTTTTTGAGAGGCGAGGTGACAAAAACGCTGTTTTGGCGTAATTTTAGTTATTTTTTTTTTTTTTTATTTTTACGGCAATCACTCAATGGGGTAGATCATGTGATATATAGCTGATCGTTACAGATGCGGCAATACCTAATATGTCTATTTTTAAAAAAAAATGTTGGCATACTGTTTTGGCATAAATTTAATTTAATTTTTTTACTGTGTTCACCAGATGGGGTAGATAATGTGATATTTTTTATAAAGCCAGTCATTGCGGATGTGGCAATACCAAATATGTCTATTATTTATTTCTTTTACACAATAAGAGCATTTTTTGAAAAAAAAAATCATGTTTTTGTGTTGTCAGTTTCTTAGAGTGATATTTTGTACAATTTTTCTGGCTATGGTCTTGAGTGAGGGCTCGTTTTTACGGGATGAGGAGACGTTTTCATTGGTACCTTTTTGGGGTACATACGGCTTTTTGATCGCTTGATATTGCGTTTTTTGGGAGGTGAGGTGACTAAAAAAATACCTGTTTTGGCATCGTTTTTATTAATTTTTTTACATAGTACACCTAATGGGACAGATCATGTGATATTTTTATAGAGCCGATCGTTACAGACACGATGATACCAAATATGTCTATTTTTTCATGTTTTTTCTATATTTAACAATTTTTAAATGACTTAATTGGTGAAAAGGGTGCTTTTTTTAAAATGTAAAACTTTATTTTTTTTATTATACACTTTGTGTACCCCATAAGGTCATACAAGACCTCTGGGGGACATTTAACGTCACTTTTTTTTTTTTAACTATTGATTTCTCCTGTAACGGGCTGACATAGTAGCCCTAGTTACAGGGGGGATACAACTCCTAGACAGCACTTTACTGCCTCACTGCAGGGCTGATCCAGGTCTAAAGAAGACCTGGTAGCACCTGCAGTCTCCCAACCCTGGCGGTCACATGACCGCTGGGGCTGGAACAGGAAGCAGCATAGCATTTCCTCAGCTGTATACACAGAGCTCATTCAGCGCTGTGTATACAGTGATCCAGAAGGCAGGGACACCGAGGAACGGTCCCTGCCTTCTATATGGGGTGCCTTGCCATCACTGACAGCGGGCCCGCCACTCAGCAGCTGCAATTTCTGAATGGACGTTTTAGACCGCAGGGACATTTACAGTATACTCTATGGGAGGCAGGGGTGTAACTACCATAGCGGCAGATCATACGACTGCTATAGGGCCCAGGGCAAGAGGGGGCCCAGTTGTGATCATTCCCTCTTCTACTGGGGGTGAAACCCTGGTCAGGACTCTACCCTCTAAAGAAGCAACATTTAGCAAATGAGCAGTGGAAAAAATGGTCCTTGTTATGGGGCCCTTAGTTCACTATGTACGCCACGGATGGGCGGTTGGGAAGTGGTTGACCAGTGTCAAATAAGTCTACTAAGATGCTGCAAAATTACTAAGAGGCAGCATGGTGGCTCAGTGGTTAGCACTGGTGCCTTGCTGCACTGAGGACCTAGGTTTGAATACAACCAAGAATAACACTGCATGGAGTTTCTATGTTCTCCCTGTGCTTGCTTGGCTATCCTCATGGTACTCTGGTTTCTTCCCACACTCCAAAGACATATTGATAGGGAACTTAGATTGTGAGCCCCATTGGGGACGGCTTGGGGACAGCTGGATGCTAATGTCTATAAAGTGCTGTGTAAAATGTCAGTTCTGTAGTAAAATAAATAAAAGGCATATACTGTAGCTCTTAATAATTTTTTCGTTATTGTGAGAGGTTTGTGCAATAGAAGTTGAAATCTTTGCCAGTTCTATGCAAGTATCTGCCCGAAGAGGCCCATCCAATCCCACCCATGACCCTTTCACTGTTTATAAAAGTGTTGAGTGCAGTTAAAATGGGGAAATTGTTGATTTTTTTTGTCCAAAAATGTGCAACTTTTTACCCCAGAAAACTGATGTAGAAGCATTCATAAATTCCCACCAATATCTCTCTATATTTTATCTCAAACATGAGTCTGAGAAAATGTTTCTACACGTTCTTGAAACCAAGCCTGACACATATCCTGCTTACATAAAATAACAAGCTTCAGGCATTTTTGGCATTCTCCTGGTATGACACAAGAGTCAGGTGATATACATTGTGGTTTATAGTTCTAGAAAGACTATAGTGCCCCCTATTGTACAAAATTCTAGAGCACATATATTAGTTTTTCACAAAATAGTGCGACAGTGACAGGTGAAGTGATCGAGGATCGTTATATTTCCCCAACATTCCTCTCATATGTGTACTAGACTCCAGGAAGTATTTATCTCTTCCAGAGAAAGCTGGATGAGATATCAAGAATCCAGGAAAGCTGAGTATCCCTAGCAAAGAGAAGTTTGCTAAGGGCTTTTGTAAGTCCTGTTTTTGAGCCTGAATGTTTAGGGAATGATGGCAGGTTGGTAGTGTGGCTTTTCTTTTCTGGCCCGTACAAGTTTACTCATTGCTGGGCTACCAAAGTTTGCAAGGTGTGCACAAGATTAAGAAAACCATCTGAGGAGACAGAACCTGTCTGGAGAGTCTGTTACTGAGATTGGTATCCTCAAAGTGGACATTTACTCCTGGTGTGAGGTAATCTTGTTCAAGTGGTTTGTAGTAAGCCACTTGTATAGTCAGAGAAACTTATATGTTTAGTTTGAGCTCAGCCGAGCAGTGGTTGATTTGTGTTTTTCGTCCTGAATGTAAAGGCTATACATTTATTTTGTGAAACAAAATAAAAAATGGGCAAAGCCCTGTTTGAAATGGACTTCTGTGTCACTGTCTCTGACTGCATTTGATCCCATCTGGCCTACCACTACAGGGCTAATTTCCACAGAAGATACATTCCACTCTGTTGATGTAGTCCCACAGGCAAGTGGTTGCCAAACTAGGCAAGCTCCTTTAGCCCAAGGCAGCATTTTCATACAAGTTGTAGGCAGTACCACATAGGCATGCATCATAGCTTCAAACGGTGACTGCCAAGATCAGTGATTGGCACAGTCTATGGAATAGTTTAATAGCTACCACAGAGGAAGCATTTAGAGATGAATACATTTCTTGAAACTTGTTTCAGGTCTGATTCTAAAGAATCTGTAAAGAAAATTAGACTCTGGTACAAATTGATTCTACTGAAAAGGACTCATATTTTTCTCTCTTGTCTTTCCCTCTTTTTTATTCTTTCAAAATGTTCTCTCTTTGTCTTTCCCCTTTCAAGCTCTTTAACGCAAAGACAACAATATTATATAATGTCAGAGTAACACTGACATATACAGCTATGGGTAAACACATGCTTGATGGTGTTAACAAACATCCTGTTTAATAGCACACTGCACCAGTGAATGTATGCTTTGTAGAATTAAAAATGTTCCAAAAATTGTCCCTTATTCGTGGCAGATGGTGTTTAAAGGCACACAGTCTTATCGGAAAAAAACAGTGGCTTATTCTGAAGAAGCAGTAAAAATTTTTGCCTTAACGGGGGTAGATGTCTGCCCATGTTTATACACACAAATTATAGTGTTGGAATAAAAAAGTGGCTTGTTCTGAACAAGTATCTAAAAATTCTGCCTTAATAGATCACAGATGCCTGCCATGTTTATACATATGCTAGTATGGGAAGAAGCAGAAGCTTGATCTGAACAAGCGTCCAAAAATTCTCCCTTTTTTGGGAGCAGCAGCTATATAGTGTGGATGGGGAACCTCACAGACAAGGCAAAGCAACAATACATCATGGAACATGATGGCAGGCAGACAGCAGCAGTGACATGATTGGGCTGTTGATAAATAGTCACGGTCAGCAAAGGCAGATCTATTCATTGACTACAGCTGGAGGTGTGTGAAAATCCTCATTGATCCATGTCTCATTAATTTTGACAAATGTAATGTATTGTACACTTGTATGTTTGGGTGTGACAACACCACCTGCTGCAGTGAATACCCTTGAGTTTGTCTCCCTTTTGGCATTAGCAAAACATTTCCCCATTTTCCTTGATAGTGAGGGTCTAAAAGCATGGCTATCCAGTAGTCATCACACTGCAAACATGCTGCTTGCCATGCTCTCCAACATGCCCGGGGACCCAGTTCTTTCCACCTCCATCGTAATTGCAATGATTGGTCATGGCCAGTGTTATCATCATCATAGTCAGCCTCGTCCTCTTGTACCACCAACATCTCCTCCTCCTGCTCTTCCTCCAGTGGTAGCTCTTCATCCTCCTCCACAGGACTTCGTCAGTTAGGTTTAGCAACAGCTACAGGGAGGCCAGCAAGATGCGGAAGCTGTTCTTCTTCCACCATCCCTTGCTGCATCAGCATGAGCGTTTGCTTTAATATAAATTTCGGTTGGATTGACAACTTCAAGGAGCAGCCTATATTCTTCGCAGTTAGGTATCCTCCACTGAGGATGAGCACACTCCAACGGTTCTCTAAAGGCACTGTATCTGGTGATGTCACCTTATGTGCTGCAATAGATCGATGGTACCTATGTTTATGTTTGAACGCCCATAGCTTACAGTATTTTCATCCTGCAGATATTGTACATGACGGTGGTTTTGTCTGCAGGCACTATGGAGAAAAATTGCCATAATGAACATACCAGCTCAGACCTACCAACAGCCGATCCCAACCATAGGTCTGTCATGTTTAGAGCCTGCACCAAAGGTATCAGAGGCATTACCAGTTTCCCATTTTTTCCAAAATAGAGGCAGATGTGATGTTTTGGCCGTACATTCTGCTATTTATTGCTGCTGTAGCCATCTCTGATGTCACCTCCTTCTCAGCACCCTCATCAAGTTCCCAGGTCCTGTCCAATACACAGTCATCATTATAGTCCTCACTCTCCCCAGCACTTTTATCCCACTGTGATATATAATTATGGGCTCCTTGACCCCTTCACGATTCCCTCTTCTGTATATGCTGTCCCTATTGATAAAACCTGACTTTCTACATAATAATTTAATCTACCTAACCAAATATATCTTCTCCATAATCCCTAAAATGTCACTGCAAGAACCTAAAATAGCTGTCCTCTTGTATGTCTATTGTAGATATGACAGCCATGTCCTATCACATTAGTGTCTGCGCTCACAATGGCATTGTGCTTCAGAGCTGGCATAGAGCCTGATAGACCAGCCAACCTATCCTCCACTCTAATTAGTTGTCAGGCTGACTGCAAAGCATTATGGGCAAGTCAACTATCTGAGGCCACATCTGAGGTTATGTGATCCTCCGTCTTCATCATCCCTGTCCTGTTTCCCTCACTAGTGTCCCGAACTTTACATGTAAAATAGCAGGAGCCGTTTTGCACTATTTGTCTGAACCAAATTGCCAAAGCTTCAGATTTGTTTGGGAAAAGCATTTTTGTGAAATCCATGATGAATCTGATTCATTTACACTTGATTTGCTCATTTCAAGTGCATACTTGAACTCTATACCACCAGTGAATTTCCCAGTGTCCTACTACAGTGGTCCCTCAAGATACAATATAAATTGGTTCCAGTAGGACCATAGTATTTTGAAACCATTGTAAGTTGAGTAATCGGTTCCAAAGCCCCAAAATGTCATACAAGATAAGAGAAAATAAAGATTTAAGAAAAATAAGCAGATAACTAAGACAGATAAAACAAGTCCTTACATATAACAGTCAGGAATAGCTGCTAACTAGAAACTAATACCACTGTTTTACCAGAAAAGTGGCCTTGACTGGTTGGATCTGAGTCTGAGACCTTGTATGTTGAGTCTAGTTTCAACTTACGATGCGTCAGAAACGACCATTGTATGTTGAAAATATTGTATCCTGAGGCCATTATATCCTGAGGGATCACTGTACATTATTCCATGTTAAAGGGAACCTGTCATCTCCGAAACACCCCCTGAACTACAGTAAGCAGTGTATAGTGTAAGTGATGCTGAATCCGAATATGTAAGTTTTATCTTCATACTCCCTTCCATTCTGATGCTGTGCTCCCACAAACCTACAGTAAAATGCACTCACTGGACTCCAGTGCTCACTCACATAATGGAGAGGACTCAAAGAAGAGTCCTGTCAATGCATTTTACTGCTGGTTTGTGGGAGCACAGCGTCAGAATGGAAGTGAGTATGAAGATAAAACTTACATATTCGGATTCAGCATCACTTACACTATACACCGCTTACTCTAGTTCAGGGGGTGTTTCGGAGATGACAGGTTCCCTTTAAAGGGGTTATCCAGGTTCAGAGCTGAACCCGGACATAACCCCTTCTTCACCTATTCAGCTCCTCTAACATGAGCACTGGAGCATTTCATGTCCCAATACTCCCCCTTGCCTGCTTTGTTTACATTTTTACATTGCTAGGTGGAGGCTTCTGCCTAGCAGTGTTTCCAGTAACATCAAAAGCACTAATGCGCAGTCTATATAGTTGCTTTAGGATGTTTTACAGTCTACGGCACCGATAAAGACCACCCATTAGTGCCTCACTGCTAGGAAGTCTCCGCCTAGCATTCCCATACAGAGACTCGGTATGTCACCAGATCTAAAGAAAAAGCCCTTGCCTTGCGTAATACAGCACAAGGCAAGGGGGAGCATCGGAGCATGAAATGCGCAGATGCTCCACTCATTCAAGCTGAATGAGGGAAGAAGGGGTTATGTCCTTGTTCAGCTCTGAACCTGTACAACCCCTTTAAGTATAATGTTATGTGCTGTTATGTGTATTTCTTTACAGATATAGTGAAATGTTAAACCTGATGAATTTTTTTGCACTGTATTAAGTGCAGAATTTTTTGAGTGGTGCAGTGCCCCACCATTGCATGTTTAATCCAATTACTGTCAGTACTCATTTTTGACACATAAGATTGCAACAAAGAACAGGAGGTTGCTGTGATGTAGCTAAAGCCACATGGGCCATGTGCACACCCACAAGAAAACAGGCTTTGCAGAAAAGAGGAGCAGCAGGACCTGCTTGAGGCATGATGCAGCTGAGTGTAGAAAGAGAGTGAGAAGTTTCCAGTGGAAGTTCCAGAGGACCTCAGGCACTGGAGGCAGCCAAGGAATAGTGAGATGCTTGTATGGATGCTGTCTGGCAGATGCGACTAATCTAACAGAAACAGAGTCCAGTGTCTTCTGAACTCTATGAGAGCAGCCACTCTGTTGAAAAAGCTACCAGTGGGTGACATGGACAAAGTTATACAAGATGGAGACTGAATTATTTTGTAGGACGTCAGTAGGAGAGTGTACTGAGCAGAGTGCTGATCTCAAGAGCAGTAAGGAGGATCCATGGTTGGAGTTGGGCCTGCTTTATAGTAGCGACCCTGAGAGGTGTAGGGCCACTTGCCTATGGTATTGACCTGCTCTACACAGCACTTGCTGATGTAGCTTTTTGACGTGAGTGCTCACTCCATGAACAGACAGTCCTGGGCACTGCAGGTGGTTATGAACAAATTATGACCTTGAGAGTGTATTGTGAGTAGACCCAGACAGCCACCCTGCGTTAAGTGAGTAGTCTGAGACTGCAACCACACCGCTGTAAGTGTACTGAGGACTTTATTTGGTGGCCACAGTGTGGGTATAACCTCCAAGTTCTGTGTCCACATTTTTTTGCCTAACCATAGAAAAGAATAGGTAGTCATGCGATCCTCAAAAATGACTGTGTAACATAAACATGAACTGAATGTCATGAGACATTCATCATAAGAAGATCCAGAAAAACTTCCTTTTTAATGGTTTGAGGAACTAAACATTTCACTTTCCCTGTAGTTCATGCCTGGGGATTGGTTTAGACTTAGAAGATTCATGGTGCTATTGGCATAGGTCTGCTGATTAATGAGACCTTTCCCATGTAGAAACCTCTCTCCACAGCAGTTTTTCATAAATTTGACATTTACAGCTTCTTCTAAACCTCAACAGCATTGCCATGTAGAGCATACCTCTTCATACACTATACATGAAGGTGTTTTGCACACTCAATGTACAGGGAACAGCTTTGCAGAGGTCTATAAGATGCTCATTATTTATTGATTTTCCGGATGGACCACTTGATGAGAGTAAGAGCATCTAAACACCTTTATACACCTAAAGCCATTAGCATGATCTTTGTAATGTACTACTATCAAGAACCAGGATGTCTTGTACTGAGGGTCAGGCTGGCCCATCAATGTACCAAAGGATCCTCCTGTAGCCCCAGTATCATGTTGTGTAATAATAAAGTCCAATGCAATCCAACTAAGAAAAACTTGAAGTACCATGACCTTGGCAGAGAAATAGGATGATTGATCTGCAACAAAAGCATCAAACACAAGAGAATACTGAAATGTATTCTACCTTTGAAGGGGCTATACAGGGGCGTAGCTAAAGGCTCATGGACCCTGGTGCAAGATTTCAGCTTGCCCCCCCCCTCCTCAGCGCTGGTGCACCTAGCTTTTCTGCCGGCCAAGTCAAAAACTGACAACCCCCCCCCCATGCCAAATTCTCACCCTAACCTTTTCCCTCCTAACATTACGTATATCACTACAGAACATACAGGGTAAGGCTACATTCACACAACGTTGTTTTTTCAGCCTCCTATCTGCATATTTTGCGGCTCAGATGCAGACCCATTCACTTAAATGAACACTGTGTGCTGTCCGCATCTGTATGTCCATTCCTATTTTTGTCCATTTTGCGGACAAGGATAGGCATTGTTACAGTGGATCTGCAAAAAAAAAAAACGGATGCCATACGGAACATCATCCTTTTTTTGCGGATCCGCAATTTGCAGACTGCAAAACACAATGTTCATGTGAATGTAGCCTAATACAGCGCCCCATACCTCTTACATCCAGTATAATACAGCGCCCCATACCTCTTACATCTAGTATAATACAGCGCCCCATACCTCTTACGTTCAGTGACGTCTCCTCTGATGTAGATCTTCTCTTTCCTCATCTTCTCCTTTCAGACCAGACGCCATTTTTCAGCCATTTCTCATCTCTGCAGTTTGACAGAAAAAAATCTTAGTTTACTACTTTTCCATCATCCTCCCGTCTTCTGGACAAATCATCCTACCACCCCCAGTACTGTGCCACTAGTACCACACAGATAGTGCCCTACAATAATTATTGGCACACAGTGTCCTAAAATAACTGCGCCCAGCAAATAGTGTCCCGTAATAGTGTGAACATAACATCCCCCAGAAATAACTGCGCCCCCAGTGCCCCCATGTGCCAGTAAAAATGCCCCCACTGCCAGTAAAAATGCCCCCAGTGCTCCCATGCCATTAAGAAATGCCCCCAAGTGCCAGTAACAAATGCCCCAGTGCCAGTAAGAAATGCCCCCAGTGCACCCATGTGCCAGTAAGAAATGCCCCCAGTGCCAGTAAAAATGCCCCCAGTGCTCCCATGCCATTAAGAAATGCCCCCAAGTGCCATTGAGAAATGCCCCCAGTGCCCCCATGTGCCAGTAACAAATGCCCCCATGTGCCAGTAACAAATGCCCCCAGTGCCCCATGTGCCAGTAAAAATGGCCCCAGTGCCTGTAATAATGCCCCCAGTGCCAGTAAAAATGCCCCCAGTTCCCCCTTTTGCCGGTAAAAATGCCCCCAGTGCCCCCATGTGCCAGTAAAAATTCCCCCAGTGCCTGTAATAATGCCCCCAGTGCCCCCTTTTGCCGGTAAAAATGCCCCCAGTGCCCCCCATGTGCCAGTAAAAATGCCGCCATGTGCCCCCAATAGAGCTCCGGTCCAAGACTACAACAATAAAAAAAAAAACACTTATACTTACCTCCATGGAGCTGGCAGCGATGCAGGCCTCTTCCGGCCTGTGTCCCGCGCTGTACGGCTCAGGCGGCGGGATGACGTCATCGCGCCGCCTGAGCCGGCCTCTGATAGGCTGCAGGCCTGGTGCCTGCAGCCTATCAGAGGAACGGGCAGGGGAGACACCTCTCCCTCCCCTGCCCCGCAGTACAGGCATCTGTATCGCCATCCTCAGGACGGCGATACAGATGACTATGGAGATGGAAGCGCTCATCTCCCTCTCCCTCCTGGCTTAGGGGCCCGGTCGCAACTGCGACCGCTGCGACCCCTATAGCTACGCCACTGGGGCTATATGAGAATCAATTTTTATACAAAAACAGCAACACTTGTGTCCACAGGCTGCGCCTGATATTTCAGCTTGAATTCAAACAAAATGGTAATGATTCCTGAAAAAGGCCAGAAAAAACAGTCCCTATGATGACTACTTTATCGCATGTATCCCTAGTTCTGAGAACCTTCAAAAGCCTTTCCATACGTAGGTGTAAATGATATTAGTGTCTGTTCTATAATGGTGCTGCTGACTTTAGATTCAGTGCTCAGATACATTCAGCTTTTACTTCTGAGCAATTTTCTGGACCTTCATGATGAAGTAATAAAAAATATACACCGTATAAGCCAAATGTGGAGCACCCGGCCCTCTAAGGAGAATGTGATTGAATTCTTCCTGAACTGTGACCTCCATAACTGAATCCACCGTATAATAAATGAACCCTGCAGCCGAAATAATTTCATTACCCTGTTATATTGTATTTTCTCAAGGGCTGGCATTTCACTGTGCATAAAATTACCTCTCTGTCTAGCATGTGTGTACATATTTGGTGGATCAAGCATATTCTCACGTGCCCTACACTGCATGACTCCTGTGTGCCATTTTCATGTGCTGCCAGGGAGTTTCATTATTGTCAACAGTCCAGAACTATCCAACAAACAGGTTATAAAATGACTTGGGAGTTATGGAAACCGCGGCGTGTCGGCTGCTCAGATAATTCCACAATAATTTCCAGGCACCCTGCTTACTGTGGGTTATTGCCATCTTGGTCATGAAAGGACCAGATGGGACAACCCCGTTAAGGGGAAGAGTGGGTGAGACTTAAAATGCCCCTCAATTTGGTTTTCAAATGTTGGCAAGTAAGGTGTCTTCATAAAAAATCCTAAGTCCTTATGATATCCAGTAGACAAAGTTAATATGTGGCAGGTGAAGCAACAGGCTTATAGTTTAAAGGGATTGTCCCACAAAGGACATTTATCACCGAACAACCACATCAGTGATAAAGTGATAATTGTCTGATTGCTGAGGTTCCACCTCTGCCCCTTACTCCTCGATCACTAGAATGGAAATCTGGAGCTACATTCCATCTCACTTCAGGACCACAGCGAGGAGGAATTTAAATGGCGCACACTCTGTATTTCAATGTCAGTGGAGTTGGTGGGTGGAAAACGTGGATTTTATTTACTGCCTTTCATTTGAATGTCCAACTGGTTGTGGCTTCCCCCTGCAAAATTGATGTTTGGTGGAGTGCCTGGAGCTGGATTTGTGGGGACCAGTCTCGGCTTCTGTCTGAATGGGATTTCCCATCCCTGCCAAGAAAAACCCTTTAATAATGGCTCATGCTCATGGCCATGTTTTTTGTCTTCATCTGATCTGCATTTTTTGCAGGTTGGATTCAGACCCATTCACTTCAATGGGGCTGCAAAATATGCGGACAGCACACCATGTGCTGTCCACATCCGTATGTCTGTTCCGCGGCCCAACAAAAACATACATGTCCTATTCTTGTCCATTTTACAGAGAGGGATAGGACAGTTCTATAGAGGGCAGGAAGTTCCATTCCACAAAATGAGCCCATATCCGTGTTTTGCGGATCGGCAATTTGTGGACTGCAAAAACGGCAACAGTCGTGTGCATTAGCCATAATGCTGAAAAGTGCCATGCAAGACTAGTTAATAATTACAACGGTTATTAATGGAGTTCCTCTTTCAGAAATACTGAACATTCGCACACATTGCTGAACTGTATGTACACTTTAGTTGATCACAAAACAGACAATTTTAACCAAAACGAATGTTCGTCAAGTGAAATTTAACAAGGAACAATCGTATTAGCCAATAGATGACAGACCATTATCATCTCAAAAGAGGTCGGCCGTGTTTAATATTTTCATCCGATAGTCAGACGAAAGATCTTTCTTTGAAAGAACGTTCCCAGAAAGATGTTGCATCCATCACCCAGGATTATTGATGATGTATGGGCAGTTTGAACAACTAAAACGGGCAATATGGACTAAAGTGTGTACGGTCGTGTCTGTGAAAGGAATGTTCACCAGATGTTCATTCTACTGCTGTTCAACCATCAACAAGCTTTAGTAGATCTGTGGTTTCTTTGTATGCTGTACTGCATTGTATCTTTAACATTCATGAAGTCTTCCTTTTTTAATTTAGAGAACCACATGCGAGCTGTGAAGACAGCTTAGATGAAATCCCACATCAGTGACTGGTCCCTACTCGAAGTCATCATCTCCCGCCAACATCTTCTGTATTGTGGTTGGACATCGCCCTTTAGACCTGGTTTCATTGCTGGATGTTTAGCTAAAAGGGATCTAAATATTAAATTAAAAAAAATCTATTATATCCAGTTTCCCTGAATTTTTTAATCACTCATGTGCCCTCAATACTTACTTAGATACTTTGGGACCTTCATCTGTTAGCCAGAGTGGTGAGCGGCTACAAAGAGCGTTCAGTTTGAACTATTTTATGGTTCATTTGTCCTCCGGTGACACTACAGGAAAACTGAACAATTGCTGATGGGTTCCTTATGATCATTTTATTGCTGAAGGACTCTTCCAATGAAAAGAGGTTGTCCAGGGTGGCCAATCTCTTCATTAAAGGAGTAAGCCAATTTAAGAGCATATCTATCAGGACCACCCAACTACCACCCAACTTTAAAGGTGCGGAAGCGTTCCTTTCAGACAGTTGGCTGCTCGTTCAGTTGAGAAGACCGCTGCATTTACATGTAGCGATCACCTCCACAGTATGAGGATGAGGCATCACTATTATGATTGCTTGTCCTCATACAGCTGCATTGTTTCTGGGCAGCAGATCACAGAATCGAAAATTTAGGTGTCTGCATGAACAGCAGGATCACCCAATGAACAAGCGTTTCTCTCGTTCATCAGGTGATCGGCGGAACCTTTACACGGGCAGATTGTCAGGAATGAGCGTTTGGAGGAACGTTTTTTCCCCCGATAATCTGTCAGTGTAAATCCACCTTAAGATGCTGAGCTACGCTGGAGATAAGTGTCTCAGAGGCGTCTGACAGCTGCTTATTCTTCCTTTCAATTGTTGGCCAAATGATTGTTGAGCTGATGATTTCTATCTACAGCGACCTTAAAGGGAATCACCAGGAAATTTACTGTTGGACCAGACACAATGGGGAAGATTTATCAAACTGGTGTAAAGTAGAACTGACTTAGTTGCCCATAGCAACCAATCAGATTTCACCTTTCATTTTCCAAATGAGCTGTGAATAATGAAAGATGAAATCTGATTGGTTGCTATGGGCAACTAAGCCAGTTCTACTTTACATCAGTTTATAAATCTTCCCCAATATCTTGTACGCTTAGATCATGATCTGTTTCACTTAGCGATCGTTCCTTCATTCTAGAGAAGAAGTACTTTTAATCCTTACGCAGATGAGCAGTTAAGTGCATCAAAGGCAGGCTCAAGACACTCTGTGCACACTTGCTCCTCCTGCCTTCTTGGTGAACCTGATGAAGGGGACATTTCAACCCTGAAATGCGTTGTTTGCATCTAAAACCAATAAAGCCTCCTCCTAATACCTATTCCCGTTGAGTGGTCTGCAGTGCCACGTCCTCTTTTTGACCTATACTTATAATACTTACCTGATTGACAGGGCCTGGAGAGATGACTATGCAGGAACCTAGCCCTGTCAAGGGAGGGAGCAGAGAGGGGCTGGTAGAGTAAGCAGAAGGAGCAAGTGTGCACAGAGTGGTTTAAGCCCTCCTCTGGTGCACTTAACTGCTCATTTGCATATCAACTAAAAGTACTTTTTATCCAGAATGAAGAAACCGTTTGCTAAGGCTAGTTTCACAGTAGCTTTAGTGAGACCCGGCAGGCCATTCCGGCATTGCTGAAAACTACATGATAGCTGCGCGGCCCCATTCTGCACAGCGGTTTTAGTCCAGCTGATTCTTAGCATATTTGTTGGGTTGTGGCTGGATCTCCACCGGTCCCCATTATAGTTAATGGAGCTGGACGGCAATCATGTAGTTTCCGGCAATGCTGGATCCAGAGAGACCCACCAGGATCTCACTAACGCTAGTGTGAAACTAACCTAAGTGAAAAGTATACATTCAGATGAGCTACACCTACACAGCATTGTGCCTGGTTTATAGTGAATTTCCTAATGACAAACGACCTTTAATACTCTGAGGAACACCACGTCCAAAGCAGCTATAGAACAGGACTGACATCTGTGACTTGCTATATATGAGCGTTACTATTAATTAATGATTTTCTCCAGGGGACCAATATGTGATCATGGGGTTCTCATGAAAAATTAAGATGTCCCCCTCTTGAACTATGCCTATCCCCCAGAAAAAGTCTATGATTTCATTGTATATTTTGCCTATAGTTTCTCAGCGCTCTCAGCATTTTGTTCCCTGCCCTCTTTTCTCTAGACAACAGTTTATGTCAGTATGTATGGGGTCTGCCAGACAAGCTTCGGCATTATGTTTCCTGTCTGGCTCTATAGTGTTTCCTGAGATAAGCAGTGTCAAAAGTACCTGGCAGCCACTCGTCCCTCTCCAGCCTCCATAGGGATTAGTAGGCACATTAAGTCATGTTTGGGACGTAGAGTATCCATAAAAAGTCAATATTCTGCCTACTTTGCAAAACAGTAGAAATTATGATAATAAGATTGTCAAAGACAATAGTAACAACTGCAACAACTGCAGGTTTAATGGTAATAGTAATAATAGTATCATTTTAGATGTAATTAGTATGTACACCCTCTCCCCCCCCACTTAGAAGAACTACAGCATATTCTAATGGTAACTCAATTCACAGCAAACATAAAACCCCATTGTCAAAAATTACACACCTGGTAGCTTCCAGCCACAATGCCATCAATGCCCCTGTTGCCAACTACAATGTCCCATGACAGTCACATGCCCTATGACAACCACAGCGCCCTCAATGTTCCCATGGCCACTATGCACCTGCAATGTCTATTATGCTTGTTATCCATTTGATTGTCAGCTATGGGGAAATGCCCCACTTTTCCCTTGCACTAGACTTAATTAATCTCCTTCAATGTGACTACAGGGACTGACATCACAAAAAAAGAGAGAAAAAAGAGGATTATTAGTATTATTAAATACCTTGGGTTCCCGAGACATATATTAATAAAACTATCTGAGGTGCCAATGGGGGGGGGGAGGGGGGAATATTATGAAGTTAGATATAGACTAAGATATAGAAACAAGAATAGGCCGGACTAAATGGAGGGTAAATGGTTGGAAAGGCCGCACAAATGGTCCTAGTGTGGGATTAGATATTCTACCACACACTACTGTATGAATATATTGTGCAATGTGGTGTAAGAATAACAGCATAAAAAAGGACCTTAAAATAGGCGCCAATCGTTAAAAGATATGTAAGCTAATATAAAATATATTGACATAAAAAATAAATAATGCCACTGTGGGTAGGCAATGGATAGTAGCAGACGTACCAATAATTAAAAAGGCATAATTTCAGGTACTCAGACGAGCTGTATAAGTTAAAACATAATCGAAATGTACATGGTTTTCACTTACTTCACTGCGCCTCACGGATAAAACTCAAGACACCTAGCGGCAGCGCCCCCCCAAGCCAGGTTCGCTCCAACGATAACAGGATCAAACGGCAGCACTCCGGCAGCAGATGGTTTCTCATTGAACCAATGGTGGCTTAAAGAACTTTCTCAACGCGTTTCGGGGGGATTATTCACAACCCTCTTCCTCAGGAGAAGTATAATCGAAATAAAAAACATGATAGTACTTACATATATATATACATAATGGTAGGTCCAGGTACAATGTTCAGAATGGAGCTGCTGCACGTGTCACGTGGGAGCCGGAAGTAACGTGAACCGGACTTCCGGTTTGCTTTTCAGAGTGGCACGCAAGTCGCTCCAAAATCAACTACTTTTGTCCAATGCCGGAAAAGTGATATGTAAACAAAATAATAGAACAAATAGGAAACTATATTGGCCTAAAGAAAAAGATAATGGGTATACAGATGTGCGGTGCGCTCCACAGTGGAACGCACCGCCATCACGCCAGTAGGAAGAGGAAGCATTATTTCTTCAGTTGGGATGAGCGGTGCGCTCCACTGTGGAGCGCACTGCTATCGGGCCAATCAAAGAAGAGAGTGTTGCCTAAAGAGATATCTTAGTGCGATGCGTTCCAAAATGGAACGCATCGCTGGCTGGGTAAATATAGAATAAGGAGGACTACTTAAAAAATGGGGTTGGGACGTTCCAGTATGGAACGTACCACCAGGTAGAAAAGTACTATAGGTGAAGAAATAAAAATAGTACATATATATAAGGGTAATTGGATTAAAAATACAACAAGGTATATAATAAACAATCTTATCAGCCATTTAGGTCTAATTAAAAAGTATAAATATCATTCATAAAATTTATATAAGACCTGGTGTAAAATATAGTAAAATGCAAAGTATATATGAAGCCTATTGAGTTATCAACAATTAGTGTATTCAAGCTCTTCAATGTATTGAGCTGAAATATCCAGAACATCTCTTTCCGACAAAGCGTTTGGTAGGAATTGGGTACCCATTCAAGGGGAGTAACTCTAAGGGAGGAAGGGTCACCATTATGCTTAAAGGGAACCTGTAATCTCCGAAACACCCCCTGAACTAGAGTAAGTGTTGTATAGTGTAAGTGATGCTGAATCCGAATATGTAAGTTTTATCTTCATACTCACTTCCATTCTGACGCTGTGCTCCCACAAACCTGCAGTAAAATGCACTCAGTGGACTCCAGTGCTCACTCACATAATGGAGAGGATTCTAAGAAGAGTCCTGTGAATGTATTTTACTGCTGGTTTGTGGGAGCACAGTGTCAGAATGGAAGTGAGTATGAAGATAAAACTTACATATTCGGATTCAGCATCATTTACACTATACAACTCTTACTCTAGTTCAGGAGGTGTTTCGGAGATGACAGGTTCCCTTTAAGTGCATAGTGTCGAGAGACACTATGTGTGATGACCTTACGAACTATATTAGACCGATGCTCGTTTAGTCTTTCACGTAGAGTTTGTGTGGTTCTGCCAACGTAAAATAAATTGCATGGGCAGCATAAGAGGTAAATTACGTTCTGGGTACCACAGTCCATTTGGTGTTTAATCAGAATCTTATCCTTGTTTTTAGGTAACGTGATGGCCTAATTATTTGTTATTAGGTTGTCACAACATTTACATCTTTTTTTCTTACATTTGGTGATACCTCCCTTCTTATTTTGGGTCAAATAGGTATTCTTGGTTTTAGAAAATTTTGGGCAACACTCTCTTCTTTGATTGGCCCGATGCAGCAGCTCCATTCTAAACATTGTAACCGGACCTACCATTATGTATATATATGTAAGTACTATCATGTTTTTTATTTCTATTCCGATTATACTTCTCCTGAGGAAGGGGGTTGTAAATAATCCCCCCGAAACGCGTTGAGAAAGTTTTTTAAGCCACTATTGGTTCAATAAATAAGGATTTTATGAGAAACCATCAGAGTGCTGCTGTTTGACCCTGTTATCGTTGGAGCGAACCTGGCTTGGGGGGGCGCTGCCTCTAGGTGTCTTGAGTTTTATCCGTCAGGCATCCCCCCCCCCAATGAAGTAAGTGAAAACCATATACATTTCGTTTATGTTTTAACTTATACAGCTCGTCTGAGTACCTGAAATTATGCCTTTTTAATTATTGGTACGTCTGCTATTATCCATTGCCTATCCACAGTGGCATTATTTATTTTTTATGTCAATATATTTCATATTAGCTTACATATCTTTTAATGATTGGCGCCTATTTTAAGGTCCTTTTTTATGGTGTTAGTCTTACACCATATTGCACAATATATTACTACAGGGACTGACTATGTTAGCGTGTGGAGGTAACAACTGTAAAATACAAAACTTTCTCAGTGTATTACTTGCATGCAGTCATGTCTATGAAAGTAATAGAGAACTTTTCAGCCATGGAGACCACACGATAGTGACAAACCATGATGATTACAATTACAGCAGACTGTCACTGTTCTCAAAGTTTGCATTCCCATCCCCCAATTCCTCCTTCTTACCTATCAATCACTACCATCTTTTATTTCCAAATTCAATGTTCAATTAAAAAATAACCAGGAACATTGGGGGCAAAATCTGGTAGAAGGGAGACTTTTTAGTAACAGTGGTGGGCAAGAATGGACCGAGGTTTTTTTATACTGAGATATACCCCCACCATCTATACAGGACATGTGCATGTCCACTTATCATTGTAGACACAGGACACATCATCAGTAAGGTCTCATAGATTATTTGTGAATCGTCCCATAGGAAAAGGACCTAGTGGCATGGGACTGACTGAGAAGACAGCTCTAAATCGGAACAGTTCTGTTCTGTTAGACCTTCGATTCTCAGTAGTGTGTGGTCCACTCAGGATGATCCTGCAGGTGGTGGTAGGGAACTCGGTGTCCTTCAGCTGGAGAAGTCAGGGGACAGTGGTCTTGTTGGCCATAAGTTGCAGAAGGAAGGCATAGTAGGTTAGTTGTGTGTTGTGGACCCTCTGGTATTTTGGTGGCCCAGTCTGACCATGGTGGTGAGAGGCAGTCTGATAACAGATGGGAGGAAAGGAACAAACAAGGAGAAAGGAGTACAAAGTTTGAAGGTGTTTCAGCAGTTTGTCTGTCAACCCAAAGCACTATGGCACTATACTACCATTATATCTTCTGCTCCTGGAAGCCATCAGGCAAAAGAACTGGTACTCCATCACTCAAATGTGACCTTCTACAGATTGCATGAGTCAATACAAGTGACAGACATCTAAACAGTATGACTATACTGTACACACAGTGGGTACAACTGGGAAGACGCTTAACCCAAACATGTTTGGGGGAATAAAGAAGAACTAGAAATCACCAGAGAAAAGCAGGCAAGCACAAGGAGAACTTCAGAACCTATGCAGGTGGTGGTATTCAAACTCCTAACTTTCTTAAAGGGTTATACCAATCTCAGACATTTGTGGCTTATGGCTAGGGATCCGCTCACTGAGCCAGCGTTGGCTATTTTCAGAACTCCCACAGTGGTAAACGGAGGATGGTCACGCTTGTGTGGTGTGCTTTTCTTCATTTTAGCTGGCCCTTTCTGGAGATAGGAATGGGTTCCAGAGGTTGGAACTACACCCATCTGACATCTATCCAAGCCATATGCCACCCATGTCTGACATGGGAATACCCTTTTAAATGCTTCCAACCCAGGACCATGAATGATGCAGGGCATAGATGTAACAGAGAACACACTGACAATGCTGTAGCCTTCATTGCTCTTCTATATTTCCCCTTGAAATGACCTGTCAGTGATGAGAATGAGAGTGATAGTACCCATGTGGGAAGTAATCCTTGATTGTGTATACACAGGGTGGATGGCTTGTGTGCACAGATTGTTTGTGAGTGCAGTGACAGAGTTGTGTGAAGTCTGCTGCAACTTTTTCCCTGCTACTCCCCCCTCCCAGCATCCCCCTTTCATCCAGTCATTCCCAGCACAGGCAGGTGCAGGGGGGTGGGCGGCCCCTTTAAGGGAACCTGCATGGGATCTGTACCGGGTGTAAGGGAGAAGTTCACCGGAAGAAAAGAGGGAAGGCAAAGCCCAGAGAGAGACTGGGAAGGTGGAAATGAAGGAGAGAAGGAAAGGGGCAGCAGCAGCCAGTGCAATGGGAGGGCCTGGCACAGGGTGCAAGGGCTGGAGGAGGGTCTGACAGAGGGAGGGAGGCTCTAGGCAAGCACTCAGGTCTCACTCTGCAGGAGGTGACACAGGATCTGCACTAGGAAGCGATCTCCACTCATGGGATCTTCAAGATTCCTTTGGGATCAAGTTTAATCTTCTGAGGAGCCGAACTGCAGCCTGCACTGGGATCTATGCTGCCGCTGCGGGGTAAAGGCAGGACCCTCAGAAAACAAGAGAGCTCACTGACCCGAGATTCTGCTCTTCTGATCAGCACCAGGGACAGAACCAGCAGAACACGACCTGGTTCTGACATCTGAAAGACTGGGATGGCTGCAGGGATGAGGCTGGGTCCAGCGGGGGTCTGGCTGCTCCTGGGACTGTGCCTGGCATGCTCGGGCTTCAATGTGGACACGCAGTTCCCGGTGATAAAACAGGCGGGTGTCCCCGGAGGGTTCTTCGGCTTCTCGGTGGCATTTCACAGGCAGAGTGAGGGGCAGCAGCGCTACCTGTGAGTATACGAGACGGGCATCTCCGGGGCTGAATGTGGCACAGGGCAGGGGCATCTTCCAGGCTGAATGTGTCTGTGCAACAGGTGGGGGGAAGGGAGGAGAAGAATGGTCTCCTGGGCTAAATGTGGGCATCTCCGGGGCAGTGGTATGTCTACTAAAGGACTTGGGATGATGGGGGGTCTCTAGGGCACAAGGTTTGTAGGGCATGGCCATGGGTACATCAGGGGAACCTGAAAGTATGTCTACAGGTACAATGGTAATCAGCAGAATATTCTCTGGAGTCAATGACCTATCATCTATCTGTATGTTCTATCTATCTGTATTATCTATCTATCTATCTATCTATCTATCTATCTATCTATCTATCTATCTATCTATATGTTCTTACTTGTATAAGTACACACAGAACTATAAGCAACACACACACATAGAGATACATAGATAGATAATAGATATTAGATAGATAGATAGCATATTACCTTTCTTCATACATGTTTGGTACTGGCTGGATTGGACATGGTTAGTAAAATGGATGATACCTATGGCACTCTGATCCGCTGTGCTATAATGTGATGTATGGGACTGCTTACTTATTGATCCATTGATGGGACTCTCGTCTGGATACAGTACCATGGCTGGTGATGGATGAGAGCATATATATGCATGAAGATAGATTATGTCTGTGTGGGTGTCTACCATGACCTGTACCGGAGGATATAGAGGGGTCTTTATCAGCAAATGTGGAATGACACAGTATTTACTTGAGCAGGGTCCTCCAATCTGTGGGCCTCCAGCCTTTACAAAACCACAACTCCCAGCACGCCCAGGAAGCCACATGGGAGTTGCGGTTTTAAAACATCTGGAGAGTCACAGGTTGTTAAACATTGCGGTACAAGGTGTAAGTCACTGTACACATGGAGGCCGTGTCGCTCTTTGTTCAGCAAGGTGTGCTTTTCCGGGTGTGAAGAGCCTTCTAAGAATTACACGTGGAGGACATGGAAGGGTTAACTCAACAAGACTGTGTCAGTATTGGTGGCTATGGGGATTAGGTTCTGCATTTTACTCCTAGAGTGGGGGCAATGACAGATTTAAGGGTCGGTGGCTGATATTCTGGAGGTGTCTCGGACCGGCAGCAAATGGGTTAATGCGCAATGTGCTCCAGACTGGCACAGAAGAGGTTAATGTGCAAGGTCTTTGCATGGGAGGGGCTCCTGGGGATGTTCTGCTGAACATGTAGCTGAAAGACTTTACTTTCTTCCTCCTTTGTTCATCTCACCTGCAGATAAGAAAGTTTTACAGCGCCTGTAGGGCGGGGTGTGCAAATAGCTATGTACAGACCAATGGTACACACTGACACAGCAGTGCCGGGGTAGTATGTGGCGGTAAAAGACAGTACAAAGCAATAAAAAGTCTACATGGTCCCCATGGTTCTTCTGAACTCAACTGGATCATATGTAAGTTCAGTAGAAACGCAGGGCCTGAGATTTAGTCTAGGGATACAGTACACGTAGCGCCTCTATCAGGTGACAGCTCTATTCCACAAGGTTACGTACAACTCCGCCATAGCATGGTAAAAGGTAAAATCAATCAGCACTTGTGTAGACCTGGCATAAAGTTGGCCACACACGTTAGATAGCTGACTGCTTGTTCAGGCGACACTTATCACTCTCGGCTGAGCATGCATGTGAGAGTTGTGGAAGACCCCCATACATATTGGATGTTAGACCGGTCCCACTGAAATTGGCAGGCTGGGTTGATTGTCTCTGATGTGTATGGTCATCTTCAAACTTAGGGCCTATGCAAATGGCTTTACTGCATGTATGAATCATTTATGGTGGTATGTAAACCATTGTGAGGAGTAATTAAAATAAATTCCCTCAAAAAGCCTTTCAGAGTCAATAAAAGTCCACGTGCCGCTGTTTGGAGCCTCCATGAGGCACCGTATCCTTCCCCGGGAGCTAATATGTACTAATATGTACCTAATAGGTTGATGGTTGAGCAACCGTGGAACAAACGATTGTTACACCTATGTTGCTATACATATTTTAGTCCAAATTGATGTTTCTGGGAACGTTCTTTGAAAGAAAAATCAGAGATGAAGGTTGAAAATTTTAAACATGGCTGTCTTCTTTTCGTTGATGGTGATGTCATTGGCTAAAACGATCATTTGTTGTTGAATTTCTCCATCAAAAGTTTGTTATGGTTGAAATTGGCCATTTTTATCAGTTTTAGTTCAGTGTGTATGGGCACCTTATGGTCTATAAAATTACCATAGTAATGTAGTGCCGAGTACAACACTTTTCGGACATGGTTTATTTCTGGTACAGTAGTGCTACAGTCTCCAGTGGCGCCACTATATGGATATACTAAAAATCACTAAAAAGTCCTAAGATCCTGGTACATGGGCCACCAGGAAGAAGCGTTCCTGGGAAGGTTCCTTCCCGATTATTGCCTGTGTAAAGATGTCACCCATCACTCAATGAACGAGTAGGCGCTCTTTCATTGGATGAAAGCATCATTGATGCGGTCACCTAAATAATTTCTGTGTAAATAAGGATCTACTCCCCGGCGATGCAGCAGCAATTGCTCGTCCCCACAGAGAGGAGATGATTCATGCACGAAAATGGAGCTCTCACCTCCTCTGACAAGCATGTCTACCTGGGGAGGTGCAGCTTGATACCATCTTTGTATCAAACTGCACCCCCTCAGGCCTGGTACTAGACATAACAAGTGTATCAGTTTACCGGAAGTGTTCATTTAAAATTGAAATGCCTATGCAAAATTGACATTCTGGGCAGATTTCACTACAAGTTTTTTTTTCACTTGTGACCTTACCGAGACTTATTGTGTTAAGTTATTAGATTTTCAGTGGATGTTGTTTTGACTGCTGTGTCTTATTAGCAAATTCCTGGTTCCTGACCACAGTCCTTCTGTGTTCCACATCATAATGGGTGATGCCCTCCCGTGTTTCCTGAGGAAGTGTTTGTCAGTCTTCCAGTTTGTCCATCTTGCCAGGATGCTACTGGATGTGTCGATAAATTGAATATTGAGATCTGAGGGGAAAGCTTTGTGAAGGAGTGGACCTCATGCAAAAACATCCCAATGTGCCATGACAGCCACAGGTTGAAGATCATTGGTTTATGTTTTGAGCTCCTTTTTATTAACCAAGGCTGCCATAAATAGGAAAGGGAACCTGTCATCAACTTTATGCTGCCCGTACTAACAGCAGAATAAAGTAGAGACAGATGAGTTGATTTCAGTGGTCTGTCATTTATAAGTTAAAAGTAAGTGGTTGCTGAGAACCAACATCACAATCATTGCAGACTAGGCCTGGAAAAGAGTCACGGCCACCTGAGAAGAGTCCTGATTATTCATGAATTCCTGATCTTCCTGCCCACCTGCTGATGACTGACAATCTTCTACCTAGTTTTCTCCCTTTCTCTCTAGGAGAGAACTGAAAATCATCAGCAGATGGGCAGGGAGAGCAGGAGATTAGGAATAACCATGACTCTTCTCAGGTAGATTTGACTCTTTTCAAGGCCTGTGCTGTAATGACTATGATGCTGGTTCTCAGCAACCACTTACATGAGTGACACACCGCTGAAATCAGCATTTCTGTCACTATTGTATGCTGCCCTCAGTGAGGTCAGCATAAAGTTGATGACAGGTTCCCTTTAACAAATTTGTAATTTTTACATTTTTAAATTTGGAATTTTTAAATATAAAATTTTTTAGGAAAATGTGAAATTCCCTGTAGCTGTCCACTGTTTAAGCTCCTGGACCATCACATGTATGTGACATGCTGGAAGATAGAAAAGAGTGTATAAAAAAGTAAACTCCCTTTAATCAGTGCACTTGACTGACCACATGACAGTGACTAACGAAAGAATCTTTGTGTCATGATCCGCCCACTAAGGCGGAGTGCTCTCTTAAATGCAGGTGTTACTGTAGTTAAAGGGGCTTTGCATCAAGAATGATCACTTTATGATCAGTGGGCGGTCTGACGCCTAGAACCCTGACTGATCTTAAGAATGAAGGGGCCATAACACTGCAGCACTTTTTCCATGCACAGAGCAGCTCCTGGACATCTGCTGTGAATATTTTTTACCGCTTTGGCGACATGTATGTCAATGGTGACAATGGCATGTGAGTGATTCATCAGAAGGAGGGTATCACGTGGTGCCAATTGGTTTGTCCTGGCAGTCTGAAGCCTTGTGAAGGCTCTTAAGCCAGCCATTGCAATCTTCCTATTAAGCCCTATGCTACAATCACCATAGACTGTAGTACTGTAGTATTACAGTCTGTGGGATAAGTGAAGCATATTCAAGTTCCCAGCTGGGCTAAAAATTAAATTAAAAATAGTTTTTCAAAATTAAAAAGCTAAAGTACTACAATTTCAAATCACCCCCCTTTTCCAATTGTCCAAAATCACCCCCCTTTTCCAATTTAAAAATAAATAATGAAAAAATAAACCTAATTGGTATTGCCGTGTGCTAAAATGTCTAAACAATTCAAATATGAAAGTATTTTTGGTCATCTCATCTTCTAAAAAAAAAGAATTAACTGAAAAGTGATCAAAAAGTGAAAAATGGTACCAATAATAATTACAGCTTGTCCCACAAAAAAATAATCCATCACACGGCTCCATAGATGGAAAACTAAAAAGTTATGGGTGTCAGAATATGCAGACACAAAGCAATTGTTTTTTCAAAGGGTTTAGTAAGTATAAGAAAAACAATCTAAGTTTGGTATTGCTAGATCATAGTGAACGCCATAAAAAAGTAACATAAAAAACTATGGCGGAATTGCATTATTTTTTATTAATCTCACCTTAAAGAATTTTTTCCCCATTTTTCAGTATATGATACGATAAATTAATTGGTCAAAATTGATCAAAAAAGAAAATAAAACTTGCCACCCGAAAACAAGCCTTCATATAGCAATGTGAACTGAAAAGCAAAAAATGTTTGGCTTTTGGAAGTTGAGCAGGCAAAACCGACAAATTGATATTCCACATTTATGATGAGTATATTTTTTGTACTATTTTTTATTATATTTTTTATTAGAGGTGAGGATGTCCACAGTTTATACTGATAGTTACAGTACATAGCTGTGGTGCAATACTCTGCACCCTGTTTACCTGTATGAGTAGGATGTGCAGTACAGTATAGAGTATGAGTGAGTATATAGGTGTGTGTGTGCTTAGTCTCTCCTTCCTGCCACGCATTCCATAGATTCTTGGAGTGTTCTCTCACCACCTCCCTTCTGTACATACCTCATCTCTAAGAAAATCTGTGCCCTGTGGGGGCAGAATTCATCCATTCACCCTTTAGTAAAAGAAAGAAATGCTGCTGAGTCTATACCAGGGTGCGGATCATGCTCCTGGCAACATGTACTGAACCTGGGAACAAAAGGACCAAAATCCCATAATCCTTTATAAAAAATATAATCACCACATGTCTAATAAAGTCCAGGGAAATTCATCAGCTTAAAGGGCTCCTAAGTGATTTGATAGATGATACTAACATACAGAACATGTCAGATTCTCTTACACTGCTCATGGGGCGCTTTGTTTGTGAACATACTTTTCCTCAGATAAAGATATACGTATGCCCTCTCTACCTAAATAACATATCTAAGGTAAATACTGTCTATGAATGTAAGATTTCATTAAGGAGAAAACGTGGGTTAGACAACTCTGCATGGTGAGTAGATAGTTGAGTACTCCAAAGATCTAACATAGATCTTTACTATTGAGAACCATCAATGTCGATTGAAATGAATAGAGAATCTTCATGGGTGCTATGACTTGGAGGTGTCTCACCATCAGCTTTACCCCTGGAGAATTTTACACCACTGCTGTAACTCTTGCATTGAGTCTTAGTCCGGTGGTTTTAGTTGACTCAAGAATTCCAGTCAACGAGTGAAAACCTGTGTACAAATGAATGTGTAAATTCCACCTTGTGAATCCTATTCACTTAGTTTAAGGACTGTTTGTAGACAACCCGCAATCTCTGTAGGGTCAAAGTGTTAAATTACACACATACACATTTATAACAAAGCCACCCCCATCCTTCCCATTCAAAGTTTGTTCTTGGTCAGTTGCAACAGAGAAAATATTCATCAGTAGAGACAGTACTGGAGACAGTAGAAGTTTTAATGGGATTGTAATAGGGAGACCCATCCATGCTCTGTAGCTCATAGTCATGCCAGATCAGGCGCCAACGGTGCTGCCATGCCAGTGGTAAAACATATTGATTTTGCTGTTGAGCACTCCCTCTGCACTGCACAATCCATGATGAATGAGAAAAAGTACACTTAAGAACCAAGTTGGAGTCCTAAACTATGTGAGATGGACTATTTCATGGTACTCCACCATCCATTGTGTCCCAGGTGGCAAATGTGTTGTCTTTTTAATTTGTTCTGGTTCATCTAATGAAGATATCATTATTAAAACTGTCCCATTGAACATTAGTTGCACATTGTTAGTTCACACTGTTAGCCTTGTGTTGACCCAGTTGCGTTTTGTCAAATTTCAAGAAACCAAATGGCATAGTACCCAATCCCTATTCAACCAATGGTTTTGTGCTGCTCCTGTGTGCACCATAGGTTTAGTGATCATTAATGGTGCTTAGTGATGGTGTTTTTAGCTGTTGGTGGTGATCTTGTAGATTAAAGGGGGTTTTGTGGTATTTTTTAACCGATGACCTACCCTCTGGATAGTATCTGATTGGTGGGGGTGTGACACCCAGGACACCCCTCCTCCCCTATCAGCTGTTTGAGAAGGTATTGGCGATTGCAGTAGCATTGTGGTCTTCTTTCAGCTTTGCTTAGACCATGTGACATCATGTTCACGTGACCTAGGCGCAGCTAGACCTCATTGAAGTGAATGGGGCTGAGCCGTTATACAATGGATGGTGCTGTGTGAGCTTTGGTGCCTTCTCAAATAGCTGATTGGCCTGTCAGACCCACCAATTAAATACAGAGGTAAGGTCATCAATATAAAAAACCCGGCGAACTGCTTTAATGTTCTTTTATAGTTTAGTGTATAGTGCTAAGTTCTGGTGATCTATTTGTTTGGAGGCAAATGCTTGTGATTGAGCGTTTTAGTCCTTTGCTATTGCTCCACTAGTTTAGTGTCTATTTTGTCTGACACAGTGGATTCATTGTCTTTGCTCCTAATCCATTTGTTTAGCACTTTTCCCGAGGTGACCTACAGTGTATTTGAAAAGTCTTCAGACCCTTTCACATAAATAAATAAATAAATAAATAAATATTAAAATAAAAAATTGTTTTCAATCTGCACGCAAATACCCCATTATAATAAAGCAAAAACAATTATAGAAATGTTTGCAAATGTATTAAAACCCTTGACACTTGACATTTAGCTCTGGAGCTTCCCCTTTATCTTGATCATTTTTGATATGAGATAAATTCAGTTGATTGGACATGATTTGGAAGACACACCCCTGTCTATATAAGGTCTCACAGCTGACAATGCATATCAGAGCAAAAGCTATGAGGAAGAAAGAACTGCCTGTAGAGCTCAGAGGCAGGATTGTGTAGAAGCACAGATCTGGAGAAGGGAACAACAAATTTCTTCTGTACTGAGAGAGCACAATGGCCTATATAATCCTTCAATGGAAGCTGTTTGGAACAACCAGGTCTCTTCCTAGAGCTGGCCATCCCGCCAAGCTAAGTAAAAAGGGCCTTGGTAAGAGAGGTGACCCAGAACCAAATGTTCGCTCTGTGTAACGTCTGTAGGTAGGGACAGACACGGACAGTGAGACTTAACCTAGAACCCTATCCCGCTTTCCCTACCTACTTGCAGTGCAAGCCCTAGGTAGCAAGACTGTAACTGGATGAAAGTCTGTACTTGCTACTTACATTCAGAGACAGACAAACGCCAAGAGACAAAACAACAAAAAAAAAAGGGTCGTAAGTAAATGGGTCAGAACCAGGACAAGATATGCAGTACCAAACAAGAGACAGAAAGTGGTCAGAAGACAACCCGAGGTTAGAGGAATGAGCAATCCACTAGTAAGTCAGAAACTATCACTGACACTGGTATATGGCCAGGAAGGGGTATAAATAGAGCACCAAGTTCCGGGATCAGAATCTGATAGGTCAAGACTTGGCGCTCAATAGTCAGAATACTAGCACACAGGAATAGATCAGCTGAGCACTCAGCCCACTGATAGTCTCCTCCAGCATATACCCTCTATTGCTAAGGACGCTGTCGCATCACCAATGGGCGTGTCATTGTGTCACTCCCGGACCAGTCGTGCCGAAGCTGGAGGTCTCGCCTCTGGAGCCTGGACAGGTGAGTTAGTGAAACTGTATCCGAAGATACTGTGTGCAGGTGAGAGGAATGTCCAGAAGGTCAGCCATCACTGCAGCATTCCATCAATCTGGATTTTATGGCAGAGTGGCCAGAAAGAAGTCTCACCTCAGTAAAAGATACATGAATATTTGCAAAAACACACCTAAAGGAGCCTCAGACTGTGAGAAACAAATTATCTGGTCTGATGAAACCAAGATTAAGCTTTTCGGCCTCAATTTTAAGCGTCATATTTGGAGGAAACTAGGCAGCCTCAGACTGTGAGAAACAAGATTATCTGGTCAGATGAAACCAAGATTAAAGGGGTTTTCCGGGAGTTAACTACTGATGACCTATCCTCAGGACAGGTCATCAGTATATGATCGATGGGGGTCCGACACCCGGAACCCCTGCCGATCAGCTGTTTGAGAGGGTACCAGTGCTCCTGTGAGCGCTGAGGCCTTCTCTCAGCTCACCAAGCACAGCACCGTACATTGTACAGGGGCTGTGCTTGGTATCGCGCTAAGCCCCATTCACTTGCGGCTGAGACACTCCTAATACACATGACCGATGAACGTGACGTCACTGGCCTAAGAAAAGCCAAAAGAAGGCCTCAGCGCTCACGGGAGCGCTGGTGCCTTCTCAAAAAGCTGATCGGCAGGGGTCCCGGTTGTCGGACCCCCACCGTTTGGATATGGATGACCTATCCTGAGGATAGGTCATCAGTAGTTAACTCCCGGAAAAAAACCCTTTAAGCTTTTTGGCCTCAATTCTAAGCGTCATATTTGGGGGAAACTAGGCACTGCTCATAGTCTGCCAATTACCGGTTGAAGGATGGTGGTGGCAATATCCTGCTGTGGGGGGATTTTTCAGCAGATGGAACAGGGAGATTGGTCATAGTTGAGGGAAAGCTGAATGGAGTAAAGTACAGAGATGTTCTTATTGAAAACCTGATTCACAGTGCTCTGGACCTAAAACTGGGCCGAAGTTTTAACCTCCAACAAGACAATGACCCTAAGCACAAAGCCAAGACAACACCGTAGTGTTAGGGACAACTCTGTGAATTTCCTTGAGTGGCCCAGCCACAGCCCCGACTTAAACCACACAAAACATCTCTGGAGAGACCTGAAAAAGGCTTTCCACCAACGGTTTCCATCCAACCATTACAAAATGTGAAAAGAAGTGAAAAGGTCTGAAGACTTTCTGAATGCACTGTACTTGATTAATATCAATCCCCGATAATCTAGTGGTTTATTGTTCTGTTTACCCTTTGTGTACTTATTTCCTTGGTGGCCCTGCCTTCATTCACCTGCCCAGTGATGTATTGACTAGTAGGATTATTGTGCTTCTTTGGAGGTCCAGTGATTTACGAAATATTTGTGATATAGGCCTACTTCGGTTAACCAATACAGTTTTTATAGTGAAGGAAAATGAAGATTACTCAACCGTGCAAGGACCCGTTGAAAACACTTCAATTGAGGGTTGGGGTTTGTGGAGATTTCATCGCTGGCATCACTGATAACATGTTGACCTCAAAGTGCAATTATGTTTATGAAAATGAAATTAACATAAAAGTGGTTGGGTCTCTTTAATAGAGTCTGTTTTTGGACTATCAAGATTTTTCTGCTGCATTCCTATTGATCTCTCAAAGGTTAGAGCAGTTATTAATAAAATGACTAACCGTCGCTCAATATTACTCCTTGGTTGAAAATTCTTCTGTATAGGGTATCATTGTGACCTTTGGCCATCGTATGCTCTATTTTTGAATAACAGCCATATAATGTCGCCTTTTATAGGCTAGATTGTAAAACTGTAAAGCACCATGTATGGTGAGCAAAACATAGAGAGCAGCATTAGAGAGGCAAGCAGATGCTCCTCCCTTAACATGGCCATAAACACAAAGGCCCAGATTTCCTAATCTTGTAGATGGTGTAAACATAGGCAGGTTGTCTGATGTAGATTATAAGTCTAGCACTATACCAACTATTGATTGAGTTACTTTGAGACACAATTGTGGCACAATTTTACCTCAAAATGATGCATCTTAGGATGCACCCTTTTCTGTGGCGCACCACCCCTTTCCCACTAAGCCCCACTCCCCTTTTAAGCTAGTCTTGAAAAAAGTGTAGAAAACCTAGCTGCTCCAAAATTGCTGTACATGCCCATGCAGACTGCAGATTTGCGGTCCACAATGCATGGGCACTGGCCAATTGAATCCTGTATTGCGGCAAGGACCTAATCACTCATATGGGTCCGCGATCCGCAATATACAGCAAAACATAGGACATGTCCTACAGTATTTTTTTCAGTGCAGAGGCATTGACCAAAAAGCCCATGGAAGCTCTTCTGTGAGCTTCTGATCCATGCGTCCGCAATTGAGCCTCTAGGAGCAACGGGGGCGTAGCCACTACACCTAGAGGCTCTCCTCTCTCTGCAACTACCGCGCCCTCACAAATCCTTGTGATTAGAAATATCTTACTATTGTGTGTATACAGCTCCTCTGCAGAACTAAGTATCTTCATGGTTACGACTAATGTGTGGTCTGATTATGTAGTCATGTCTTACTCCATTTCCACTGTCGTTAGGTTAGCAAGAAGAGGGGTTGGAGATGGGGTGGAGTTATAATGTAGCAAGTAATGCAATACATACCCTTTAAAAGGAACCATGTACATTGAACAAGCTGTTTGAGCAGCATGTTGTAGAACAGGACGAGCTGAGCAGACTGATGTATAGCGGGAAAAGGTTCAGTATAACTTGTAGTTTATTCACGTAAATCTCTGCTCTTTATAGGCTTAGGAGTCCAGTCAGCAGTCATAAGCAGTGACTGACAGCCCTGCCTGCATGAGTGTGCGTACAGATAGCTGTCAATCACTGGATAGGACCTCCCACTGGGCTCCTAAGACTAGAATGAGCAGGAATATAAATGAATATCAAATTTCTGCTCTTTATATGCTTAGGAGTCCAGTGGGAGGTCCTGGTGATTGACAGCTATCTAAATATGCAAATTTATCCAAGGAAATCAGTCAGTTATAGATAAGATCGCCCACCGGACTCCTAATCTCAGAAAGAGCAGAGATTTATGTTTGTGAAATGCGCGTTATAGTGAATCTTTCCCCATAAACTATATATCAATCTGCTCAGTTCCTCCTGCTCTATAAAATGCAATATCACAGGTTCCCTTTAAGGACAGAAAAAGACTCATATTTATCTTAAAGGGGTTCTGCAGTTGTTTAAAACTGGTGATCTATCCTATGGATAGATCATCAGCATCTGATCGGCTGAGGTCCGACACCCGGGATCCCCGCTGATCAGCTGTTTGAGAAGGCAGCGGCGCTGCAGGAGCACGTCGGCCTTCTCTGTGTTTTCCTCAGACGTGACGACTAGTATCACTGGCCTGGGCGGGACTAAGCTCTGTTCACATGAATGGAGCTTAGCCGCCCAGGCCAGTGATAGTAGTCGTGGCGTCACTGGGCCTGAGGAACACACAGAGAAGGCTGCGGCGCTCCTGCAGCGCCGCTGCCTTCTCAAACAGCTGATTGGCGGGGGTCCCGGCTGTCGGACCTCCGCCGATCAGATGCTGATGATCTATCCAGGGGATAGATCAGTTTTAAAGAACTGTAGAACCCCTTTAAATCAGTTCTCCAGGAGCTGAGTGTATGATTTACGGTCCATTCACACATCCGTGTGTCATTGCGGATCCGCAAAACATGGACACCGGCCATGTGTGTTCCGGATTTTGCGGACATGGCTGGCCCTATAATAGAAATGCCTTTTCTTGTCTGTGGATCCGGAAAAGAATAGGACATGTGCGGACCGGAAGTGCGGATACAGACGACACACTGTGTGCCGTCCGCATTTTTTGGGGCCCCATTGAAAGTGAATGCGGATGCCATTTGCGGACGTGTGAATGGAGCCGTACTTGTTTCTAATGGTCTCCACTCTGTATAGATCTGAGAGTGTATTACTTCTACACCGACTCAATCAAGGTCTACAGATCTATATAGTAATCTGTACAGCAGCCCTCCCTCCCTCCCTAGCCTAAGGTCTGTCTCTGTAGTCCACGGTTCATGTCTGCAGTTCTCAGGTTGAAACATGCTAAGAAAGTGGGAGGCAGGGAATGTGTCAGGAGGCGTTGTAGACTTCCCTCAGCTCCTTATCTTAAGTCAGGGGTCAGTGTGAGTTCTTACCGAGTGCGGTAGACGTCTTCTGCGCATTGTGCCGCGGGATGCTGACTTTGTTCATGGGGCATATCATGTTGTAGCTATTGCATACGCTTTCCAGAGCTGATTGGCACCTATGATGCGCCATTCCTTTATTGCTCCTGCTAGAAGTTATGAATGAATTACTAGCAGTTTGCAGAGTCCACATGGGTGTTTCCAGTTGAGAATGTGCCCTTGCACAGTCTGCCACAATTCAGTCTATGATACCAGTGTCAAACTGTGCAGGGACACACCCTCAACTGGGAATGCCCACCTGAACCTTCATTGCAAACTGCTAGTAAATCATAACTTCTAGTAGGAATAATAAAGGAATGGCACAACACAGAGTCATAGGAATAGATGCTCCAGAATTGTTGTTGCAAGGGTTATTGTCAGGAGAAGGGACAGGTCCTCCAATGCCCTCTTTCCATCCAATAAATTTGCAGTACATTGGTAGCGTCTCTTTGTCATTCAGTGTTTTTAACATAGTGCCAACTGCTGTGCATCTGCAGTCGACATAAGTGGTGGCATATGTTATCCATAGTGCCCACCCTAATTTATATGCCTGGGCACTATGGTACAGTATATGCAGCTTGCGGTTTTTGTGCATTGTGCCCACATTGTGGTATTGTTACATATGTGATTTGGCACCTGCGGTCTGTAGAAATTGCCACATTACTTCTCTGTGTAATCGCCCGTCATAGTAGAGCTGGCAGCGAGTGTGTGCTGGCACAAGCCTGGCCTGGTCTCTCGTTCTTTCAGTGTAGCATTGTATGTCATTGAAGCTTGGCACAGCACCCATGTGAACTGCCCATGCTCGTCATTGTGCTGCAGTGTGTGTGTGCGTGAATGGAGGCTGGCACTGCCCGTTCTGTGTCACTCAGGGTGTGGTATGATAAATGCTACTTCCTCTGATTCACCCTAGGCATGCCAGCAATGCAGGTAGCCTCCGGTTAGTCACTGACAAATCTATTACCGTTAGCTACTTGGGGGGATCATTCACCTCATTAACCCTTTGCAGAGCAGAAAGTGATATTATTATTCCCAGGAGGGGTATCCGTCACTACTCCCCCCACCCCCGCCCTGCAGCAGATCAATTACACAACACTTACAGGTTCTTCAAGGCAAACATTAAATTAATTCTGCTGCAAAACAAGATCTAGCAACCCCAGGTCTGTACGGCTCTGCAGACTTTAACCCCCTCAGCCCTGAATTACTTTATACAGACAGCCACAACTCCTATCATCTGGCACAGCACAGACAGTATATAGTCACCCTGTGACTGTGCGGCTGTTGTGGCACTACAAATCCCAGTATACCTTTTCCAGGTTATATAGATCATCAGATATTAACTACAGTATTTTATTAGTATCCTGGGCAGATCATATTCATGTTAATGTAAGAAATTAAAAGCAGATATCATATAGGACTTGTCAATGTAACAAAATCAGAACCACCCCTGTACCACACATGGACCCAGAGATCTCCCCATTCATTGCTCCAATTGTTCTGCTCGATTATCTTCACTATGGCAGATCAGGGGGGGCGTGTCCTTTCTACTGCAGAACATATGGCTGGTAGCAGTCAACAATTTAAACAGGTTTGACGGACTCAGTGAGACAGACAAAAAAACTAAGGAAAAGAGCAAACAACAGGTGGCGCTATACACATACATTTTAATGAATAGCTCACTGGCTATACTAAATTTTTAATTACATGCAATTGCAAAAGTATTCAGATCCAGGTGCTGGTTTGAAAAATGTAGAATATGTTTTGTGACACAACCCCTGGCACCTACATCCCATAGAAGCAGTTCTTGCAGCTGCTATGGACCCTGTGCAGAGGGCCCCAGCTTTGGTTGGTTCTGTTCCTGTTCAATGGGGAAAGTCTCCCTGAAACTGTGTGAAAGTGAAACTGTTTTCGTTGACCTTAGCAACCAATCACGGCACAGCTTTAATTTCATATTCTGCTTCCAAAAACTGAAAGCTGTGCTGTGATTGGTTGCTGTGGGCAACCAAGACAATTTATCATTAAAGGGGTTATCCCATCTTGGACAATGGGGGCATATCCCCAGCTGGGACCCGCACCTATATCGAGAACAGGGCCCCAAAAGAGAAGGAGGGCACACTGCACAGCCGCCCTCCATTCATTTCTATGGTGCCGCCGAAAATAGCCGAGCACTGGCTCAACTATTTCTGTCGGCTCCATAGAAATGAACGGGAGCTGGGCCGCGCTTGCGCGGTGCACTTCCATTCATTTCTATGAGCGCAGCGGGGAGCTGCGTCTGGTGGTGGTCGGACCCCGGGAAACCCAGGGTCCTCCAGGCTCAGAGCTCCCCCACTTCATTCTCGATATAGGTGCGGGTCCCAGCGGTGGGACCCGCACCTAGAAGACAATGGGGGCATGTCCTAGCGATTGTTGGGATAACCCCTTTAAGAGCCCTGATTCTCTCTATAGACAAGACAAGTGGTCTGCAACCTGTGGGTCTCCAAATACGGTAAAACTACAACTCCCAGCAGGCACTGAGCACCACAGAGGGAAAACCGCAGGTTGACAGACCTCTGCTATAGACAATGCTTTGGCAAAAGAAGGAGTGAAGCTTGAGGCGCATTCTTACCTTCTTATAGCCCTGAGCACCCCTTTATATAATGGGGAGGAGGGGGAATGGCGTGAACATGTACCAGGATATGGCGGACGTTTTAACACCCGAGGGTTAATACACTTGAAGTGTTCACGTCAGACACATTCCCAGTTTGGTGATTCAGACCAGTCAACCTTAGTCTAAACAGCATCGGCATACTGGTGGGTGAAGATATGGAAAGGAGTGTAAATTATAGCCTTGAGGAGGATTACTAGCTGGATATATCACTTCTGTTTGGATATTATAGGGCAGATGGAAGTAGCACTGACACATAATTGGAATAGTTTGTAGAACGTAGGTACATAGGGGGAGATTTATCAAACTGGTGGAAAGTAGAACTGGCTTAGTTGCCCATAGCAACCAATCAGATTCCTCCTTTCATTTTCCAGAGGTGCTCTGAAGAATGAAAGGTGGAAGCTGATTGATCGCTATGGGCAACTAAGCCAGTTCTACTTTATACCAATTTGATAAATCTCCCCCATAGACTTACTGGAGATGCTATGTACCTTGCCAGAGGATTTGTAATAGTGTGGGGCCTCCCTAGAAGTTGGATTAGTACCGCATGTTTATGGAGTCTGTGCTCCACGATTAAAGGGGGTGTCTCACTTCAGCAAATGGCATAATACAAGGCACTTACTAATGTATTGTGATTGTCCATATTGCCTTCTTTGCTGGCTTGATTCATTTTTCCATCACATTATACACGGCTCGTTTCCATGGTTACGACCACCCTGCAGTCCAGTTCTGGTGGCCGTGCTTACACACCATAAGAGAAAGCGCCGGCCTCTCTGGTGGCCGAGACCATGGTAGCACGAATAGGCACACATGCCTAGCAGCTCATGTCCCGGCCATCTCATCTCTGCTCTGAAGTGGTGGTTGTAACCCCTAGAAACTTGCAGTTTATAATGTGATGGAAAAGTGAATCCAGCCAGCAAATGAAGCAATATGGACAATCACAATACATTAGTAAGTGCCTTGTAATAACTTTCTCTACATAATAAATGCCACTTGCTGAAGTGACACAACCCCTTTAAGTATCAACTTGAGAGGTACTCATGAAGTGTGCCGTGTGTCGCAAGTGCTGTTCATGTAGATGTTCATTGTGTTTGGCTTAAGTTCAAGGAGTTAGCCACTTTCTGGCCACTGCAAATGTGTTTATAAGGGCTCATGCACACGACGCAAAAAATATGCATGACGTCCGTATGCATTCCATATTTTGCGAACGGAACAGCTGGCCCCTAATAGTAATGCGGACAATAATAGGACATGTTCTGCTTTTTTTGTGGAACGGACATACAGACATACAGAAACAGCATGCACACAGAGTAACTTCTGTTTTTTTTTGCGGACCTATTGAAATGAATGGTTCCACATACGGTCCGCAAAAAAAAACGGAACGGACAAGGAAAGAAAATACGTTTGTGTGCATGATCCCTAAGATTACTATATGGCACTAACTAATATAGCCTTTGTTCCGTGCCTTTTTCTATATATCATAAGGTATGCCCCCTCATTTACCAAGTCTTCTATGCTGTCCACACGGAGGTCCTGTCCATAAGATGGCCACTGATGGAGGGTCATGTGACCAGACATATCACTCAGTCTCCTGCATTCAGACTCCCTTCACCTGCACTAAACTCCCAGCAGTGCAAGTGCAGATGGCGGGTACAATACTTGAATGTTAAGTGATTTGACTGGTCACATGACCCTCCATCCGCAACCATTTTATGGACAGGACCTCCGTGTGGACAGCACAGAAGACTTGGCAAACAAGGTGGACATCTTATGAAATATAGAAAATGGTGCAGAATTTCAACAAAGGCTAAATTAATAAGTGTCATGTGGACATCTTAGGCCTCTTTCACACCTGCGGCCGGGTATTCAAGCCGTCAGGTCCGTTAGACAATGCCGGGAATTGGCAGGAAAAAAACTTCTCCACTGCCCGATTCTTGGCGTATTTGCTAAATAGCGGCTGGATCTATGCCAGACCCCATTATAGTCAATGGCAGTAGTATCTGGCAATTCCGGATCTACTAGAACAGCCTGCCGGAGTTCGCTGCCGCAAGTGTGAAACTAGCCACAAATACAAACACATTGGACAAAAATAATCACAAAGTGGCCAACCCCTTTCAGGACCCCAATAACGCGAAGCAACAGTTCTCAATTTAGAGGGACCTCTGCAATATATATCTACAGCCTATATGTTCTGTGTAATAATATACGTGATAATCTAATAACCCTATTATGTCCCTACAGATTGCTGTCAGGAGCTCCCCAAGATGCAGCGCCCCCCAACGTGAACGTGAACAGAACAGGAGCCGTCTACGCGTGTCCCATCACAATCTCCAAATCTGACTGTTTCAGAGTCTTAGTGGATCAGGAAAGTGAGTTTATTGGGGTACCAGGCGGCTACATTATAGCAGTATGTCACATGTGACACTCGCCGCTCCAGGTGGAAATGGGGCCTGTAAAGGAGTCAGATGGGTGCAAATAAGGCTCAGGTAATAGCATCAGTGGCAGAGGACCCTTAGCTTTTTCTAGAGGGCTTGTTTGGCCTTCTGACATCTCTGGTGAATTACTTGTATTTCCATTTATATTTCTGTGGTACACTCATTTATTGTGTAGCCCAGGGCTCGCTTCTGTTAGTTTCAGCAGGGCAAAGATGACTTTATTGCTGGGCCTGGAATTTCATGTGTCAGGGGTCTACAGACCTGATGTTTCTCAGCTGCTGGTACAACGCCCGCATGTCTCCAGCCCGTGGGAGGTGCAGGATGGTGGGAGGTATGGTCTGACAGCTGGAGAAGAGCAGGTTTATCCTACAGTGCCGTGGTTACCTGTGGCTCTCCAGCTATTGTAAAACTATGCCCAGGATTTGTTATTAAAGGGGTTATGTAGGATTAGAAAAACATGGCTGATTTTTTACCCCCAAAAACAAAGCTGTGTGATATTACAGCTCAGCCCTATACACGTCAGTGGAGCTGAGCTTCTATACCACACACAACCCATGGACCCTGTGGTGCTGTTTCTAGAAGAAAGCAGCCATCTTTTCTAATTCTAGACAACCCTTTTAAAAGATTATGCTATAAAAATTATTTATGAGGGGCCGACTGATGGGATCCGCCACAATCCAGGGAATAAGGGTCCCTGAACAACAGTAGTGTACATGTAGTGTTCATTTCTGTAGGACTGACGGACTGCTGTCTACGACAGCCCCATAGAAGTGAATGGAGCGGTGAACTGACCGCCACTACTTCTTCATTTGGATTAGACTCCCTGCATTCCATTACTTGTCACCTCTCCTATGGACAGATCATAAAGAATTGTGTGGGGTAACTGCCTTAAAGGGGTTTTCCCTTTAAGTGAACAGTGAACATTATCCCCTGTACCGTGATACCACTGTGAGAATCCCCTTACTGGGAGATTACTGTGAACATTATCTCTGTACTGTGAAACCAGTTTGAGAATTATGCTCTCAATCTGACATCACTGTGTGCATTATCCCTGTACTTTGTTGTTACTGTGAGCATTATCCCTTTTACTGTGACGTCACTGCGAGCATTATCTCCTTACTGTGACATCACTGTGAGCATTATCCCCTTACTGTGACATCACTGTGTGCATTATCCCGTTACTGTGACATCACTGTGTGCATTATCCCGTTACTGTGACATCACTGTGAGCATTATCCCCTTACTGTGACATCACTGTGTGCATTATCCCGTTACTGTGACATCACTGTGAGCATTATCCCCTTACTGTGATATCACTGGGTGCATTATCCCCTTACTGTGACATCACTGTGTGCATTATCCCCTTACTGTGACATCACTGTGAGCATTATCCCCTTACTGTGACATCACTGTGTGCATTATCCCGTTACTGTGACATCACTGTGAGCATTATCCCCTTACTGTGATATCACTGGGTGCATTATCCCCTTACTGTGACATCACTGTGTGCATTATCTCCTTACTGTGACATCACTGTGAGCATTATCCCCTTACTGTGATATCACTGGGTGCATTATCCCCTTACTGTGACATCACTGTGTGCATTATCCCCTTACTGTGACATCACTGTGTGCATTATCCCCTTACTGTGACATCACTGTGTGCATTATGTCTATGTATTAGGTAGACCAAAATAATCATTAAACTTTCCATGTTGTCAACTTGCCGCTAAAGGTGGTCACAGTGTAAACAGGGATGCTCTGCTGACAAAATAAAATGAAATGGTGCAATGCATGATGGGTATTGTAAATGTAAAGTATCTACAGACGCTAGGGAAGGATAAACTAAAGAAACACATGGATCAGGTTACCCTATAAAAGAGTTTTCTGGGATTAGAAAAAAGGATCTGCTTCTGCCATACTCGCCCATAGGCTATGTCTGGTATTGCAGCTCAGTCTCATGCACTTGAATGGCATAGAGCTGCAATACCAGACTCAACCAGTGTTTAAAAGTGGCACTGTTTCTGAAAAAAAACAGAGGTAATGTTTAAAAACCTCAACAACCCCTTATGACGGTATATTATCTCTTCTACTACAGACTGAATGTAGGAGAACGCATTATACTGTATTTTACTAACGCTTTGACACTCTCTCTGCAGATCTGCCTGGCACCAATGCAATTGAGGACATGTGGCTGGGAGTTACGCTGGCATCACAGGGACCTGGAGGTCGGGTCCTGGTAAGTGATGGCTGATGGTTTGATATTTGTGCTAAAAATAGCAAAAACTGTGGACAAGCTGAAATATTATTTAACCCCTCAATAGTCACCTCAAAATTGGAAAAACCCACCTGAAAACGTCATTTTTTTAAATAATGTAGATTTTGAATTTATGTCTGATGTAAATATAGTTGGCATACAAATCAGAGGGCAGAAATGCATTTTTTAACCCCTTAACGACATGACTAATTTAGGGGTTGTCTCACTTCAGCAAATGGTATTTATCATGTAGAGAAAGTTAATAGAAGGCAATTACTAATGTATTGTGATTATCCATATTGCCTCCTTTGATGGCTGTATTCATTTTTCCATATCATTATACACATTACTCATTTCCATGGTTACGACCACCCTGCAATCCATAAGTGGTGGTCATGCTTGCACACTATAGGAAAAAGTGCCGGCCTATTTGGTGGCCGGGACTGTGGGAACACACATGGGCTAGTCCTTTTTCCTACAGTGTGCAAGCATGACCACCACTGATGGATTGCAGGCTGGTCATAACTATGGAAACGAGCAGTGTATAATGTAATGGAAAAATGAATCCAGCCAGCAAAGGAGGCAATATGGATAATCACAATACAGTCCCGGATGTCGGACACCCACTGATCAGATACTGATGACCTATCCTGAGCATAGGTCATCAGTAGTAAAATCCCAGAAAACCCCTTAAGGCCAAGTTCAGTTATTTGATCAGTTATTTCCATCAGTTATTGTGAGCCAAAACCAGAAGTGAAGCCTTCAGAGATAAGGTATAATGGAAGGATCTGTTCAGTGTTTTTGTCCCACACCCAGTTTTGGCTGACAATAAATGAGGGAAATAAGGCCCCATTCAGACGACCGTGTTTCACTGTACGGCGGCGGCCTCAGGAAGCGCACGGCGTCATAGCAACCAATGACGCCGTGCGCTCCCGTCCTCTGGGGCAGCACAGTCCGTATACGGCCGTGAAACACGGTCGTCTGAATGGGGCCTAACTGACCACATAACTGAAGTGTGATATTGGCCTAACCACTCATATGCAGTGGTCAATTGCGACCATGGCATCTGAGCGGTGTTTCCATGGGAGTGTTGCGTTCCTGTTGTCAGAATGGCTCCCCCATGCCAAGACAGGAAAGCGTTCAGTTGCTATGGTAGCCTCAAATCTTCTGAAGGCTCCGATACCTGTCACAGCGATGTTCCTGTGGAGCCCTTCCTGTGGTCTGGATGGTAATGAAAAATTAGCTGAAATAATTCTATATAATTCACTTTATACCACGCACAAACCATTTGTGCTCACTATGGCATTGTCCCAAACATGGCCGGGGTACACCAGGATATTGGAGACGGCCTCACATCTGCAGTGCATCAGAATTGTCACTGGCTCCTAGAACGAGAAGACGACTAATACAATTATCTTGGTGCAATGACATTGTGCTTGCTCTTCACATTTCTGTGTAGGACATATGGTCTTAAAGGAACAGTAGACCTAAATTGATATATGGTTTATATTAGAGGAAATATTTAAGAAGGATATTAAAGAATCCCTTCCCTATCCAAATCAAAACATAATCACAACATCACAGTCATGATCGGATCCTGGGAAAGTAGGGTGATGACCAGTATGGCCAGCATTGCAGTTATGTATGCAGCTTGTATGAATAGGACACAGCAGCCCGGACTGACATTGACTGCCATGCAAGGTTCATGTAGAGACGCAATCAATCTACACTGAGCGACTAGAGATCAATAAGACTAAGAAAGCCTGTGCAGCTGTCTTAATGTTTGCAGCATTGATTATTCTAAATGTATTAAGAATGAAGATATATTAAGAATTAAATATAAGGCGGACTGCATTTTTCTCTTCTAGAATCTCTTAAAGGGGTTGTGTCACTTCAGCAAATGGCATTTATCATGTAGAGAAAGTAAATACAAGACACTTACTAATGTATTGTGATTGTCTATATTGCCTCCTTTGCTGGCTGGATTAATTTCTCATCACATTATACACTGCTTGTTTCCATGGGTACGACCACCCACAATCTATCAGCACTGGCCATGCTTGCGCACTTTAGGAAAAAGTAGAAGCCTATGTGAGCTCCCACGGTTGCGGTCACCAGGGAAGCTGGCACTTCTGACTATAGTGTGCAAGCACGGCCACTGCTGCTGGATGGCACGGTGGTCGTAACTATGGAAACGAGCAGTGTATAATGTGATGGAAAAATGAATCCAGCCAGCAAAGGATGAAATAAATTAGTAAGTGGCTTGTATTCTATACATAATATATGCAACTTGCTGAAGTGACACAACCCCTTTAAAGGGGTTCTCCAAGTTAAATTTATTGATGACCTATCCTCAGCGCTGCCTCCTCTTCACTGTTTACATCCTAGCCGTAACATGGGTAGTGGTTAGTAGGTGTAATTACACCTAACCTAGACTTGTATGGGAACGAGCTTTCCCATTGAAATGAATGGGGCAGTTAGGTGTAATTACTCCTGCTCACCGCTACCCATGTTACGGCTTGCGTGTAAACAATGAATAGGAGGCAGCGCTGGTACGGCGCACGCCTCCTCTTTAAACAGCTGATCGGTGGGGATGAAGGGTGTTGGACCCCGGCCGATCTGTTATTAATGACCTATCCTGAAGATAGGTCATCAATAAATTTAACTTGGAGAACCCCTTTAAGTGCTTGTGGAACAATAAGGCTAGGGCATCAGCCCCTTTTCCTGCAGCTAGGGGGCAGCTTGCTGCAGCACAAAGCATCTCCTCCACTGCTCTGTCTGCAAAGGAGCTATGCCCATGTTAGCTAATCACCAGCCTCTTAATTGGTCCAAAATGGAAGGTAGTAGGGAAGGGGTGTAGGCCTTTGTTTCCTCTGCCAGATTCAGGAGCTTGCAAAAAGTCTTGCAAAGTGGCATACAGGCATGTGCTCCTTTGTATTTGTAGGGTTAGTGTCCCTTTAAAAGACCCATTATACAGCGTAGAGATAATTCTCAAAGTGAAAAGGAAGTTTGGTGAACAAGGGAAGGTAGGTGTATTTTCCACTTCTTCTCTGCCCTTTCATGGTAAAGGCTTTATTTGGAACATTTTACAAATGCCCTAATCTAGGAGGATCCTGTTAGCTTATTATATTGGCTCATTTAAAGGGGTTATGAGTAATGTAAAAAATGGAAATCAGACAGTACATGACAATCTATTTCTAACAAAGCTAGAACCAGTCCTGTACCTCACAAGGATCCAGAGATCTCCACATTCATTGCCCCAATTGTTCTGCTAGATTTATTTCAAGCTGGCAGCTCAGGGGCGTTTCCTTTCTCAGGGGGGAATGTCATTTCTGCTGCAGCTAGTGGCAGTTGAAGGATGGAACTCAGCATGTATATCAACCTGAGATGGACAGAGAATTTAGAAAAAGGGCAAACAGCAGGTGGCGCTATACAGATAGATTTCTGTGAATAACTCAGTGGCTATACCTGATTTTTAAATACTTGAAATTACAGAAGTATCCAGATCCAGGTGCTGGTTTAAAAAATGTAGAATATTTTTTATGGGAGAACCTTTTTAATTCCTATATGATGGCCTATGAAAGATGAACTAGTAGGTACCATTATGCTCACAGTTAAATCCATTGGTTGTAGAGGAATAGAGGAGGGGTGGATGATTTAGCGGACACTCTTGTGCTCACTAGTCCTACTCTAGAGGCATCCGATCATGAGGACCATCCTAGGATGGAATCCTGATCATTAGGGAATGTATAAAATGAACAATTAAAGATGAAGTTGAGGATATGGTTTCTAGAGGATTATGGTCTGGGGCAAAATAGATTGTTCTGTAGGGAATTCCTAAAGCAGGATCTATGCTGCCTCTAGTGGCTGATTTTGGAATGAACATACTACAGATTTGACCATAGCTGCAGCAATCAAAAACCTTCCAACAAAACATCCTACAAATTTCTTCATTTATATCAGCAAAAATAATTTCCCAGACAAAATACTTATTACCCTTTATGTTCAACCCTGGAATTGAAATTGTGGATGTAGGCGATACAGGATAATTAACATACTGCAAATTCAGGGGTTTTCTCTATATTTTATTTATAGAACCGGATTTAATTAATAAAATGGAATATAAATTGGCAGATAAAGCAGTAGGGAAATATTATTGGCATTTGCCAGTGTCTACTGCTATAGAGTTCTTTATAAAGTGTGACATTTCAGAAATGGATTATTGGAGGGGTTGCATTATTAAAGGATGAGTTACTCTGCAAGCGAATGAGTCTACAGTGTAATACCACACTCAGCCAATTAACAAAAGTAGCATTGTTTCTGAAAGAAATCAACCATGTTTTTTCAAAAAATTTTTGTCTAGTCAGGTGACTGCATCTCTGTATGTACGCATGTATGTATGCATGTAAAATGTATGTGTGCACCTAACAATGCTGTTTATTTGCCACACGTGTGTAAACTGGGAATGTGCAGCTGACAATGAATGGGGGACGAACAATCGTAATAACGATCATTTATGCTCTGCTTATTTTGGGCATGACATTGGGCCATGTGAAAGGTAAACGTGCACCAATTGACTGGAATTGGGCCTTGTAAAAGGACCCTTAAAAGCTGATCACAAAGTGTCCTCCATGACAAGAGAAGCTCTGGCCATAATAGACCCCCCCAATTCTAGACAACCCTTTGGTACAAAGCTATGTAGTTAGTGCACATTACAGTTACTGGACATTACAGCTGATACTCTACTGCAATGGCCAGGGATAAAGACCACTCCGTTCCTGGTTGTTTAAACCATCCCAAATGCTATAGTCAATAGTGACTGTGGCATCTAAATTATTACACTGAGGGATCTACCTCTGTCACCCTGTCAGAGTCATCACGGGTTGCCAATAGGTTTCAGGGGAAGCCAGTGGCCTAAACAAGGCCCCTAGGTCTGACACCTGTATATGCCTATTAGGCCCTGCCCACATACATCTATCTCAACAGAAAAAAATAAACATTTTGGCCGTTGTATTGCAGTGATTAAAAAATGTAAAACTCCCATTGTCCTCAAGGCCCAAAAAGCGGTGTCCTTATGTGTTAACTAGACCATTAGAGAGGATTGTTGGATCTTGATTATTCGAAATTAAAATGTAACATTATAGCTAGGCGTAAGAGCACACGATATGAAGATGTATAGCATTCATTTCTTTCCTTGGTATCTTATTGCCAGATGTGTGCCCATCGGTACTCTGTGGTCTTGAAGTCTGGAGAACAACTGAAGATGATAGGCAAGTGCTACGTACGGGGAAATGACTTGGGATACAGTGATTTCGATGACTGGCAGACCTATCATTATGAGATGTGTGACGCTAGCAGTGACCACCAGAATACTGGCATGTGCCAAATGGGCATCAGTGGAGGCATCACTGAAAACATGTTGTACTTTGGAGCTCCAGGCGCCTACAACTGGCAAGGTAGGACATCTCCATAAATAACATAGAAAGATGTGTTTATGAGTAAATGTGTGAATTACATGTTTGTATGGAAAAAGGCTTAAAAAGAAGTGATGTTTTTTGGTTTTGTCATGTATTTCAGGTACAGACTATGTTCTACAGAGAGATAACTGGGATCTAATGGAGACCTCGTTCCCAAAGGAGGGTCCATCTAACATCTACTTGGGTAAGTATTGTACCATTGTCTATTCTGGAGATACCATTTTTGATGTTTGTGCTACTTTGCCATCTGATGGGGAAAAACAGTGTAGACACATAGCAAGGGAACATAGGTGGAACTTTGACTGAACAGAGGTGCAATAGGCAGAGTTTTAGGGACTTGTAAGGTCTTGTTTTTATTGAACTTGAGTGCAACCAGTGATGACAATGATCAAATTGCTATTCAAGGTGGTTGGTACAAGAAGTGGTGCAATTACAGAGTTTTACGTTAGCTAGAGTAGAACGTTTTTGTCATTAGATCTTACTAGTCCCATCTAGCTATATATACATAGGTTGAGTTCCAAACCATCTGGTCCTATTATCCTCGTTCCACCGTAGATATTACATATTTATTTGGCCAAGCCAAATGGTAATGATTACAGGGGAATTAGGTGGATAGCAAACTTCTTCATGGCTGGTCTTCACAAATGGCACATGAACAGCTATTACTGTAGTGTCATTAGTCTTGTACAATCTCTCCAAATGTATAAGGCTTTATTCACATCTGCAGTGGGGCAGGGTTTCCGTCACGTTTCATAGCAAAAAGGCAGTACGTTATATAAGAATTGTTTCTGTCAGATGCCTCTCTCATCAGCGGTACCATGGATCTGGCAGAGCTTGAAAGCTTTCAAGTAAAGCAACTTTAATATCTAATGCCATGTACCATGCTGATCACAATCTACCCGTAAACCCCTTATGATCTGTTCTACACTTAGACCTCTTAGTTAAGATGTCCCACACTAAACTGTGTTATTGGTCATGGAAGTGTGGTATGAGCCCACTTGTGTTGCTGGCAGAAAGGATAACCAACCCTATTAGTTACCTCTCACCTCTAATTGTACCCCCTGCCTCAGCCAAACGTTCTGTTCTAGTGAAATGTGCCCTTAGTTATTTAAGCTGGATGTGGTGACCAAACAATCTAATCCAGGAATGTTCTCTTATTGGTTAACCAGTATGACCACTATTCCAGAGGTGGTCATCTAGCTTTCTAGTCAGCTTATGTGGCCCAGAGAAGCTGCGTCTCAGTTTATATTGTCACTGCAGGGCAAATGCACTGTAGCGTTTATATGTGTAAAGTATGGATGTTCCAGGTAAGTCAGGGAGGAAGCTGATCTCCGCACCCCTCCTTTCTGGCTCATAGAGACGCCTTCCCCTATAATATCCATGTGGACAAATATGGCATATGGACAGATGTTGTCTAATTAGCTGTACATATCCATTAGACAGTTGACCTGTCATGATCAGCACTACACTCATCATTCATGCATTAAATCTTACTTGGAATTGCGGTTAAAGTTTATGTCATTTTGGAGTATGGCTCACGCTAAGCTGTAAGGAATGCCAGAGACATAGTCCGGACTTGTTGTGTAGACAGCTTCCTCACTCCACTCGTCAATATGACTCATTTCATCCGTTTGATTTTTCACTCTCTCTTTTTTAGGTGTGTTTCCTTAAAGGGCACTACAGCATAGTCATTACTTCCTTAACACTTTTGCCCACTTAAAGGGGATGTGCTGTAGGTTAATATTAATGACCTATCCTCAGGATAGGTAATCCGTATCAGATCGGTGGGGGTCTGACTCCTGGCACCTCTGCTGATCAGCGGCTACTTCCTCTTCAAAATTACCTGAGCGTCGTCTCGCTTGTAGATGCGATTCAGTATAATTACAAATGCTCGTCCCAGAACACCCATCTGGACCTTCATTGCAAACTGCTAGCAATTCATTCATAACGTCTAGAAGGAATAATAAGGGAATCGGAGTTATGGAAGCAGCATAGCTTGCTGCGTTATGCTGTGTACGTAGCCCCCATTCACTGTAACGGGAGTTACAGAAACACTGGAGCGTCGGCCTGTTGGCTGCTTCCAGAAGCCTTGCCACCTGAGTAACCGACAAGATGTGACAACCCCTTTAAAGGGATATTTGAGTCTCAATATACAGTATAAAGCCTTTTCAACACATATCTAAAAGTTATGCAGTTTTTTAATATACTTGGCATATCGATTCCTTACAGTTTTGAAGACCTCTGCTTGCAGTCATGGAATGGGACACTTGATTATTTACTGTCAGAGGTTGAAAATCCATCCCATGTGATGATCACAAGGGTGCACAGCTCTGATGACTGCACTATAAGGATATGACCACACGGCATGGTCGTGAGTAATTTGGGATGCGGCCAGCTGCGGTCGAGAACCGTGCGGCCAATTATTTAACTAATAAAGTCCTCATTGTATAGCCGATCTTCATCGTTAATAGCTGCGCAGTATTGAAGGTGCCACTTTGGTGCTCTTTGTCTGAAAACCCACCCAGAGTGGCCAATTATTACTTTTGAAATTGCATGGCCTTTGGTCACCGCTAGTGGGCAGGGTATTGGTCACATACACCAGCTATGGTATGTAAACCCAAGGACCCCCTCACTGGTGTGCTCATCACATTCAATGCCTACAAGAAGAGATCTTATCCTAGGAGGAATTGATACCCAAAATATAGAAATTGAAATACTGCATAACTTTTCATAATTTATAAGATATGCAATAAATACCCTTAATTTGCCAATTCTAGAGTACTAAAATGATTTGTCTATTGATTTGTCCTGTTGCCCCTCCTTTAAGAACATCCCAATTTGGGATGGGTTTGTCACCAGACAACTTGCCTCCTGAGTTACTGTATCTTCCTTTTTATGATCCAATTACAAGAAAGTTTATGTGCCGGGGACACTGAGATGATGTGGTTAGATGCTTTTATCCACATTACCTAAGCTACCCCCACGGGCAGAGATGGCTCCATGTTGTAGCATTGTGGTAACCCCAGTGTGGCTAAAATGGAAATAACTAAAAAGAAATAAGTCCCAGAGAAAACATCAGACCAAGGGTATGTTAATAAACTGCCCTATTAGTGGTCAACCCATATACTGTATATTTTAATGGCAGATTTACAAGCAAAAACCAAGGGAGACATGAACTTCAAGACAGACATGATAAGAAAATGTGCATTTATTTATCCTGTTATTGTAACACATTGTATAGTGATGGCCACATGATTGGCAAGACCAGAACGAAGACAGTCACCCTACCCTCCCCTTATACGCCCAAGACTTTGTAAAATCTGTATTTAAAGGGAACCTGTCACCTTTTCTTATGTTCTATGCCATGGTGCCTGCAGATTGCATGGTGACAGATGTTCTTTAAAGGGAGTCTGTCACCTCATTTTCACCATTATAACAAACAGCAGTGCCCCCCAGAAGATTGCATACACATCCCGAGCGTACCTGTGTGCACTTTGTGTCTGTATCACTTGAAAGCTTGGAATGACAGCTTTCATACAAGGTCAGGTTCATATTTCTAGCTGCTACTAATCCCAAGATATGAGCAGCTAAAACAGCCCTCCCCTCTTTAGTCTGGTTTGCTTTGGGCACTTGCAGCAGCAGAGCTGGGCACTTGGTGCGGTGATCAGGAGGGGCCTGAAAAGTCAGAGCCACGGTGATGAGACACTTATTTGAGCAGCATTGATACCTTGCAGCGCCTAGGACCCCATACAACCGAATACCATATCTGCATGGAGTTTGTATGTTCTCCCTGTTTGCTTGGATTTTCCCCTGGTAATCCCCTGGTTTCTTCCCACACTCCAAAGTAGGGTTGTCACGATACCAAAATTTTGATCCTGTTTCGATACCATAAAAAAGTATTGCGATACTCGATACCATTCGATACCACGCGAAAAAATGTATATATATATATTTTTTATATGTAAAATTGGGAAGGGGTAATTTAAACGTAACATTTTTTTAATTTTTTTTTATTTTTACACTTTTTATTTCCTATTAGCCCCCTTAGGGGCTAGAACCCTTGTCCTATGCACCCTAATAGAGATCTATTAGGGTGAATAGGACTTTACACTCTCCCTGCTGCCCTGGGCTTTGTGCACAGAGCAGCAGGGAGCTTACCATGTCAGCCAGGACTTCAGTAGCGTCCTGGTTGCCATGGTAACCGATCGGAGCCCCGCGATTACACTGCTGGGGCTCCGATCGGAATCTCCACTGCCACCAATGAAGAGGGGAAGGTAGGGGGCCCCTGTGGCCACTGCCACCAATGATTTAATACTGGGGAGTTGGGGGGGAGGGGCTGTCAGGGCGCACTGCGCCACCAATGAACATTATCTATCATTTAATAAGACTACAGGAGCGAGTGCTGGCGGCAGAATCACATAGCCGGCACCCAACAGGAAGCTGTAGTCAGCGGTAGTTAACCCCTCGGGTACCGCACCTGAGGGGTTAACTACCACTGATTGCAGCTTCCTGTCATACAGGTCGGGTGCCGGCTATGTGATTCTGCCGCCAGCACTCGCTCCTGTAGTCTTATTAAATGATAGATAATGTTCATTGGTGGCGCAGTGCGCCCTGACAGCCGCAGTAGCACAGCCTAGTATCGGTAACAGGCAGATCCCAGTATCGTACCGGGACAAAAGTATCGACTGGGTATCGAGAATTCGATACCCGCGACAACCCTACTCTAAAGACATACTGACAGGGAATAAGTCAGTGCTTTATAAGTGAGTAAAAATTATTCTCTATAGGTCAGCGATGGCTAACCTCTGGCACTCCGGTTGTGCTGAAACTACGACTCCCAGCATGCTCCATTCATTTTTATGGAGTTCTAAGAACAGCCAAGCAAGTGTGCATCTTGGGTAGGCGTAGTTTTACCGCAGCTGGAGTGCCGGAGGTTAGCCATCACAGCTATATGGGATAATTGTATGTAATGGTATATCTCTTTTAAAACCTGCTGGCTGCCTGCAGCCGCCTCTAGGGGAACATATGAGCTTACTTTAAACTGTCTTATTATTATGATATGAATGCAGTTAGATCCTTAGCTCCCTCTAGTGGTGACTGCATGCAGTCAGCATGTGGTTATTTAATGGGGCATTCTCCAGAGGATATGTCACAAGTACTTGATAGATGTGGGTCCCACTTCTTGGACCCAAACCTATGTGGAGTTAGGGAAACAGCATGCGGTGAATGGTGAGTACTGTACAGCCACTTCATTTATTCTCCAGCTGGACGCGACCACTGCACAAGGTAGGTCGGGGTTTGTAGGTGCTGGTCGCAGAGGTGGGAATATCACTTTAATTCTATGTCTGTGGAGATTTGGATCTCTATAACAGTAAATTAAAGGGGTTTTCGAGGATTTTAATATTGATGACCGGATAGGTCATCAATATCTGATTGGCAGTGGTCCAACACCAGACATCCTCATAGGTCATCAATATTAAAATCCCGGAAAACCATGGAAATTACTTAGCATACAGTTTTAGAACCTTTTCACATAAATAAGGAAAATGGTGTACAAAGGTGGACATTTAGTTTACGATTAGGCAGTTACTATCTCACCTAATGGAGGATGAAGATGAGAGCATTATGTATTAATTGCACAAGGTAGGTGATGGGTCTTGCTAAAGATTTTGTACTGGGTCAAGTCCTTATAGTTGGTTTATTATTGTAGAATACTTTATTATGTTAAAGACTATTCTTGGGAGATGTCCATCATTTGCATTGACAGATGGTCATACACATGGTCATAGCCTACACAGTAAGCATCTTATTTCATAAGATGGGGATCATAGTATCATAAACTGAGGAATATGTTTGATAGGAGAAGCACTCTTGGCTTTTCATCCCATGTTTTCTCAGAATCAGATACTTTAACTTTAATAATTTTATTCTTCTCTTCCACAGGGTACTCTGTACAGGTTGGCAAGGATGTATTAGTAAAAGATAAACTCACTGTTGTCTCCGGAGCTCCTCGCTGGAACCACAAGGGTGCTGTGTATCTGATGGAAATGGAGGAGAAAGCCTTAAAACTGAAACAGGTGCTGAGTGGGGACCAGGTGGGATCCTACTTTGGCAACATTATTGCCCTGGCTGATTTTAACAATGATGGGTAAGTAGTAGAATGGCGGTCAGTATAGTGGTAACTATGACCTCGTACATGACATCCATACTTGTTGAATTCGACTGTGGACTTACAGACTAAAGGGTATCTTAGACCGCCAGATTTTATGCCTGATGATTGGTAATGAGTGTTCCTATAATACTTGTTACTGATCATCTGGCAGCCTAATACTGCCTCTAAATGCCCAATGAACGAGCAAATGCATGCTGAAAGATCTGGATTTGCTGGCGGCAGATCACACTGTCTAATCTGCTGATTGTCCTACATGGGGATGAGTGATAGCATAGTGATGGCTCCTCCCCATGTTGAGGAGGACATCACTGCATGTAATAGCAGAGGTATGCTCTGCTAGCTATCTGCCGATTGCCAGGAGGGAACGCTTCACGAAAATTGCTAGCAGTATCTGGGTGTCTAATAATCCTCCAGTAGCTTCACTGTATCCTCGATGTAATTGTTATGGTATCATTTGTATTTTCTCAATCTCATTAAGATCTCATTACCTTCATTCACCTCAGTTGGCAAGACATAGCAGTTGGTGCTCCCTATTATTTTGACCAGAGGAAGGAAGTTGGTGGAGCAGTTTACATTTACACCAATGAAGTTGGAAGTTTCACTGATAAGCCGTCTTTGGTGTTGCAAGGTCCCACAGACTCTGGTTTTGGTTTTGCTGTGGCAAATATTGGTGATATTAACCAGGATGGTTTCATAGGTGAGTAGCATCAGTAATATATATTGTAAACTATTGTAGTCTCAGTGAATGTTGCGTAATGCAAATTCTTCTCTGTTCAGACCTGGCCGTAGGGGCCCCTTTTGAAGGACTGGGCAAACTGTACATCTACATCAGCAATTCTAATGGTCTTCGGTCCAAACCCAGCCAGGTAATGTATTGCTAAGTCCCTGTTCTATCGCCCTTAGCAGTCACTGATAATAGGTACTGCCATGCCATTAAAAACATTAAAGGATATTTTATATTTTGTCGAAAGCATCTAAGGTGAAACATGAAGCAACTTTTCACATGGTCTTTAAAAAATCTAGTTTTATCCTATGCAGGTCTATTTGTCTCTATGGTAACAGACTACAAACAAACCCTGTGTAGTCTGAAGCCAGTTCCAAGTGTCGAAAAATCCCTTTAACATAAAAAAAATATTTAAATATCTTTTGTGTCTTTGCAGATAATCGATGGATCTCAGGTTGGCGGGATACAAATGTTTGGATATTCTCTGAATGGTGGGATGGATGTTGATGGAAATTCCTACCCAGATCTGCTAGTGGGCAGTTTATCTGATCAAATGGCACTGCTCAGGTACTACTCCTTTGTCTTGTGACTATGACCATATAATGGACATGTTTCCAAAGCTTGGGTTTATTATCTAAGAAAAGGTTTAGGATATGTACAGTAGACTAGCGCTATGATACAATAGATTAGGGCTATGAAACTGTTGACTAAACTTATGATACTTTAGACTAAAGCTGTAACAGACTAGAGCTATGGCACAATAGACTAGGGATATAATGCTATAGACTAGCGCTATAATACTGTAGACAAGGTTGTGAAGCTATAGACTACAGCTATGACACAATAGACTAGGGCTGTAGTACTGTAGACTAGGACTATAATGCTATAGACTAGGACTAGAATGCTGTAGACCAAGGTTATGATGCTATAGACTAGGGCTATGATGCTATAGACCAGGGATGCTCAACCTGCATCCCTCTAGCTGTTGTAAAACTACTCTCACCAAGCCCTGCTGTATGCTGATAGCTGTAGGCTGTCCGGGCATGCTGGGGGTTGTAGTTTTGCAACAGCTGGAGGGCCGAAGGTTGGGGATCTCTGCCATAGACTAGGGCTATGATGCTATAGACTAAGAGTATTAGGCTATAGAGTAACATTGTAATATTGTAGAGTAGGGCTATGGTGCTGTAGACTAAGGCTATGGTACAGTAAACTAGGGCTACGTATATACTAGGGATATGATACTGTAGACTAAGGCTATGATACAGTAGACAAAGTCTATGATACTATACGTAGGGCTAAGATATGGTAAAAGGGGCGATGATACTGTAGACTAGGCTTATAATACTGTAGACTAGGCTAAAATACTGTAGACTAGTGCTATGAAACAGAGCTATAATATAGCAGACTAGGGCTATAATAGTCTAGCACTGTTTTACAGTAAAGTAGAGCTATGATACTGAAGCCATGGTGTGGGTTTGTGGGGTTGGAGGGGGGTGTCTGATTGGATAATGCATAGAGAGTGATGGACAAACAGTTATCTAATATCTTTGATCTAATTAACTCTTCTTACTATTTTGTAGATCTCGACCTGTTATCAATATCTCAAAAGAGTTCTCTGTAACACCAACACTTGTGGACCCCAATAAATGTACTTCTTCAACATGGTGAGAGTTTCAATAATTTCTAATATACTTTAAAATGAAAAGTTCTGCAACTTTCTATAATACTTTTAGAGTTTTAGGTCTGTTTGCTGTCCGAGAATGGAAACAATACATTGTTGTCATGTTAATGGACAACTTAGGGGTTGCATACTCTCATTTGTGGTTTACTCCATTTCCCCTCTGTATTTTGTACACTGATTGACAGTTAACTGTTAAGGCTGTGGAACCACTGTGTAAATCAACAGATTTGACTTTGGACTAATTATAAGGGTGTTATCCTGGCAGTACCCTGATTTTCACCCTTTAACTCCTGTACAAGGATCTGAACTTCCATGTAGCGTAACCAGCCGTTAGCCGCTTCCCAGAATAGTCTCTGTATGATTGAAATAGGACCCACAGAGGTCATAGACACTGGTGCAAAGCACCGAGGGATCAGGCAAAACCATAGTCAGGGACAGGCAGAGTATGAGCAATCCGATAAACAGTCTGAGGTCAGGGCAGGCAGCCAAAGGTCAACGGAAGACAATCAAGGGTCAGTATCCAGAAAACAGACAGGAAGCCGGTACATGGACAGGAAACAGAAACAACATAGCTTCACAGGATACTAGAAAGCTGGGAAAACTATTGCTCAGGCACCCTCAAACAGGGGAATATGTCTTAAGTATCCCAAGGCAGCCAGCCATAGGCAATAGCAGATTAGAGTGTGCAGGCACTAGCTATATGGACAAATGAGCAGAGGCCATGCTGGCAAGCAGGCTGCAGCCTGTGTGGAGGGATAGAGCAACCCTGGCTTGGCCCACTGGGAAGGGGAGAGTAGGAGGCGGGTCGGCATTGCTGGGATATAGTAATGGGGGACTATAAGTTGAGCACCCCCAGACTACCAGACCACATAGACCTTACCAATAACTTGAGCTCTGCTAGTTGATATGCCTATTAGGATAGCCATGGCATTGATGTAAATTTAGAATGGTATATTTTTAGCCTCCAGTCCTATGGCACTGACCGTTTTCTTCTATATGTGCTCTCCTATGTTACAGTATGGATGTCCGCCTCTGCTTCTCGTACATGCTAAGTACAGGTGACGCCAGTAACAAACAGAACATTAGTGAGTATTTCAGTGTGTAAAGACCAGTGTGAGTATGATGTTGTGCATGTGTGCAAAGATTTGGAAATTTTTTAGAAGCATTTAAAAGGGTTTTCTAAGACCTAAATACTGATGACATATCCTGTGGATAGGTCATCAATATCTGATCGGTGGTGTCTGACACCTGGGACTCTCACTGATCAGCTGTTTGAGAAGGCACTGGTGAGCACTGTGGTCTTCTCCTTGCTCACCAAGCACAGCGTCGTATGTTGTAGCGCAACTGTGTTTGGTATTGCACCTCAGCCTTATTTACTTCTATGGTGCTTAGCTGCGCCTAGGCCATGTGACTGATGAACGTGATATCACACAGCCTAGAGAAAGCTGTGAGAAGGCCACGACGCTACTGCGAGCACCACAACCTTCTCAAACAGCTGATCAGCGGGGGTCCCAGGTGTCAGACCTCCACAGATCAGATACTGATGACCTATCCAGAGGACTGGTTATCAGTATATAAGTCTCCGAAATCCCCTTTAAAGGAGAAAACCAGTCTAAACTCTTCCAGATATTATGGTGAATATTGTAATTGTGGGGGTATGTAAGCTTGCATCGTTAACAGATCCCTGACTCCTTAAAGTGAATGTCCACTTTTTAACAGCTCCAAATCCCCTACAAAGACGTAGAGTTAAATGATAAAAGTCTGCAGCTTCCACTAGAGGGTTACATAGTAACATACCGTAGTTTATAAGGTTGAAAAAAGACATCTGTCTATACAGTTCTGCCTGTTATTTGGAACTTTTTAAATACAGGTGTATTTTTAATTTTACTGTATGAACAGATTGCATTAAATAGGTGTTTTCATGACGTGGTCGCCTTCTAATTAGGTCCTGTAGTGTGTGGTACTTAAAGGAAGACTCATACTAACCTGCTTTCCAACGCTCCAGTCCTGCACGATGGTTCAGTTTGATGATATTCCAGTCCCCTGCTATTTCCAGACAGGGTACAGACTGAGTCACGTGAGCTGCTGCAACCAATGACTGGCCTCAGTTGTGACTTGTCCCCAAGAGGCACGAGTGATATGCCGCTTGGGAACACATCACCGCTGAGGTCAGTCATTAGCTACAGCTGCTCATGTGACCCTGTCCATACCCCCACTGGAAATAAAAATCGTGAAAGATCACTGAACGGAGCTAGGGCACAAGACCGGAGCTGTGGGGAGCAGGTGAGTATGATTCTTTCACTAAGTAACACCTGCTATGGAGCCTGATTAAAGGGCAAAAAAAGCCTGGAAATCTCTTTAAGCTCCTAAGCTCCCTCTAGTGGTGGCTGCAAGCATTAAAATGTTTATCATGTCTATACAGGGAGTGTATGTAACTAAACATACATTCATTTAATAACAATTATGTCCTTTGCAAAATTTTAGCTCTCCAGTACACTGTGGAAGCTGACTTTGATCGGCGCCCTTCTCGAGTGAAATTCTTAGGCACTGCAGGAGGGGTTTACAAAGGATTTTTCTCAATGCCAGATACGAAATGCCAAAACCTAAAGCTTCTGTTACTGGTGAGGAATGGATATAGCCTTATTCTGCATGCACCAAGGTGTATACGATACATATACACATATTCTCTTGCTTTGTTATGTTAATGGATACGCTAAGTAGTAGATTTACTTTTAGTCATTGTATGAGGTGGAGGAGGGAGAAGGAAACTTTCACCCTACTAGATATGTTTGTGCCTTAGCATATTCTAGTGGTCGTGAGTAAGGTCAGCCATAGATATCATGATATCAATGGTTGGCAAGATATCTTCATATACTTATACCTAAAGATGGGGGTGGGATAAGCAGATTCTCCCTTCCTAGGGGTAATAACATGATACAATTCTGGATATCTGAGGTCACCACCAGGTGGAATTCACAGCATATGGATTTTATACAGCTGCCATTGAACTTACTGGTTGCTATATATACATCTAAATGCAGTGAGTTCCCCTAGTGGTGGCCTTAGGTAAGCAGAATATCTTTTCACTCATTGACAGTCTGAAGGGAAACTGTCAATGCCAAGCCCTCTCTCAACATCGGAAGTTGCATAGTCTGCGTAGCTGCACTACTGACCTCCTGCTCACCTGATATGTGGAATCATCAAGACCTGAAAGTAGGTTTGGAGTCCGGTGGCTGATCTGGAACGATGATGTTTAATGAAGCATGCATAGTGAAATAACAGTCCAAGTTAGGTACACAGATAAGAGGCAGAGAAGTAGTCAAGTAGCAATTCACAGCAATTCATTCAGGTAGCACAAGGAGCTGCAAGCTAGTCTGAAGGCTGAAGGCAGAATGAGGAAGTCCATGGGTGGGACCAATCAAGACATTGGTGCTTAAAGAGTTTTGTGCACCAGAGAAAGAATTCTGAACTTGCAACAAAAATTGGCGACTTTTATATGCCTGAAAACTGGTGTACAAAGTTGATGCACTCTCCCCAATAAGTCCAGGAAAAAAACAGGCTAGGATCTTCATTATCTTAGTGAGATGATCTACTGTCTAAGACACAAGTTTCAAATTCTGACACCACCCAACATACCATGTACTGTATGTTGCTTAGAACCTCTTCATCCAGGTTCAGATCTAATTTTCCTTTCTATATTTTATCCATTTTAACATTGTCTCGTTCTTTACCTTAATTTATCTTTATTCACCCCAGGAAAATTTCCGAGATAAGCTCCACCCAATACACATTTCACTGAAGTACAACATTCTGGAGCGTGAGCAGAAAAATGTCAGGAGAGTTGTTAACCTGGACAACTTCCCTGTCCTTAACCAAGATCAGAGCACAGAGCAAATGCTGGAGGTAAGTCAAATTTAAAGTAATTAGGTCAACACTTGGGTTGACCTAGATTCCTCCTGTAATGGGTGCTGCTTGGTTAATCTCTATGTGGTTATGCCTTCTCCTTGCAAAATCAGCAATTTGCTAGAAAAGTGAGAACCTATATCAATGGCAATTAACTGATCTCTGCCATTGCTTATATTTGAAAGGGGTTTTCCTCTGAAGACAGACCCTTTCACTTCTCTGTTCCTAGTTACCACATGGTTTATATGCTGCAAATTATTGTTGTCTGATGTACTTAAAGGGGTTGTTCCATCTTGCTGTTTCCCCAGCGAGATGGGACTAAGGCCTGCCTTCTGGTGGCCAGGCTTACGAAAACTGACGAGTGGCCGGCGTTTTGCTGTTCTGTTTCCATAGCTTCCATTGCAGTGGATGAGAGCTACGTAAACAGCTCAGCAAAACAAGCCATACTGCTTCTGTAACTCCCGAGTAATGGAAACGGCCTAGCTTGTTATGTTATGATATTAACGCAGCTCTTCACCGATGAGAGCTAGGGAAACGGTGGAGCCCGACCCGCTTAGTAGTTTCTGTTGGCGCCTATTCTCATCTTGCCTGATAGCAGTGAGATGGGACAACCCCTTTAAAGCAGCATCTAATGGATTTTTATAAATTGCTTTAGGTGCTGACTTAAAGGTGTTTTCCAGGATTTGGTCCCTTTTTAATCCTAGCGCGTGGTACCTAAGGAAAGACTCATACTTACCTGCTCCATGTCACTGCAGTCCAGGGTCACGTTAACTACTGCAGCCAACAACTAGCCCTAGTGATGATGTGTCCGCAGGCGACATATCACTGCTGGGTCAAGTGCCATGTGGGTACATGTTACTGCTGTGGCCAGTTATTAGCTGCAGTGCAGTTTTATCCCACATAGATTTTTTCCCCATTTTTCAGTTCAGTTATGGTTAATTGACCCTTATAGAACCTCTGCCGTACACTAGTGGTGGAAGTCTGTTTTTTTAAACATGGCTCCCACTCAAGCTCTGACTATATTGTATGCAATATTAAATGGTGCCATTGGAAAGTACAACTTGTCCCTCAAAATACAAGCCCTCATACGGATATGTCAATGGAAAAAAAAAAGGTTTCAGCATCCTGCCTGGATCTTCAGCTTTACCAAATATACAGGAGAATACAGCACTACATACCTATTACATCCAGCAATGTCTCCCCTGATGTAGAAGTTCTCTTTCCCTATTTTCTCCATTAGAGCCAGACCGTCATGTTGACTTCTTTCAGCTATGTCTCGTCTCTGCAGAGTTTTTCACACAGACATATTAGATTCCCTGCTTTCCCATCATCCTCCCCACCTTTGTGCCCCAACAGTGCCATCCTGCTCCCACCCCCGATACTATACCCACTGCGTTCTCCGTTGTCCCTAAACACTATACTGCAGAAAAAACCACCACCATTAAAAATAATGACCCCTATAATGCACCATAAGTAATAATCTTAATAAAGTTTTGTCAGTAATAATAATACCCCCATGGTGCCCCCAGTATTAATATTGCCCCCCTCATTGTGCCGTAGTAATAAAGATTCCCCCATAGTGCCCCAAGTAATAATAAAGCCCCCTGTTGTGCCTCCAGTAATAATAATTAAAGATGAGCGAGTAGTATTCGACCGAGCCGGTATTCGATCGCTATTCGTCATACTCGATTTCAATTGAGTATAACGGCGATGACGCACTTAAAATTCGTTTCCACCTTCCCTGGCGCTTTTTTTACACCAATCACTATGCAGGGGGGGTATGACAGGTCCTCGGAGCATGCTGGCATCGCGAGAACGGCGTCTACATGCATTGGCTAGAAAAACCATGTGACCTCAAATCATAAAAACTCAGCTCTTCCTGCTCGTTCGCATATGCTGCATGAACGTAGTCAGGGACAGAGGCCCGAGCAGGGAGAGACAGGCTTTAGCTGTATGAAAGTCAGGCAGGACCCCAAAAGTATATAACAGAAGCTCAGAATATCGCATTTACCACCATATATACCGGCTACCAGCGGACAGGAGAGTGATTGACAGCCCTTATCAGGGCTACTATACTGCACGGTATATAGCTTATTCTAACTATATACAGTCTGCACAGAACGGCTGCTTTATTGAGGGATAGCTGCTGGAGTAGGGACAGAGAGAGGCATTAGTGGTGTATTAGCACCTACATACAAAACTATATTTGGCACTACTGTTATGCGTTCTGTGTGCCAACAAAACCCTGTTATATACCTGGTGTGTATACGCACCATTTGACCTTCTGGCAGTATACGGCTGTGTACGCCAAGTATTTTTGTAAAAAAAAAAGTATATTTGGCACCACTGTTGTGCGTTCTGTGTGCCAGCAAAACCCTGTTAATAAACCTGGTGCGTATAGGCATCTATTGACCTTCTGGCAGTATATGGCTGTATAGCCAAGTGTTCTCCTAAAAAATAAAGTATATTTGGCACCACTGTTGTGCGTTCTGTGTGCCAGCAAAACCCTGTTAATATACCTGTTGCGTATAGGCATCTATTGACCTTCTGGCAGTATACGGCTGTATATGCCAAGTATTTTTCTAAAAATAAAAGTATATTTGGCACCACTGTTGTGCGTTCTGTGTGCCAGCAAAACCCTGTTAATATACCTGGTGCGTATAGGCATCTATTGACCTTCTGGCAGTATACGGCTGTATACACCAAGTGTTCTCCTAAAAAAATACATATTTTGCAGAACGCGTGGCAAAAAAAAGTTAAACACCTGAAATGCGGAGGGCTAGCGCAAAGGGACGAGGACGGGGGCGCGGAAATGCTGGTGGGGGCACAAACGGCGTTGAAGCCAGTGGGGATACAATGCGTGCTGGTGAGGGGCAGCCAGCATTCTGCTCATCCAGCATCCCTGCCTTTATGGGACAGTTAAGCGGGGGGCGGGTTACACCGCTGTTGAGGCCTGAGCAGCGTGAACAGGTGGTGCAATGGATAGCCGATAACGCTTCCACTCACTTGTCCACCACCCAGTCATCCACACAGTCTCACTCTGACCCTCCTTCCTCCCAACCTGGCCAACAGAGTCATCCCACCCTTGACCCCTCCCAGGAGCTCTTTTCGGGTCCTTTTTACAGATGTGCTGCAAGAATCCCAGGAGCTAGCAGAGGAATTTGTTTGTAGTGATGCCCAAACACTTGAGTATCCGCCATCTCCTGGTGATGTGGACCCGGAACCAGCATCTGTTATCATGAGCGATGATGATGAGACGCAGTTGCCATCAAGGGAGGCTGTTGGAATGTCCAGTGGGCAGGAGGAGGAGCAGAGTGAGGAAGTGGAAGAGGAGGTGGTGGACGACGAAATGACTGACCCCACTTGGCCAGGGGTGATGTCCAGCGGGGAAAGCAGTGAAGATGTGGTGGTCTGCGCATCACCGAAAAAGGCAGCAAGAGGCAGAGGGATGTCCAGAGGCAGAGGACAGTCCAGACAGAGAAGGCAGGCCACAGCCAGCAGGGCCGAAGCTCTTCCCGGCAGCAGGCAGTTGCGCGAAGCTCCCCCATCGAGGCCTCGTACTTCTGTGGTGTAGAGATTTTTTAATGTTTGCGCGGACGACAAACTGAGCGCGGTTTGCGCACTCTGCCACTCAAAACTGAGTAGGGGCTCTGAGAAGAGCAATCTGACCACCTCAGGCATGCGGCGTCACTTGGAAGTCAAGCACTGGGCTGAGTGGGAGAGAGCAAACGCAATACAACCTGCGCCCGGTCTTGCTGCCACTGCCTCTTCCCCTTTGTTGTGTGCTGCCACTGCGGTCCAGACCTCCAGCCAGGACACCTCCACATCTGCCTCTGCCTCGGCTACTTTGGGGCCTTCTCCTTCAGCCTCCCCTTCCCCCGCACCTTCATACTCCTCGTCCCATCAACTGTCCATCTCGCAGGCGTTCGACCGCAGGCGGAAGTACGCCTCGAATCACCCCCAAGCCCAAGCCTTAAACTGCCACATCTCCAAACTGCTGGCCCTGGAGATGTTGCCGTTTAGGCTTGTGGAGACGCAGGCCTTCCGCGACCTGATGGCGGCTGCCGCTCCTCGCTATTCCGTCCCTAGCCGCCACTAGTTTTCCCGGTGTGCCGTCCCCGCCCTGCACCAGCACGTGTCGCGTAACATCAGGCGGGCCCTGAGTTACGCAGTCAGCGCAAAGGTCCACTTGACCACCGACTCGTGGACAAGCGCTTGCGGCCAGGGATGCTACATCTCTTTGACGACACACTGGGTGAATGTTGTGGAAGCGGGGACGGGGTCGCAAACAGAGACGGCCTACCTACCACCCCCGCCCAAGATTGCCAGCATGGGTTCTGATAAACCCCCCTCCTCTTCCTCCTCCTCCTCCGCCTTAACATCGCCCTCAGCCGCTAGCTGGAAGCGTTGCAGCACTGGCGCGGGGAGACGTCAGCAGGCGGTGCTTAAGCTCATCAGCTTGGGCGACAGGAAGCACAGCGCCCCAGAGGTGAGGGACGCCATATTGCAGCAGACGGAGATGTGGCTGTCGCCGCTGCAGCTAGGACCAGGCATGGTCGTGTGCGATAACGGCCGTAACCTGGTGGCGGCTCTGGAGCTTGCCGAACTCAATCACGTACCATGCCTGGCCCACGTTTTTAATTTGGTAGTCCAAAAATTTTTAAAGACTTACCCCAACCTGGCAGAGCTACTGGTGAAAGTGCGGCGCTTGTGCGCTCACTTTCGGAAGTCAACTGTAGCTGCTGCTAGCTTAAAAAAACTCCAGCAACGCCTCCATTTGCCTGAACATCGGCTGTTGTGCGACCTGCCCACTCGCTGGAATTCCACCTATTCCATGTTGGCCAGGGTGTGTGAGCAGCAGAGAGCATTGATGAAGTACCAGATGATGAATCCACGCGTGCCTCCAACTCAGCTCCCTCAGTTTGCCAACCACGAGTGGCCATGGATGGCAGACATATGCGATGTATTGCGTATCTTTGAGGAGTCCACCAAGAAGGTCAGCAGCGAGGACGCTATAGTGAGCCTAACCATCCCGCTCCTATGCGTCCTTAAAGAAACGCTCATCGCAATAAGGGAGAACCCATTGCACACAGAGGAGATGGGGGTAGGAGGAGACGCAACGGAGCTACACAGTCAGACCACACTTTTGTCTGCTTCTCGGTGGCAGTTGCAGGAGGAGGAGGATGAGGAGGAAGACGACGTGGAGGTGGCTGTGGAAGAGGAGGAGGATGCTGGCGGCGAGGGTAGCAGTCAGGCTGTGTGCGTCCCATTGGTTCAGCGCGGATGGGGCGGAGAGGAGGCGGAAGAGGAGGAAATGGCAAATGATCCTTCTGGTGGGGGCAGTGATGTCATGCCTATTCAGAGTCTGGCACACATGGCTGACTTCATGCTGGGCTGCTTTTTCCGGGACACACGTGTTGTCCGGATATTGGAGAACAAACTATACTGGGTCTTCGCACTCCTGGACCCCCGGTATAAAGATAACTTCTCCTCTTTTATTCCGGTAGAGGAGAGGACGAATCAATTGCTGGAATACCAGAGGGAACTCGTGCAGAACATGATGGAGATTTTCCCACCCACCATCACTGGCGGCAGAGAGGACAGTGTCTCCCAGAGTCTGACAACATCGATCAGGCCCACAGCCACCAGGGGAACACTCTCCAAGGTGTGGGACACGTTCATGGCACCCCCTCATGCAACTTCCATCACTGCGGGGCCCACTATCAGCAGGAGGGACAAGTATCGGCGGATGTTGCGGGAGTACCTGGCAGACCGTACCCCTGTCCTCCCCGATCCCTCGGTGCCCTACACTTACTGGGTCTCCAAGTTGGACACGTGACTGGAACTGTCCCTGTACGCCTTGGAGGTGCTTGCCTGCCCTGCCGCCAGCGTGCTATCAGAAAGGGTGTTCAGCGCAGCCGGGGGCATTATAACCGATAAGCGCAGCCGCCTGTCAACCGACAGTGCCGACAGGCTGACGCTAATCAAAATGAACAGCAAGTGGATTGACCCGGACTTTGCTTCTCCAACAGTGGAAAGCAGCCAAAAGTGAAGTGCCATCTGTATGAAGTGCCATTTCCTCCTCCTCCTCCTCCTCCTTAACCGCCGTAGAATTGCTCCGTAAAAAAAAATAAATATATTTATGGCTCACCTCTTGGGCCTTACAAAATTTTTAAGAGGTCTCACCTCTTGGGCCTCCACATAAATTTTTAAGAGGTCTCACCTCTTGGGCCTCCACATAATTTTTAAGAGGTCTCACCTCTTGGGCCACAATTTTAAGGTCTCACCTCTTGGGCACAAATTTTAAGAGGTCTCACCTCTTGGGCCTTAATTTTTAAGAGGTCTCACCTCTTGGGCCTCCACATAATTTTTAAGAGGTCTCACCTCTTGGGCCTCCACATACATTTTAAGAGGTCTCAGCTCTTGGGGCTCCAACACAATTTTTAAGAGGTCTCACCTCTTGGGCCTTTAATACAATTTTTAAGAGGTTCTCAGCTCTTGGGCCCTCCACACAATTTTTAAGAGGTCTCAGCTCTTGGGCTCCACACAATTTTTAAGAGGTCTCACCTACTTGGGCCTTAATACAATTTTTAAGAGGTCTCAGCTCTTGGGCCCCCACAACAATTTTTAAGAGGTCTCAGCTCTTGGGCCTTAATACAATTTTTAAGAGGTCTCAGCTCTTGGGCCTCCACACAATTTTAAGAGGTCTCACCTCTTGGGCCTTAATACAATTTTTAAGAGGTTCTCAGCTCTTGGGCCTTAATACAATTTTAAGAGGTCTCAGCTCTTGGGCCTCCACCACAATTTTAAGAGGTCTCACCTCTTGGGCCTACAAACAATTTTTAAGAGGTCTCACCTCTTGGGCCTTACATACAATTTTTAAGAGGTCTCACCTCTTGGGCCTCCACACAATTTTAAGAGGTCTCACCTCTTGGGGCCTCACAACAATTTTTAAGAGGTCTCACCTCTTGGGCCTCCACATCCACAATTTTTAAGAGGTCTCACCTCTTGGGCCTCCACATACAATTTTAAGAGGTCTCACCTCTTGGGCCTCCACACAATTTTTAAGAGGTCTCACCTCTTGGGCCTACAAACAATTTTTAAGAGGTCTCACCTCTTGGGCCTCCACACAATTTTTAAGAGGTCTCACCTCTTGGGCCTCCACACAATTTTTAAGAGGTCTCACCTCTTGGGCCTTACATACAATTTTTAAGAGGTCTCACCTCTTGGGCCTCCACACAATTTTTAAGAGGTCTCACCTCTTGGGCCTCCAAACAATTTTAAGAGGTCTCACCTCTTGGGCCTCCACATACAATTTTTAAGAGGTCTCACCTCTTGGGCCTTAATACAATTTTAAGAGGTCTCACCTCTTGGGCCTCCACACAATTTTTAAGAGGTCTCACCTCTTGGCCTCCACATAATTTTTTCGAGGGCTCACCTCAAGGGCCTCCATATAATTTTTTCAAGGTCTCACCTCAAGCTAACTTTGCGCGCTCATTAAAATATCTTCACAACAAGGACCTAAGAGCCCTCGATGGGAGAGCTTTGTGTGGGGGCCTGTTATAGGGAAGAGATGCGGCCCTGCGGGCTCTAGCCTGCCTTCTCCATAAGCCTCTGGCCACCCCACGGCCTCTTCCTGCCTTTTGCGGTCCTACGCATCCCTCAACATCCCCACTGCTTTACCTGCTAGACATGACACTGGGGCCAGGTCGGGTCACTGACTTCGTCATACTCAACCACCTCCTCTTACACTGCCTCACTTTGCTCCTCCTCCGGCCCACCCGACATACCAACAGCCTCCCTTGCTGGCAACTGTGTCTCATCATCGTCCCTAATCATTTTACATTTTAGTGCCCGTTCCACACCACCATCAGCTAGAGATGGAGCTTGCTCCAGTGTTTGGGCATCAGAACAAACAAAATCCTCAGATAGCTCCTGCGATTCTTGCAGGACTGGCGAGGAGTCAAAATCAGGTAAGGGACCTGAGAAGAGCTCCTGGGAGTGGGCATGGGTGGGAACACTCGGTTGATAACATTGGGCAGGGTGGGAGGAAGGAGGGTCAGAGTGAGGTCCCTGCAGTTTCTGCAGGCTATCGACGAGACTGGACTTTGTGGACTTGACTGGCTGGTGGACAGATTTAACAAATCTAGAAGGAGAAGGAGGGGTTTGCCGAGCTGTCTGTAAGGGTTGCGGAAATCCTGACAGAACCAAGGCCCAAAACTTGGGTGGGGGTAGCAGGTTTGCCCGTCCCCGCCTCCACAACATTCACCCAGTGTGCTGTCAGGGAGATGTAGCATCCCCGGCCTCAAACGCTTGTCCAAGTGTTGGTGGTCAAATAGCCTTTTGCAGTAACCGTGTACTCGGGCGTGGATGATGTTTTGGGACATGTGCTAGGGCAAGGCAGGGATGGCACAGAGGGAAAAATAGTGATGGCTAGGGACAGGATACTGATGGATGGCAGCCTCCATCAGGTTGCAGAAAGCTTTCATTTCTACAAGCCTAAATGGCAACATCTCAAGCCGCCAACAATTTGGGCATTTTAAGGCTTCTGCATGTGTTTGAGTTGTTTTTACATTTTAAAGAAGACATGTCTGACCACATCTCACACACACACACAATGACAATTAGGGGTGGGGTCTATTTGCTTTCCCCCTTGCCTATGCCATCTGTGGTTGTCATAGGCAATGTGATTTTAAGGGGTGCAGAATTTTTTCTTCTTTTTTGTACAGTTTGGCTTGGGGTCCATGGCAATGTAGAGGAAAGAAGGTTTCCTTGTATTGTCTCACTTTACATAGAAGTTATATTGTGTTTGGAGTGTATTGTTGAGAGGCTGTGATAGTGGCGTAATAGTGCGACTTAGGCGCGTTATATGCACCCAGACATGCTTCCCCTGCTGTCCCAGTTGCATTCCAGCAGTGTTGGCATCATTTTCTGAGGTTTCAGGGTGGACTTGGTGACCTCCAAGTGGTCGAATTGAGATTTCCAAGTGGCGAGCATTTTTTTCCCATAGACTATAATGAGATTCGATATTCGGTCGAATAGTCGAATAACGCGGTCTATTCGAATCGAAATTCGAACTTTCGAATATTTCACTACTCGCTCATCTCTAATAATAATGCTTTCACAGTGCTCCCAGTAATGTCCCCATAGTGCCTACAGTAATGATCCCACAGTAATAGCTCTCATAGTCGCCCCAGTAATATCCCCAATGGTCCCAAAGTGGCGATGTAATCTGCGATGTAGGCTGAGAGCATCTTCTGGCCTACGGCCTGAGATGTATCCTGGCGCAGGTCAAGTTGACGTTATTGTGCACTGTGCCAGCGCAGGTGTTCATAATGACATCATTGCTTTTAGACCGTCTGTTCCAATTTACTGCTTCATAGGACTCAGACCGAGGCCTATAATGGTGAACAGCGGGGCAGGGAACGATCAGCTCCAATGCCCCGCTGCAGTATTGCAAAGAATGGGAGGTAGAAAGGACACACCCACCGGTGGATTCCGCAGTAAAAAATGCTGTGTGAATGGCCTCTAAGTGTTTTCTATCTGACATCCATAGAACATAAAAGCAAATTCCAAATGTTAACATGGCAATAAAACTGTACACTATTGTTTTTCAGGTCCACTTTCAGAAAGAGTGTGGAGCAGATAATGTGTGTAGGAGCAACTTACAGATGCAGTATGAATACCTGAATGAAGACTTGGAGCCATTTCCAAGGTCAGAGCACTAACACCCTGCCTATATCTCCTCTATTACTCCATATAACCTCTCCCTATATCTCCTCCTGTTACTCCATACAACCTCTCCCTATATATCCTCCTTTTACTCCATAAAACCTTTCCCTATATCCTATTACTCCATACAACCTCTCCCTATATCTCCTCCTTTTACTCCATTTAACATCTCCCTATATATCCTCTTATTATTCCATATAATTCTCCCTATATCTCCTTCTATTATTCCACTTAACCTTTCCCTATAGCTCCTATTACTCCATATAACCTCTCCCGATATCTCCTCCTATTACTCCATATAACCTCTCCCTATATCTCCTCCTATTACTCCATATAACCTCTCCCTATATCTCCTACTATTACTCCATATAATTCTCCCTATATCTCCTTCTATTATTCCACTTACCTTTCCCTATATCTCCTCCTATTACTCCATATAACCTCTCCCTATATCTCCTTCTATTACTCCCAATAACCTCTCCCGATATCTCCTCCTATTACTCCATATAACCTCTCCCTATATCTCCTCCTATTACTCTATATAACCTCTCCCTATATCTCCTTCTATTACTCCCAATGACCTCTCCCGATATCTCCTCCTATTACTCCACATAACCTCTCCCTATATTTCATCCAATTACTCCATACAACCTCTCCCTATATCTCCTCCTATTACTCCATATAACCTCCCCTATATCTCCTCCTATTACTCCACATAACCTCTCCCTATATCTTCTCCTATTACTCCATATGACCTCTCCCTATATCTCTTCCTTTTACTCCATATAACCCCTCCTATATCTCCTCCTATTACTCCATATAACCTCTCCCTATATCTCTTCCTTTTACTCCATATAAACCCCTCCTATATCTCCTCTTATTATTCCATATAGCCTCTGTCTATAACTCTCTGTATCATCATCCATAGGGTAAATGGAACTCAGGTTCTCTATTATAACCTAAATGTCAAGAGGTTGCACCTTCGAATAGTTGTGACCAATTTCCCTACTGCAACCTCCTCAGCTGACGATGCGCATGAAGCCATGTTAAATGTCACATTTCCAGATGAACTTGTCTTCTCCGCAGTGCGACCAGTAAGTGGCATGAAGACCGTGTGATGTACTGCTATAACAGACCTCAAGACTAATATTATTTGTATTGCTGCTTTGATAGGTTGGTTCCTGCGTCTTTGATGGTACTGTCTTGTGTCAGCTGGGAAACCCCTTCCGGAGGAACCAAAGGGTAAGAATCCAATTTATAATTTAACTAGCTGAAGGACCCGGCTTCGCCCGGGTATATTTAATTTATTTCTTTTACTGTTTGTGTGTGTGTGTCGTTAAAAGATATCGAGAGTGCCCTCTACAGTGCCTGCCCCTTTAACAGTGACCTCTACACCGGCCCGCCCCTTTAACAGTGACCTCTACGGCGGCCAGCCCCTTTAACAGTGACCTCTACAGCAACCCGCCCCTTTAACAGAGACCTCTACAGCGGCCCGCCCCTTTAACAGTGACCTCTACAGCGGCCCGCCCCTTTAACAGTGACCTCTACAGCAGCCCGCCCCTTTAACAGTGACCTCTACAGCTGCCCGCCCCTTTAACAGTGACCTCACCCCAGAAAGTCAGACCTCACCGGCCATTCCCCCAAACGTGAAACAGCGCCCCCAGTTCCCATGAAGACACATCACTAAACATGAGGCCACGCACCCCCTGGCTCCGTGAAGACATGGAGGAGAAGCTGTCTGAGTGTGAGCTACTGAAAGGGTGGACATCCCTGTGTCTGTCCAGGCACTGCGTCGGACGGAGAACAGGTAGCCAGAAAACTGGACTGTCCAGCCTAAAGCCGGACATCTGGCCACCCTAACATCAGCCAACCCCTAGGGTGGCCAGAGGTCTTGTTTTAGGCTGGACGGTCTGGCTTTCAGACTCCCTATCCTCTGTCATGCACAGGGCCTGGATGAACACAGCAGCAGCACTCTCAGCAGCAGCACTGTGCAGTCTGAGCAATGAGCTGCAGGGAGAAAGTCACCCTCCCCCCACCCCTGCAGCTGACAGAAGGTGATATTTACCAATATTTTTAATCCCGGTCAAATGCAGCATGGAAGGGGCGTGGCCTGACTGAGTCAGGGGGGTGACTTAGTAGGATCTGGGGGGGGTGCTTTTAAATCCTTTTTTTGACGGTGGCCGGAATTACAGATCGATGCCTGATTTAGGAGGAAGGTGGGTAGCAGTGGAAGTAAACATCTTTTATTACTACTGAACAGTAAATATGTAAAATTTACATTATATGAGGTAATGATTGATGATGAGTTAGTCTAAAACATAAGTTATAGTTATGGTAACCGGGAATACCCATTTACCATTGTCATCCAAAGTGCTCTGCCTCTTTAATGCAGACCTAAAGCAGTGAACTGGCTAGGTTGTCATAGAAACCTGATGTGTGCCTGTGAGCTTCTATTGGCTGATAAGGGTCATGTGACCAGGCTACTATTGGCTAATGCATTTTTTGGGAATATCTCAGGAACGGTACGTCCTGGAGAGTTGAAAACTGTTCTAAAACCTTCCCGGACACCTGATGTACATGTTTGCCAAATTTTGTGATTGTAGCTGCAGCGGTGCGGATTCCTTTAGCGGACATACACACACACTCACACACACACATACACTCAGCTTTATATATTAGATTGTGGAGTATATTTAGGCTGCTGCTATATTCTCTAACTACTCTTGTCTTCTATAGGCTGAGATTGACATCACATTTCAAACAACGGGAATAGTCTTGAAGACCAGAGATGTGACCACTGCACTCCAGCTGTCCACGTAAGGAATGGCAACAGAACTTTCGAGGAGTCTATGTGAAATTAAAATGGGGTCTGTAAGCTACGGCGCCCACTGATGGTTAGAACAGAGAGGCTGTGGTGCTCTACAGATGGCTGTTCTTTCATTTTCTGTTGGCAGCATTTGGGCAAAGATCAGATTAGCCATAGACTTGCAGAGATTGTGTTCAATCTAGCTAAGAGTCATGAGCTACAACCCCTTAGTTCTAGCTATTATGGAGTTCTCAGTACATATTCTTGGCATCTTAATGGGGTTTTCTATTTTAGAAAACATAATTTTATCTTTCCTTTTTGGAAATTTTGAATTAAAGAGGGATGGACACTCATCTGTGAACTAGAGAATCTCTAACACAACATCTCGGATTACACAGAAGCTCCATTGATTTCAGTTGATAATTTGTAGTGCTTCATTTTCCCTTTGGTAACACTGTAGGGAAATTGGACATTTGCTGCCAAGTTTCCCTGCTGATTTCAGCTGATCACAATGGTTACAAACAGTGGGATAATCTGTCAGCCACTTATTTCGACAGGTCCTTCTAACCTATAGAGATTATAAAATATGGACAATACTCCCTTTAAATCTATGAGGCCATGTTGACTTGGGTTGATTTATAGCTCTGGATAGTGTAGAAACACCAAAGATGAAAATTCTTCATCAAGTCCATTCATGTGGGAAGCCCTGATTCCTTTGTTTTTCCCTTTTAGACTGAGTAAACAGACCGACCTGGAGGAGGAATATGCCGATTTCTTAGTGGACTACACATTAAAGACTTCATTATCTGTGTAAGTACTGCCTGAAATGATCCTCACTTATAGAGACAGTACACAGAGAGGAGGAACCCAGCAGCAGGGAGTTTTCATATGGATTACATGTGCTACTGGGGGCTGCCATATTGGATGGGTGTGCTTTATGGCTGCTGCAATAGCTCCTATATTCTTATACAGTCTACAGAGGGTTAATCAGAACAGTGACGTAATCCTGCTTATCCAGTCCTCCTGCAGAACTGTCATTCAGTCATTTTAATCCCCTTGAGTGCTTTGTAATAATCCTTATGATGAAAGCCAGACTTTACAGCATAGCAGAAAAGAGAGGCACAGAAAGCAGGAAATACCATCCTTTTGGGTGTTCTTTAGTGGTTACTGTGGAAACTGGAATGTGTCAGAAAGCATGTCATATAGATACCAATGGGGGGGGTCTAACCTCTCAACGCAAAATGATGTACATGTATTTCATTTGCATGTGGGGTATGCAATGAGCGTCTGACAAGCTGAGCCTACTTGATATGCGGCAGCTGCTGGCTGTATAATAATACAGCTGATACCTGCCAGCAGTGACCAGGATAGGAGATAACTTGGATCTCGCTCATTTAACTCCTCAGATGCCTCGTTCAATAAGGACTGCAGCGACTGAGAGGTTACGTAGAGAGAGGGGGTTCCCTCTGACCTCTCATAAGATTCCCCCATGGTGAATTTGCATGGTTCTGATCGGATATTATGGCACCGTTAGGCTTTTTGAAGGCTCCCAGGCCTGCCACAGTAAACTACCTGTTAGGGGAAGCCAGCAGAGTTCCCATAGACTATTGCAGTTTATGGTATAAGCCAGGGATGCCTAACCTGCGGCCCTCCAGCTGTTGTAAAACTACAACTCCCAACATGTTTGGACAGCCCGCAGCTAGCAACCTACAGCACGGCATAGTGGAAGTTGTAGTTTTACAACAGCTGGAGTGCCGCAGGTTGAGCATCCCTTGTATAAGCAATTAAACACATCACATGTTCAAGTCCCTCAAGGGGATTAAAAGTAAAAAAAAATATTTATATATATATATACAGTGGGGAAAAAAGTATTTAGTCAGCCACCAATTGTGCAAGTTCTCCCACTTAAAAAGATGAGAGAGGCCTGTAATTGACATCATAGGTAGACCTCAACTATGAGAGACAAATTGAGAAAACAAATCCAGAAAATCACATTGTCTGATTTTTAAAGAATTTATTTGCAAATTATGGTGGAAAATAAGTATTTGGTCACCTACAAACAAGCAAGATTTCTGGCTCTCACAGATCTGTAACTTCTCCTTTAAGAGGCTCCTCTGTCCTCCACTCATTACCTGTAGTAATGGCACCTGTTTGAACTTGTTATCAGTATAAAAGACACCTGTCCATAACCTCAAACAGTCACACTCCAAACTCCACTATGGTGAAGACCAAAGAGCTGTCAAAGGACACCAGAAACAAAATTGTAGACCTGCACCAGGCTGGGAAGACTGAATCTGCAATAGGTAAGCAGCTTGGTGTGAAGAAATCAACTGTGGGAGCAGTAATTAGAAAATGTAAGACATACAAGACCACTGATAATCTCCCTCGATCAGGGGCTCCATGCAAGATCTCACCCCGTGGGGGACCTAGTGAATGACCTGCAGAAAGCTGGAACCAACGTAACAAAGGCTACCATCAGTAACACACTGCGCCGCCAGGGACTCAGATCCTGCAGTGCCAGACGTGTTCCCCTGCTTAAGCCAGTACATATCCGGGCCCATCTGAAGTTTGCATTTGGATGTTCCAGAAGAGTATTGGGAGAATGTCATATGGTCAGATGAAACCAAAGTAGAACTGTTTGGTAGAAACACAACTCGTCATGTTTGGAGGAGAGTGAATGCTGAGTTGAATCCAAAGAACACTATACCTACTGTGAAGCATGGGGGTGGCAACATCATGCTTTGGGGCTGTTTCTCTGCAAAGGGACCAGGACGACTGATCCGTGTACATGAAAGAATGAATGGGCCATGTATCGTGAGATTTTGAGTACAAACCTCCTTCCATCAGCAAGGGCATTGAAGATGAAACGTGGCTGGGTCTTTCAGCATGACAATGATCCCATGTACAACGCCATGGCAATGAAGGAGTGGCTTCGTAAGAAGCATTTCAAGGTCCTGGAGTGGCCTAGCCAGTCTCCAGATATCAACCCCATAGAAAACCTTTGGAGGGAGTTGAAAGTCCGTGTTGCCCAGCGACAGCCCCAAAACATCACTGCTCTAAAGGAGATCTGCATGGAGGAATGGGCCAACATACCAGCAACAGTGTGTGCCAACCTTGTGAAGACTTACAGAAAACGTTTGACCTCTGTCATTGCCAACAAAGGATATATAACAAAGTATTGAGATGAACTTTTGTTATTGACCAAATACTTATTTTCCACCATAATTTGCAAATAAATTCTTTAAAAATCAGACAATGTGATTTTCTGGATTTGTTTTCTCATTTTGTCTTTCATAGTTGAGGTCTACCTATGATGTCAATTACAGGCCTCTCATCTTTTTAAGTGGGAGAACTTGCACAATTAGTGGCTGACTAAATACTTTTTTCCTCCACTGTGTATATATATATATATTTTTTTTTAAATATAAAAAAATAAAGGATTAAAAGTAGAGATGAGCGAGCAGTGCTCTTTACGAGCACTGTAGCGCTCGTCTCACTGCGAAAGAATGCCCGCAGGCATTGCGGATCCGTCCTCACTGACTTTCAGTCGGGTGAGGAGGACGGATCCGTTTGGTATGAGTGTCATAGCAAACCGATCCGTCCCCATTCACTTACATGCAGCTGAGGACGGATCCGCAATGCCTGCAGGCATTGCGCAGAGGAGCCGAGCGCTACGAGCACTGCTCGCTCATCTCTAATTAAAAGTGAAAATCATACCCTTTCTCAATTTTACATATAAAAATAAGCTATAAAAAATAAATATAATTGGTATCGCCACGTCCAAAAATGTCTGAACTAAGTATCGAAATATTTATTCTGCGCAGTAAACACCATAACAAAAAAAATAATCTAAATGCTGGAAATTGTGTTTTTTGGTCAACTTGCCCCTTCAAAAAAATTTGAATTAAAAAGTGATCAAAAAGATATGCATCCTAAAAGTCATATCTTCCCTGCAAAAAACAAGCCCTCACACAGCTCTATGGATGGAAATGTGCGAGTTATGGGTTTCAGAATATATAACGATAGAAAGACATTTTTTCTTTCAAAAGTTTTTATTGATCTTTAGTAGTAAAACATGATAGTAAAACTATTTTAGCAATCAGGTATTGCTAGCAATGTACTAATGCACAAAATAAGGTCACCTTTTCATTTTTTAATAAAATATATGGTATATTGCAACATTAACCCTTTCAGGGCACTGCCTATTTTTATTTTTTCGTTTTTTCCTTCCTGCCTTCCAAGAGTCTTAATTTTTTTTCTTGGCATGGCCATATTCAGATACATAACATTTTTAATATTGCTGTCTACAGAGCTCTATGGGGGATTGTTTTTTGTGAGTTGAGCTGTAGTTTTTAATTGGTTCCTTTTCGGGGTACATACAACTTTTTGATCACTTTTTTGTTAGTTTTTTGGAGACACAAGGATACCTAAAAAAGCAAATTGTTTTTATTTTCTTCCTATGATGGCGTTCACTACACACAATAAATATTTTTTTTAACTATTACCGGTTATTTAATAGTTCTTACATTTTCAGACATGGCGATACAATTGTGTTTTTTACTGTTTATTTTTATATGTAAAATTCGGAAAGCAGGGTGATTCAAATTTTCAATGTTTATGTGGCTGTTTCTTTTTTAAAAAAATGTAACTTTTTTTAGTCCCCTTATCGGACTTGAATATGTGCTCTTCTGATCGCCTGTACCATAGACTGCAAAAGCATAGTATTTCAGTCTATGGGATGTGGCTAAGAAACAAGGGTCTCAAATTCTATGACATCCTTATACTGTAATACTCTAGGTGTCTAGGTGTAGACAATTGCTATTTAGTGATGTTAGTAACCTGGGTGAATGTGTGACAACCTCTCGTTTATGGCAAAAGTGGTTATACTTTTACTCTGAACTGCAGTTTATATGGATCTCATAAAAAAATGTAAACAGCTAAACATTTAAAGAGAAGATAATATAAAAAAGTAATAGGTGAAATATTTGGGGTGGGGGTTACCCTTTAAATTGGACTAAAAAACATTAGAATTTAAATAACAAAGTCTCCTTCCTTACTCTTTATGCTGGGGCACTACACAGAACGCCTCAGAACGTACAGACCTATTTCAGTGGTCAAGTGATGGGGGAATCAGGAATGAAGAGAGTGCAAGATGTGGGAAGCCCTGTGGAGTTCGTATTTAAGGTGAGAGATGGTTTGGCAGTGGACATACCATCCCAAACTGAAGGTTAGTAACCGGAGGTCTTGAGCTAACGTGTCAAATTTTGTTGCAGGTTAAAAATGAGGGTGAACCCCTCAACGATCTGGTATCCCTGATCCTAGCTGTGCAGTGGCCCTATGAAGTCGCCAACGGGAAGTGGCTTTTATACCTTACTGAAGTGCTGGTGAAGACAACAAACGTGACACAGTGCCAGCCCGCCGGAGACATCATTAACCCTTTAAACCTCACAGTAAGCCTACATTCTGCATCCTCTGAGAATATCTTTGGGACTACTAATCTGCAGTCATCCCATGTGTTACTGTATGTTACAACAATATGTTTTGGCTGCTTTGGATTTAGATCTTTTTCCATATATCTGAGGTGCCTGCTGTTCCTAAAGCACTGTGGTCATAGACTGTTTACAGTAGACATGGATTTACCAAATCCAATCAAGCAGTTGACCTCCATAAACTGTTGTCCGTGTCCAGGTCATGGTTCTCAGGGTGGACCCATGATCCAAAGTTCAGATGGCAACTAATATACAAAACTTTCCAACTAATGTAGTTAAGATAAGCCACGGTGAAGCATTTGGTAATCACGGGGCAAGTCAGAAGCATTCTGAACATTAGACTAGGAATAAAAGTAGCAACGGGATGTATGAAACAACACTTAAAAAGAACCTGACACTATGAAACTGCAGTGCACTCTTCAGGCAGCATGTTATAGAGCAGGAGAAGTTGAGAAGATTAAAATATAGACTGTGGAAAAAATCAACAAAACTTGTGATTTATACATTTTAAGGGGTATTCCCATCCCAGACATTGATGGCATGTTGCTAAGAGATGCCATCAAATTCAGATAGGTGCGGGTCCCTCTGGGACTTGCTCCTAGCTTTAGAATGGAGAACCTGAAGTAAAAAAAAGGACACTGTGCATGTATAGCATGCTCTCCATTCACTGCTATGGGACTGGCAGAAGTAACTGTGTCAGCGCTTGACTATTTTTGGAACACCCATAGCGGTGAACAGAGGGTGGCCTGCCCATGCGTGATTTCTCTCTGTCTCTCTGTTCACTTCGGGGGTCTCGTTCTGAAGATAGGAGTAGGTCCCAGATGTGGGACCCACACCTATCTGACTTTGAAGGCATCTTCTAGTGGTAGGCTATCATTGTCTTAGGCTACTTTCACACTAGCGTTTTTAAATTCCGGTATTGAGTTCCGTCATAGGGGCTCAATACCGGAAAAAAACGCTTCAGTTTTGTCCCCATTCATTGTCAATGGGGACAAAACTGAACTGAAGACAACGGAAAGCATTCCGTTCCGTCTTCAGACCGGAGAACAAACCGCAGCATGCTGCGGTTTTTTCTCCGGTCCAGGCATCCGCACCAAGACGGATCCGGAATGACCCCCAATGCAAGTCAATGGGGACGGATCTGTTTGGTGTGACCAACATGGTAAACGGATCCGCCCTCCAATGACTTTCAATTGAGTTCAGGACGGATCCGTAACCACATACATACAGACAGACATACATACACACACATACACATAGACACAAACACATACATACTTACATACTCCAGGCAGGCAGGCCACAAGTCTTCATGCCCAGGAGGCGCGCCGCTATGACTATTCCCTACATCACCCAGCAGAGGACGCTGTGGGGAATCGTCATAGCTGCGCGCCTCCTGGGCGTGAAGACGTGCGGCCTGCCTGCCTGGAGTATATAAGTATGTATGTGTTTGTGTGTATGTGTGTATATGGTACTGTGTGACCTGTGTGAGGCCGGAACGCGGTTCTGGCCCTACACATGTCCCTGCGGCAGTCCGGATCCGACGGCACCCTTCATCTGCCGGATCCGGACTGCCGCTAGTGTGAAAGAGGCCTTAGATGGGAATACCCCTTTAAATCTCCCTTTCTTGAACTCAGTTCATTGGACCATCTTATCAGTAACTGATAGCATTTGCTGCATACACACTTAAGGCCCCCATACATATTAGTAGATAATAATATTCAGAAGGTGGCTCCCACCCACCAGTCCTATAGATAAGGGGGTGCAATACCTCTAAAACAGGTCACCCAAAACCTGTATATAAAGAGGTTATACAATAATTGCTGGAAGAGGCATGCACTCTCCACACTGGATATGTCTGGATAAATTAATAACACTTTAATGTAAAAAATAGCATATATACAAATTATACATAATAAAATGTCAATCGATTAAAAACAAACAGTGATGACTCAATTCATTTCCATATGATATCCTCAATGATTGTTAAAACAATAGATAATTTCACCGGATAGCCTCTATATCGAGTTTTTATGGTGGCAAATAGTCACTGATATTGGTGGATACCGTAAATCACCATCCAAGATCCACTTATCCACTATATAGGATTAATGTATTGTTGGCAAATAAGTGGTAAATAGTCACTGATGTTGGTAAGTAATTCACCGTCCAAAATCCACTTGTCCACTATATAGGATTAATGTGTTGTTGGCATAATGCTGACCTTATTCACAGACTTGTCCTCCGATAATGTCTTACAATCAAATGGATCAAAATATTTCCAAAGGAGAGAGTTCCAAATGAACAGAGGGTTGTGCACTTACCCCTTTAGTTATGCTGTTCAACGATCTTTCCACTCACATACGCTGTGGATTTACTCCTACTGCCGGTGTTCCACGTGTATTCAGCACGGCAATAGCAAGACCGCTGGTAACCAGTGTCTGCATCCAGTCAAAGTTCGAGTGCTGCTGTACCGCTGAACACTAGTTCCGGCTTCTAAATGTTCCACTTGAATCTTTCTCCCGGGGAACCGTCCTAGAGTTAGGTTCAATTAATCTTTTTCAGGCATGCCTTACTGTAACATAGGGTGATTTCTCTATGCTAGACGCGTTTCGGTGTTCACACACCTTCCTCAGTAGCTGAATCACCCCATCTTTTTTGCCAGAATTTATATGTTCACACCGATTTCCAAAACCTGGTGTGGATTCACGTATTTGCATATTTTGCCATATATTTCCTTTCTTATCACATATGAAACAGGTAATTATTATCACATCCTCATACATATACTCCCTTTTGTCTACCAATATATTTAAATCCAAAAGTGTGTCATAAAAGTAACAATGCGGTTCCTTTGCGTTTTTATCCACCATCTTGCGATAATTCTCCATATGATGCGTTTTTTTCAGCATATGGCTTAATATACTTTTTCTATCTGCCACAATATGAAATGTAAAATATGGAGGAGTTCTAAACAATACATATAAATGTCTCCAAATTAAGAATTATAAAAAGAAAATATAGAAGAAACATAATTTAGGTATGAGGTCAGTCACAGTCAACTAACATATTTAGTGAATATGGTGAGGTTTGATTTGTTTGTTTCATATGTGATAAGAAAGGAAATATATGGCAAAATATGCAAATACTTGAATCCACACCAGGTTTTGGAAATCGGTGTGAACATATAAATTCTGGCAAAAAAGATGGGGTGATTCAGCTACTGAGGAAGGTGTGTGAACACTGAAACGCGTCTAGCATAGAGAAATCACCCTATGTTACAGTAAGGCATGCCTGAAAAAGATTAATTGAACCTAACTCTAGGACGGTTCCCCGGGAGAAAGATTCAAGTGGAACATTTAGAAGCCGGAACTAGTGTTCAGCGGTACAGCAGCACTCGAACTTTGACTGGATGCAGACACTGGTTACCAGCGGTCTTGCTATTGCCGTGCTGAATACACGTGGAACGCCGGCAGTAGGAGTAAATCCACAGCGTATGTGAGTGGAAAGATCGTTGAACAGCATAACTAAAGGGGTAAGTGCACAACCCTCTGTTCATTTGGAACTCTCTCCTTTGGAAATATTTTGATCCATTTGATTGTAAGACATTATCGGAGGACAAGTCCGTGAATAAGGTCAGCATTATGCCAACAACACATTAATCCTATATAGTGGACAAGTGGATTTTGGACGGTGAATTACTTACCAACATCAGTGACTATTTACCATTTATTTGCCAACAATACATTAATCCTATATAGTGGATAAGTGGATCTTGGATGGTGATTTACGGTATCCACCAATATCAGTGACTATTTGCCACCATAAAAACTCGATATGGAGGCTATCCGGTGAAATCATCTATTGTTTTAACAATCATTGAGGGTATCATATGGAAATGAATTGAGTCATCACTGTTTGTTTTTAATCAATTGACATTTTATTATGTATAATTTGTATATATGCTATTTTTTACATTAAAGTGTTATTAATTTATCCAGACATATCCAGTGTGGAGAGTGCATGCCTCTTCCAGCAATTATTGTATAACCCCATACATATTAGTTTATTGTTGGCTGAACCCCCGACAGTCTAACGTGTACGGGGAGCTCCTGAGTCTCCTATACATCATCTACCGAGAGAATGAACATTTTTGCCTAATATTTTTTTGTTCTCCTAAGAAATAATGTGTCTGATAATGGCTTTCTCCTCCCCCCCCCCCGAACACACCTACGCATTTGGCAGAACCAAATATGTATGTGTATGGGAGTGTCGGAAGAGATAACTGTTGGCCGAACAATCGTTCAGGCGTCAGCTATTGAATGTTTAAACTGACTTTCAATCACTGATAAGACAGCCCTGTATACGGCTGAACGAGCATGGATTTAACCCCTTAGGAACCTCCCATTCGCCAGTCTTGGTCCCCTGTGTACTGGAGTAAGATGTGCCTAATTTATTAAGTGGCGGTGCATCTCTGGCACCCTATGTGCCAGAAACTCAATTCTAGCCTTTGCCTCCTCATCCTAAGCTCTGCCCCTTTTCGAAAGTGGCGAGAAGTTCAAAAAGTCACAAATGATGGCGCAGATATGTCATGCTTCATAATTTGCGACTTTTTAATGTCCCAATAGTGGTGTAAACATTGGTACATGCCCCTCACTGTCTTGTTGTCGCTGTTAGATGGAGCAGAGTGCTTCTGTGAGCACTCCTGCTCTACAAACAAGTTGTAACTAACTGGAGAGCAGCCATTTTGCTCTACAACCAGGATTGGAAGAGGCTCCAATCCTGACAATTAAGGGCATTTCCCCCTCTGATTGTATCCCAGTGATCTGTTCGGAGGCTGACCCTCTGTAGTCAGTCATGGGGACCTAGAATAGTCCCCAGAACTATAAATTCATTAATCCTGCTGTTAGGACACACCAGTGTTACCCTAGCCCCATCCTGTGCCACAGAGACACAGCATAATGTATCAACGTAGAACGTATTGCTAATGCAAGTATAAAATAATTTTGTAAGACAGTAATTCCTTATAACAATTATTTAAAGATGTAAAAATTTAAATATAAAAGCTCACAAAAATAATGATTGTTTTCATAAAATACATTTTATTACGCCTTCTTTACATAAAAGAAAAAAAAATAAACTTATTAGGAATCCACACGATCTAAATAACCTGAACAATTCAGTTAACATGTTATTCAGTGTGAAACATGTACAGTGTAAAAAATAAAGTAAAAAAAAATCTGAAATTTCTTTTCCTATATTTGCAACACAAATTTTTTACCAATAAAAGGCAATTTCTCTTGCATAAAGCTAGGCCTTATACAGCCATGTCAATGAAACCAAAAGTTATGGCTGCTTAAACAAACAGAGGCAAAAACTGGAAAAATTAGGTGGTCATTAAGTGGTTAAATGTATACATTTTTGCTGAATATTTTTCCTTAACACTATATATCAATCGGCTCAGCTTTTTCTGCTTTATAACATACTGCCTGGAGAAAGCACTGCATTTCATGGTGATAGATCCTCTTTTAAAGTTGTCATCTACATTGGACAGTCCCTTTTTGGCTAGAAGAGTTCCCAGATGATAAGTTTATCACAGAATGTGATCTCCTAGCTATAAACTGTAATCTGTGGAGGAACTCTACAGTAATCATTTAATGACTTGGACACACTGAGTGTTTGGGCATCCTCTTGGCAGATGACACTAAGCTTTGTAGTAGAGTCCAGTCTATGGAAGATGTGCAGAAGTTACAAGCTGACTTGGACACACTGAGTGTTTGGGCATCCTCTTGGCAGATTAGGTTCAATGTGGATAAATGTAAAGTTATGCATCTGGGTACTAACAACTTGCATGCCTCCTATATCCTAGGGGGGGTAACACTGGGAGAGTCACTTGTACAGAAGGATCTGAGTGTCCTTGTAGACCATAGACTGCAGAATAGCATGCAATGTCAATCGGCTGCTTCTAAGGCCAGCAGAATATTGTCATGTATTAAAAGAGGCATGGACCCGTGGGACAGGGATGTCATATTACCACTGTATAAAGCATTAGTACGGCCTCATCTGGAATATGCTGTTCAGTTCTGGGCTCCGGTTTATAGGAAGGATGTCCTGGAGCTGGAAAGGGTGCAGAGACGGGCAACTAAACTGATAAGGGGCATAGAGCATCTTAGCTATGAAGAAAGATTGAAGGAGTTAAACTTGTTTAGTCTTGAGAAGAGACTTATAAGGGGGGACATGATCAACCTGTATAAGTATGTAAATGGCCCATACAAAAAATATGGTGAAAAACTGTTCCAGGTAAAATCCCCTCAAAAGACAAGGGGGCGCTGCCTCCGCCTGGAGAAGCAAAGGTTCAGACTCCATGGGCGACAAGCCTTCTTTACTATAAGAACTGTGAATCTGTGGAACAGTCTACCGCAGGAGCTGGTCACAGCAAAGACAGCTGAGGGCTTCAAAACAGGCTTAGATAAATTCTTAGAGAAAAAGAAGGTCACCACATATTAAGAAATATAGAGTCATGTCTTAAGGTTACCCGCCCCCCTCCCCTTCATCACTCCTACCCTCTCCCTTGGTTGAACTTGATGGACATGTGTCTTTTTTCAACCGTATTAACTATTAACTATAATTATTCTGTAGTGCCTCTGGAGGAGAAATAAAGAATTACACATTTCTCAATGAAATCATTAGGCTATCCATGTCAATTACATAGTTGAGAGGTGCTGCTTGTAGCCGCATTCTAGTTTGGCTAATAAGGGAGAGTCCTCAATGGGCCTTTTTTAAAGTGGACCTGTCCTCTGGATATGGAATGTTTGAGAAGATAACTGCACTCGGAGTAGCATTTTCTCAGCTCATCAAGCACAGCACAGTACAGTACATTTTCTAACGGCTGTGCTTGGTATCACAGCTCAGCCCTAGTCACTTCAATAGGGCTGAGCTGCACCTAGGCCATGTGACTGATGAACATGTCCTCACATAGCCGAGGCAAAGCTGGAGAAGGCCTTGGCACTACAGTCGGGATCCCGGGTGTCGGACCCCACCAATCAGATACGGATGACCTATCCATAGGATAGGTCATCAGTAAAAAAAATTCTTGGAAAACACTTTTGACTTGATGTCTTTTTGCTGCATTTTCAGATAATGACCAAAATACTGTTGCCAACTGTGATATGTACTTTAGCTGTTTACATTTCTAGTTGTCTCCATCTCAGTGACTTGGTTTTTCCTTTGTTCAGCTCAGTGGAGGTAGAAGAAAGAAGAGAGAAACTGTAAAGTTGGATTTGCCAGATGTAAAAGTTTTGCAAGCCGTCAAAAGACCAAATACTGTACTGGTAAGAATCAGCACGTGAATGTCCGTGTCTTGAAACCTCACAGAAGGATGGGATTGTTGTTATCATGAGATGGTTATTGTCTCACATTATTGTCCCATCCTTACTGCACTACATTGGCATAAAACAGTAGGAATGTTCTTTATTTTTTCTTGATGGCCTTGAAAGTGGAAACCTCTAGACTCCCTACTCATGTTCTTCTTTGTTCTCCTTGAATTTGCATAGCAAGATCACTTTTGATGACACTGTATAGCATGCGTTTCCATGCTTTCACCTGTATTCTAATATACTACATTGTGTTCATAGAGGTGTGCAGGTGGAGGAGCCAACTGTGTGCGTTTTGAATGCCCATTGAATGACTTGCAAACGACTGCCAACATTATTGTGCGTGCAAGAGTCTGGAACAGCACTTTCTTAGAGGTGAGAAAAATTGCTAATTTAATCCCTCATTCTTTTAGGGCAATTCCATTTGCCATTTGCACAGATAATGTGCTGCAGGATATGAAGCGAGTTTGCATCTGTATTTTAGACCTGTGGGCACTGTGAGGCACCAAATTCTCTCTTAGAAGCAATTTTTCTAGGGGAATGTGTTGTGTTGGATCCATAACATGGTCATAGGTGAAGTTTCATATTTTCCTCCTGTCCTGAACTCTAATTTTTCTATTGTTCCCTAAGGATTATAGATATGCCGACAGAGTTTGGGTGGAAGGATCAGCAGAACTTTATCTGAAAACCGATATTGACTCCATAAAAATGCCAAGCCACCATGTATCGGTACGTGTTGCCATTTAACGTCAGATGATCAGTTTGTGAAGATGTATTTTCCTACATGGATTAACCATACATTCTTTCTATTCCTGTATGTTTTACTTTTCAATTCAGTTTGCAGTCACAATAGACTCAGAACTGGTGGAACCACCTCCGGCTGAACTTCCGCTCTGGGTGATAATTGTTGCAGTGGTATCTGGAATTTTACTACTAGGACTTATCATTCTGCTCCTCTGGAAGGTAAGAGATGAAATCTCATAAGAAATTTATTGTTCATAGCTGGAATTTTTGTAATGACTTTGGACCTGCTAAACGTGTATTCAAAAGATCAAATACAGTCACAAGCAGTCCTGTACTGAGGTTTCTTAAGCCCACCAGAGAAATAACCCTTGAGAAATAGACATGAAGTGGAACATAATTGACTCCAAAGTTGGTTTCAAAGGGGGTTAGTTTCTGATGGACCTCTGTGGGCCTGTTGTATAAGAGGCTCATGTGTTAGAGCCTGGGCCCTTTGGTATGCTGTCGGGCCAGTCCAAATGTGGATTAAATTAAGGTGAGAAATGATAATGTTCTAGTATGTTTGAAAATGTCACATGTATCCCAACCCTGTCCTTGGTAAGAGTGCAACCCCTGCTTGACCTGTTGTTCCTCGCTTGCTTATATATTGATATAATTTTTGACGCCCTTCATCCTACATGGACCACTTCAACAAGTTTACAGTCTTTCAACTTGCTAACCAGGGCTTTCTGCTCTCTTAGAGCCCTTTTACATGGTCAAAGATAGGGACAGTTAAATGCTTACTCCCGATAATTGCCCAATGGTAAGGTGCCAACCATCACACAACAAACAGGCAAAAGCTTGTTCGTTGAGCAATCATATCTTTCCTGTAAAAACAGGGATGTGCTGTCCACAACCATTGTATCTGTATGGTGATGAACGACTGCAGTAGTGATTGTTCATTCCCATACACAGGGGATGATTGCTCAATAGTTGGGCAATGATCGGGAGTGCACAATACGTTCATGATCATTACCCTGTACATCAGCCCTTGTAAAAGGTCCCTAACGCTTGTTTTGTGATAACCTGTGACAATTCCCTATGACTTTCCTGTTCGGCCCCTCATCACTCTCCTGCCTTGTAGTGTGGATTCTTCCGGAGGGCCAACACCCGCGCCAAGTATGAGGTCAGAGGTCAGAAGGCTGAAATGAAGGTGCAACCATCGGAGACTGAGAGATTAACACAGGATTCCTGAGTACGACCTCTGACCACTGACCCCCAACCCTGCCCTTCGGGTAACCAGACAATCTCAGCCAAGCATTTGCAAACCTTTCCCGCCTCCTCCCACTACTTGTGTCTTTATCTCTGGTTCTCCATGGTACCTGATAACTTACTGTACAATCTTAAAGCTAATGTATCTTTTTTATAGGTCTATCCTCTATTTATTCTGTCTGGAATTATTTTACAAAGCTTCTTATATTTTTCTGCCTTTATGTCTGTTTCACACCTAACCATGTCCAAATGCCATTCCTAATTTTTAACTACTACTCACATCATCTCTTGTCTATATTCCATCTGTTTTCTTCTTTATCACCTTCCATCTTAACGTATTCTTATACACCTTCAATGTCTATGGGACTGTCCCATATGAACTCTCCTATCACTGTACCTCTTCTCCTTGGTATCTTCTATTTCACGACCTTATGTGTCTCAACATATTCTAACCACAACATCCATGTTGTCCCTCCCTTCATATCTCCTTGCTGCCCATGAATCTGCAGGTTGGATTTTTCCATCGTGTCAGACATTACAGCCTGGCCCAAACTCACTATGCTGTGTGTGTCCGTCAAGATGAAAGACAGAAGCTGTGCGGCAGGCTACCAGACAGCCAGAGACACTGGGTCACCACCTGGAAAGAAACGGCCAGATACTACTGAGAGCATTCTACTGCCAAGACTTATCGGGAGCTGGACTATCTCCTTTTATGACATTGGCTTCTCATTGACAATGGGGACATTTGAAAAGGGTTCGGGGGACAGCTGTAGATTATTTTATGATTGACTTAATATAGGAATCTTATTATTTTACTATGCTGGAATAGAAAAAGACCAAATTATCCTGTAGCACTGGAATATGGGCAGCGTATTTCCATTTGACTTTGGTGCCATGAAATAAGGGGAGGGGGGTATGACCTAACACTGGAATAAAGAGACAGAGTATCCTGTAACACTGGAATTATGGAGACACTGGAGAAACATAAATTATCCAGCAGAACATGGGTACGGAGACCTGGACTCATTCTATGCTTTTTGTGACTTTGGTTAAAAGACACTGAAAAAACTCCTTTATAAATACATTTTTATTGTATATCAGAGCATGAACGTCCAGATCTGGAGGAAGCACTGGAAAACATTTGGATGACACTGGATGAACCAATTCCCTCACAGAGATGACTCCTCATATGTATTGCACATAATAAGCCTCTATTTTATACAGTGAGCCATATTTATGAGTATAGATATGGTGGACATATATGGACTATATCTAAATCGGAAAGCTCCAATTAATGAAAAAGGCTTCCTATTTCAGAAAACACAATGCTCCGTATCATACAGCATGACTGATGTGATATATGGAGATATCATACTCTTCCAGTCTTTCCATGATGTTCATTCTGCCCCAAGATGTTATCAACAATATTAAAATCATGAAATAAATTCCTGGATCTGTAAACCTTCCCTGTGAATTCTATTTTATGTAAATGTAGATGTCTAGTTTGAGTAATGTATTTTTGGTCAAAGGTTCCATAATGTAGATGATAAGCTGACCACTGGAAGCCCCTTTGCTGAAATCCACAGCAATCAGCTGTTATTTTTGTAGGAACCCAATTTACAGTAAGTGGGTCATATACTATGCTGCAATACGCCTCAATTAGGCGTATTTCAGGCTCAGATAGCGAAGCGACGGTTAGTTGTGCCGCTATCTGCGACTTCGCCCCGCGAGGTGTGGGCACCTGTTTTAGGTGTAGAAAAAGGTCTAAATGTAGGCTCAGAAGCGTCTTACATTTAGAACTGACGGTGGATGTGTCGAAGTTATGGGCGGGCTTGCGCTTCTTCATAACTTTGGTGGATCCACTGCTAGTTTAAGGCTTTAATAAGACCAGCGTCTAAAACGCCGGTCTTAATAAATGTGCCCCTAAATGTTTAGTTTCTCTGCAGCAGGAGAAATGAATTGTTATATGGTGTTCATTAAAATCATTAATCAGTCCACATAATGCATAGATGTGCTAGGTCCTCCAGTCATATTACTATAACATAACAGCCAGACTGTACAGTCATGACCAAAAGTTTTGAGAATGATACAAATATAAATTTTTACAAAGTCTACTGCTTCAGTTTTTATAATGGCAATTTGCATATACTCCAGAATGTTATAAAGAGTGATCAGCTTAACAGCAATTACTTGCAAAGTCAATATTTGCCTAGAAAATGAACTTTATCCCCCAAAACACATTTCAACATCATTGCAGCCCTGCCTTAAAAGGACCAGCTAACATCGTTTCAGTGATTGCTCCATTAACACAGGTGTGGGTGTTGATGAGCACAGGGCTGGAGATAAATCTGTCATGATTAAGTAAGAATGACACCACTGGACACTTTAAAGGGAGGCTGGTGCTTGGCATCATTGTTTCTCTTCTGATAACCATGGTTATCTCTAAAGAAACACGTGCAGTCATCATTGCACTGCACAAAAGAAGAGTATTGCAGCTAGAAAGATTGCACCTCAGTCAACAATCTATCGCATCATCAAGAACTTCAAGGAGAGAGGTTCCATTGTTGCCAAAAAGGCTCCAGGGCGCCCAAGAAAGACCAGCAAGCGCCAGGACCTTCTCTTAAAAGTGTTTCAGCTGCGGGATCAGGCTACCAGCAGTGCAGAGCTTGCTCAGGAATGGCAGCAGGCAGGTGTGAGTGCATCTGCACGCACTGTGAGGCGGAGACTCTTGGAGCAAGGCCTGGTCTCAAGGAGGGCAGCAAATAAGCCACTTCTCTCCAGAAAAAACATCAGGGACAGACTGATATTCTGCAAAAGGTACAGGGAGTGGACTGCTGAGGACTGGGGTAAAGTCATTTTCTCTGATGAATCCCCTTTTCGATTGTTTGGGACATCTGGAAAACAGCTTATTCGGAGAAGACGAGGTGAGCGCTACCACCAGTCTTGTCTCATGCCAACTGTAAAGCATCCTGAAACCATTCATGTGTGGGGTTGCTTCTCAGCCAAGGGAATCGGCTCTCTCACAGTCTTGCCTAAAAACACAGCCATGAATAAAGAATGGTACCAGAATGTCCTCCGAGAGCAACTTCTCCCAACCGTCCAAGAGCAGTTTGGCGATCAACAATGCCTTTTCCAGCATGATGGAGCACCTTGCCATAAAGCAAAGGTGATAACTAAATGGCTCAGGGAACAAAACATAGAGATTTTGGGTCCATGGCCTGGAAACTCCCCAGATCTTAATCCCATTGAGAACTTGAGGTCAATCATCAAGAGACGGGTGGACAAACAAAAACCTACAAATTCTGATAAAATGCAAGCATTGATTGTGCAAGAATGGACTGCTATCAGTCAGGATTTGGTCCAGAAGTTGATTGAGAGCATGCCAGGGAGAATTGCAGAGGTCCTGAAGAAGAAGGGTCAACACTGCAAATATTGACTTGCTGCATTAACTCATTCTAACTGTGAATATAAGCTTTTGTTACTCATAATATGATTGCAATTATATTTCTGTATGTGATAAAAACATCTGACAAACACACATAAAAACCAGAGGGCAGCAGATCATGTGAAAATATAATATTTGTGTCATTCTCAAAACTTTTGGCCATGACTGTACATAGATGACTATAGGGTTTTACAATGATCTAAGTTCAGTTCAGTAGAACCTCTTGGGAGAAGTCCAGGTGGCCTTCTTTTTTGTATTGTTCCTAGTGATGGTCTGAGGAGTAATAAATGTAAAGGCCAGAAACCAGGCGAACATGCTACTGAGAGATAAAAGCGTGTGAAAATTACAGACACAAGGAATATTGATGAACTTTCTGGCACACAAGCCAAACAAGAAGAATGAAGGGGCATTTATGGAGGCTGATGTGAAGGATGAGAAAAAAGGGTTGGAAACTAAGAAAGTGTAGGATAGGGAGGAGGAAAAGAGAGGATGACGTGGAGAATGAGAGAGGACTATTCACCTTATAGTAGCTTTTGTACAGTAACTCAAAACTTTACTTGGAATATGTCCAAGATTTGTTGTGTTATAAACATAGACTTGTGTATAAAATGATTAGAAAATAAGCAAAAAATACATTTCACTTACCAGTAATAGATTTCCTTAGTCCCTTGCTAGCAGCAGCATGTGGTGCAGTGATGGGCCTAAACAATAGTGCATGATGGTCAGTTTTTAATTCATAAAGAATTTGTGAGTTTTATTCATGAATGGATAACTATTAATTTTTACACTTTCCGTTCGTCTGATTTCCTATTGTTGGCAACATTGTTGTTATGACTAATGAAGAAACTGGGAGAGGGTTGGATGGCTATGAAGGGGTATGAGGAGGGCAGTTTTTTTTATTATAATATACACATCTGTGCTAATTTTACTTTTCTGTCTATAAGTAATGTTTTGTCACTGTTTGTCAATGTAGGTATTGTTCATTTCTTCATCATTTATATTTAAGAGCTTGGACACTGAATTTTAGAAGGAAAGGATGATATAAAAGGCTGAGGAGAAGACAAATAAGAGAGGAGGATATGGAGGCTGAGAAGGTGGTAAATGAGAGAGGAGGTTATGTTGGAGGAGAAGGAATGTGAATAAGAGAAGAGGATATGGAGGTTGTGAAGGAGGAAGATGAGAATGGGAGCTTAGGATGAAGATGAGAGAGGAGGAAATGGAGGCTGAGAAGAATGTGGATAAGATAAGAGGACACAGAGTCTTTGAATTATAAGGGAGGAGGACACAGGAATACGTTTCCTCTTCTCTTACAAGAGAGGGAGAAATGATAACTGAGGAAGAGAGATGACGAAATGAGGGTTGTAGTTGAAAGGACATTGAGACTGAGGATGAGAAAGGGTTACATGGAGGCTGGGGATGATACAGGGGAACATGATGGCTGAGGATGAAAAGGAGGACATGGAGGCTGAGAGAAAATGACATGGAGACTGTGAATGAGAGGACATGGCGGCCGAGCAGGAGAATGAGGAGGGAGATCATGGAGAATGGAGGACAGGTAGGATGAGAGAGGAGGACCGTGTTCGCTATTTAGTGGCTTTTGTTACTCAATGACTTTTCAGTTTGGATGTAGGTACTGAGGAAACAGGGAGCAATACAGTCATTGGCTGTCAGAATATGACCATGATGTGTTATAAACAGATATGTGAATAAAACGTTTAGAAAAATAATACATTTCACTTACCAGTAAAGGAATTCCTTAGTCCCTTGATAGCAGAAGCATGTTGTACAGTGATGGGGCTAAACAATATAATCAGTATACAATGGACTATTATTAATTGGTAAAAAAAAGTCAGTTATTGTTATTTTAACTCAGAAATTGCAGATGACTTAATTTTTACACGTACTGTTAGCCTGATTTCCTCTCATTACAAACCTTTAATGGCAGCACTGAATATAGCAGCTGCACTTTATACATTTTTATTTTATTTCCATTTAGACCTGCATTCTCTACATTTTAAGGACATACATATAGAGCTTTTCTAACTGTTTCGGAGGACTAATTTCTAGATTTCTTACAATTATTCAGTGTATATTCAGTAGAAAGCATTATTAACAATAATGTGCCCATGTAATACATAGTAACATAGTTTATAAGGCCGAAAAAAGACATGTGTCCATCCAGTTCGGCCTGTTTTCCTACAAGTTGATTCAGAGGAAGGCAAAAAACTCCTGTGAGGTAGAAGCCAATAGGGCCTTAAGATTCCTTGTGATCTCACCACTGTGACAGAATTGTAATACCAATATGGGCAAGGATTCAGCATGGCACTCACCCAGTCCCACTTACCTAATCCTTCTGGCCGTGAAAATAGCCACAAGTAGGACATGTCCTATTTTTTTGACTGCCGCTATTAAAAACGCCCCCATGTAAACAGCCCCATAGACTTTAATTGGTTGTAAAAACGGCCGAGTAACAGTCGCTATAAAAATGTCTGCCACATGGCTATTTTTCACTGTGGTGTGTGAATGAGGCCTAAGTGTCTGCACTCATATTATAAGCACTGTGGCTGATTAGGCAGTAAGGCTGGCACTGTTTCGGGTGCCCTGTGATTGGCACTGAAGGGGGCCGATATATTAAGGGGAACAGATGAGAGGTGTAACTACGTATTAATACCCAGTGTGAGAAGAGATGTGTCTGGTGCTCCACATACTCAAGACATTAACATCTATTTACTTGGCACCATGGTAAGGGGGCGAGGCTTGGTGGCACTTTGTGAGCACTGATATGGTGCTATTATTTGTGGACTATATGACACTATTATTAGGGAGGATATAAGCTTTGCTTGGTAACAGGCAGAACAGGGGTCCCAGATTCAGAAACATGACAAAGGGATGCTTCTGGCATCATTTTTATTTCATGATGCACATAACGAATGTACCGGAAAGTGATGATGACCCCTACCAAAGATTAAAATGTCACTGTGGATCAGACTTTCAGTCCATCCCATGTCTATTATCTTGTGGATTGCTCATGGATTTTTTCATTGAACTTCGATGGAGTTTAAATCCTCATATGACAAGTATGTTTCAGGTTATGGGTTTTTGTGCAGCATGTGAGAACTTACCCTCCTCAGCAGATTTTACTATGGCAAAACTGTAAGAAATCTGAGTTACATCCTGCTGCAGATTTCACAGTGTGCATTTCAAAGGGAGAAATTCTGCAGTATAAACTGACATGCTACAGATTTATAATCTGCGCTGCCGACCAGTTTACACTGATGTTTGGCGGCGTGTCGATGAGATTTCTTCAGACCTCAATCCGTATTGTGGCCCGCAAACAGCGGGTCTGCGATATACGGGCACAGGCCCCATGCTGTGGATGTGGACCCATTGACTTGAATAAGTCTAAGATACAGCCAAAGACAGAATATGTCCTATCTTTTGCAGAGCAGAGGCACGGATCAGAAGCCCAGGGAAACATTATGAAGCGCTTCCGATCCGCACTGCAAAAGATAAGACATGTCTTATCTTGCGGATCGCGGACCCATTCAAGTCAATGGGTCTGCTATCCACAGAACGGAGTGCATTAGTCCGGTGCCCTCGCATTGCAGATCGCTATTTGCAGTACGAAGCACGACCACGTAGCCCTTACATTCGTGGGCATGAGCCCTCATCCAAATCACTTGGTGCGGAATTGCAGCTGCAGATTTCCCTGCATTTAGGAGCAGAATCCAAATGAAAATTCCATACTCTTCCCAACTGTGTTCTTTAGGCCTCCCATTGATTTCAATGGAAATTTCCATGCGAAATTCCACTAATACGTATTACGCCGTTTTTTTCTGAGTGTATTTCCTGTGGAAGAACCACAGCATAATACAGTACCAGCAAAGTGAAGGAGATTAGACAAATCTCATCTACACTTTGCTTTTTTCCTTAGGTGCAAAAATTGACCTGTTGTGTGGATTTTAAAATCTGCAGGATGTCTATTGGTCATGTGATTCCGCACCTTTTGTAGAATGGCTTTCCCCATAGACTTAAAAGGGGTTGTTAAAAAAAGAAAAAACTGATGAAAATCCGCACAAAAAACACACTAAAACTGCGATAAATAGTGTGGTTTTGGTACAGATTTCATGCAAATTTTGACATGAGTTATGTCCACATGACCAAATTCTGGTGAAAACTTGCCTGTGGATGAATCTTTTCTGCCTCCCATACATCTCAATAGGAGACAGCACTAAGGATCGCAGAGCGGCAGCTTATATTCGTGGCCCCGCCAAGAAGGGTGGTTTTAAGCCGCAAGCTACACGATCCTCACCGCTGCCTCCCAGTGAAATGAAAGAGAGGTAAAAAAGACACAAGGCCGGGTTTTCGGCTAAATTTTGACTTGGCTGTCTGCGCCAAAATTCCACTGTAAAATCCGTCCTGTGAACGTTCCCTAAGGCCTCTTTCACACAGCAGTGAATCACAAATGTATTCCTTCAGTGGTCTCCTTGAACGACACGTGTAGCCACTGACTTTAAAGGATAAACCCGGGACCCCCGCTGATCAGCTGTTATGGGAAGGCACCAGCACTTCTGTGAGAGCTGTGGCCTTCTCGCAGCTTTGCCTAGGCCAGTGACGACATGATTATCGATCACGTGGCCTAGACACAGATCAGCCCCATGGCGGTGAATGGGGCTGATCTGTGATACCAAGCACAGCCGCTATACAATGTACGGCCCTTGCTTGGTAAGCTGATAGAAGGCCGCGGTGCTCACAGGAGTGCCTGTGGCTTCTCAAACTGCTGACTGGCAAGGGTCCGCCACCGATCAGATACTGATGACCTATCCTAAGGATACATCATCAGTATAAAAATCTTGGAAAACATCTTTAACGTATGTATTCACACATCAGCATTTTTCCATGTGACACCACTGAAGCATGCCATATTTTTGTCAATGATTTCGGATCCCTCACACACATTAGTCTATGGGTCTGTGAAAAGCATGGACACAACACGAATACCACCTGTATTTGGTCCATGGTTTTCACGGATCACTCCTTGCAGATGCTCTGGAAACCTGTCTTCAGCCTAGCACTGTCCCTGGAATATAGATGACACACGGAGGGCAAAAACCGGATACATACATCAAACACGCATTCATCACGGACTTCATGGATGAACCACTGACCATCTTATCACTGATGTCATCACGGACACACGAAAGAGGCCTAACAATGAACATGTAGGCGGTCGTTTGCTAAAATTCTTACGTCAGTTTTTGATGTAAAAAAAAAGTCGCAAGACTCCTTTTTTCAACTTTCTATTTTTACACAGGCCTCGCCACGTGTGAGTGGCAGAGGCCGGGACATTGGCCTCAGCAAATTTACTAACATTTATGCCTGGAAACAGGCGTAAAAGAGGAGAAAAAACGACTCCAGTCAGGGGGGGGCGGGGTAGTTTTCACTCCACGTGCACGGACTGCCTGTGCCCTAAATTAGGCGCTTCCTCCGGCAGAGCAAAGGCTATTAAAGACCAGCGACTGACAACTTTTGATATGACCCCCAATTTTTTTCCACAGCATTGTATGCATGGAAAACAACGGGAGGCGGACTGAGGGTGGCTTCCACACAAATCTTGGAGTAGAAAATGTGACAAAATGAATTGGAGAACATGACTGCAAACTGCCCCTATGATAACTGTACCTTCTTCTGTTACAGTATTTATAAGTGCTAATGGATTATGTCAGTTGTTCTTACAGCAAAAGGCGCAATTTACGTTTACACTTCACATGCTGAGTTTGCAGCAGTTGGAACTTCGCTTTACCGCTGGTTGGCAAATGCGCTTCTCCTGTACGGTTGGCAAAGAGGTCGGAAACACAGAAAAAGGAAGTACTTCGCTGACCCGGAAGTGTAGTCCGGATGGCGGATGTGACGTTAATGATCCGGATGGTTGGCAGGAGAATGAATGGTTTGGCTGGCAGAAGTGAGTTGTCCCACTTCTGGGCGGAAGTGAGGTGCGGCGCTAGTTGTCAGTAGCCGGGTATCAAGGGAGAATGGCTGTGAGTGGTCGGAAGAAGCTTCTGCAGCTGGTGACCCGGTTTGGGGTGCTGCTTCTCACCCGGTGCCCGTTCTGGTTTTGCTTCAGCCAGCTTATGTTGTATGCGGAGAGAGCAGAGGCCAAGAGGTACACTGTTATTATACATGCTTTTTAGAGGCTGTGCACACAATACGTTATTGTGTTAGGCATTTACACAAAGTAAACAGCAATTGTCCCTTAAAGGGGCGGTGTCATGTTGATAACTCCTTTTTGTATGTGATAGCGAAGGCACTCCCCTCTTGCTCTGTTGGACCCGGCAGATATGTGTCAGCCATTCATCTGAGTATTCACCATGGAATACTGCAGGAAAATGTGACCACGGCTTCCCCCAGTGATGGCCGCTGATCAGCCTGGGTTACAGATGCCAGATCTGCTGTGATGTCCTTCCATGTATGAGCCATTATTCAGTACACCTTTTACACGGCAGTGAGTTCCCTTGACATATCGGATGAGCCAGGAAAGTGGGATGATGTCATCGCCACATCTGATTGGCCAAGAGAACGTCCAGCACTAAGGATAAGATAATCACCAGGGGTCCAGGTGTTTTTTTTTTTTTGTTTTATTCAAAGAGGTTGTGCCCCTATTAACACGTAGCCCCGATCCACAGGATAGGATATATATGTTTGATCACTGGGGGTCCGACCTCTGGAACCCCTGGCTATCACGAGAACAGGGGTCTGCAAGTGCCACCAAACTGACCCATGAGAATGGAACAGCGGTGTGCATGTGCATCCTCCACTCCATTCACTTCTGTGATCGCTGTACTCTTCAGTCCCATAGAAGTGAATGGAACAGAGGATGCAAAGGCACAACGCTGCACCATTCTCATGGGACAGTTTGGTGGCACTTGCAGACCCCGTTCTCGTGGGACTCCCAGCGATCAAACACATATCCCCTTTTATTTTTATACTGCAGTTTTTTGGTTTGTTAAAGCAATCTCCCAGCTCAAGTAAAAAATAAATCACATTAAGGGCTCATGCACACAAACCTGTGTTGTCCACTCTATGCATTGTGGACCGCAAATTGTGGTCCCCAGTGCACGGGCACCTTCCGTGTGGCTGGCGCAGATGGATGCAGACCCACTGTTTGTGGGCTTCAAAAGGGGCACTGACCAACAATGGTCATGTGCATGAATGCTAACTATGGAACGAACAGAGCACTTATGTGGTCCCCTCTTTTTCATTTCTTTAGCTGAAGATCTATTGATTCCTGGGCTCTTCTTCTGCCATCCAAGATGGCCACACCACTTGTCAGAATACCTGAAGCACACTGTGCATCGCTAGTCCAAACACTTTGTGCGGATTGGCCAGCTCTGATCACATGAGTAGTGCTGGCCAATCCAAGAGCAGGACAGGACAAGCAGGAAGTATCTTGGACTGCCCATACACAGTATGCACCTGATAGTCTGAGGTGCGGCACGTCCATCTGGGAAATGATAGAGAAGATGAGAAGGAGGTCACCAGATAAATGTTATGTTCTTTCCCCAGTTACTCTGATTTTTCTTTGTATTTTAATGAACCGTAGGGTCGCTTTTAGTGTAATTATTAACCCTTGTAATGTTTTCTTTAGGAAACCGGACATCCCTGTGCCATTCCTTTACTTTGACCTGGGCGTGGCTGTGCTTTGCGCCAGTTTTATGTCTTTTGGGGTAAAGCCGCGATGGTTTGCGCTGGGTTCTGCCCTGCAGTTGGCCATCAGCACCTATGCTGCACATGTTGGGGGCCATGTCCACTATGGTGACTGGCTGAAGGTGAGTTGTTTTTCTTGTAGCTGCGGTTCATTTCTGCTTGTTCTTACCACTATCCACCTATGAAGAATAATATTAAAGGGCACCTCCATTATTCCCCCTAGATGCTTCTCTGGCTAGAAGATTGAAATGGGCTATGCCAAGTTTTAAAATTGTCCTTTATCCATTGTGTAGTAATAAGAGTCTGAATGGTGTGGACTGATCAGTGGGAGAACCATGATCATGAAATCGGGGGTCCTGATTCATCTCTATGGGACTGCCAGAGATTGGTAAGCGCTGTGCTTGGCTTCTCATGACCACTGCTCCATTCAAAGGGGGGCACAGGACACCTCCGTTTTGTGTCTGACTATTGGCACCCCCACTGATCAGACTCTTATCCTCCATCCTGTAGATAGCTGGTAAATTTGAAAACTGGCACGGCCTTTTAAAGCTGGCTTTACACATGAGATTTATCTCAAAGTGCAGATTAATTTTAAAAAGTCCTTATCTCTGGTCCATCAGTGAGGAATAGGTCCTCCTCCCATTATCATTAATGTACTGTCGCTGGATCTGCGCTGATCTTTCCAAGGAATAGGACAATATACACCCATCCGTGTAATCAGTCACTGGTATATATTCACTGCACTCCCATTCAGATCTTCCAAATCATTGGGAACAGAAAACTTCCAGTAGTGAAATACTGACACTATGAATAGCTAAAAGTCCTACTTACAGGACTGTAATCATAAACACGCAAGTCATTATCAATCACTAATGTATGTTTCCTGGATCTGGTACTTTTCTTCTGTACTTCTTAAACAGTATCATTCAGCAGGCACCCAGCAACAATAAATGGGAATGGTGACCATGCTGAACCCCGTTAGTTAACCCCTCAGATGCCATGTTCAACATCATTTTCTAGTGCATAGTGAACGCCGTGATGTCAAAAACCTTGGTGGAATTGTGTTTTTTTTTTTTTTTTGTCAATTTTACCCCACAAAGAATTAAATGCTGGCAAAAATGCATAGCGTCCCGCAAAAAAGAAGCCCTCGTATGGGTATGTGAACTGAAAAATAAAAAAGTTATGGCCATTTTAACGTGGGGAGGAAAAATCAAAAATTCAGGTCCCAGGTCTAGGGATAGGTCATCATTAAAAAGATCTCGGAAACCCCTTTTAATCAACGTGATCAACCCGACCAGGCAGTATCCCTGGTTTAATGCAGTGGATCAGGCTGTCAGCAGCATTTTGGATGAGAAATGAGAATGAGAAATAATAAGAAGGTCCCATGTATGCCAAATTGGTATTAATAAAACTATAGCCTGCCGAGCAAAAAAGTGAGGCATCACACAGCTCGGTTGATAAAGTTATGAGTTTCAGAATATAGAGACACAAAACAATATTTTTATTTTAGAGTTTCTTAATTATTAAAAAGCAGAACAACAAAAATATAATAATAATTTAAACTACCAAGTTAAAGGGAGTCTTTCACCTGGTTTTCACCTATATAACTAAGAGCACTGCCCCACAGAAGATTGCAGACACATCCCAGACATACCTGTGTGCACTGTGTGTCTGTATTACATGTCACATCCCAGACATACCTGTGTGCACTGTGTGTCTGTATTACATGTCACATCCCAGACATACCTGTGTGCGCTGTGTGTCTGTATTACATGTCCAGGAAAAGCACTTTTATTCTGCAGGAAAACAGCTCCCAAGTCCCCAACGCACACCAGACTGAAGAGGGGAGGGCTGCTTTAGCTGCTCATATCTTGGAATTGGTTGCAGAAAAATGGTTCTGAACTTCTTTGAAAGCTTTCAAATGATACCAGAATCTCAGCATTATATCAGAAGATATAGCTGTTAGAAATCGAGTCGGGAGAGAAAGCTGTTTTTAGTTTCACTTTCAGCTGGGCACTTGGGAGCTGTTTTCCAGCAGAATAAAAGTGCTTTTCCTGGACATGTAATACACACACACAGTGCACACAGGTATGTCTGGGATGTGTCTGCAATCTTCTGTGGGGCACTGACGTTAGTTATATAGGTGAAAGACTCCCTTTAGAGCTCATGCACACGAACGTATTTTATTTCCGTGTCCGTTCCGTCTTTTTTTGCGGACCGTATGAGGAACCATTCATATCAATGGGTCTGCAAAAAAAAACGGAAGGTAATCCCTGTGCATTCCGTTTCCGTATGTCCATATTTCCGTTCTGCAAAAAAACAGAACATGTCCTATTATTGTCCGCATCACGGACAAGGATAATACTGTTCTATTAAGGGCCAGCTGTTCCGTTCTGAAAAATACGGAATGCACACTGATGTCATCTGTATTTTTGCGGATCCGTTTTTTCATACGGTCGTGTGCATGAGGCCTTAAGGTGTCATTTTTATTGCACAGGGAGAACTGTATAAAGGAAACCGAAAATGTCAAGATGGTGCCATAAGGAGTACAACTTGCTCCGCAAAAACAAATCCTTTTACAACCGTGTTGTCAGAAGATTTATTCCTCTCCAGCTCTGTAGATCAGAACATGAGGACTATACAGGGATGCAGTATCATACAGCCAGCATTACCTCTGTCACTTTCCATGCTCATATGTAGCCCATTTAACCCCTAATGGACATGGTCGTCTCTTCCACTTTTTTCAATCTCTGCATTTCTAAAGCTGTAACATAAATTTTCCCTCCAGTTAGTAACATTTTATGGATCTGTTCTCTGTGTGTGTCAGGTCCGCATGTACTCTCGTACCATCGCCGTCATTGGAGGCTTTCTAATCCTGGGCAGCGGTGCTGGGGAGATCTACAGGCAAAAACTTCGCAGCCGCTCTCTGCAGTCCACCGGTCAGGTCTTCCTGGGTATCTACCTCATCTGTCTGGTAAGTAAAAGGGCAGCCTGCTCCACCCTGGGCACCAAAAGCCGAGTCAGTGGATCCCTTTACATAGCGCAAGATAAATCCGTTCTTTCATAAACTGTTTTGGATTCTAGTTATTATGATGTTTAAAGGATCACTGACATTTGTGAAAGCTTGAATTAGTTGGGCACCAGAGTGTGCTGAGACCTCCACTATCACTAGAATGAAGGGATCCTAGCGGCACTCCTTGGTCAGATATATATATATATAAGGTCTATCATTTTTACATACTTTCTATGTTCCAACAGACAATGACAATGCCCGGCACTCAGATAGATACCCCTTCATTCTAACAGTTGGTGAGGTCTCTGCACCTGGACCACCACAGATCGAAACCTCTAACATATCACATTGACGTATCGGTGGTCCTTTAATATTTAACCTACGCAAACAACTGAGTCTTACTTAAAATGATTCACCATCAAAAGCTGAAAATACACATATTGTCTAGAGTAGAGGCATGCATCCCAGCATCAAAGTCTCACCTATGAGGGTCTCTCAGTTCAGGGCATCCATGAGTGCTTTCTGGTCCGCCACTCCTGCAACATGGCTGCACATACAAGTTCTGACTACTGGTCGCCATGACCTGTCATGGCACCTGTCTAAGGAATGACTTACTTTAAAGTCTGTGCCTGTAACTGCAGTGAGTCATTCCAGGGTAGGTTGTGACAACCACTGCCCTGAACCTCAGGCACGCTACATCAGTGGTCTGCCAGAAACCTCACAGACCCCTCATTGGCAGGGAACCAGTAGGTAAGATCTTATGGTTGTAGTGGGAGATAGATGTACCTTCAGCTTTTCCCCTTGGGCAAAACTACAACTCGAAGCGTGCCTGGACCGCCTACAGCTATTGGGGCATTCTGGGCTATTGGGGCATTCTGGGAGTTGTAGTTTTGCAACAGCTGGAGGGCCGCCGGTTGAGCATCCCTGCCCTTGGGTAATTCAGTGCATATAACCCCTATGCTATATCCAGCAGATTTCATATGCAGTCTCCCAGGTGACTACTCCATTTGCCTTTTTGACAAAAACCTGTTCCTACTTTTAGAGACTAGCCCCCATAACAAGCCCTGCATTTACATACCTTGGTCAATGCAGAGTGGCAGGTTGGCACCCCCAGGCACTACATGTTTAGCATATGACATTCCATGTATAGTATCTGAAGGTTTATGATTAAAGGGTCTGTAATAAGGAGTCTTTGTAACCCTCTCCAGGCATACACCCTACAGCACAGTAAGGAGGACCGCCAGTCGTACTTGGACTTCCTTCCAGGAGGAGAACCAGCCCTGCAGATCCTGTTTGTCCTGTATGGCGTGTTGGCATTGTCCTTCCTATCTGGCTACTATGTTCGGTTCTCATCCCAAGTTCTTGCTGTCCTCCTCCCCTTTTCCCTACTCCTTGTAGACGGAAACCTGGGCTACTGGCACAGTAACAGAAGAGTGGAGTTCTGGAATCAGATGCGAATGATCGGACAGAACGTTGGCATTTTTGGGGCAGCAGTCATACTCGCCACTGATGGCTGATCCAGGACCACACTAATCTTATGCAGAAAAGGACTAGCAGAGCTCAAATGTGTCTCGGACCTATGACTTCAACTTCCACCTTCTAAAGGCTACTGTGCCCAGTGTGGCTTCATATGCACCATGTTGTGCCCGTGTACCATATTCCATGCAGGACACCTATTTGAACTTGTATATAAGGAGGACTTGCTTGGAACAATTTTAAGGCAACTTGCATTGCTTTACAGATATCCTCCATCATACGAACCTATCCTTCATTGAAGTTTATGAACACAAAGGGACAATTCTATCAATGTAGCAGCAGTGGGTTAACCTGGAGGGCGTGTGGTGCCCCAAGGTTGTAGTTAAAGGGGTTATCCCACGAAAAGTAATCCTATGCAATGTATAGGGCATTTCAAATGAGGTATTACTGCAATGTACATGCAATAAAAATATTGTTGTTTTTTTTTTTTATGTGCATTACATTTTCCTCCCTGCTAGCGCCCCCTGTTGTCTGGTCTACAGTCTGCATTTTGGGGTGCAACAGATATACTCAGTAACTTCCCTGCTCTTCTCCACTTAGTGCCGACATAGGGATCTCATAGTGAAGAAGCCCAGAGACTTTTCATTCATGGGATAACCCATTTTAAGAATTCTGTCTTTATATAAGAACTTTTAAAAACTCTCACGCCCATTTTGAAAGTTTACTTAAAGGAACTCCCAACTTCTCCGTACACATGTACTCTTGGCTGGTTCCAATATGCATGTTGTCTGAGAGGGGAGAAAGCTGCTCCAAGACACTTGTGGCAGTGGCTTATTTCCCTGAAAACAAAAGGATCGGGCATGCTGCCTGATCCCTATCTCCCCTGATATCTGCTGTCACATGAGAGTTGGAAGGCTCCATACACATTATTTGATCGGCTGGTGGATCCAACCAGGACTAGCAGAGCTTAAATGTGTCTCGGACCTATAGGTTTACAAGGTTCAACTTCTAGAGGCCGCTGTGCCCAGCGTGGCTTCATATGTACCATGTTGTGCCCGTGTACCATATTCCATGTAGGACACCTATGTGAACTTGTATATAAGGAGGATGACATAGTATACTATAGATATATATACATACTATATAAGTATCAGACACATTTCCCCCATGCCTAATGGTAGGAACAGTAGCCTGTAGATAAGACATTTTATGTTTGGATGATAAATGTACAAATAAAATCTGAATGTACAGACAGTTGAGTAACTTTGTGAATACATTAGCTTGTGCTGATCCTTAGTTACTGCCTTCATCCTACTCCAGAGCTGCATTTGCAATTCTTCTGGTGGCAACAATCTTGTGATCTGACACAACTAGCAACTTACCTGTTCTCCTGTAATGTGGCACTTCCTGACGTAAAGATGGCACTTCCCACACACAAAATACAGCAGAAAAGTCCACAGCGTTTTTGAGTCGCAGTTCGCAATGGTAATCAGTCATGTGGGCATAGCCTAAATCAAATCTTGTCCAGACACAACTATGAGGTTTCAGCTCTGCAGCCCACAGAATTGTGCATTCAGTATAAGGTATCTGTTGACAAAGTGACTTGATTCTTCATGTCACATACTGAATGTACCTCCTGCATAGTGTATAGTATATAACACACAGGGGTGGCAGTCATTGGACCTCAGCTCGACACTGTAAGGTCTGTCATAAGCTTTTAGCATGCCTTTTATTTATGTACCCTGAACGGTGTGCCTTTTAATCAGAAACTACGTATGTATATTTATATGTTCCTGTATGTCACAAGGCTTCAGAAGGAAAAGTAATAAATTATAATTTGTAATTTGGCCTTGTCTGATGCATATCAATGATTGTGCTTATTTATTACTGTACATGTACAGTGCGGAAAAAAGTATTTAGTCAGCCACCAATTGTGCAAGTTCAAAAAAGATGAGAGAGGTCTGTAATTGACATCATAGGTAGACCTCAACTATGAGAGACAAAATGAAAAAACAAATCCAGAAAATCACATTTTCTGATTTTTAAAGAATTTGTTTGCAAATTATGGTGGAAAATAAGTATTTGGTCAATAACAAAAGTTCATCTCAATACTTTGTTATATATCCTTTGTTGGCAATGACAGAGGTCAAACGTTTTCTGTAAGTCTTCACAAGGTTGGCACACACTGTTGCTGGTATTTTGGCCCATTCCTCCATGCAGATCTCCTCTAGAGCAGTGATGTTTTGGGGCTGTCGCTGGGCAACAAGGACTTTCAACTCCCTTCAAAGGTTTTCTATGGGGTTGAGATCTGGAGACTGGCTAGGCCACTCCAGGACCTTGAAATGCTTCTTACGAAGCCACTCCTTCGTTGCCCTGGAAGTGTGCTTGGGATCATTGTCATGCTGAAAGACCCAACCACGTTTCATCTTCAATGCCCTTGCTGATGGAAGGAGGTTTGCACTCAAAATCTCACAATACATGGCCCCATTCATACTTTCATGTACACGGATCAGTCGTCCTGGTCCCTTTGCAGAGAAACAGCCCCAAAGCATGATGTTGCCACCCCCATGCTTCACAGTAGGTATGGTGTTCTTTGGATGTAACTCAGCATTCACTCTCCTCCAAACACGACGAGTTGTGTTTCTACCAAACAGTTCTACTTTAGTTTCATCTGACCGTATGGCATTCTCCAAATACTCTTCTGGAACATCCAAATGCAAACTTCAGATGGGCCCGGATATGTACTGGCTTAAAGGGGTTCTGCAGTTTTTTAAAACTGATGATCTATCCTCTGGATCATTTTGACCCCACGGGGTGAGATGTGATCAAGGGAGATTATCAGTGGTCTTGTATGTCTTCCATTTTCTAATTATTGCTCCCACAGTTGATTTCTTCACACCAAGCTGCTTGCCTATTGCAGATTCAGTCTTCCCAGCCTGGTGCAGGTCTACAATTTTGTTTCTGGTGTCCTTCGACAGCTCTTTGGTCTTCACTATAGTGGAGTTTGGAGTGTGACTGTTTGAGGTTGTGGACAGGTGTCTTTTATACTGATAACAAGTTCAAACAGGTGCCATTACTACAGGTAATGAGTGGAGGACAGAAGTTAACGAAGAAGTTACAGGTCTGTGAGAGCCAGAAATCTTGCTTGTTTGTAGGTGACCAAATACTTATTTTCCACCATAATTTGCAAATAAATTCTTTAAAAATTAGACAATGTGATTTTCTGGATTTGTTTTCTCATTTTGTTGAGGTCTACCTATGGTGTCAATTAGAGGCCTCTCTCATCTTTTTAAGTGGGAGAACTTGCACAATTGGTGGCTGACTAAATACTTTTTTCCCCACTGTAACATTCAGTGGGTGTGGAACCACTGTGTTAATCAACTGGATTGACTTTGGGGTAAACCTAGAGGCGTTAACCTGACAGTCCCCTGGTATTCACCCTTTAACCAGGTCGCTATCTCTTGGAGTAGTCCTGGTATGGTTAACAGTTGACCCATGGGGGTCAGAGACACCAGTGCAAAGCACCAAGGGGTCAGGCAAAACTTATAGTCAGTAAAAGGCCAAGGTCAGGGCAGGCAGAGTTTGTTCAAATACGTGAAACAGGACCGGGGTTAGTATGGTAATTGGTAATACGTCAGGCAGCGGGGGTAGAAGTCATGAGAGGTTGGTACAGGGGCAGACAAACACCTTTGAAGGGTTTTGGACGCTAGAGACACCTATTGCTCAGGCAGAGAATGTGACACAGTGAAGGGCCTGCTGATGGATGGGAGGTATTTTCCTCCCAGTATACACTGCAGAGACTGATTGCAGCAGGGTGAGGATAAGCACCGGACTGGATTTCACAGGGCGGTCCTGGCTTTCTGGACACCCAAGTCTCATTAAAACGAGCTAGAGTGTGGGAAAGGTTGTCTGTGTTAAAGATCTTTCACACAAGTGGATCCTGTGCGTGGAATCCGCTATGTAAAGACAACGGAGCATTGACATGATCAGGGGCGTTGCTAGGCTAAAACATTCGGGGCCTGGGCCCCTGATGTTTTGTCCCAGGCCCCGAATGTCCTGCCTGCCAGACAGATACAACTGTATTGCCATCCTCAGGATGCCAATACAATTGAATCTAAAGCACTGAAAGAGATAAAGGACCTGTAGTGACATCACAAGTCATGTGATCGGTGCAGTATCTGAGAAGGACCTGCGATGATGTCACCATTATGTGACCAGTGTAGGACAGGAGCAGCGAAATTCTAGGGGAAGAAGGTCTGCTATGAGGAGAGGTAAGTGAAGGAGTGGACTACTCATTGTGAGAGGCAGAGTAATGCTGCGAGTTGTAGTTATTTAATTGGGACTGTATGTTAGGGCTGAAGAGAAGGATGTTATTTACATGGGACTGAATATTCAGGGGGTGATGCTATTTACATGGGACTGTGTGTTGGAGGGGGCTGTGGGAGGGGGTAATGTTTACATGGGACTGTATACTGGAGGTGCTGAAGGGAGGGGAGTGATGATATTTACATGGGACTGTATGTTGGGTGGGCTGAAGGGAGGGGGTGATGTTATTTACATGGGACTGTATGTTGGAGGTGGCTGTGTGAGGGAGTGATGTTATTTACATGGGACTGTATGTTGATGGCAGCTGTGGGAGGGGATGATGTTATTTACATGGGACTGAATTTTAGAGGGGGTGATGTTATTTACATGGGACTGTGTGTTGAAGGCAGCTGGGGAGGGAGTGATGTTATTTATATGGGACTGTATATTGAAAGGGCTGAAGGGAGGGGAGTGATGTTATTTACATGGGACTGTATATTGAAAGGGCTGAGGGGAGGGGAGTGATGTTGTTTACATGGGCACGAGCATTATAACAATAGGGAGAAGTATAAATACTGGGGGCACTGTAGGGGAATTTTAAATCCAGGGGACATTATAGGTGTTCTTATTACTACTGGGGGCTCTATAGGAGGGACTTATAGATCCGCCTTATTTCTACTAAGAGCACTATGGGGGGTGTTATTACTACTGAAGGGTGTGTAGAGAGCTTTATTACCACTGGGGGAACAATAGGGCAGCCTTATTTTTACTGGGGGCTCTGTGAGGGCATTATTAATAAAGGAGGGCTCTTCTACTAATGGAGGCACTCTTGGGGAGCATTATCACAGTTGGGGCCCTGTAGCAGGCAGTATTACTAATGGGGCATTCTTTGGGAGCATTATCACAGTTGGGGCCCTGTACGGGGCAGTATTACTAATAAGGGAATTCTAGAAGGAAATTACTATTGGTGGGACTATGAGGGGCACTATTACTATGGGGGGGCACTCATTTTTCTTCAGGATAGTATTTGGGGGTATTCACACTCTGTAGAGACGAGGCGGCTGAGAGAAGTTGTCCGGACCAAATGGAGAAGACGATGACAGAGGAGATCTATATCAGGGGAGACATCACCTGGATGCCCTGGATGTGAGAGGTAGAGGTAGATGCTGCTACAAAGGGTGGGGTTGGTCGACTAAGAGAATTGGGCCATTTGCTTTGGGGCTTGGGCCCCGGATCTTTTGAGACCCTAGCAACGCCCCTGAACATGATTGATAATGCTCTGTACCTTTCTACTACAAAATCACAGTGAGATAAAGTTGTCACTGTGATTTTGTAGTAAAAAGGTCACAGAGCATTTTTAATTATGTTAATGCTCTGTGTCTCTGCTGTCCGGAATGGGGCTTGACACTCTTTCACGCAGCGGATTTCACGCACAGGATCCGCTCATGTGAAAGACCCCTTAAGGTGTTTGTACCTGGGTGCATGTTTGCGACCTGTCTGGGAGTCCGCAGCATGGTGTGGACTGAACACCAGGGCTTGACCACTATACACGGTATCCAAAGCACTGTGTGAACTGAACACCAGGACTTAAATCCAAGGTGAAGTTGTTTTCTGTTCTGTGAAACCTGACTAGTGTGAATAAACACTGAATTCTGATAAAGTACTGTTGTGGTGCCTCTGTACTGCGTCTGCTCACCCTGCCTACCAGAGCGAATCCCCACAAGAATAAGACAAACTGCATGGTATATAACAGTAAATAGCTGATAGCACATTAGAAACAGTCTAGCAGCTGCAGATAGAAACCTTGCAGCTCTGCAGAATGAGGTGAAGATCAGTGAAGACTATCACTAAAAACACACAGGACATGAACCACCTATGTAACATATGGGCTTTCATTATTATTTTAAGGGCGTTGCCTTATCCCCTTTTATTGTGGTGTCTTTTTTTTTTAGCCACATCCCTAATTAGATCCAGCAGGAAGGAGTATAAGTCGTTGCATTATGTTTTTCTTTCCCTTCCAACTCAGTTCTGGCTTTGGCTTAAGAAGCTGCATCAAAAAGTGCTATAAAAACTACAAAAAGCTCTGTGTTACACCACCCTATGGGTGGGTTCACACATAAGTTTTGCCTCTAGTTTTTGTGATAGTTGTTTGAGCCAAAGCCAGAAGTGGATCCAGCAAGAAGAAGTATAATTATTATCTTTCTCATTCCCTTGCAACCCACTTTTGGCTTTGGTTCAAAAACACTTCCACTGAAACCTATGTGTAAGCCACACCCACTTCTGTGTGTCTCTGTTACACCTGGAACCTATTGAATTCCTGCTCCCACACGGTATGAAAGAGCCCAAAGTGAGTCTTCTAAGGCCCCTTGCAGACAAGTGTTTCACGCTGCGAGTCCGCAGCACAGCTCCGAGCCTGACCTCCCAGCACTAACCGCATTATGTGAGTGTCATCTCATACAGTCCAGAACTGTAAGGGTTACATAGTATCATAAATCAATGTAATGCTATGTGACCCCTATCAGTGCTGGGAGGTCAGGCCGGGAGCTGTGCTGTGGACTTGCAGTGTGACACGGTCATCTGCAAGGGGCCTAAGAAATTCACTGTTAAACCAGGCACATGTGCTAGCTCATCTGAATGTAATTATATATTTTACTTCACGGTCCGTTGCTTCATTCTGGAGAAAAAGTGCTTTTAATCCAAATGAACAGTTAAGTGCACTGTTGGTGGGCCCAAGCCACTCTGTGCACCCTTGCTCCTCCTTGATTGGCAAGTCCAGGTTCCTTTATACCAGGGCTGGCCATAAAGGAACCTGGCTCTCCAGCTGTTGTAACCTGGCTCTCCAGCTGTTGTAAAACTACAACTCCCACCATGCCCTGCTGTAGACTGATAGCTGTAGGCAGACTGGGCATGCTGGGAGTTGTAGTTTTGCAACAGCTGGAGAGCCACAGGTTGGCCAGCCCTGCTTTATACTCTTCTTTCCTTGCCCTGTCAATCAAGAAGGAGGGGCTGGTACAGGAAGCAGGAGGAGCAAGGGTGCAAGTAGCTTGGGCCCACCATCAGTACACTTAACTGCTTATTTGCATATGGATTAAAAGTAATTTATCCCCAGAAGGAGGCAAAGAATCGCTAAGGCCTCTTTCACACTAGCAGCAGCACGGATCCGGCACCTAAAGGGTGCCGACGAATCCGTACTGCCGCTGATACAGGGGCAGCGTGTGCAGCGCTCCGGCCCCACACATGTTGACACAGACACAGAGAACATACATACACACAAACACATACATACATACTTACATACTCCAGCCAGGGACGCCGGCAGCACGTCTTCACGCGCCTCCTGCGTGCAGTGATGACGATTCCCCACAGCGCCCTCTGCTCTGGGTGCATGAAGACATGCTGCCGGCGTCCCTGCTTGGAGTATGTGAGTATGTATGTATGTCTGTATGTATTTCTGTATATGTGTAGCCGGATCCGGAATGACCCCCCAGTGCAAGTCAATGGAGGACAGATCCGGATTACTGGTGTGTCACACCAAACGGATCCGTCCCCATTGACTTGCATTGGGGGTCATTCCGGATCCGTCTTGGTGCGGATGCAGCATGTTGCGGTTTGCTCTCCGGTCTGAAGACGGAACGGAATGCTTTCAGGAGCATTCAGTTGTCTTCAGTTCAGTTTTGTCCCCATTGACAATGAATGGGGACAAAACTGAAGCGTTTTTTTCCGGTATTGAGCCCCTATGACGGAACTCAATACCGGGAATTAAAAACGCTAGTGTGAAAGTAGACTAAGTGATAAGTATCATATTGTGCTGAGCTATCACTTCAAGGCATTCTGCCTGGTTTAAAGGGATTCTGTCACCTAGTTTAAGCCTATAGAGCTGAGGACATGGGCTGCTAGATGGCCACTAGCCCGTCCACAATATACTTTTCCTATTGCTTTGTGTGTCTTTGTTTAGTAAAAAAAACGATTTTATTCATATGCTAATTTTGGTTATAAGGAGCCCAAGGGGCGGTTACCAATCTTCCTGGATCCCAGCGTGCCCACTGTGAAGGAGCCCAGCACCGCCCCGCATCCTCTCATCTCCTACTTGCTCCCCCGACTTCACGCTTTCAGAGCGCCGTAATCTCGCGCATGCGCGAGTACGCCGCTTGTCAGCGCTAGTAAACTGTTCCTTCCCTGTGCTGGCATCAGCATCAGGGAACGAACTGCGCATGCGCGAGATGGCTCGCGCGAGATTACAGAGCTCTGAAAGCGTGAAGTCGGGGGAGCAAGGAGGAGATGAGAGGATGCGGGGCGGTGCTGGGCTCCTTCACAGTGGGCACGGCTGGGATCCAGTAAGATTGGTAACCGCCCCTTGGGCTCCTTATAACCAGAATTAGCATATGAATAAAATTGTTTTTTTTACTAAACAAAGACACACAAAGCAATAGCAAAAGTATATTGTGGACGGGCTAGTGGCCATCTAGCAGCCCATGTCCTCAGCTCTATAGGCTTATACTAGGTGACAGAATCCCTTTAAGGTAGTTTCACACCTCCGCCTAACTGTCCCAGCAGATATTGGCAATCACTGCTGGACCCTGTTGACTATAATGGGATCTGGCTGTTTTCCAGCATAAGTGATTTTTGGCCGGACAGAAAACTGTTGAATTTCTGGCATTTCAGCAGAAAGGGGCTAGACCCCCACCTTATCCCATTATAGTCAATTGGCTCCGACAGTGAACAGCAGTATCTAGCTGGGCCTGATCCGGTGAACTTCAGCAGGATGTTCTCTGACAAACCTGTTAAATGGAGGTGAGAACCAACCCTCATCAGTGAATTTCCTGGTGACAAATTCCCTTTAATAAGTTTGGGGGAAGTTGCTGCCACCTGCTCATTTCCCCGGCAGTGGCCAGTATGGGAGAAATGAGGACTCCATGCTAGACATTCAAAGGAATGGCTATCATTGTAATTTATAGATCAACCGGGCCCTGTGCTTTGGTTTGAAGGACTTGGAATGGAGTCTATTGCATGGGCAGAAGCAGCAAGTGGGTCCCCACGTTCTAGTATTTATCACCTAGTTCCCCCACGTTCTAGTACTTATCCCTTCAATTCTACCACATTCCAGTATTTATCACCTCCCCTCTGTTCTACTACTTATCCCCCTAATGACCACGATGTTCAAGTATTTATCACCTTACCACCCCACGTTCTAGTATTTATCTCCTAGTTCCACCATGTTCTAGTATTTATCACCTTTACCCCCCCCCCACGTTCTAGTATTTAGCCCATTTATTCCATCACATTCTAGTATTTATCACCGTAGGCCTCATGCAGAGGACTGCGTTGTGTTTTGCGGCCCGCAAAACGCGGATCTCGCCTGTGTACGCTCCGCAATTTACGGAATGGAACAGGCCGCCCATAATAGAAATGCCTATTCTTGTCCGCAAGAACAAGGGCCACAGAACGGAGCAACGGAGGGAATACTGTCCGCATCTTTTACGGCCCCATTGACGTGATGGGTCCATATCCGAGCCGCAAAAAGTGGCTCGGATGAGGACCCACAGCGTTGTGTGCATGAGGGCTAATTCCACCTCATTCTCGTATGTCACCTAGTTCCCCCACGTTCTATTATTTATGACCTAGTTTCCTCACGTTCTAGTATTTATCTCCTAGTTCCCCCACGTTCTAGTATTTATCACGAGTTCCCCTATGTTGTAGTATTTATCACCTAGTTTCCCCACGTTCTAGTACTTATCACCTAGTTCCTCATCGTTCTAGTATGTAACACCTAGTTCCCCAACGTTCTAGTATTTATCACCTTTACCCCCACATTCTAGTATTTATCACCTAGTTCCCCTCGTTGTAGTATTTATCACCTTTACCCCCACGTTCTAGTATTTATCACCGAGTTCCCCCACGTTCTAGTATTTATCTCCTAGTTCCCCCACGTTCTAGTATTTATCACCTAGTTCCCCCACGTTCTAGTATTTATCACCTAGTTCCCCCACGTTCTAGTATTTATTACCTTTAGCCCCCTACGTTCTAGTATTTATCTCCTAGTTCCCCCATGTTCTAGTATTTATCTCCTAGTTCCCCCATGTTCTAGTATTTCATCTCCTAGTTCCCCCACGTTCTATTATTTATCACCTAGTTCCCCCACGTTCTAGTATTTATTTCCTTTACCCCCCCATGTTCTAGTATTTATCACCTAGTTCCCCCTCGTTCTAGTATTTATTACCTTTACCCCCCACGTTCTAGTATTTATCACCTAGTTCCCCCACGTACTAGTATTTATTACCTTTAGCCCCCTACGTTCTAGTATTTATCTCCTAGTTCCCCCATGTTCTAGTATTTATCACCTAGTTCCCCCACGTTCTAGTATTTATTACCTTTAGCCCCCTACGTTCTAGTATTTATCTCCTAGTTCCCCCATGTTCTAGTATTTATCACCTAGTTCCCCCACATTCTAGTATTTATCTCCTAGTTCCCCCTCGTTGTAGTATTTATCACCTAGTTCCCCCTCGTTGTAGTATTTATCTCCTAGTTCCCCCACGTTCTAGTATTTATCTCCTAGTTCCCCCATGTTCTAGTATTTATCACCTAGTTCCCCCACATTCTAGTATTTATCTCCTAGTTCCCCCTCGTTGTAGTATTTATCACCTAGTTCCCCCTCGTTGTAGTATTTATCACCTAGTTCCCCCACGTTCTAGTATTTATCTCCTAGTTCCCCCATGTTCTAGTATTTATCACCGAGTTCCCCTATGTTCTAGTATTTATCTCCTAGTTCCTCCATGTTCTAGTATTTATCTCCTAGTTCCTCCATGTTCTAGTATTTATCTCCTAGTTCCTCCATGTTCTAGTATTTATCACCTAGTTCCCCCACATTCTAGTATTTATCACCTGCTGGAATACACATTTAAGAGAGTTAAATGGCAAATGATTACGGTACATATATTTTATACAATGCAGCCTCTCTAAATGTGTCTTATATGACATTTTAAAATGTTGTGGTCAATGATGAGGGTATATTGCAGTATCATATCAAGTCTTTGGAGTACTTTGGCTTCTTACAGTTATTTTTATAAAGTTCACATTAAAGGTTACACAGACATACAATAAGACTTTAAATACATAGATGTAAAATAATTAATCTGTTAACCACCCCAGTTATATCTCCTATATGTGTATACAGTACATTGAGATAGAAAAGATCCATTTGTATGGCAGTGTGGTATGGATGTAGTACTGATGAATGTCCAGCAGGTGGCATCCATCTGTCAGGAGATGGGGCTTTTGCAGAATGAATCAGGCAGGCTCTTTGCATGGTTCACCAGTTCATATGAATCTCTGATATCTGCCAGACCCAGCCAGAAAAATATCCACTGCTTGTTCGAAAAGCTGCCGTCGCTGTTCTTAAAATACCTGTAGTAATGGAAAAGCATGTGTAAGAAAGAAGGGCTAGGGATGATAGAGACTACACTAAAATATAGCAGTTAGTTTTTTTTTTCTACATTGTATTACCTGACTGATCTCATGGTATCACTTTGCCGGATGAAAATCTCCACAACAAGCTATGTACAGAAAGTAACCTAGCAAGGAATGCTAGGAGATTTCAGTTCTGAGCTTGCAAAATTATGAATGCAGCTCTGGAATATAATACAGACTGTAAAGGAGGATCAGTATAACAGATCACTAAAGGGAATGTACAAAATGAACACTATAATTTGAGGAAAATCATATTCTGTTTTAAAGGGGTTGTCCAAAACTAGAAGAACATGGCAGCTTTCTTCCAGAAACCGTGCCACAGCCGTCCATGGGGCTGTCCCTGATACTGCAGTTTAGATCCACAAACCACAATGCCACAAACAATCTTTGGACCTCTGTGGTGCTGATTGTGGAAGAAATCAGTCGTGTTCTCTAATTCTGGACAACCCTTTTAAAAAATGATAGTGTTCATTTTGTACAATCCCTTTAATTATCTGTTATACAGATCCTCCTTTACAGTCTGTATCTTCTTAATCCTGAACATCACCTTTAGGATGGAGTTACACAGCGATCTAGCCATGACACCTGCTGCACGACCAAAGATCACCGTGTAAAAGTTAAGCCATTGATCTGAAAGGGGTCACGGTGCAACTCAAAAGTTACCGTGACCCCAGAATTGCATAAAGAACCCAGCAGTATTGGATTTTTTTGCAATCCACTGGTTGAACAACTTGAAATCCCCATTCAGTTCCATGGTATCACTGCTACACAGCAAGCTTGTCGTGGCCAAAACGCCAAAACGGCAGTGTAGACCCAGGAATCTGATCTCTACTTACCAGGAATTAATAGGATTAGTGGCTCTCGATCTCCAGAACAGAGTCTTCAGGTCTTGTCTCACACACTCCCACAGCATCTGACCAGATCCTTGCCCTTGTCTCCCAGAATTGACCACAAACTTGTCCAGATAAGGGGTACCTCCCAACACTGGTTCTATGGTGATGATGGCAGCTGCGTTATACCTGTGGACCATTTAGCGGGTTACTTATTGTGACAATGACATGGCTGAGTCTGATGTTCCAATTCAACCTCATTCATTAAAAAAAAAAAAAAAAAGTTGAACTGCATTACCATGCACAGCCATGGACAAGAGGGACATAGTTCTGAAAAAAAAAATCATTGCAATTCATTAGAATGTCTGTTTCAGATGAACAGAGTGCTCCTACCCTTCAGAAAGATAGACAGAGTGCAGTCGCTTTGCCACATTGCTGATATAATCCTCCTTCAGCTTCTTCTGGAAGGATTTGTTCACCAGGGAGATCAGGCGTTCTGTGTCTATGTCCTGGAGGGAATCGAACCTTAACATTCGTTCTGCATTCTTAAAAAGGGTCCCAGAACCTATGCAGGACACAGGGTGAGAAGTCAAGACAGATGAAGCAGATGGAACTCATGTCATACACCTTGCCACATTCCCTTATTGTAATTTGTGGGACCCAGTTGGGGTGTCAAAGGTTTGTAATAATGCACCCTTCAGGCCCATGCCACATATTTGGTGTGTCCCAGGGGAGGACAGAACTAATGTGTGTGAAATTAATGGGTACCATGATGGCTAGTAAGTACCTAATCGCATCTCTGAGGGTCTCATTCAGTTGCTGGCAGGTGAATGCGGGCACTTCTTTGGACCTAGCACAGGTCCATGACTGTATCACCACCTGTTCTCACCACTTAATAAAATCAAAAGCAGCAAATGGGCTGGGCTCCAGGGTCAGACTGGCCCAACAGAGTACCAAAGGTTTCTCTGGTAGGCCCAGTCTCTGAAGTCATAATGGGCCCCAAAGTCCAGGATAAAAAAAAACATTTCGAGCTGCCATTGAAGCTAATCACTTGCATCCAGGGTCTACTTCTTTGAGTTAAAACCTATTAGACTTAGAGTTTAGGCCCAATAATAATTTCTTCTGGTGGGTCCAAGGAACACCAGTTTGACACTGCCGATCCTTCTCTCCTTCCCTCTTGTTCTCTATAGTATGTATACACTTGGATGCTGCCTTATAGAGTTTGATGACTCTGCTGTATCTGAAAATCCATTCCACATAGTACCTTTGTTGCTGAAAAGCTCGCTAAGCAGAGTTTGGGCTGATGTGATGACAGCAGAAGAAGAAGGTGACAGGCGGTTCAGGAGATCCACAATGACCGCCACTTGTCTGCGCTGTCTTTCACTCATCCATACGGCATTCCTCATCAGTTCCAAGTCTGCTGGAAGATTCACATGTCCTACGACCTGTAGGGTATAGGGAGGTTACAGTGGTGCAGGTGGGACACATAGAGGGTGTGTATTTGCTATTTTCTGGAGTTCCCACCAAGTCTACTAGTGCTACTATCAATGCAAAAAGGTTAATTTGCTTGTAAACCCATGAATCACAGGAGTTAAGACTCCTGTGACTCATGGGTTTACAAGCAAATTAACCTTTTTGGTTCTATTGGATTAGAAAATCCCAAAAATGTACCACCTTTGTCCACAGGATGTGGCTGGTATTTCATCTTAGTCCCCTTAATATGAATAGGGATGGGCTCCATTACCAGACACAGGCTTTGAACGTGACATTGTTTCTGGAAAAAGTAGATATTTTTTAAAATTTTCCCTTTGTTTTCTTTTCTAACCTCTTCCCGACCAGACCATTTACCGCCCTCCTGATCGAGCATAATTCTGCGATTCTGAAGTGTGAAGTTATGTGGTGATAGTTTTGGAATGCTTTTACTTATCCAAACCATTCTGAGATTGTTTTTCTCGTGACACATTGTATACATATTAATGGTAAATTTGAGTCAATATGTTCTACCTTTATTTATAAAAATAAATCAAAATTTATGCAAAATTTGCAAAAATTCACTATTTTCTCTACTGATACCTCACAGTTATTAATTAACATTCACCATACAGTATGTCTACTATATGTTAGCATCATTTTGGTAATGTTATTTTATTTTTTTTAGGACACGGTTTATAAGTGTTAAAGCAATTTTTTACATTTTCAAGAAAATTTCCAACTTGACCAAAAAGTCAACTTTTTTAAGGGCTAATTCAGTTTTGAAGTCACTTTGAGGAGCTTACATAGTAGAAACTACCCATAAATTACCCCATTTTACAAACAACACCCCTCAAACTGTTCAAAACGGATTTCAGATTCCACAGGAATTAAAGCAAATTGATCTGAAATTTCAAAATAGCACTTCCTCATCTGTATACACAGCGTTCCTACAGCGTGGTGTACATGGCGGTTCAGATGGCAGGGACACCAAGGAGCGTTCCCTGCTTTCTCTGTGGGGTGCCCTGCTGTCACTACACGAGTCCCAACTGCCAGGACATTTATAGTTGGGAACAGATTAAGAAACATGCAACTTAAAGGGAAGTCAAGGATGCGCATGCACATTACCTCTTGACCCTGGCCAACTCGTATCTCTAATTGCCTAAGCTGCCATACTTAGCTGCAGCTCATTCCTCCTGTCGAACAGCTCCAGGGCATGCGCTACAGCGGTTCTATACAACCATTACAACAAAGAATAAACAATCTGCTGAAGGTCCGCTGCGCAGAGGTTGTAAATGATTCTAATACACTAGCAGTGTTGGGAGTGTGTCAGCTGAGAACAGCCACTCACAAATCCACAGGGAAGTGAGCAAATCAGAAGTTGAGACAACCCCTTTAAAGGGTTGTGCCACTATTTCATTTTCACTTTGAATCATGGTGAAAACAAACATGGTGAAGTGAGCAATTCTGCCATTACAAATATTAAAAAGTGATGCCTTGTAACAAAGATATTCATCTAAGATGCTGTGCTGTGAAAGCCGGGATAGGCAAGCAGCATTTGTATGTGAGCTTCAGGTGGTCCCTGAGCATCATGGCTTTCACAGCAAGTTGGCTGAGGCAGATGGTTCCAACATTAACTGCTGCAATGATAGAGAACATCATATAGGATTTACTGTGCAAGCTTGGCCACAAGAAGACAGTTGCATTCAATTAAAACTTTGCTTACTTTACTCTTTTCAGCATGATTAAACATTAATGCAGTGGTGGCATACACCCTTGAAGGGGGTTATCCATCCTTGTAGTCAACAACCCTTTTGGTTAATAATAGTAAATAAAAGGAAGACTTACTCGTCCGCAGTCTATCACGCCCCCGCAGTACCAGGAAGTGGCTGGGTCCTGTGACTGCTGTGGCGAATCACAAGCATTATCCTTGAATGGTACATCACTGCTGTGACTTAGTGTTCAAGCCTCTGTGACCACTTAGGCCTGTGATTGCCCACAGCGGTCACAGAACCAAGCCACTTCCCGATCTAGCTTGAATGGAGCAGTGGCAGAACTGAGGACAGGTGATTCTTCCTGTTTTTATGTTCTGGGGCACAAACCCAGACCAAAGGGGTTGTGTTCTCCAAGGACGGACAACCCCTTTAAAATGATTGTCAGGCCTTGGAGTCCACAACCCCTTTGGTCTAGACTTGTTCCCCAGAACATAAAAAAGGCTACAGGTGTGCCAGACACTGGACAGCATTTGGAGCATAGCTCTGTACATAGTGTAGTTGCTGCCCCAGGGTACTGCAGCTCAGTTCCCATTCAAGTAAATGGGACCTGCCCTGCCGTATCCTGGCACAGAAAACTAAACAGAGTAAGGAGCCACATGCTTCCACTCCGTACACTGTATAATTTCCAGCACCACAGCAACATGAATCAATCTCATCGGTGGGGGTGCCACATTTCGGTCCCCAACCTGAGGATAGGTCGATAGTATCTGTAGCCCAGACCACCACTTTAATCGCTTATTTAACATAGTAATTTTGATGTGCCTTACATTTTCACTCAAGTCCTTCAGACCACCAGCTGTATTGAGGAAGATGATCTTAAGTGGATTTAAGGCCCGTGAGATGCTTGTGGTTACATCCAAGGAGTCCATAAGAACAGAGCGGCCAGAAGGTGTCTCTCCAATAGGACAGATGATGGGGATGTTACCAGAGTTGAGGCACCAAGTGAGCAGTTCGGTGTCCACTGCTGAAACTGTGCCATAGCTAGGAGAGAAGAACACACTGGTATTGTATCATGCAAATAACTCTGGAGGGAGACTAATGGCCCCCATGCACATTACAGTATTGTTGACTGTACCCAACATCAGCCGGGAGTACCGGCTGACAGTCTAAAGCAGGAATAATTAACCTCTGTGTGCATGCAAGCAAGTGTGCATGCTGGGATTTGTAGTTTCACAGCACCTGGAGTGCTAGAGGTTGCTGACTCCTGATCTAATGTGTGTGGGGAGCACCTCACTCTTTCCCATTGAAAATGCATACATGTTCGGCCCAGCATATGGAGTCGGGAGAGATAGCTGACTCCTCACTCCTCCCATACACATGCATACCTTACTCAGCCAATTGTGCTTGTGATCTGGATGGGGAAAGCTGCTGCCAGTCGACTTTTCTGGGAGCGGCTTATCTCCTTAAAAATAAAAGGATTGAAATTCAAAGTGTCAATCCTTCTGTCTCACAGCTGCTGCCATTGTGGAAGAATCTCATATGCAGTACCCCAGAATAGGGTTACTACAAAGGGTTAACTGATGTTATATTGTTAAGTTTAATGTTGTGATTTGTTGTATTTGTGTACCTAATGGCACTGTATGGACAATTAAGGTGTGAGACCAGTGTTTATAGGTTGGGTTGCTGGGAGATGGACCCTGGGTCTGCTCCCAGGTAAGTCTGGTCTAAGCAAAGGATGAGGATAGACATTTGTGAGAAAGCTCTGCAGACAAGGCCTCAAGTCCCAGAAAAATACCATCTCTGAGACTTCCACAGCTATAGAACATCTGCTACTCCAGAGTACTCCAGAAAGAAATCTGAATGTCCAGGACCTACAAGATCCTGTATTGAAATCCCCCAGCAAAGGATTGCACGTTTATGGCAGAGAGACCTTACTGCTGTGAAAGGGAACATTGCTAACGCACCCTTTCACACTTTGAGATGGTTTGGCCTGTTGTATCATAAATGTGCATCCCTCAGCCTGGGAATATACAGAAGCATTTAAAGGGCATCTGTCAGCAGATTTGTACCTATGAAACTGGCTGACCTGTTACATGTGCACTTGGCAGCTGAAGACATCTGTGTTGGTCCCATGTTCATATGTGCCCGCATTGCTGATAAAAATGATGTTTTAATATATGCATATGTACCTCTAGGAGCAACAGGGGCATGGCCATTACACCTAGAGGCTCTGCTTTGTCTACAACTGCCACACCCTGTGAACTTTGATTGACCGGGTCAGTCATGATGACATTTTAACTGCTTGGTCCTGTCAATCAAAGTCCTCCAAGAGCTAGTGGCCTAGTGGTTCCCCTGCAGCAAAAACCAGATCCTTGTAAAAGGGTGGAAACCATGGGGCCTACTTAGATAACACCCTTAGGCCTCTTTCACACAACAGTATTTTTTGCGGAGTCCGATCCGCATATTGTGCTGATAAGATGCGGATCCATTCATTTCTATGGGTCCGCAAAAAAAAAGGACAGCACACTGTGTGCTGTCCGCATCTGTATGTCCATTCAGTAGCCCGCAAAAAAAAATAGAACATGTCCTGTTCTTGTCCGTTTTGCGGACAAGGATAGGCATTGTTACAATGGATCCGCAAAAAAAAACGGATGCCATACGGACGTCATCCGTTTTTTTGCGGATCCGCAATTTGCGGACCGCAAAACAAAACGTTTGTGTGAAAGTAGCCTTAGGAGTAGTCCTAAGCCAAATTTGTTCAGTGAAACAGTGGGTTCACATCTACTGCATTACATCTTGACAGGCTAAACCAAGGGACTGACTGAGGATTAACTACTGTAAAAGGCTCACTTGAGCCCCCAGTTTAGTAATCAAGGTGAGTCAAAAGTAGGGAAACACTTAAACCTCTGCACCTGTTAGAGCATGCTTGGAGTTGTAGTTTTGCTAAAATTTTGAAACTATTGTCTAAGAGCATTTCAGTGGCCTCTGAATTTTGGCCAACTAAGGGGGAAGACGATGATAGTAGAGTGTAGACAGTACCCGCCATCTTGTTCACGTGCCATCAACACAGATCCTCCATTAAAAAAGGGCAAAGCAGTCCCAGAGTTGGTATGGATGGCATCCACCAAACTTTGGCAGTTGTGGACCAGCAAAGACTTGGCATCATGAGCTGAAGGCCGGGCACAGTATGTGCTGGGTAAACCCATCACCACCAATGGTTTCATATCCATCCTCTGGAGAAAAGACAAGGCAAATGCAACGCTGGTCAAGGACCTCTTGCAGCTGAACACATTTTCATCCACCTAAGAGAAATAAAACAGGATTATAAGTGATTATATGTGCTGAGCTGCAGTACCAGAACCAGCCTAAGGACAAGACTGGTACCGTCTATAACTCTGGAATACATTTTTAAAGGGGTTTTGTCACTTCAGCAAGTGACATTTATCATGTAGAGAAAGTTAATACAAAGCACTTACTAATGTATTGTGATTGTCCACATTCCCTCCTTTGCTGGCTGGATTCATTTTTCCATCACATTATACAATCCAGAAGTGGTGGCCGTGCTTGCAAACTATAGGAAAAGGCTTTGACCTATGTGCACTCCCATGGTCCTGACACTCTTTCCTATACTGTTCAAGCACGACCACTACTGCTGGATTACGGGTGGTCAAAACCCCTGGATATGAGCAGCGTATAAGGTGAATAATGTATTGTGATTGTCCATATTGCTTCCTTTGCTGGCTTGATTTATTTTTCCATCACATTATACACTTCTCATTTCTTTGTATACGACCACCCTGTAATCCAGCAGCGGTGGTCGTGCTTGCACACTATAGGAAAAAGCTCAAGCCTATGTGTGCTCCCACGGTCACGACCACCAGAGAGGCCGGGGCCTTTTCCTCTAGCTTGCAAACACGACCACCGCTGCTGGATTCCAAGGTGGTCGTAACCATGGAAAAGAGCAGTATATAACATGATGGAAAAATGAATCAAGCCAGCAAAGGAAGCAATATGGACAATCAGGATACATTAGTAAGTGCCTTGTTTTGTCTTCCTCTACATGATAAATGCTATATGCTAAAGTTACACAACCCCTTTAACCCAGACTTTCCTGTACAACATGGGGTAATAAAGTGTTGGCTTCTTGGTTCTATATAGCTCATATTGCCTAGTGATGTGTATGGATTTAACATTTGCGTTAGAATTGAACATCAATTGACTATTCACACTCATTCCAAGCTTATAATACTGCAATACTGAAGAGTATGGGCACTTCAAAGTATGTTCACATTGCGGATTTTGCTGAGGCAATATCCTCCTCGTATTGCTATGGTTTTTCACTTTGACTGCTGTGAACCCGCTGAATAGAGCTAAACTGTGAAAGGTCACCTGCCAAGGATTCCAGCAACATCCAAACAGACACCGGCTTTAACCCTTCAAAACCAGACCATCTTCCGTTTTTGCGTTTCCATTTTTTACTTCCAGCCTTCACATAAACATAACTTTTTTTTTTCTTTTTCTGTTCACTTTAAGCGTATTACAGTAGATCTTGTTTTTTGCTGGAGAAGCTGCACTTTGTAATATCACTATTTAATATTGCATATGATGTAGTGGAAGGCTAGAAAAAAAAATCAACATGGGGTGGAATTGGGGAAAAAATGTATATGGGTTTTGTTTTTACTGACCTCTTGCCTTTATTCTCTGGGTCAGCACAATGAGAACGACACCACAGTTATATAGCGTTTCTTGTATTTTATACTGAAAAAAAAATTTTTTTTGAAAGTTCTTTTTTTTTATCACCATATTCTGACCCATAACATTTTATAGTTACGTCTATGAAACTGTATCGAGGATCATTTTTTGTGGGGTAATCTGTAGTTTATATTGATACCATTTTGGAGTGTGTATGACTTTTTGATCAGTTTTTATTCAATTTTTTTGGGGGGGCGGCGAAACAATGAAAAAAAGGTGAATCGTCCATTTTGTGGTTTTTTCCATTATACCGTTCTCCAGATCGGATAAATATTTTTATATTTTTTTATAGTTCAGGTGTTCAGCAACGCCTATGATGTTTAATTTTTTATTGTTTATTTAAATTATGGGAGGAGAGGGGTTTAAGGCCAAGTTCACATTTTAGTCATTTGCCAGTTATTTTGATCAGTTAGGGCTCATGCACACGTGTCTGTTCTGTTTTTATTTTTTTGCGGCACGTATGCAGAACCATTCATTTAATAGGGCTGCAAAAAACCAGAAATTTTTTCGCGTGCATTCTGTGACGATATGTCCGCCTGTCCATTCCGCAAAAAAATATAACATGTCCTATTATTGTCCGCATTACAGAGAAGGATTAGAATGTTCTATTATGGGTCGGCCGTTCCACAAAATGCAGAACGCACATGATGAGTGTATTGAGGATCCACAATTTGCGGAATGCAAAGCAACGACGGTTTTGTGCATGAGCCCTTATTGTGAGCCAAAACCGGTAGTGAAACCTACTCAGACATAAGGAATCTAGTCAATCTCCTATCGGCTGTAATGGTAAATCATTACAGTCTATAGGAGAAGCGAACAGGCAGTCACATGTTAAAGTCCCCTAGGGCACTAAAGATGAATGTGGAAAGAATGTGAAAAAAAGTTTTACGCATTAAAATAACCCCCATTTCCTATTTTAAAAATAAACAATAAAAAAAGTAAACATAATCGTATAACCACATGCCAAAATACCTTAAAATATAAAAGCATTTATCTGGTACGGTAAACAACGTAATGGGAAAAAAAATCAAAATGACTCAAAAAAAAAAAGTCAAAAAAGTTGAATAAACAGTGATCAAAAATTCATACACACTCCCAAATGACATCAATAAAAACTATAGATCGTCCTACAAAAACTGAACCCTTACACAGCTTTGTAGACAGAAATTTTAAAAAAGTTATGGGGGTCAGAATATTTTGATGCAAAGAAAAAATATTTTTTCAAAGTTTTTATTTGTTCTGAAGTATTAAAAGAAAAACCGATATAAATGTGCCATTGCTGTAATAGTACTGACTCGGCGAGTGAAGTTAACATGTCATTTTACCTCAAAGTAGCATAGTACCCGCCTCTAAAAGAGCCTATGGCAGCGCTGTACACCACCCATCTGTGTCAGTGACGTCACCAGGCTCACTGCTAGGCAGAAGTCTCCGCCTAGCATAGTGATGTGAAGCCTGGTATGTCACTGGCTCACAACAAACAGGGGTTCGCGCTGTGAGATGCAGCCAGTTAAAGGGGAGCTTCGGGGTTAGGAAATGCTCCTCTGCTCCTATTATACATACTAAGTGAATACAGAAGACGTGATATCTGAGTTCAGCCCTGAACCCGGATAACCCCTTTAAATGGTGCCATTAAATGGTGTTCCACAATAAACAAATCTCCCCATGGCTCTGTGAATGGAAAAAAAAAAAGTTTCTGACTCCAGGAAGGTAGGGAGTTAGAAACGAAAATGTAAAAATGTAAAATCGCTGCAGCAGAAGGGATTAAGGGGGAAATGGGTCTGCCTCAGTGCAGCTACCCTATTTTCACTAGATGTGGAGGAATTCAACAGTGTTAGGCCTCATGCACACAAATGTATTTTATTTCCATGTCCGTTCAGTTTTTTATGCGGACCGTATGTGGAACCATTCATTTTAATGGTTCCGCAAAAAAACGGAAGTTACTCCATGTGCATTCTGTTTCCGTATGTCCATATTTCAGTTCAGCAAAAAAAAAAATAGAACATGTCCTATTATTGTCGGCATTTCAGACAAGTATAGTACTGTTCTATTAGGGGCCAGCTGTTCTGTTCTGCAAAATACGCAATGCACACGGATGTCTTCCATATTCTTTGCGGATGCGTTTTTTGCAGTCCGCAAAATACATACGGTCATGTGCATGAGCCCTTAGCATATTGTATTGTCTATCACATGTTCTGTTTTTGTCATATTTTGTTATAAATATTCAGATACCCTTTTTTGGTGCAAGAGGAAATTTTAGATTAAAGACATTTCGGAGCCATCCATAGACATGAAATTCTAATAGACAATACAAAGTCTATTGGGACACTTTACTTTGCATGTGTGTTTTTTTTTCTCCTGTGGCATTTTTTTCGTTCATCTTGGGCTTGCTAGTCACCAAAGTTACCAGTCAAACATGGTGGTGGGTCATACAATATGATAGAGTCACAATCACTCATAAATAAAGCTTTGTAGCAAGGATGCTGGGTTTTCTCACTGTTTTTCCATGTAAATCTTGCATAATACATTATTTTTATTATATATATATTACAGGATAACTAAAATTACATAAAGCAAAGTCTTGTTTCAGCAATGTATATTACATATAGATTCCCATGACCACTTACTTGCCAGGTATAAGATATGTCTATTCATTTGAATCATTGCATTGCACAAAGCAAACGGTCAGAGGGTGAAAGAAGAGTTCATTTAGAGATTAGAAACTTTCACAAAAATAGCTGCAAAGTATTTACCAGTGTGGGAAAGGTTAAAAGCAGGATCCTGGGATGTGAGAGACTGCTACTGAACTTCTACAGTAAAATGAGGTAATATAGACCATAGGGTTTTATGTTTAATTACATTTGTTCAATTTGTTTAAGGTTTTAGGTTTAAGATGTACCATTACCACCCAAGAACATAGTCATGAATGAAAAATCAGGCATCAAAAAGGTAGAACTCCTTGCTGGATGTCTTTTTGCAAATATTATACTTAGTGAAGGCTATATATCCAAAATTTATTGCCTCCACTATTACAGATGCTGGTGTTGATGGGACATATATGATCTGCTCCATCAGGTTTTACAGTTTACAGACAGGAACAGTGCTATCCTGAACATCATAGAGCAACAAAAGCCTGATAGAAAGAATCTCAAGAACAGTGTCAACCACCATAAGATCAGAATGTATAGGGTGAGAGTACTGTGTTGACCACTTGTTATGTACAATCGTTCCAATGGAATAAGTATAATATACCAGGATTAGAAGAACATGACTGCTTTCTATTAAAAATAGCGCCACATCTGTTCATGGATTGGGTCTGGTATTGCAGTACAACTCCATTAAAGTCACTGGGACTGAGCTGCAGTACCTGACACACTCTCTAAACAGGTATGGTACTGTTTTAAGAAGAATGTAGGAATGTCTTTCTACTCCCGCACAACTTCTTTCATTGATCTGGGTAGAACATACCTCAACAACTGCAAAGACCTTTTGGTAAATGGAATGCATCTCCTGGAATTGTGCAAGCCAGTGACGAGCCTCATTAGGTGTTCCACCACATTCTCTTAAGAAAGCTCGAATATCCCTCCGCACCAAGGAACGGTCAACCATGGAGGAGATGCCACCTGACTCCTTAGTGGCCTCCCGTTGATTAGATGGATTTTTCAGTTCCTCTCTGGTTTGATCATCCCTAATTCTTACACGTTGATGGAGCACAGAGCTTGTTCCACCACTTAAAAAGCGACAATGACGAAAGGACAATGCTGAAATTCCTTGTACAGCTGTCATGAAGACTCAGGTCTGTGTCACACTTTTATGTTTTTTTTCTTGCTTTGTTCAGGTCTTAATGAGCACTGTTGTACACTTGCAGGAAATGTCCAAAGACTCTCACACTGAATTCTTAGCTTATATAGTCAAGGCTGTCTGACATCAGTAGAGGTGGGGCTAGGCTTGGGCTTGAGAAATGATTAGATGTGGGCTTTTCTAGGATAGTATACACTGTAGGTCCTTCTAAGGAGGAGTGACAATCCATGAGTGGGTTAGTAATAAGAATATAACACATTTATTTTGGTTGGGGACGTGGTACACAAAATTGAAGTTTCTGTAGAAGATCAACCAGAGTAAGCATTACAAAGTTCTGAAATTGACTAAAGTCAATGAGTCATATTAGTCATCAAAACTGGACATTGTAATATATACCTGTAGTTTGGAAGTCTCAGTATTTTATAAGGTTAGCATATCTGTGGTCTCAAATACCTGAGGTTTCTTCTGTAGACCCATGTGCAGGAACTTCAGATTAATAATTTAATCCCAGCACGTGAAGAGAAATTATGTAATGAGGAAGCCTTAATTTTGTCCAGTGTCTTCTCAGGCAATGTCAATTATGCGTCCACTTAATGCTATAAATCCTATGTACAAGTGTTCAATGCACATATTTGCAAATCACAGGATGAAACCCTAAAACAAGCATCTGTTCGAGCTTCAGATGAAAATAACCTTTTTTCTTATCTGTATAAAACTGATAATGATTTACTGTCAACAGAGATAAAACATTTCAAGGTTTTCAGATGGGAGGGGTGAAGAGCAGCCTGATTTGGCAGCTTCTGGAATTGAACCTTGAATTTCAAGCCTGCTGCCTCAGAATGAAAGAGTTTGACTGCAGTTTCTTTGACTAGTAATCAACGTTCATAGACATCAAATAACTTTGGGGCAAACCACTGTACGGCAGAAAACCATGACTCCCAACATCCCAATAACATGCGTAATTTGCTCTGTCAAATGTGTGTTAAAGGTAACATAGGAAACAGTAGTTAGGAATGTGCCCTGTTCCACTTGAAGTGTTGCCTTGGGTCAATTACTATGGATTAGTCAGGGTCCTTGTTGGGGTTAGTAGTTTTAGAAGGAAGATAGCATTTCTGTCTGAGAACAACCTACAAGGGTGGAGTAGTAGATAGGAGGCAAAAGGTAGTTTTATCGGGGGGGGGGGGGGGGGGGGGGGGGGGGTTGGGGTTAGGTGTGAGACTAGATGTAAAGGGGCTGGACATATACATACATAGAGAGAGATATAAAGGAGCAGACAGATAAAGGATTTAGCAGAAGGTTTTTGGCTTTCTATCTATCTATCTATCTATCTATCTATCTATCCCTCCCATATCTATCTATCTATCTTGTAGAGAAAGTTAATACAAGTATGTACTACTTGTACTAATGTATTGTGATTGTCCATATTGCTTCCTTTTGCTGGTTGGATTCATTTCTCCATCACATTATAAAATTCAGCAGTGGTGGCCGTCCTTGCACACTATAGGAAAAAGCTTTGTCCTATGTGCACTCCCATGGTCCTGACCACTAGAGAGGCCAGCACTCTTTCCTATACTGTTCAAGCACGACCACCACTACTGGATTACAGGTGGTCATAACCCCTGGAAACTAGCAGTGTATAATGTGATGGAAAAATGAATCCAGCCAGCAAAGGAAGCAATATGGATAATAACAATACATTAGTAAGTGCCTTGCATTAACTTTCTCTACATAATTAGAGAGGGGCACATCTCAGAGGGGCTGTCTGGGTGAAGAAGGGGATATGTCTGGGTTCAGCTCTGAACCCGGACAACCCCTTTAACCCCTTAACGGTCACAGTAAAACTGTAAAATGTCACTTTTTTATTTTCTTTTTCTTTAAAGTTTTAACAAAGATAACAAGAATATGCACATAATACATTCGGGTGTATACAGCAATTAATCAAAATAATGCCATGAAAATTAAATAGAATAAGACAAGTAACGTAGCAACTAGAGATGAGCGAATCATCCAAAATTCGCTTCGGCGAATAATCGACAAATTTTTGACAAGATTCGTTCTCAATACGAATTTATTCGGTCGAATTTGCGTTAAAAAATAATCGTTGTTTTGCAAACATTCCTACACAAATTACGAGCATACAGTCAGTATTGTTAAAAGTACGCAATACGTAAGCATTAGCGTACAAAGTGCGTACGAATCCCTAGTGTACTATTGACACGCGATTGCGTCATACGCATGAGGCTAGGCCGCGGCGTACAGTCTTTACAGGCAGTCCATATGAGGTAAAAAAGTAAGATCCTAGCTATCTGGCTATCAGATATACGTTTGAGTCTCTCCTCGTGTCTCCTTGGCAAGTTGGCATGATAAAACACTGGAACACAGTCCAAAATTCAATTGTAATCCACGTGAGGTAATTTTGTAATCCAAACAGGTAACGTGTAATCCACATGGATAATATAAAATAGCAGCAAACAGAGAACCCTCTTTGCAAAGGGGGCTCCCAAATAACCTGAGAAGAGAGGGGGGAGGAAAATAGGCGAGCCATGTCCATCTGGGTGAGAGTCAAACAGGGAGCAATAAAAACAACATAAACTAAAAACAAGTGCCAACTAGCTCTCACCCATCAGGTGCAGTCCATGGTGTGGCCCCCATAGGTCCCCCTGAAGTGTCCTTTAAATCAGCCAGTAGTAGGGTTCCTCAGATGAGGGACCTAAAATCCTCCTCGCTTGAGCTACTGCTGAATGACATCAGAGGACGTTCCTGCTTCCTGTAGGCCAAGCTCGCTGCCATGGTGGAACTCCACTGCCCTCTTCTTCCAGAAGTCAGACTTGACCGGGTCCAGGTGGTGGTCACGCTGGTGAGCGCTGCAGCCACTTGCGCCTTTACTTTTCCGGATTCTCCTGCCGGGACAGCAGGGGTAAGGATTTCTGGCTGCAGCGGATGAGGCAAGGTTGCACCCAGGGAAGAAGCCCCAGCTCCCCTGGCTGCTGCTGGCTTCATCTTCCAGGGTAGTTGGTACTGGTGGATCACCGTGGACTGGAACGTAAATGATGAAGTTGGAAGTCGTCAGCTGACACAGCTGAAAGGACTGTGATGGTGGTGGCACTGGCAGTCCAGGGTCAGAGGCTCCGGCTGTGGCTTCTCCCTGAAACGGAGGGTGCCATCTGGTGACTCTTGAAGTGATCCGGTACTTCGCCTGGTGGTTCCTCCGGCCAAACTTCGGGTGGTGATGCAGGTACCAGGGGCTTTGATAATAACTTTACCCCAGTAGCAATGATGATGTCGTCAGCTGACAGGACTGTGATGCTGGTGGCAATCCAGGTATCCGGAGCGGCTTTGGCTTCTCCCTGAAACGGAGGGTGCCATCTAGTGACTTCTGTAGGCAGTGCACGCGCCCTTCACCTGGTGGTTCCTCCGGCCAAACTTCTGATGTTGCTGATGCAGGTACCAGGGGCTTAGATAATAAGGTAACCCCGGTAGCAAAGGGGCCTTTCAGGGATGCTATGTTGGTGTATTCCACCTGATCCCCCACATATAGGCTATGACGGGTTGGGGCAGGTACGGCTGTTTCACTGACCTGCCGCCCACAAAGTACTCCTTGCCGTGCTCGTCATCCGCCAGGAAGCCAGAGCTTCGCTCCACAGAAAACCACAGGACGGTTCCCTTTCGCCGCTCCAGTGTAGGCTCTCCAGGCCTTGGATGGTCCAGTACCTGGATGACCCAGTACTCCACTGCATTCTTGTAGTCCCATAGGGTCTGGGCGTGGGCCGTCACCGATGCTGGCACAATCGGGTTCTGCCGAATGGAAGGTGTTGTTCTCCTCCTGGGCAGTGAAGTGGACGCTCCAGCCGCCTTCGCTGCACCAGCTGCAGCAGCTGCACCAGCTGGCAAGGCGAATATGGAGTCAGGAGCCGGGGAGACTCTCTTGCACAGTTGTTCCGCTCTGATCTCTGGAGCGGGCGGTGGTTCGGGGTACTCGTCCCCAAAGACCATCTCTCCCCACTTGGGTCACAGTTCTGTTGCCATGCTATTTGCTGTGGTCTGACTCTGGATCTTGTTCAGCGCTGGCTTGAACTGGAGTGGAGGGCGGAGTAATGAGGGAGGAGTCTTCACTCCCTATACGTGCAAATAGTTAGTTCCCGGTGGGCCGGGCTGGTTTTTCCCGCTCTTGAGGGGGCGTATCGTCATTTTCCCGCTTCGGGGGCGAAGGGAGGGGGCAAGAAGAATGCGTATGTTGCGTACGTAGCGTTAGCGTTCAAAATTGTAAGAACATTTATGAATAATACGAAGCGAATCTGACAAAATACGGATTCGCTCATCTCTAATAGTAACATAGTTTGTAAGGCTGAAAAAAAGACATCTGTCCATCCAGTTCGGCCTGTTATCCTGCAGGTTGATCCAGAGGAAGGCAAGAAAAACCCTGTGAGATAGAAGCCACTTTTCCCCACTTTAGGGGAAAAAATTCCCGACTCCAATCAGGTAATCAGAATAACTCCCTAGATTGAAATTTCTGAGAGTTTAAAGGGTTTGTCTCACTTCAGCAAATAGCATTTATTATGTAGAGGAAGTTAATACAAGGCACTTACTAATGTATTGTTATTATCTATATTGCAGCTGCAAAAAATAGAACTGTTCTATTATAGGCCAGACGTTCCGTTCCGCGAAATGTGGAATGCACATGGTCGGTATACGTGTTTTGTGGATCCACAAATTTACGGACCACAAAACAGGCAACGGTCGTGTACATGAGCCTTAAGGCATAAGGGTGCGCATTTGCAATGCGATGCACAAACAGCCGGTGCCGGTATATTGCGGACTGGCTGTTTGCAGGCCGCAATATGGGTCGTGTGCATGAGCCCTTATTTGAGCCAAAACCGGAGCAGGAGAATTTTGAGCCAAAACTGGAGCACAGAACAGGAGCAGATCTTTCCCTTATACCTTATTTCTGTGAAGGCTCCACACCTGGTTTTGGCTCACAATCACTGATGGAAATCACTGACCAAACACTGACGTGTGAACAAGACATAACTTTGTCTTTTGTTTTGACAAATGTGATAAAATCTCCAGTCAAACACTACAAAGACTATAGCTAATACATTCTCTTCACAGACTATACCTTGCACTCCCTTTCAGCCGCACACAGCCACACTGGACTTTACAGATTGATGGACAGTGTAAAGCTTTAAAAACATCGTAAGACATACTCATTAGCCGCTAGAAGCGTCCTAGTGGGACACTATATATCCATCCAAAGTATCTTTGTTTACACACAATTTGGAGAGTATTTCTGCGTGACCAGAGCAGGATCATGTGAGGGGTAATTATATTTTGTTTTATCAGCAAATAACAAGAGGGCAAATACAAAGGTGAGCCAGAGGCTAGGACAAACATTTTATTCCAAGATATATTATCTAGTGACAAGAAGGTAAAATATGCAGCAGGGAAACACCAAGAATGTAATAATGTTCTGTCCTTTTAATATAAGTCTATATCATGCATTTATAACATGGTTGGAAACTTTTCCCAAAACAAGGAGCCAAGGGTCAAATCTGTGACCAAGGGAAAAAGGGTAAGAAAATAATGAGGTCTGCTGATATGTTCTTCATAGCCAGTGCTCTAACCAGCATATATAGCTAAGACACATGCGCTAAGCCAGAGTACCTGGTCTGGGCCCAACTATATATACCACTAGTCCTTTCTCACTAGAAATGCTTGGTCTCACTCTGTGGTTTCATCTCACCTTTCTTGGATCCACCGACGGAAATAATAAAAGAGGCCATCCAAACTATTTTTTGTACACAGGGCATACCTTCAATAAGATCTAATAGTTTATTTCTGAATTATGCTATAATTAATTGGTCCTAGTGGAAGATAGTTGAATCCAAACATAGCTCCAAATGGAGTTGCCTTCTGCTGGACATTAAGGCTACTTTTCAGCAAAACTTATCAGCAGAAAATGCGGATCGGAGCCTGCAAAAAATACTGTCGTGTGTAAGAGGCCTAAAGGGGTAGTCCTCAAGATAGGTCATCAATATCAGATCAGTGGAGGGCCGACTCTTGGCTCCTCTGCCGATCTGCTCTGTTTACCTGCTTGCCGCAGCAATTGCAGTGGTGAGCAGGTGTAATTACAAGGCTTCCCCATTCACTTCTGTGGGATGGGCTCCGGCTTATTCACTTGAACAGACAGAGCCGTCCCATAGAAGTAAATGAGGACGCCATACATGTAATTACACCTGCTCACCACTGCAGGTGTGATGGCAAGCAAGTAAAAAGTGCAAATTTTCATACAGCTGATTGGCGGAGGTGCTGGATATTGGCCCCTCAACTGATCTGATATTGATGACCTATTCGAAGAATAGATCCACAAATGATCTGCAGCACTCTTTTCAGTTTCAAAAAATCTAGTGTATTTTTTTGCCAAAATACATACTTATTACTGAGCAACGTCTCCTGAGTCTTTCCCAAGCAAATAATAAAGTGTAAGGTACATCTTTTATAGGTACCCTAATGGGGTGTGTTCATAGCATTAAGATATGCCTACCAACCAACGGATGTCAATAATAAATATAACACATAAGGTGCATAGTACATACAATGGCAACATTCTTCTATATATATAGTAAAGAATATTAGACTTACTGTGGCCGAATGTGGTGAGAGAGGGGCAGAACATCACATAACTCCAATCTATGGAGCAGCAACACCCGCAGAGTTGCTTCCAAGCATCCATGCATGCGCAGGAGGCAGCCGCAGTGGAGAGCAGAGCGATGATAGCTGACTTTCTGTGTTGACAGACGGGAAACTGGAGCACCGCCTCAGGGGAAGTACCTGGCCGCCGCATGGGTGGATCTCTATGACACATCGCTCAGTCAACTAGCAGCAGATGCTGCTTGCACCCACGAAACCCTAGTGAGGATTACCCCTTTGGGGATGGACTAAAACTATCTAGGTAACGTAGTGCTGCTCCAATATGAATTTTTTGTACTGATTCTGGTTTGGGAAGCGTGCACACAATATATTGGAAGAAATAAACCATTCTAGGCTTTTTTGGTGTTTTTTTTTGTTTATGCAACATATTTTCCACTTTTAGTGAACAAACTATATGGTAGCATCTAATAAAAAAGCAACTCGTATCTAATGAACTCCGTTTATCCACCCTATGTGAGTACTACACAGCTGAGAGGATTCCAAGGGGACTAAGCACTCATCTTAGACCTATTCTTTTTCAGAATAACCAGCTTTTTTGTTCTAAGTTTGAAACTTTGATGGATATAATATTATTGAATATGGATTTTTTACAACAAGATGTGACTGAGAAGAAGACCATTAAGACGCTAGAAACCCAATTGGTGTCTATAACATCAGAGATTGAACTTTCTTCAATTGAAACATGGATTACCACAGATTTAAATCACTGCCGCAAGTCCCAGCGCCGTACATGTAAGGCGCTCTGATCCTGCGCCCGCCCGATCAGCGGCGGGGGTCCAGCTGTGCCCAAGTGCCGGACCCCTGCTGAATGCGCCAGCATCGGTGAAAACACAGATGCCGGCGCATTAACCCTTCATGTGCCGCGGTCAGCGCTGACCGCGGCACATGCGGTGTGTGGGAGTGAAAGGACTTCAGGATGGCAAGCGGGGGGGGGCCCGCATTAGGCATCGTGGCTGCTATCCCTGCGTTCCTCTGCGATCCAGCCCCCTGGATCGCACAGGAAGCAGGCTGTAAGTGTATTACATTGAGTAATACACTTACAGCCAATGCATTACAATACAAAAGTATTGTAATGCATTGTAAAGGGGATCAGACCCCCAAAAGTTAAAGTGGAAAAAAAAGTTAAAAAATAAAGTTTCCTAAAAAAAATAATAATAAAAGTTTCAAGTAAAAAAAAAGCCATTTTCCAAAAAAAAGTTAAAAAAATTGTAAAAAAAAAAAGGTAAAAAAAGAAAGATAAACATATTAGGTACTGCCGCGTCCGTATCGACCGCCTCTATAAAAATATCACGTCATCCACCCCGCCAGGTGAACGCAGTAAAAAAAAAAAAAACGTCAAACGTCAAACTGCCAAAACAGACATTTTTTGGTCACCTTCTCTTACAAAAAGTGTAATAGCAGGCGATCAAAAAGGCGTATTTATCCCAAAATGGTACCAATCAAACCGTCATCTTGTCCCGCAAAAATGGTACCCTACCTGAGACAATCGCCCGAAAAATAAAAAAATATGGCTCTCTGAAAATGGCAACACAAAAAACAGATTTTATTCTGTTCAAAAAGAAATCTAATGTGTAAAACTTTCCAAAAATAAAAAAGTTACACATATTGGGTACCGCCGCGTCCGTAACAACCTGCTCTATAAAAATATTACATGAGATGGCCCCCCAGGCGAATGCTGCAAAAAAAAAAAAAAACCTGCCAAAATAGACATTTTTTGGTCACCTTCCCTTACAAAAAGTGTAATAGCAGGTGATCAAACAGGCGTATTTACCCCAAAATGGTACCAATCAAACTGTCATGTCCTGCAAAAACGATACCCTACCTGAGACAATCGCCTGAAAACTTAAAAAAATATGGCTCTTTGAAAATGGCAACACAAAAAAAAGATTTTATTCTGTTCTAAAATGCATCTAATGTGTAAAACTTTCAAAAAATAAAAAAGTTACACATATTGGGTCCCGCCGCGTCCGTAACAACCTGCTCTATAAAAATATTACATGAGATGGCCCCCGAGGCCGAATGCTGCAAAAAAGTGCCAAAACAGACATTTTTTTGTCACCTTCCCTTACAAAAAGTGTAATAGCAGGCGATCAAACAGGCGTATTTACCCCAAAATGGTACCAATCAAACCGTCATCTTGTCCTGCAAAAACGATACCCTACCTGAGACAATCGCCTGAAAACTTTAAAAAATATGGCTCTTTGGAAATGGCAACACAAAAAAAAGATTTTATTCTGTTCTAAAATGCATCTAATGTGTAAAACTTTCCAAAAATAAAAAAGTTAGACATATTGGGTATCGTCGCGTCCGTAACAACCTGCTCTATAAAAATATTACATGAGATGGGCCCCGCCGGGTGAATGCTGCAAAAAATAAAAAAAAAAACTATGCCAAAACAACCATTTTTTCCCCTCTTCCCTCACAAAAAGTGTAATAGCAGGCGATCAAAAAGGCGTATTTATCCCAAAATGGTACCAATCAAACCGTCATCTAGTCCCGCAAAAATGATACCCTACCTGAGACAATCACCCAAAAAATAAAAAAAAATGGCTCTCTGAAAATGGCAACACAAAAAACAGATTTTATTCTGTTCAAAAATGCATCTAATGTGTAAAACTTTCCAAAAATAAAAATGGTAGACGTATTGGGTATCGCCGCATCCATAACAACCTGCTCTATAAAAATATCACATGATTTGCCCCCTCAGGTGAATGCTGTAAAAAAATTTAAAAAATACTATGCCAAAACAGCTATTTTTTTCACCTTGACTCACAAAAAGTGTAATACCAAGCGATCAAAAAGTCTTATGTACCCCAAAATGGTACTAATGAAAACATCACCTCATCCCGCAAAAAATGAGCCCCCACATAAGACAATAACTCAAAAAAATAAAAATCATTGGCTCCAGCAAACCAATGCATCAAAATCTGTGCTGCAAAATCCATATGGCACTCCTTCTGTTCTGAGTCCTGCCATGTGTCCCCACAGCAGTTTACCACCATATATGGGGTGTTGTCGTATTCAGGAGAAAATGGGGAACAAATTATGGGGTGCTTTTCTCCTGTTACCCCTTGTGAAAATGAAAAATTTGGGGCTACAGCAACATTTTTATTGGAAGAAATGAAACTTTTCATTTTCACAGCCAAGTGTTTCCAAATTCCATAAAACGCTTAGGGGGTCAAAGTGGCCAGTACCCCCCTTAATATATTCTTTGAGGGGTGTAGTTTCCAAAATGGGGTCACTTTTTGAGGGTTTCCACTGTAGGGGTACGTCAGGGTCTCTCAATTACAAAATAGTGCCTAAAAACCATTCTAGCAAAATCTGCCTCCAAAATCCATATGGCGCTCCTTTCCCTCTGACCACTGCCACAAACCCATAGAGACGCTTACCACCACATATGGGGTATTTCTGTAAACTGCAGAATCAGAGTAATGTATATTGAGGGTTAGTTTGCTGTTTATCCTTGATGTTTTGCAAGAAAAAAATTATTAACATGAATAATCTACCAAAAAAGTGAAATTTTGAAATTTCACCTCCATTTTTCATTAATTCTTGTGGAACACCTCAAGGGTTAACAAAGTTTGTAACAGCAGTTTTTTTTTATAATTTGAGGGGTGTAGTTTCTAAAATGGGGTCATTTATGGGTGGTTTCCATTATGTAAGCCCCTCAAAATCACTTTATATCTGAATTGGTGCTTAAAAAAATGGTTTTGGAAATTTTGTTGAAAATTTGAAAAATGGCTTCTAAACTTCTAAGCCCTCTAACTTCCCAAAAAAGTAAAATGACATTTATAAAATGATGCCAACATAAAGTATACATATGGGGAATGTAAAATAATAACTATTTTTGTAGGTATTACTATGTATTTTGAAAGTAGATAAACTGAAATTTTGAAATTTGCTAATTTTTCAAAATTTTTGCTAAATTTGGTATTTTTTAATAAATAAAAATGAAATATTTTGCCACAAATTTACTACTATCGTGAAGCACAATATGTGACTTGAAAACAATCTTAGAATGGCCTGGATAAGTAAAAGCGTTCCAAAGTTATTACCACATAAAGTGACACATGTCAGATTTGCAAAAACCGGCCTGGGATTTGAGGTGAAAAGTGGCCCGGTACTGAAAGGGTTAAACAACATAAATGGTTCTGTGATATGGAGGGCTACAAGAAAGGAAACATTTATAAATGGCATCCAACGTCCAGCTAGACAACAACAGAAACAATGATCCAGGAGAAAGTGCTGTACAACAGACATAGGTTCTACAGCTACTGAATCTTCAGATGACACTATGGATACACGTTTTTTAGAAAAAGCTTCCGGAACAAGTTTAGAAAGAATCAATGACAAAGGAGGGTGGAAGGAAACACCACAGATGGAAAAAACACCAGAGTGACCCGATCTATTAGACCACCGACAGGTCAGAAATAGATGAACCAAATAGGACTATGCAGGGACACACTCTTAACAAACAAGCCTGATGGTTTATGTTAACATCTATATGGCCTTTTTTGAAGAAACGCAGATATATCCATCCAGCCACTTCAAACATGTGAGGAGCTGGATGAGATACAAGTGTATCTCAATAAATTAGAATATCATCAAAAAGTTGGGTTTTTTTCAGTAATTCAGTTCAAAAAGTGAAACATATATATTATATAAAGTCATTACAAACAGAGTGAAGTGTTTATTTATGTTAAAGGGGTTTTTCCATCTTGGACAATGGGGGCATATCGCTAGCGCCTGCGCCGCCTTCTCTTCCGGGTGTAGTGTGACGTCATTGGCGCAGGCGCAGTGAGGAAGCTGGGAGCCCGGCAGCCAGTTGCACTCACTGCGCCTGTGCCAAATGACGGACCCACGGCGCAGGCGCGGGATTTGCAGCGCTGACAGGGCCAGCAGCAGATAGAGCAAGCTGCCTGGACCTGTCAATCTACGCTGATGACGTAATAAAGAAGGTGGGGAAAACGGCGTTACTAGGTGCAGGGTTACCGCTCCTTGCACCTAGTGAAGGTAATTTGCGTAATTTGCATATTACAAAAGTCGTTTTTTTAAGAAAACGGGCACACATATCTTAAAAAGAAGACCATATTAGACAGGATGCCTGGATGCTATGTCCTTTCTCTGTACTTTTTAGACCTCTGGACACCTTTAAGTGAGTTGGTTTTGTCACCTAAATGGTGATCCCACTCACAAGATACATGAACACCTCCGGTGATATAATATTGATGACCTATCCCTTTAATGTCCAACAGAAGGCAACTTCATTTGGAGCTATCTTTGGATTCATCTGTCTGCCACTAGGACCAATTAATTATAGCATAATTCAGAAATACCTTCAATAGGGTCTAATAGGTTATGTCCTGTATACAAAAAATAGTTTGGATGGTCCCTTATAATTATTTCCATTGGTGGGCCCAAGAAAGAGACCAGGCATGTCTAGTGAGCAAGAACTAGTGGTATATATATGTAATGTCCTGAAGCAGGAGGTACTTTGATGTTTGGACATTTGTGGACATTTGTCTATTTCCCCTATGCAAAGTAATAAACTTCTTACTTCATTTAACTTGAAAAGGTTAACTTGCACTGTTTAATACTGTGTAACTACATTTTATATGTTGTGATATATATCCTGTTCATTATCACTGTATTTGCAAGGCTCTGTGGAAAGGGTTAATGAATACTGAGAGATTGCTAGGGCTTTGAATGAGAAGCTGGTAATTTTCCACAGCTGCCATAGAGTTTAAAGAAGAGCATGTTTTGGAGGGAAAAAGCCAGACGTTATTTACCACCCAAAGCCGACAGTCTGACCTTGTGTCTGTCTGGTTTAGCTCTGTTGTTATATCTGGAAACTTGTTTTTGTCTGAAAAAACTGCTGTGTCATTGTCATTGAGTATCATTGAAGCTCTAATGTAAATCTGTGAGCGAAAGTGTTAAATTGTATCTGTTTGTGCTGAGCTTCTCCACTCCAGCCCTCCCACTAAAAGGCTCCAGTCTAGCTAAAACTATGTATAAGGAGAGCAGGCAGAGCCCCTAGTGTTCTGCAGTAAGAGACCGGTGCTTGGAAAAGGAGACTCTGCCAGACTACTTGAGTGACCAGAAGACGAAGTTGAGAGGGGGATACGCTGCCACAGACCCTGGATCACCAGCCTTGAACCAGGGTACCAGCCTTCTGGAGAGAGAGAGAGAGAAAGAGAGAGAGAGACAGCTAGCTCAGGCCTTTTCTCAGCAACAAACCCTCCTTCTGCCAGGGAGGAGACCGGAGAAGCCAGCCCTATGCCTTGCCTGTATTGTTTTGTACCTGAATTCCTCCAGTAAAGAAGCACACTGGTTTACTGCAAACTCTGACTCTCTAGACTTATTTCCCATTGGGGTGCATCACGCCTACCATTCCTTCCAGAGCGCAGCAACACGTGGTAACACCTCAACTATGTCTGGGGGACCCAGGGTAGTATTGAGGCCACCCCAAACCGGGCCACTGCATATAGTTGCACCCAGACTTGACAGTCTTTTTGACTGAGGACTCTGGCTTAGCGCATGTTTCTTGGCTATATATGCTGCTTAGAGCAGCGGCTATGAAGCATGACAGAACGTGCCAGCAAACCTCATTATTTTATTGCCCTTTTTCCCTTGGTCACAGATTTGACCCTTGGCTACTTGTTTTGGGAAAAGTTTCCAACTCTGTTATAAATGCATGATATAGACTCATATAGACTCAAGAGACAGAACATTATTATATTCCTGGTGAATCCTTGCTGCATACTTTACCTCCTTGTCACTGGATAATATATCTTGGAATAAAATGTTTGTCCTAGCCTCTGGCTCACCCTTGTATTTGCCCCCTTGTTATTTGCTGATAAAACAAAATATAATTACCCCTCACATGATCTTGCTCTTGTCATGCAGAAACTCTCCAAGTTGCGTATGAACAAAGATACTTTGGATGGATATATAGTGTCCCACTAGGACAGTACTAGTGGATATTGAGTATATCTTACTATGTTTTAAATGCTTTACACTGTCCGTCAATCTGTAAAGTCCAGTGTGGCTGTGTGCGGCTGAAAGGGAGTGCAAGGTATAGTCTGTGAAGAGAATGCATTAGCTATAGTCTTTGTAGTGTTTGGGGATTTTATCACATTTGTCAAAACAAAAAACAATGTTATGTCTTGTTCACTTTTCCATCAGTGATTGTGAGCCATAACCAGGACAGGAGCCTCCACAGACATAGGTATAAGGGAAAGAGCTGCACCTGTTCTGTGTTTAGAGCCACACCTGGTTTTGGCTCAAAGTTACTGATTGAAATCACTGACTGAACACTGACTGTGTGAATAAGGGCTCATGCACACGACTGTAGTCGTACCCGTATTGCGGCCCGCCTACAAAGAATGGAGAGGTAATTTTTATCGTAGGTACACTTCAACTGTGAGATACAAAATCTAAAAAAAATCCAGAAAATCACATTGTATGATTTTTAAATAATGAATTTGCATTGTATTGCATGAAATAAGTATTTAATACAATAGAAAAACAGAACTTAATATTTGGTACAGAAACCTTTTTTTTACAATTACAGAGGTCAGACATTTCCTGTAGTTCTTGAAGTTTTCACAACTGCAGCAGCACACTCTTCCATACAGATCTTTTCCAGATCTTTCAGTTTTTGTTGCTGTCGCTGGGCTACGTTGAGTTTCAGCTCCCTCCAAAGATTTCCGATTGGGTTCAGGTCTGGAGACTGGCTAGGCTACTCCATGACCTTGAAATGCTTCTTACAAAGCCATTCCTTAGTTGCCCTGGCTGTGTGTTTCAGGTCATGCTAGAAGACCCAGCCACGACTCATCTTCATTGATCTTACTGAGGGAAGGAGGCTGTTGGCCAAAATCTCGCAATACATGGCCCCATCCATCCTCCCTTCAATACGGTACAGTTGTCCTGTCCCCTTTGCAGAAAAGCACCCCCAAAGTATGATGTTTCCACCCCCATGCTTCTTGGTTGGGACAGTGTTTTTGGGGTTGTACTCATTTTTCTTCTTCCTCCAAACACAGGGAGTGGAGTTGATACCAAAAAGCTCTATTTTGGTCTCATCTGACCACATGCCTTCTGCCATCCTCTGGAAAATCCAGATGGTCATTGGTGAACTTCAAACAGGCCTGGATATGTGCTGGTTTGAGCAGGGGGACCATGCGTGCCCTGCAGGATTACTAACGGTAAATTTGAGACTGTGGTCCCAGCTCTCTTCAGGTCATTGACCAGGTCCTCCTGTGTAGTTCTGGGCTGATTCCTGACCTTTTTTCAGAATCATCCTTACCCCACGAGGCAAGATCTTACATGGAGCCCCAGACCGACGAAGATTGACAGTCATCTTGTGTTTCTTCCATTTTCTAATATTTGCCCCAACAGTTGTTGCCTTCTTACCAAGCTGCTTGCCTATTGTCCTGTAGCCCATCCCAGCCTTGTGCAGGTCTACAATTTTGTACCTGGTGTTCTTAGATAGCTCTTTGGTCTTGGCCATGGTAGACAGGTTGGAGTGTGATTGATTGTGTGGACAGGTGTCTTTTATACAGGTAACAAGTTCAAACAGGTGTAATTAATACAGGTAATGAGTGCAGAGTAGGAGGGCTACTTAAGGAAAAACTAACAGGTCTGTGAGAGCCAGAATTCTTGCTGGTTGGTAGGTGATCAAATACTTATTTCACGCAATAAATTGCAAATTAATTATTTAAAAATCATACAATGTGATTTTCTGGATTTTTTTTAGATTCTATCTCTCACAGTTGAAGTGTACCTATGATAAAAATTGCAGACCTCTCCATTCTTTGTAGGTGGGAAAACTTGCAAACTCACCAGTGTATCAAATACTTATTTTCCCCCACTCTCAATCTCTCTCTCTCTCTCTCTCTCTCTATATATATATATATATATATATATATATATGTTATACACCAAGGAAGGCACTACTGAGGGCACCAAGGAAGAGAAAGAAAATTATATATACCTGGCAGTACTGGGGCACCAAGGAAGGGAGGGGGGAGCATTTATATATAACATGGACCTACAGAGTTCCTGTTGAGCTACTGACTGGAGAGGAAGCAACCTTAAGTGATTCCTTAAGAGGACAGCATATTGAACAGCTATATCCATCATTAAAGACACTGCCATAAGGTGAGCGGGGACCTAAGTGCTAAATTGCAGGGAGCCAACCTGCCTCCATATTCCTTACTGGTGCAAGGGAAGATTTCACTTAGAATCTGCTGCTAGGGAATGTAGTTGAAGTTCTATGTTGCACTTAGTAAAAAAAGACTTTGTTATGTTCACTTAACCTAACATAGTAAAATAGTTTATAAGGCTGAAAAAAATTCCTTCCTGACTCCAATCAGGTAATCAGAGTAACTCCCTGGATCAACAACCCATCTCTAGTTACTATAACTTGTAATATTACACTCCAGAAATGCATCCAGAGACTTTAGGCCTCATTTTTCATAACTACATTTCCACTGCACCGATGCCCAGGCGGCAATGGCCTGAGGGAGTACACTATGACACAACACTTCATCAGGCCCACTATCACTCTCATCTTCTGCACCAGCTCCCCTCGGGCTCGATGCAAAGGCATGATAAATCAGGGCCTATTAGCTGTTCTTTCACCTTCAACTCAGTCTCCTGCCTGTCATTCACACCTGAATACCAAGGGCACCTTGCCTCTCACCAGCTGTGAGATAACACAGGGTGTGCCTGGCGGGAAATACTATTCTTGTCACTCTAAGAGCCCTGGGAGTGAGGGAGGTTCGGTGGAGATAGCCCAGCCACTATGAACGTCCAAATCCTGCTTCCATCCTCTCTAGATATTAGTAAATCCTCCCTTCACTTCAGAGCTCTGTTCTGGAGAAAGAAGTGAATCCCATAGGTGGAATCCACATCTATCAGGCATTTATTGCATATGTTAGTGAAATGCGATAAATATCTCAGATGGGAATACCTCTTTAAATCTGTGGGGAACCTGGCTGTAAGCGTTTAATTTTTCTGTAGCACTGCTGTAGGGGAAATGAAGCATTGAAATTAACTGGCAATTCATGTAATACATAAATGTCTCCTGTTCCATCGTCAGCCATTGATATCAAAATGTGAGGCCAGAAAACAACTCTACGTGTCCAGCAATCTGATAGTATATAAGCTTCACTCCTGTCTTACCAAGTTGCTGGTGGTGCAGTCACTGCCATACCACTTAGTGGATTCTGCTGCCTTTAAGAAACTAATGTTGCACACTCCGCCTTCCCGGAATATACCTAGCTGCCGTTAGAAAAGGGGAGTGAGACCTACACGTCTACACATTTTCATAAGCATTATTGTTATTTAATTTTCAGAATTTATCTGTCACACTCTGGTAAGAGGGAAGGAAAAAGGACCAAACAAGGGAAATGGTCACCTCCTGCAGGTAACCCTGAAACTAGGTCCTGACTGACTACCAGTATGAACAGGCCTTAGTTGTAGGAGAGTTCATACACAGGAACCTAATAACAAACTGACCCTAATAGAACCCTGCTACTAGTGACAGGGGAAGGAGTCAACCCGTTCCTCAAAGGACGGATGAACAGGAGACTCCAGAAGGCAAAACCACAACAGGGAAAAGTAGGATAAACACAATAGGGAAAATGACACTTATCTTAATGCAGATATTGCAGCAACCGGATCTCAGCCGGGAACCATACCACACACAACAAAGTCAGCAGAAAGTATAAACCGCAAGGGATACTGGGAGAAGAAGGGATAACTAGGGGAAAGACAATCACCACACCAGCAACAGCTGAGGGGAAGGGGTGTGGTAAACCGCAACCAAACCAAGAGGAAAACATGTAAAATTATGTCACTTTTGAAAGTCTAGCCGATCGCCTGCAACCTGATGCAGGCACGTTCGTGACATTATCTAATCCTTTTTTTTTAAACTGTTACTGCTGTTACCACGTCCAGAGATAGACTATTCCACAGATTTACAGTTCCTACAGTAAAGAAGCCTTGACGCCTCTGGAGACTGAACTTTTTCTTCTCCAGAAATGCAGGCAGTGTCCCTTGGACATTGAACAGCTTTTTGTCATATTTTATACATGGCCATTTATATATTTGTATAGGTTAATCATGCCTCCCCCCATCTCAACACTAAATAAATGTAATTCTTTTAATCTTTCCTCATAACTAAGACCCTCCATGCCCCTTATCAGTTTAGTTGCTCTCCTTTGTACTTTTTCTAGCTCCAGGGCAACCTTTCTATGGACTGGTGCCCAGAACTGAGCTGCATATTCCAGATGAGTCCACAACAAAGCTATGTAAAGTGGTAATATTACATCCCTGTCCCGCAAGTCCATGCTTCTTTTATATATCACAATATCCTGCTAGCCTTAGAAGTAGCTGATAGACATTGTATGCTGCTATTTAATCTATGATCTACAAACACACAAATGTTTCTCTACAACTGACTTTCCCAGTGTTACTCCCTCTAGGACATATGATACACGTAGATTATTACTACACAAATTATTGTATTACAAAAAATACATTTATTGACATTGAACCTCATTTGCCAAGTTGATGCCCAAACACTCAGTGTCCAAGTCAGCTTATTCATGGACATCTTCCATAAACTGCAGGGTACTACATAGTACACAGCTTGATCTATAATGTCCCACCTTGCATATGCTGAACAGACCAGCACAACAGGGGGCATGTGTTGTTTTGAGGTCAGCAGAAGGAACAACTTGGACATGAACAATGTCATCCCTCTGATATTTACCATAGAGCAGACACTCATGCAGATGCAACAAGTAACGGCCTCAGTGTAGCTGTTGGGGATCCACATGGAAAAAGTTCCATGAAGAATCACATTGGAGGATGAGTCGCTCCCACTGGAGGAGGTGGTGGCATAGGAGCAGGAGGCTGATGAAGGTGATGAGACTTGCCATGATGACCAACCATCTCAGTGGGGGTTGAGCCAGAAAGAACCTGGTCTTTGGGCACTCCAGTGAGCATGGCAAGCTGTATGTTTGCTTGCTTAAATACTGACAGGTGTATTTTTATCATCAAGAAATCTGATAATTACTGGATAGCCATGCTTTTAAACCATCGCTGTCATAGCAAAATGGGGTAATATTTTCCTATTGCCAACAGGGAGGCCAAATCTCTGTATTACCATGATATACTGTGTACACAGCTTGCCACAGCTTTTGGCAAGCAGCCATCTGTGTGTCTGAATGGGAGACCCCTCTCCACCCCTACCAAGTCACCCACCTCCCGTCATCTCCACTGCCACAAGCTGCATCAGCCACAGCAGCCAGTTCAGTATTATGAACATGATGGAACAGTTTTTTCATGAGCCATGCCAGGCTGATGCAAATCAGCAAACAGAGATGTGCGGCCTTAACAACCAGGTTCAATCCTACCCGGACTGTGGACTTTTTCTGGCACATCCCATGTTCCCTGAACCCATGTACTTCTGGGCAGGAACATTTGAGACAGTGGCTGAAAATGGCCCAGTTTGCTTTCTCTGTACTGTATTGTCTAGCCTCCAGTGTCATCTCAGAGAGGGTTTTCAGCGCAACAGGTGTTGTCGTCACACCCAAACTAAGTTGTCCTCCACCAGTGTACAACACATCGCTTTTTCACAATGAATGAAGCATGAGGATTTTCACACTCCTCCAGCTGAGGCCAATAAATAGATCTCACATTGCAAATGGTAGCTATTTATCAAGTTCAGAACAAGCTCCTGTTTCTTCTGACGATTAACACTTTGTATAAATACAGGCAGGCATTTTGCCTCAATTAACATATTATTTTTGAATGCTTGAGCAGAACAAGCCACTGTTTCTTCTAACTTGTGTGTGTGTAAACAGGGGCAGGCATCTGCCAACATTAAGGCATAATTTTTGGATGGTAGGTCCCAACAAGTGATTGTTTTTCCTCTGATATAACCGTGTGTGTTTAAACACCATCTGCCGCCAATAAGGGACACTTTTGGAAGGTGTCTTATTCTAATGGTTCAGTGTGTTTTTAAACATGCTGTTTGTTAACCAAGCTATATATGTCAGTGTCACTCTGACATTATTTGCTATTGCTGTCATTGTGTTAAAGAGCTTAAAGGGGGTAGGGTGGAGTGAAAGGAATGCAAACATTTGTAAAAACATTAAAAAGAGAGAACAAGATATAAAAAGGGGAGACAACAGAGTGTCATATGCCAATTTTCAAGACAAATGGATCACATTTGATTCATATAGAATCAATTTGGCCAAAAAATTCGTTCATCTCTAGGATTCTTCTTTATTACTTCATTTGCCCTACAATGCCCATGTGTTCATCACGTGACCAGGATGGATTTGTAAGAATGACAGTTGTCATTTAGAGATGAGCGAATCATTCAAAAAATTATTCGCCGAACATTCGCTGAACTTTTCCTAAAATTCGTATATTCGACGAATAGATTCGTTGTATTTGCGTACAAAATATACTTTATTATGTGCTATTAGCGAACATTCGCTCACTAATAACGAACGTTCATTTACAAAATGTACGCAACTTCTTAGAAGACGTACGCATGAGCGTACAAATAGCTTAAGAATCTCAGCGTACTATTGTCTAAGCGATTACATAATACGCGGCCACATACGAGGAGAGGCCGTGGCGTGCACTCCTCAGAGGCAGAGTGAATATTCGAGACATATATATAGTAAAGTGCAAATACATTATTATAAGTATAATATTGATGAGGGAGATATGAACATTAATATATCAATATTTCTATTAAATATTAAGAATTAATATTCATAACTAATATTAATATTCTAACGTGAATATTAATATTTTCTATTAATAACGCCCGTACCAATATTCACTCACGTGGCTATCAGTATGGTATTATTAATATGATTTCCTTCTATAATGTTCCGTTAAGGTACAATATTGACAATAGCGTCAGATTGGACTTCAACAATCAATATTATAATACAACACAGTCTCAACACACTCACGCTAGACTGTATTGTATTAATTTGTACCTTAACTGTAACGTTTCCCTGTTCCTTTACAACGTACTATTACAATTATATTATTACTGTGCTTGTATAACAGAAATGAAACAGTGCTAATAAAAACAAGTGATTTATTATACACTATGCTAAAGTTACACAAATCACACAATAAAACAATAATATAATAAAAACCAACACCTACTTATTTTTCCCACCCACACTCACATACACACACCAATATACTTTTACCCTCCCAACTATCGCTAACTTTCCCTAATCATGGAATGGAAGATTGGGGATGTAGTGCAGGGGTCAGGATGTAGGGTAAGTATAGAGGCAGAAGGGAATTAGGGGTTCAGGATTGGTAGGAGAGAGAGAGGGAGAGGTTAGGGGCTCTTGGGATACTTAGACCAATCCTTGCTGGAACTGTCATGGCAACCTTTCCCCCATCTTCCTTCAGGTGACTCATTCAGGAGACTGCCTTCTCTGGCCCCCAAAGTTGGCTATATTGTATATCTAAGCCCCCTCCCCCTTCAGGTGAAAGCAGTGAGGTGTAATGATACTAGCCTAACACCCCCTACAGGGAACCTTCTGCTGTTAGGCCACGGATCTACTTTCTTTTGATCTCATCAGCCTCCATGTCTCCGGCCATTGTAACGCCCGCCTGAAAGTTCCTGCTATCAGTTTAAGATAGAGGGAAGTGCATCACACCTATTGAGACAAAAGGTCTATTGAACCATAGTTTAACATACCTATGATACTGTCAACATATGGCCCTATTGTCTTCCCCCATACCCCAGCAGGCATATGGCATTCCTACAGGAGGGGGGCTTTGAATAGAGTGAAGTGAATACTATGTATCTTGGCCTTCTCACTACTAGGATTAAATACATATATATATATATATATATATATATATATATAGGGGCAAATATCTATGGGGAAACTCTTCCCCCTGTAACATATCCCCCTGATTGTCGAGAACACGACAATACTATTTTTTTTTTGGGGGGAAGTGTTTTGTTGGAATATATTTGCCTACTCAACTCACAGTATAACCGGTAACCGTTCAGGATGGAATGAAGTATACCTCTTACCCTTAGGTACCTAGACATCACCCAGTACGATAGTCACCTGTCCTGCCCTTCACCGTAACCACACGTCTCTATCCATAGAATACACCGCCTTCTCTCTTGATCTTCCCTGGAACGGTCTTGGAACTGTACTTGGCATCATGACTGTTCTTGGATGAAAGACTTTTGAGTACCTGGCAGTCAATGCGGATCTTCAGGTGTTCGCCTATCCCAACTTTGTCTTTCACTGTGCAGACTCTGGAATGGCCTCACCCTCATTGTCTTTTGGCAAACCACATAGCACCTCTTTCTTTTCGGGGTACAATCACCGGTGGAATACCCTTCTTTTGGCATGGGCACGACTTCCCTCAGACACTTCTCCTTTAACCTTGATTGAAGGTATCATCGATGCGGTTCTCCCATGGATAGATCAGTAGGTCTTTACAAGGCAGGTCAGGATTTTGAGTGGGGGTGATGTCACAATACCTAAGTTGACTGCGGGAATGAACACCGTCTAATTCTAACAGACATTCAAGCCATCCTTTATGAACTTTACCATTGCTAGGGTTGAGGTGGCAAATACTTTAGTGAGGGTACCTGTCCCTAGGGAATCTGTTCTTTACCCCATTCACACAAAACAGGTAATCACCCCTCCCCCACCCAACACACCTAAATCAATACAAAAATACCCAATAACAAACAGTATTTACACTGCTATGGGACTTCAGGAGTGAGTAAAAATCATGTCCTGAGTACCCATAGCCCTTCATGAATCCTAAGATTCCAGGGCTTCTCAGATGCTAGGCCCTTCTGCGTCTTTCATGTAGTTCTGCCTGGTTCTCCTGTACCTAGTTGGCAAGTCTTGTTATCCTCCGGTAAATCAGGCACAGTCCAAAGTACATGGCAGTGACCAGAACCAGCAGAACTCTAACTGGTTGAATGAATATACAGAAAAATTGTTTCCTTTGGGTTGTAGTCCAACAAGTCCACCCCCCTTGGACACCTCTGAGTCTCTATTCCAAAACATAGGTGATACTCGTTATCTTGATCCTGTCATGCTCAAGCTGCAATCTCCACCTCTTGAAGACTTCTAAGGATCTCATCTTCTTTATCCAATTCTAACAAGAGATGCTTGAGCTGGCTGTCAAAGTCAAAGGGAATTCTCTGGAGCCTCACAGGGGTGTCAGAGCAGATGTCCAGTCTTTTCTCTGGGGTCATTGGCATCTAGACCTATAATGAGACAAAGGGGACAATATGCTCCAAGGAGGATTTCTCCTCTTCCGGTGCAGTTAATTGCATCCTTGGTACCAACACCAATGCCCTTGACCCATGTCAGAAGGAGAGAATTGGGTTGGCCTTCATTTCACAGGACCCCTCGGAGTCCTAACACTGGTGTCTAAGCACCGGATACTGACTAACTTGGCAGAGGATAGTATCCTCTTACCTCCAACATCCCTCCGTGTTGAACAGATAAGGATGACCTCCCTCATAAGTTAGGATGTCCGAGGTGAGCTGTGGATGGAGTACTGTCCATTTAATGGCAAAAATCCCAAATTAACATCACTGTACCCCTGAACTGATATCACTGGTCCTGATGGGTTAGGAGTTGGATAGATAGACCCATTATGCAAACGACCATCACCCTACATCTACCGCCTCGCAATTAGGCCACTTAAATGTACCATCTATATTGATGTTAAAGTTAATATCACTGCCTCTGGGGTCTTCCCAATTTAAAGACCCCTATCTGCCCCAGTATTCCTCAGTCATAGAGTCTCCATCCATTCACCCACAGTAGGTGTGTCCACCATGTTCCATACTAAGTCCCACCTCTAGGGATTAGTATCTAACGTAACCATCTGTGTGCCCGGTTCCCAGTGGGCAAGGTGACAAAATAGTATCCTGTCACCTCCGGTACACAGTCCTCTCTCATGAGCATGATCATGAAAGAGCATATGGATGGAAATCCCTCTACCTGAGTACACCTCAGATCCTTAGCATTGGTCCACACCTTCAAAACTGTGGCTTGATACAAGCCCTCCAGTTTCACTGGACCACTCTGATCATTCCCTAAGGCCTGACCAGAGTTGCTGCAGTTTAACTTTAACATCATTACATTGGTCTACACATAGTCCATGGATACAGATCCTTGGACGCACCTGGATCTTTTAGGGTGTCTTTTACAGTTATGGATCTATCATTAGAATGTGCTCATCCTAACCACCCTGGCTGATTCAGCCCCAGTGATACCTTCAGGATGCAGAATATCTTTTTCCAGGCCATCTCCCCCTGTTAACCTATGTTGTGGATACTAGACAAATCCCATGACCTAACTCATGTCCTGACTCTCTAGTCAACCACAACACAAAGTCACAGATCACACTTAACACACAAACCAGGGAGACGGCCTACATGGTACAAACAACGACTAACAACCACTAACATTAAACAAACAAATACAGGAACACACGACAAAGACGTACAGGGAACAGGCTACACAACAAATTGTACAGCTGTTCTAGACATACCCCTGTCTGAACACTCTTTCTTTCCTAGTAGCAGTTGGCCATTCTGACCCTTCAACAACTGATGGGGTGTCTGTGGCTGGAAGGGAGACCTTGTTTGGCCAACTGCACTAGGTCTTACTGTACAACCTGCTGCTGCATACCTATTCCCACCTCTGGTATCACTGGACTCATTGCAATTATCTGCCCAGTTGCAATTCCTTGCAATGTGGCCCGTTTTACCACACTTAAAACATGCTCTTGATCTCCATAGCCGAGCACTGAGAGATTTGCAGTATTTCGCTATGTGCCCTAAACCAGTGCATGCAAAACATCTAATGCTTTCCATGTTTGGTTTAGGGCTGTCCCCATTGCAAAAGTGCTCCTGCCCAAATCTCCTGAACTGCTCCATGGCCAGGGATGCACTTTTAACAATTCTCTTACTACATTTATGCAGGACTCTGGAGATGCTACTCCTGGTCTTTGGAATAGGATCAGACTTTTGGAAATCTGACCTATTCCTGTCTAACCTCCCCCCTTGTTGCCCTGCACAGGGCAACATTTCAGGAGATTCTGGCCTTGTCTCTACCGAAAAAGAATAGGTAGGCACCACTTTGGCAAAGTAGTTTATGATGTTTTGCAAACTAGATATCAGATGAGATCTAGCAGCAACATCATCATTCAACTTTGCCACCACAGCATCAGTAGATGCTGCCTGTTCCTTAAAGTTCTTGATCTCAGTAAATGACTGAGTCAAGTCTGCTTCCACTTCTGCAATATGCTTCTGAAGGGCCATTATCCGTTCCTCCAGCATGCATATCTGCTTTTCCTTATCCACCTGACATTGTACATTGTCTGCCAGTTCTGCCTGTAAGTCATGGACACGTTGTCCATTAACAGCACAGCACTGACAGTGACTCTCAGTGGCCTGAGACACCAATGTACAATGCTCCGGCTTCCCCAGCGTTTCCTCATACACGGACACTAGCTTCGCCAGCATGTGGAGTCGCCTGGATGATTTGTTCATTACTGTCCGCTTGTTAATGCACGTCTTGTCAAAACTACAAGCCTGTGCTAACAACATGGACCACAGCATTTCTGCTGACTGGTATGTTGTGGGAAGTATGGGCTTAAAAGAGCTATTCTTACTTAGGTGCTGTAGTGTGGAAAAGTCCATACTCACTTGTTTGGTGGCCATCTATTCCTCAGTCCCTTCTGTGCTGCTTGGAGAAAGTCCAATTTCCGGAACGCTTTTTCCCGACCAGCGGACTGCTCAGATCCACCCAAACTGCAAGTAATGACTTTCCTCACTCGTTTAGTAGCCAACTGTTCCTCCGTCCCTTCTGTGCTGCTTGGAAAAAGTCCTTGTCTCCGGATCACTTTTTCCCGTCCAGCTGGACTTAACCGAACGTTTATCGCTACTTAAACGATATCCTGCGACGACTTTCCTCGCCGTACGTGCAAAGGAATTGTTAGAAACGTTAGAAAACTGATAATAAACAAAGAATCCTATTTCTGAATTGATTCTGCCTTAAGCCCCACCTACAATTGCGTTACCCATCCGAGCTTCAAGGTCTCAGCGTACAGTATAGCACAACACCGCTACCTGTCCACGCTTTCCTGCCTATCTTAGCTCACGGTTTAACACAAGTGAAGCTATGGCGGCAAAACGCAAAAACAATCACAGAAGATTAGGTTCTGTCGCAGATTTTGTTCCGTGCAATGCCCAAGTAACTGTGTCAATCTTCCTGAACCGTCACAGCTGTGAACGCACAGAATAACACGACACTGACCTGTGTACCAATGTTATCTGTCCACGCTCCCGCAGCCTGATCAGCTCACCGAGGATAACCCCAGATTACCGCAAAGCAAAACACGTATACAAAATCGCAACCGTCCCTGGCTCGCCAATGAAGGAGATATGAACATTAATATATCAATATTTCTATTAAATATTAAGAATTAATATTCATAACTAATATTAATATTCTAACGTGAATATTAATATTTTCTATTAATAACGCCCGTACCAATATTCACTCACGTGGCTATCAGTATGGTATTATTAATATGATTTCCTTCTATAATGTTCCGTTAAGGTACAATATTGACAATAGCGTCAGATTGGACTTCAACAATCAATATTATAATACAACACAGTCTCAACACACTCACGCTAGACTGTATTGTATTAATTTGTACCTTAACTGTAACGTTTCCCTGTTCCTTTACAACGTACTATTACAATTATATTATTACTGTGCTTGTATAACAGAAATGAAACAGTGCTAATAAAAACAAGTGATTTATTATACACTATGCTAAAGTTACACAAATCACACAATAAAACAATAATATAATAAAAACCAACACCTACTTATTTTTCCCACCCACACTCACATACACACACCAATATACTTTTACCCTCCCAACTATCGCTAACTTTCCCTAATCATGGAATGGAAGATTGGGGATGTAGTGCAGGGGTCAGGATGTAGGGTAAGTATAGAGGCAGAAGGGAATTAGGGGTTCAGGATTGGTAGGAGAGAGAGAGGGAGAGGTTAGGGGCTCTTGGGATACTTAGACCAATCCTTGCTGGAACTGTCATGGCAACCTTTCCCCCATCTTCCTTCAGGTGACTCATTCAGGAGACTGCCTTCTCTGGCCCCCAAAGTTGGCTATATTGTATATCTAAGCCCCCTCCCCCTTCAGGTGAAAGCAGTGAGGTGTAATGATACTAGCCTAACACCCCCTACAGGGAACCTTCTGCTGTTAGGCCACGGATCTACTTTCTTTTGATCTCATCAGCCTCCATGTCTCCGGCCATTGTAACGCCCGCCTGAAAGTTCCTGCTATCAGTTTAAGATAGAGGGAAGTGCATCACACCTATTGAGACAAAAGGTCTATTGAACCATAGTTTAACATACCTATGATACTGTCAACATATGGCCCTATTGTCTTCCCTCATACCCCAGCAGGCATATGGCATTCCTACAGGAGGGGGGCTTTGAATAGAGTGAAGTGAATACTATGTATCTTGGCCTTCTCACTACTAGGATTAAATACATATATATATATATATATATATATATATATATATAGGGGCAAATATCTATGGGGAAACTCTTCCCCCTGTAACAAATATAAAAATTTTAAATATCACCTACCTAGTATGCTCACGGACACGTTTAAGTCTCTTTTCTTCTGACGCTTGTCATAGAACTGGAGCAGAGTCCCAAACTCAGTCGCAATTTGTAATCCACATAGGTAAAATTGTAATCCAAATGGGTAAAAAAAAGCAGCAAAGGTTCCTTAAAAACCCTCTTTCAAGGGGCTCCCCCAATAACCTGAAAAGGGGGAAAAAGGGATGAGGCGCATGAATGCGCAACTTAATCCTCCTACTTCGTCATCCTCCCGCGCTGGAGAAAGGGGCGGAACTACCAGGAAGCAGTCTGCATCGCTGAATTGAATTCGTATGCAACAGCGTATAGAGTAACTACCAGGGAAAAGTCTGCATCGCTGAATTGAATTCGTACGCGACAGCGTATAGAGTAACTAAATTATACGTAGAATAGCGTATAATTTATAGGACACACTACGTAGCGAATGCGTACAAAAGCGAAGCGGATCACCTAATATTCGGATTCGCTTCGCAGCTCAAAAATCCCAAGATTCGATACGAATCTACGAAGCGGCGAATAGATTCGCTCATCTCTATTGTCATTGAATGACAGCAGAGATCAGAGATCTTAAAAATTGTAATGGTACAGAAAGTATATTGGACAAATGTATGACAAATATGGTAGTCGTACCCCTGGGGGAGCAGGGTAAGTATATTCCCTGTGAGGGGCCCGGGCATATGGGGGGCAGTTTTTAGTATTGAATAACCCCTTTAATATCACATTTATTCAGAAATCTAAACAACGCTCATACCCGTTGTTGTATTTTCGTTTACCCTGCATTTCATACTTTTGTTTGAATGATGTACCCAGCTTTCCCTACATTTTATCGTTAATTTAAAGCTTTATCTTTTTCCATAAGAACTCAGGAGGTGGTCGGGTCTGTGTCTCATCTCACCTTCATAACAGTGAGATGAGACAACCCCTAATGGTTAGAATGTTTATATTGGAGAAGAAAACAAAAAGATATCAAAACAAATGTGTTTTTTTTTACACCACAATGTGTTATGAGTTGTAGAAGGAAGTGCTTCTACATGCCCCCTTAAAGGGTTATTCTCATTTTAGACAATGGGGGCATATCGCTAGGATATGCCCCCATTGTCTTATAGGTGCGGGTCCCACCACTGGGACCCGCACCTATTTCCAGAACGGAGCCCCCGAAGTGAATGAGGGCGCACTGCGCATGCGCAGCCGCCCTCCATTCATTTCTATGGGGCCGCCGAAAATAGCCAAGCGCTGGCTCGGCTACTTCCGTCGGCTCCATAGAAATGAATGGGAGCGCACCGCGCATGCACGGCCCGGCTCCCATTCATTTCTATGAGCGGCGTGGGGAGCTGCGCCTGGTGGTGGCCGGACCCCCTGAAACCTGGGGTCCTCCAGGCGCAGCGCTCCCCGCTCCGTTCTGGATATAGGTGCGGGTCCCAGCGGTGAGACCCGCACCTATAAGACAATGGGGGCATATCCTAGCGATATGCCCCCATTGTCTAAAATGAGAATACCCCTTTAATATGCATGCATGGATATGTATATATATGTGTGCATGGGCCTTTAAATATGGCCCAAAATAATGCTATATATATATATATATATATATATATATATATATATATTATATATCCGTGCCTCCAGTCATGCCCCCTGTATATATTATATATATATAGTGGCCCCATAAGGTTTATATGGCCCCTTATGTGTATATAATACCCCAGTTGCTCCTAATGTATATAGATACATGTATATATGCCCCAGAATTATATACATGTATCTGTATACATTTAATAATGATCCCCATTCATGGGTGCCCCCCCTGTAATCCCCTGCAGGCGCATACCAGCGCGCCTGCAAGAGGGAGATGCCGCCCTGAAGACTGGACAGTAATGTCCAGTCTCGGGCACATCAAAGGACAGAGGATCGATAAGATCCTCTGCCCTTTGTTAAACACCTCCAGCAGCGCCGGAGATGTTTAACATAACAGGGGCAGGGAAGCAAAAGATTTCCCTGCCCCTGTGTGCCGTGCTACAATTACAGCGCCAGAGATGTGAGGGCAATTCGGGAGGATCAAAGAGATGCACTAACCCCTTCACTCCCCTGCATATTAACCCCTTCATTCCTCTGAACCACCAACGAACCCCCTGCAATATACCCTTAAATTAACCTGCCATATCACCAATCCATTTAGCTGCCCTCATATACTCTACTATCACTGCCATTTAACCCTTGTTCCCCTAGGGACAGCTAGAAGTAGGCTAGGGAGGGGGTACTGCCATTGCCGTAAATGTATTTTAAGTATTTCTGTGTGAGTGGGTGGAATTTGTATGTGGAACGGTGTAGTGTAGTTAGGTTTTATACTGAGGTTTTGTTACTGTGTTGTTGTGCGGCTATACATTTATATATGTCTTCAGTTCAGTTTTGTCCCCATTGACAATGAATGGGGACAAAACTGAAGCGTTTTATTCCGGTATTGAGCCCCTATGACGGAACTCAATACCGGAATTTTAAAACGCTAGTGTGAAAGTAGCCTTAGTCCAACATACATAGATTTTGTTTTTGATAAGCCCAGTGGTGCAAGAGTGGTTTCCTGTTAAACAATTAGGGGTGGCAATCTTTATTAAACAGGGTTGATAGGTTATGAAAACCTATATAATTACAGGGTCAAAAATGTACTGCAAGTCCCAGACCAGACCCACATACTATAACACCAAAATATAGTCAGGACAAGCCCAAATCCGTAAATGCTACAATCTTTATTCATACAAGGTAAAAAACATACAATAAAATCATCTTAATGATGGGGGAGAAAAATCAGGTACTTGATCAGAACAGGAGATGTAGGACGGTAATCATCAATGCTTGACAATTCATAATGACAATTCATGCGAGTATTATGCTACATACTAAACATCAGATAAGTCAAGTGACCACATCATTACAATATAAACACTGTATAAAGTGCCAGTGCAATCAGAAGAAATAGTATAGGCATAAAATACCCCAAAGTTCAATCATAATCCATAGTGCATTATACCGACCACAATCTCCTGTACCCTCCTGTAGGGTTGATAGGTTATGTAGAATAGGTTACTTAAATTGTCGATATCTTTATGGAATTTGTTTTGAAACTAAGGCGTACCACGGTATAGTAACTGTTGTATATATATTATTTGCATTGTCATTCGTTTATTGATAGCTATATGTTATATCCAATGCATTCCCTCTTTATATAAGCCTTTCAGACAAAAATGATTTTAAATGATCAAGGGTGGAATAAAGTGTGAAGATGAAGTTTCTGATCATTTGAATTCCATTTTGTATCTGTTCATTTAAAATGTTATTTTATGACCTGTAAATGTACGTGAAAGGGAGTAAGGCTTTGTCTACATATTTTCTCAAGGTTGTATTCTGACTCACTGTGGATCTATAAACTGACCACTTCAAGGTCCGGGTGATAGCAGATGCACAACACGTACACAGTAAGAACTATGGAGCACATACTTTCCACTCCAAGAATGGAGCTTTTTGTTTAAACAGTATAAAGTTTTAACTCTTCAGGAATTAGGTCAGAAGGTCATCCTACAGGGGACGCCTCATGTAGGGACCTCATCGATTTTTCGAGTCTCTGACTGCTTTCACGGAAAGCGCTTCCAAGCTGATATTTGTCGTTGTCAGATGATGTTAACTGAATCGGTGATGTAAGTACCTTCATTCTGGATGTTGATGTAATTGTGTATTAGGTTCACAAAAGTTCTCCATCTAATCTGACTGAGCTTGAGCTATTTTACGAAGAATAATGGGCATGTGCAAAACTGGTACATACAGACCCCAAAAACTTGTAGCTGTAATTGCAGCAAAAGGTGGTCCCACAAAGTATTGACTTTGGTGGGCTGAATACAAATGCATGCCACACTTTCCAGATTCTTATTTATTAAACATTTTAAAAACCATGCAGCATTTTCTTTTCACTTCACACATACTTGCTAATTACCGTATTTTTCGCCCTATAAGACGCACTTTTTTTCCCCCAAAAGTAGGGGGAAAAATGCTGTGCGTCTTATAGGGCGAATACAAGTGAGCGCTTCCATAAGGAAGCGCTCACTTGTACGTAGGGACCCCCATCAGACCTCAGATCAGCCCACCCAGCCACTGATAAAGACCATACTTACCTGTTCTGCGCTGCCGCTGCCGTCCGGTCCCACGCTCCGCGCTCTTCTCTCTTCCCTGCCAGCACGCACTATGACCTGACGCTGCGGCGTCAGGTCATAGTGCGTGCCGGCAGGGAAGAGAGAGGAGCGCGGAGCGTGGGACCGGACGGCAGCGGCAGCGCAGAACAGGTACGGTAAGTATGGTCTTTATCAGTGGCTGGGTGGGCTGATCTGAGGTCTGATAGGGGCACAAGACGCTGATCTGTGGCGTGAGGGGGCACAAAACGCTAATCTGAGGTCTGATGGGGGCACATTCTGCTGATCTGAGGTCTGATGGGGGCATGATATGAGGTCTGATGGGGGCACATTCTGCTGATGTGAGGTCTTATGGGGGCACATTCTGCTGATTTGAGGTCTGATGGGGGCATGATATGAGGTCTGATGGGGGCACATTCTGCTGATGTGAGGTCTGATGGGGGCACATTCTGCTGATTTGAGGTATGATGGGGGCACATTCTGCTGATTTGAGGTATGATGGGGGCACATTCTGCTGATTTGAGGTATGATGGGGGCACATTCTGCTGATCTGAGGTCTGATGGGGGCACATTCTGCTGATCTGAGGTCTGATGGGGGCACATTCTGCTGATCTGAGGTCTGATGGGGGCACATTCTGCTGATCTGAGGTCTGATGGGGGCACAGTGAGATGGTATGGGGGCACAGGGGGCTGATATGGGGGTCTGATGTGATGTCCTTAAATTTATGGGCAGTCTGATAAGAGGATCTGATGAAAAATATTTTTTTCTTATTTTCCTACACTAAAACCTAGGTGCGTCTTATGGGCCGGTGCGTCTTATAGGGCGAAAAATACGGTAGTATTGGTCTATCACATACAATCCCAATAAAATACATTTATGTTTGTGGATGTAACGTGAAAAAATGTGCGAAATTTCAAGGGGTATGAATACTTTTCAAGGCACTGTTATATACCTCTATGAATGAATGAATAAATGTAAGGTCTGCTTTACTATAAGAGCACTGCACCAGCACTAAGGGGAGGGGAGCAGGGAAACTGCTGAAGATGGTAGTCCACCTCTATATGCAGGGGGATAAACAGCAGGGGGCACTACCAGAGATGAATATAGATAACCTTACAATTCTTTTATCGCATCTATGTTCCAATCATACTTCATTTGCAGTGTCCTATTCATTGTGTAGTAACACTTCTTGTGGGGTAACCCCTTTAACATGGATGTCATATAGGGGATGCCTTGGAGCATGGGCGATGGGTATGCATGCTGGTAAAATTATGTCTTATGACATATAGCAGAGGCTGCACAACATGGTTGTATCTTTGTTATACCTATTAATCTATTAACCTGCCAGTAAACCTCATTATTTTCTTGCCCTTTTGCCCTTGGTCACAGATTTGACCCCTAGCTCCCACTTTTAGGGAAAAGTTTCCAACTCAGTTATAAATGTTTTTGTAAACCCAGATTAAAAAGACAGAACATTAACTATTGCATTCTTGGCAGATCCTTGCTGCAGCTTTTACCCCCTGGTTGTCACTAGATGATATATTGTCCTGTTGGAATAGCATGTTTGTCCTAGCCTCCAGCTCATCTTTGTATTTGGCCCCTCTTGGTATTTGCTGATAAAACACAATATGATTGCACAGTCACGCGGTCTTGCTCTTGTCACACAGAAGTACTATCCAAGTTGCGTATAAACAAATATATTTTGGATGAATATCAGGTCATTTGGGAAGTAGAGAAAGTAACAGGACATTTGGAGGGATAATCAAAGAGACAGAACGTTATATTCCTGTCCCATTCTGTGTGACGTTGATTAGTAAATTCTGCACTAATAATTTTTTGATCTTTAGTCTACAATATGAATATTCCCGGCACTATTAAAAAGGATTTGTTCTTTTTGGAAAATCGCTTTTTGCTAGAAGGATCACCAAAAATGAGCGGACCATAAGGTGTCCTACGACTGGGGCCGTCAATGATCAACCTAAAGGGGTTTTCCCTACTGGGAATTTATAGCATATCATGGGGATATACCTTAAATGTCAGATAGATGTGGGTCCTACCTCTGGGACCCGTTCGTATCTCAAAAACTGGTCCCCGTACACCGCACATGCGCAAGGTCCTCTCCATTCACAGTTATGTTATGTACTTCTGAAAACAGCTGAGCGAGTGCGCTTGTCTATTTACACATGTCCCAAAGCAGCGAATGGAGACCAAGTCACGCAAGCTTGGCCATTCTTCCACTCAACACTATGGGACTTCCAAAAATAGCTAAGAAATATGTAACCGTATTACCATTTACCTCTGTGATTCTACATTTCCCTCAAGACAACCCCTGTCCATATGTTTAAAAGAGTTATCTCACAAATCTAAAACTCTTTTTTTACTCACTTATCTGCTTATCTGGAATTCTGGGTGGACAGCAGCTCATCAAGCACCTGCATTTCTCAAGATGCACTACAATTATCTCTTCTGAACCTTTATCTTCCCTGCATAGAAAATATTCCTTTAGATATAGCCCCAGACATAGATATGGTGGTATGTAATGCCCTCCCCAAATTTCCTACTCCGTTGTCTAGAGAGATATATAACTATATACTTCTATGAATTTAGAGTGTCTAGGCTCATACTATGAGATCCCTATGTTGGCCCTGAGAGGATGAAGGGAGCAAATGGTGCTACCAGAGAGGAAATGTAATATACATAAAAAAAACTTACAATTTTGTATTCCATGTATGTTGCAATAATTAATTTGCAATGCCCTATTTATTGTATATTAAACTTTTTATGACTTAATCCTTTTAATATGGATGTCAGGTGTGGATGTCAAGAAAAGGGCATTCATACCAGAGAAGCAATCCATGAGGGAAAGAGGAAACCCTAGTTGGTTCTTTAAAAATTTACAGTTTACTGGTGAGAACCTGAAACCACGCAAGACGCTGCATCAATATTTGTAAGGCCATACCAGGAGCAGAAACTACCAAAAAGTGTAATAACAGAAAGATTTGCACTCTCTCTTTTATACATGCCACTGCAATGCAAAAAACACTAGAAATATGGTCTTCCATTCTGGAGGACTCAAAATCAGGGCCAGACTGACCATTCATGCCAGAGGGAACTGATTGAAAGAAAAATCGCCTGCAATCCTAAATTGCTCCCCCTTAGAAAAGATGTACAGTATGTGAAGTGAACTTTATCTACTGTGCTTTGGACTGGGCCATGTTATGTTGCTGTGTTCTATCTGGTTACCCATTGTGTATTTTGGCTGCTCTTCTTTATGGCTGCTGTGGCTTTGGCAGATTAGTGGTGATTGCGGGATATATGTGCCTTTGTGGAGACAAAACTACGACTCCCAGCATGTCTCATTCACGTCTATTGCAGTGCCAAAAACCGCAGATCAAGTGGAGTGCTGGAAGTTGCTTACCCCCATACTAGAGCTTAGACTTTAAAAGTCTCTGTAACCACCAGGCCTTCTGTGTGTATGTTCCTGTAAACGCAATGCCTTCTATCCATATGTGTCGGTATCTGCCAAGCATTGTACGGATTGTAACTGCAACCACCATGCGTTTTGCACTTTTTGAAGTTTATTCAAGTTCACTGCCTCATGTCTGCCTCTTGATTAGAGTCCTGTAGTATGGTTATGGGCTACACCCAGAACTGATCCTCTGGGAAAACAGGTCTGCTGCGTAGTCAACAACAGAACTGACCAATAGTCTCACACTATTACTGACTAACTTAGAAGAAAAAAGGGATGCAAATGAGCTCTTAACAAGCTCTGCCTCTAAATGCCACCAGATGTAAGGCAGCTATCCTGTAAGTCAATGTTCAGCTCTTTAAATAAGCCTTGAGACATGACTAGGATATTAAATAAGCCAGCACCTTATCTGCAGACAGCTGTTTCGGGGTGATTGCCCCTTATCAGTGCAGAGCAGAGAGTTTCTCCTATTCCTCCTCCTTGTAGCCCTAGAGAAATCTTTCAGTGGAGTCCTCTCTGTCTTCACTGTCCCTTTCTAGTGCAGTGCCATACTTTTCACTTAGAAGTAGCAAGAAAACTGTACTGTTCTCCTCATAATTGTTATTGAATTTTAATCAATTGCATTATCAAATCTTCCTTTACCATGTTGTTTCTATGTATTGTTGTATTGCTGCCATCTGCTGGCCAGAATTTGCATGCTGCACGCCTCTGCTCTTGTTATTAAAGTTTTTCTCTCTGCTGGGTGTGGTTTGAGGCAGCCTTGGTCCATGTCACTTTCTGCAGCCATTTTTCAGTGCATCATTTCTGAGTGACTGGACAATCACTTGGGCTTATGAAGGCATCAGTTTTTGACCAGCAGTTATCCTCAGGAAAGTCACCTACAGGACAGCATCATGCCACTACTACCAAAGCCATTACAGTATTGTATCATCGCTTGTTGGGTCAAATAAACAAATGTTGATTGACATCACCACGTCTACATTTGATTCCTAATCAAACCTGAGCTTCTGCCGGTCCTGTCTGCTCCACTGCTTGGATACAAAGGTAGGAAAGTCACATAGCCACTATCAGTTACACCTTCATTCGCCTTCATGTGAGGACAGAACAAAACCCCCATTATGTCCTATGGCAATCAGTCAAGGGAGCATGCCTCCCAAGTGTTCCTCTTTTTATAGAATTATTTTTATACTTTAGAAAGGGAATTCCTGTGCATGAAAAAAAGCTGTCCCAGGGTTAATCCCCACCACTTTAGTTCTGATGCACTGCACTTCCTTCTACTTCTCAACACAGCAGAAAAATGGCTGAGATGCTGATCAGCCAATCACTGGCTGAAGTCATGACCCGCCTTACGACCAGTGATTGGATCTTACAGACAAAGCTGTAAGTGTCTCATTGGGTGGTATGAAGAGAGTCTCACTAATAATGACTTGTGTGAGAGCAGTCACTGAGGAGGGGATGCTGGGGACCCCATGCATAGCTGTGTTGATGGTGTTGGTAATAGTAGCACCTGTAGTCAAGGCATTGTCGGTGGGGGCAGCCACAGTGGCAGTTGGAGAAAATGCAAACCAGGAAGAGGTGGCCAAAGAAACCACCATTATATCTCACAGTCTGATAAAAGCAGCAGGAAGGGTGAGGTGAGGCAACATAAGCGGAGAAGTGTGGTGGCGGCAGCAATAAAGGGCAGAGGCCCTCCCAAACAGCCAGGACCATGTCTGCTTTGGGATCTGGTGCTGCTGCTGACAATGTGGATGGGTTAGGCCCAAAACATGCCAGAGCCGAGCTTGGCTGCCAGTAGCTCTGTGCGAGCAAATCTCTTATGGCATTTTTTTCTCCACAAGGCGGGCACACAAAACAACAGCTGTGTGCAATAAGCCATGGCCATTCAAACATAATCATAGGTACCAGAGGTTTATTGCAGCACATGAGGCGACATCACCGGATTATCCATGACGTTTCAGCTAGAATTCAATATTGCACATACTAGAACGTCTGTATGACCAGTGGAAAATCCATGAACCATTTTTTAACAATTCTCTTTTCATTAGATTTTTCAATAAAAAAGGTTACAGCATTTGTGTAATTAAGTAGATACATATAAGTTGCGACCATGAACAGCAGAACACTTTTACTTCAAAACTGTGAGTGGATATCATGGGATGGAGGGGGAAATGGGGGAGGAAAGGAGAGGAAAGGAAGGGAAATTGGATGTGAATTGAAGGAGAATAGAAGGGAAGAGGGACAGAGGGAAATGATATAAAACATTCTGAGATGTTGGGAATAATGCAATGAACCAACATTATAATTAACAACAGCAAATACGGTGAAATATCCATGGGAAGGTACATATACAGTATTGTCATTAACAATAATGAAATTGTAAAGGTGTCAATCAGATACCTTATAAATAGGAACGTTTTATGGTAGTTGAAAAGAAGGGTCAGTTCTAAGGTCTAATTCAATTGGTTATCTCAGTTGAAGTATGGATGCTAGAGGGTGTAGTGGGTTTTCTTCTGTATGTGAACCAAGGACACCACATTTTCCAAAATTTCTCATGGGATCTGTTAGCCCAGCTCGCTAATTCTTCAAGTAGGTAGAGCTGATCCACCCTGTCAAACCATTGCGAGATGCTAGGGGCTGTAGGGCTTAGTCAGTTTAATGGAATAAGTAGTCTTGCTGTTTGTACTAAGAATGTAGGAAGGTCTGTTTTGGCAGGTCGCCAGGTGTCTGAGGGTAACCATAATAAGACTGAGATGGGTGAGAGTTTGATTGAAGTATCGCAAATTATGTTGATAAGTTTCTCTATGGTAGACCAGAATGTTTTTATTAATGGACAATACCAAAAAAGGTGTCCCAAAGTGCCTTCTGATTGTTTGCATCTCCAGTACACATTGGAGACGGAGAGGCCTAAGGCCCCATTCAGACGACCGTGTTTCATGGCCGTATACGGGGCGTGAAAGCCCGGCCTGTGCTGCCCCAGAGGACGGGAGCGCACGGCGTCATTGGTTGCTATGACGCCGTGTGCTTCCTGAGGCTGCCGCCGTACAGTGAAACATTGCACACGGTCGTCTGAATGGGGCCTAACTTAAATAGTTTTGAAGGGTCATTATACCATCTAGTCATGGTTTTATATGAATGTTCCTGTATCTTAACGCATCGTGAGAAGCCATGTGAGCGTGAATGAATCTGGTTAATTTCAGTTAAAGTGAAGGTTCTATCCAAGTCCCTTTCCCAAGCTGAAATATAAGCTGGGGTGATTGTAGATGGAACGGATAATATGTACTTATATAATGAAGAGATAGTATGTTTAGGTATTAGATGTTGTTGTAGTAGTTTTTCAAACCAAGTAGTTGTAGATTGGGGGTGACCATTTCGATAAGAGAGCTTTACATGAGCGTTTGAACTCTAGACTATCTAAGAAAGCGGTGTTATCAATGACATCATTGCATATAGTGTCAATGTTCTCTGCGGAGGAGAGTTTCGCTAGTAGCTGAGCAATATTAATATCTTTCAATCTTTTCCAGAATGCGGGAATAAGTTGAGACTGAGGGTTCAGTAAGAAGGGGGTTAAGGAGGCGGGCATTAGACCCGGAGGATTTGAGAAGACATGGATACTGGATCCTATAGATAGTATATTGTGGTAAAGACCCTTGGTTAGACCCATCGGAATAATAGAAGGTTTTGTGATTCCCCAAATGCCGGCAAGTTGTTGGTCAGTCAACATAACCATCTCCAAGTCCGTACCTAGAATCTTAAATTCAGGGATACATAATTGCATCCAACGTTTAAGTTGAATGGCTCTGTAGCAAGTGCGTGGATCCGGAAGGCCAAAACCACCTTGTCCGTGGCATTTGATCAAACGATCATAGGCAATCCTTGGCTTTTTGTGCTTCCACAGGAATTTGGAAAGAAGAGATCTAATTTGTAAGAAAAAGCTGTTGGGGAGATGTATAGGGACCATTTGGAGTGAATATATAAACTTAGGCATGATGTATGTTTGTACAAGGTTTTTACGACCTAACCAGGTTACATAAGGGATGTCAAGGTTGTTCAATTGATTCTTCACCTTTTTTATTAGTGACGTGTAGTTGGCAGAGTATAATTTATTTTCCTTATTCGTTATCAAGATGCCTAGATAAAGCAGATCTTCCTGATGCCATTTAAAGGGGAAAGTTCCTTGTAGGGTTTTGACTATTCTAGTTGGGGTGGAAATATTAAGGGCTTTGGATTTTGAGTAATTAATTTTAAAGTTGGACAATGAGCTGAATGTTTCAAACAATGATAATATGTGAGGGAAAGCTTGGAAAGGGTTAGTTACCATCTATAACAGATCGTCTGCGAACGCAGCACATTTGTGTTCTACTTCACCTATTTTTAATTCTTTGATATCCTCATTGTTTCTGAAAGCTTGCATTAATGTTTCCATAACGAGGATAAATAGGGTCGGGGACAGGGGGCATCCTTTGCGTGTGCCATCCATGAACCATTTTGTGCACCAGACCGCCTCAGCAGCGAGCATGTGTTTTCATGTTGGGTAACTCATGCCATTCATGCTGCAGTTGTCTGTCATCCCCCTCTTATGTATGTATAAGAGAAGCTGATGCTCATGCAACACGTGGTGATGGGGAGGAAGACAAACAGCTAACACATCTTGCTTTCTGCCCTGTAGCTGTTGGGGACCCAAAATGAGAAACTCCCATGTAGCAGGAGGAGTAGAGTTGGAGGAGAAAAAAGGTGATGATGACACATGACACCTGCCATGACACCTGCCATGACACCCAGAGGGGGGTGGATTTGGAAAGAACTAGCAAATCGGGCACACTGGCCAGACTCACTTGCTTACGCAAATTTGGCAAATTGTTCCAAAAAATTTGATTTGATCCGAATGAATTTATGACAAACCGTGTTATAAATCAGCTATTTCCCAGCTGCAGGGAGCATGTATCCTGGTGTACATAACTGGGCATTGCAGAAACATGCATAGCTAGTCCGCTGTGGTAGTAAAACAGTTACTGTGCGTCATTATGACAGGCAGGTGACAGGCGTCACTCTTAGAATCAGTTCACATTTCACTTATTTGGTCAATTATGGGTCAGAAACTGACCTAATAATTGAAGTGTGAACTCTTACAGGTCAGTGTTATAGCGTCAGGTATAATGTACTTAAAGGGGTTCTCCAGAAATTAAGAAAATGAAAATACTTAAATATTACTTCATTATAAATATATGTCCAAGTACCTTACATTAGTTATAATGGCTTGTTTTGTCTAGGGAGCAATCATTAGGGGAAATAAAATGGCCGCCGTCCTATTAGTACACTCAAAACCTGTCCTAATCACACAGAGGACAAGTTACTTCACAACACTGAGGTAAAGAGCTGCCTCATCCTCCTCTCTGCTCTGACTGTCAGGGATCATGGTCCTAAATACCAGTGATAAGATCTTCAGCTGAATTTCTGTAGGAATGGACTCATGAGCAGATGTGGGTAATAAGCAGCAGCACTTGTATGCAGTCTCCATTATCACAGTCTGTCCTGTCTGTCCTCTCTGTACTTCATGTCTCCTCATGAACTCCATTCCTACAGAGATTCAGCTGAAGATCTTATTCAGGATCATTATCCCTGACAAGCAGAGAGGAGGATGATGCAGCTCTTTACCTCAGTGTTGTGAAGTAACTTGTCCTGCTGTGTGATTAGGACAGGTTTTGTGTGTACTAATAGGACGGCGGCCATTTTGTTTCTCCTAATCATTGCTCCCCAGGCAAAACAAGCCATTATAACTAATGAAAGGTATTTGGGAATATATTTATAATGAAGTAATATTTACGTATATATTCATTTTCTTAATTCCCGGAGAACCCCTTTAACTGTACAGTGGCCCAAGATTCTACTATAGAGTGAAAGAGCACTCTCCTTTTACACTGTCTGCTAATTCCATATAGATTTCTACAGAACCTGTTTTGTTACACGCTGATAGTAGTGTCCCCCTGACAGAGTGGAGAGAGTGTCAGGAATAAGTTTGTGTTGATGTCACCCCCTGACAGAGTAGAGAGGGTGTCAGGAATAAGTTTATGTTGATGTTACTGTTTATTTTCCCTTCTTCTGATCCATCACAAGAACAACCCAAAAAATGCATCCTGTCTTTTGAGCATCCGCCTTCACACAGTCAGTATTTGGTCAGTAAGTGATCAGTATTGCTAAGTCCAAAACAGAGATGACAATATTTGCGTGTCTTCTGTGTTTTGGACCCACTCCTGCTTTTGGCTTCCAAATCATGAGCAAATTTTGATGCAAAATGCTGATCGTGTGATAGAGGCCTTATGGATGCTCCAAAGACAGGATCTGTTGTGCTTTTTCATTTTTCAGTTCTTCTGACAGATCAGAAGAAGGGTAAAATAAATGGGGATGTCAACAAGGCCAATCAGGGTGGCGAGTGGCAACCGCATGAGGAGTCAACATAGTACCCCGTCACAGAGTGGAGAGGGTGGCAACAGCATGAGGATTCAACATAGTGGCCCCATCACAGGTGACAGGCAACAGCAGTGGCAGTAACAGCACAAGATAGTGGCAGTAGGAGAAGATGGCAGCAGAGGCAGCAGGTGTGTGGCATCAGATGGATGGTAGCATCAGAATACTGGCTGAAACATATGGTTGTCACTAAGCAAGCAACTCAGCATGCATCTGGTCATTTGTGCAAGGAACTTGGAGGGACTCCGTGCCTCCATCTCCACTGCATACTGCCACGGTGTGTCGGGGTCATCTACCTGGTCTTCCTCATCGTCCTCAAACTACTCATGCTCATCCTGCTCCTCTACTGTCACTTGTGCAAATAAACAATCCATTACTGTATACATTGCTTATGTGGGAATGTCCTTCTCCTCCTCCTCCTCCACCAGTTCAGCCCCCACAGGGCTCAGGTGGCCAGGAGATGTAGGCGCCATGTCTCCTCTCCCCTGGCCAGCCAGATTTATCAGTATCTGCTACAGGACATGAAGGAGTGGAAACACATCTTTCATCCCGTAGTCTTGGTGACTGACAAATAAATTGGCCTCCTCAAAAGTAAACGGCAGGTGTCACGCATGAGCTGCCACTGGTTAACGTCGAAGCTACACAGGGGAGTACTTCTGTCCATCTGCATCGTCAAGAAATTGTTCACGGCCTTCCTCTGCTCGTATATTGGTCCCACATGTGGAGGATAGAGTTCCAACGTGTGGAAACATCACATATAAGGAGATGTTGGGGAACGCTATTCTGCCTTTGTAGCTCAAGGAGGGCGTGTTTTGCAGTGTATGAGTGAATGCACAGTTTCCTAGCCATTTTCAAGATGTCTTGCAGTTGGGTGGAAGACTTCAGTTACTGCTTTACAACCAGATTAAGGACATGCACCATGCAGGGCACATGAGTCAGTGCTACTTGATGCAGTGCTGACACAATGTTCTTCCAGATATCAGTGACCATGGTTCCCATCTTTAGTTGATGAGGAGATAGCCAGGATTCCATTTCCACCGTGCTCTGCATACATGGTATGCTGGAGGACCACACCGAATTGTGCCTACAGTGAAGGCTGAGGACAAGGTTGAGAATGAGGAGGCAGAGGAGTACATTGGCACAGGACTCATAGCTTGAGAATGCGGAGGCGGCATTGCTGTCACCTATCCAAATTGCTGGTGTGCATGGGCAGGAATCACATTTATCCAGTGGGCCATAAAGGAATATATTGTCTTTGACCATAGTTACAGCTCCACACGTTGGCACTGCCGTGAAATTTACCAGACACCAATGACTCAAGGACTGACCCACCTCCTGATCAACATAAGTGTGCAGGGCTGGTACAACCTTTTTGGAGAAGTAATGACGGCTTGGGAATCTTCACCTTGGTTCGGCATCTCAGTTCTCTGAAAGGTGCAGAGTCAACCTCATGGAAAGGGAGAGATGTAGTATCATCAACTTGTCCAGAAGCACGTTCACCTTCTGCGCCGTTGGATGAGTGCACGCATACTGTTGTCTTTTTGCAATCGTGTCAGTGATCGATTGCTGGCGAAATGAGTGACGAGGAGTAGGAGGAGGAGCATCAGAGCCAGTAGATGATGGGAAGGAAACACAGCTCCCTTCTGCGGAGGTGGTGGAGCCCTGAATACTGGAAAAGGGTTGCGGGCCGCTAGGAGATGCCTCAGGCTGTTTCACAACATTTGCGCCACAGTTTTCCCAGGCCACTTTATGCTGATGCTCCATGTGTTGACGCAGTGCAGTGGTGCCAATATTGGCATCCTGGCCACCTTCTGCCCACAGATTTGACACACGACCATGCTAACATCCTCTTTCAACTTGATGAAAAATTCCCATACCGGCGAGTAGGGAATTTTACCCCCATCACTCCATGCTGCCTTTCTGCCTCTGCCTCTATAAAGCCGTGCCCTGCTAGTTGTTTCTGGACAGGTAGGCTCCTGAGTAGCAGATGGTCTACCCCGGGCACGTTTGGCTCCAGACCTCACACTGCTTTCACCCTGCTGGCTCACAGCCACATTCACACCCTGCTGGCTGAGCCGCATGCTGCCACACTGTCACTGTCTCACAGGCAAGCTGCCACCCTCACCCCCTGATGATGATAATGATGAGGCCCCCTCTTCACCCAGCTCCCACATACGATTGGCTACATCATCATCCACTACTGTCTGCACGTCAGTGATGTCATCCTCACCAGTCTCATGGCCTTATCCCTGACCGCTCGCAACACCTGCTACACCTACAACTCTCATCTTTGCTACTTGTCTCTACTTGTCCACCTGCAGGAGGAAAAGCAGTGGATCTCTCCTTCAAATCTTGGCAGGGCAGTTGCTGCTGACTGTCCTCAATAAGCTCATCCTTGCTAAAAAGCAGGGCAGAGCCAGCAGCATACAATACTTCCCAGGCAGAAGGAGCAGAAAAAGAAAGAGGCAGGTTCAGGTTATGTGGGGGGCACAGAACTTGTTCCTGGGCCATACCAACTAAGCGTGGTGTCAGAGGAACCCACTGACTCCTGGCTGTGGGTGTCTGATGTCACTTGAGATGATCTTGAAGACCGAGTCAACCATTCAAGGACAGCTGGGTTGCTGGTCATAACACGGCCGATGGATGACACTGGCAGCTCTGGCCTGTTGCTGCGGCTGCTGCTACCCCCTCCCCCTTTTTTGCTACTAGTTCTGCAAGCTCCAGAAACATTTTTGCCACTGCCCGTTCCCTTGGAAGGCCCTAGCACCTGTCTGTCGGACATACTGTACTGACACACTGTACATACAACATAGTAACATAGTTTATAAGGCCGTAAAAATACATCTGTCCATCCAGTTCGGCCTGTTATCCTACCAGTTGATCCAGAGGAAGGCAAAAAACCCCTGTGAGGTAGAAGCCAATTTTCCCCACTTTAGGCAATCAGAATAACTCCCTGGATCAACGATCCATCTCTAGTAACTATAACCTGTAATTTGTTACCCTCCAGAAATACATCCAGGCCCCTCTTGAACTCTTTTAGTGAACTTACCATCACCACCTCCTCAGGCAGAGAGTTCCATAGTCTCACTGCTCTTACAGTAAAGAATCCTCTTCCATGTTTGTGTACAAACCTTCTTTCCTCCAGACGCAGAGGATGTCCCCTCGTCACAGTTACAGTTCTGGGGATAAATAGATCATGGGAGAGATCTCTGTACTGACCCCGGATATATTTATACATAGTTGTTAAATCTCCCCTCAGTCATCTTTTAAGTAAATAACCCTAATTTTGATAATCTTTCTGGGTACTGTAGTCTACCCATTCCAGTTATTACTTTAGTTACCCTCCTCTGAACCCTTTCCAGCTCTGCTATGTCTGCCTTGTTCACAGGAGCCCAGAACTGTACACAGTACTCCATGTGTGGTCTGACTAGTGATTTGTAAAGTGACAGGACTATGTTCTCATCACGGGCATCTATGCCCCTTTTGATGCAACCCATTATCTTATTGGCCTTGGCAGCAGCTGTCTGACACTGGTTTCTACAGCTTAGTTTGCTTTGCTTTGTCTTTTCCATGTCAGTGTTACCCAGTGTTTACATTTAGTATGTACTGGTGACTTGCATTATTCCTTCCCATGTGCATGACCTTACATTTGTCAGTGTTAAACCTCATCTGCCACTTCTCTGCTCAAGCCTCCAATCTATCCAGATCCATCTGTAGCAGTATACTGTCCTCTTCTGTGTTAATTACTTTACACAATTTAGTGTCATCTGCAAAAATTGATATTTTACTGTGCAAGCCTTCTACAAGATCATTAATAAATATATTGAAGAGAATAGGGCTCAATACTGACCCCTGTGGTACCCCACTAGTGACAGTGACCCAATCTGAGTATGTGCCATTAATAACCACCCTCTGTTTTCTATCCCTGAGCCAGTTACAGACCACAAACAGACATTTTCTCCCAGGCCACGCATTCTCATTTTATATACTAACCTTTTATGTGGTACAGTGTCAAATGCTTTGGAGAAGTCCAGATATTTACGACATCCATTGATTCGTCGCAGTCAAGTCTAGAACTTACCTCCTCATAGAAACTGATTAAATTGGTTTGACATGACCGATCGCTCATGAAGCCATGCTGATATGGAGTTATTTGCTTATTTTCATTGAGGTACTCCAAGATAGAATTTCTTAGAAAACCTTCAAACAGTTTACCCGCAACAGATGTTAAACTTATCGGCCTATAGTTTCCGGGCTCTGTTTTTGGACCCTTTTTGAATATCGGCACCACATTTGCTATGCGCCAATCCTGTGGAACACTCCCTGTCAGTATAGAGTCCTTAAATATCAGAAATAAGGGTCTGGCTATGACATTACGTAATTCTCTTAGGATACGGGGGTGTTTGCCATCCGGTCCTGACGATTCGTCTATTTTAATCTTTTTAAGACGCCGCTGTACTTCTTCTTGGGTCAGACAGGGCACTTTTAATGGGGAATTTACTTTTATATTCTGCATTTCATCTGACAGTTTATTTTCCTCAGTGAATACCGTGGAGAAAAAAATATTTAGTAGCTTTGCTTTCTCCTCATCGCTCTCTGCAACTCCCCCCTCATTACTCTGTAAGGGGATGACACCTTCAGGTTTATACTTTTTACCATTTATATAATTGAAGAACATTTTAGGGTTTAGTTTTACTCTCTTTGGCGATTAATCTCTCGGTCTCTAGTTTGGCTGCTTTTATTTGTCTTTTACATATTCTATTTTTTTCCTTATAGTTTTTCAATGCTTCCTCGCTCCCCTCCTGTTTTAGTGATTTAAATGCTTTCTTTTTGTCATTTATTGCTTTCTTTACATCTCTATTTATCCACATTGGTTTTTTCTTGTTCCTTAACCTTTAATTCCCATAAGGTATGTACCTCTCACAATTAGATATTAGGATGCTTTTAAAAATCTCCAATTTTGTGGCTGTATTTTTATTTTTGAGGACTTTGTCCCAGTTAGTTAGGCCTATGGCCTCTCTTAGTTGGCTAAATTTAGCTTTTTTGAAGTTTTGTATTTTTGTTCCTCCCTGAAGAAACACTCTTTTGAATGACAATTGGAAGGTTATTATTTTATGGTCACTATTTCCGAAGTGTCCCCCAACCTGCACATCTGTTATTCTGTCAGGTCTATTGGTTAATACTAAGTCCAGAATGGCCGTCCCTCTAGTTGGGTCCTGAACCAGTTGGGAAAGGTAATTGTCTTTGGTTATTGCCATGAACCTGTTTCCTTTATGAGATGTACAGGTTTCAGTTTCCCAGTCTATATCTGGATAGTTGAAGTCCCCCATAATAACAACCTCATTACGATTTGCCGCCTTGTTTATTCCGTTTAGAAGTAGATTTTCTGTGGACTCTGGTATATTAGATGGTTTATAATAAACTCCCATTAGTATTTTATTATTGTTTTTGCCTCCATGTATTTCTACCCACAGTGACTCCACATGTTCATGTCCCTCACTTATACCCGGAGTGTGGGCTTTAGACAGGACTTTACATAAAGGCAGACCCCTCCCCCTCTCCGGTTTTGGCAATCATTTCTAAACAGACTGTAACCCTGTACCTTAAACGCCCAGTCATAGCTATCATCCAGCCATGTCTCAGTTACTCCCACTATGTCATAGTCCTCCTCACACATCACTAATTCCAGTTCACCAGTTTTATTAGTTAGGCTTCTGGCATTAGTGTACATACAATTAAGAGGTTTATTAATTATTAAGGAAATTACTTATCTATAAAACAAGGTGGAAAACTAAATAACTGTAAAAATAGAGCGCTTTTTCACCTCAATTACAGAATCAAGGCATTTTATAATTACTTATGTATAAAACAATGTGGACACCCTAATAGCAGTAGTATTAGACTACTTTTTCACCCCCAATTAGTGAATCAAGGTGTAATAGAGTTGCTTATCAAGGAGGGCACTGTTCCATTAGTCCTTGCACTCTCTCTATGCTCTCCTTATACTGTGTAAAAAGTCTCCCTACACTGTCACTGAACTCTTCCTATCCAATATTTTACAATTAAAGGCTTTCTTAATCATTGTCCCTAGTGCTTGTCACATCTCTCCCTATACTCAGTTCACAGTGAAATAGCGGAGACCGGGCGGGATGAGAGTTTTATAGGGCTATGACATCACAGGGGCTGGCTAGATGCTGATTGGCTGTCTTCATGGCATTATGTGTGATCTTGCATTCCCAGGCTTCCTACTTTCACTCTGTAACACGTGTAGCTGCCATTTTACACTAATGTAACACTAATTTTTATATTATCACACATACCTGAATCTGATTGGTCCTCACTCGGCATTTATGTTTGTTATTGGTGGACCTGTCATTGTGATGTCATCACACATACCTGGATCTGAATGGTCCTCAATATTTTAAATCTTTAGACGTCTAATTCTGATTTTTTTAACGGTTTTTCAAGTCTTCTGAATATCAAAATCTTCTTAGTTATACAATGATAGATCACGCGCTACCCTATGAATATAGGATTATTAACCCTTTCCCGACCAGCACCATAATAGTATGGCTCTGGCCAGGTCTTTAAAGATGGCGCCCGCTCCTGATCGGAGCAGGTGCCATAGCCGCGGGTGGCCTGCTCTTTCTTATAGCAGACACCCGCGGCTAATGTCCACAATCGGCAGTAATGCCGATCGCGGACATTTAGCCTCTTGGATGCCGTGGTCAATTCTGACCATGTGAAACACTGGAAGCGCGCGCTTCTGGTGATGCTCCCCTGTGCGGTGATTGGAGAAGCCGGAGCATGTGTGCAGCAGCCACTATCTTTGTGAATGCTGCATAGGAAACTAGCAATTTTCTCTTAGACTCCAATGCTAATGCATTGGGGTCTATGAGAATACCAATCTAATGATTGCTGGTTAACTATAAAAAAGTGTAAAAAATAATAAAGTTTAAAAAAAAAAAAAAACATAAAAATTCAAATCACCCCCTTTTACCAAAATAAAAATAAACGAACTAAAACATTTAAAACATACACATCATGAGTGTCTCCATGTGCGAAAATGCCCATAGTATAAAGATATAAAAATATATTCCCCAAACAGCAAACAGCAAAACGGGAAAAAGCGTCAAAATGGATTCTGCGTTTTTGGTTGCTTCGTTTTCTACAAAAAAAATTAATAAATAAATAAAAAGTGATCAAAAAGTCATACACACCCCAGAATGGTATCAATGAAAAGTTCAAATCGCCCCACAAAAAATAAGCCCCCATACAGCTCTGTATACATAATTACAAAAAAGTTATAGGGGTCAAAATATGGCGACGAAAAAATAAAACCAATTTTTTCCCACTTATTTTATCATAAAACTATAAAATAAAATAAATACTATAAAATTAAAATAAAAACTATACGTATAAGGTATCGCCGGATTTGTACTGACCTGTAGAATGAAAGTAACTGGTCTGTTGTATCGCACATTGAACATTGTAAATAAAAAACCTGTAAAACTGTGGCGGAATTGCTTTTTTTTGCAATTTCACCCCATATGCAATTTTTTTCCCGCTTCCCAATACATGAGATGCAATATTAAATGGTAACGTTGGAAAGTACAACTTATCCTGCAAAAAAACAGCTCTAATATGGCTATGTGAACAGACAAATAAAAAAGTTATAGCTCTGGAAAAACAGGGAGCACAAAACGAAAATGCAATAACAGAAAAACCTCCGAGGTAGAAAGGGGTAAAGCTGGGTGATAAATCCTGCTTCCAAATCTGGGCCTCTGTCTGCTCCATTTAGTAAATTAATAATCAAAATGGCATCTTTTTCGCTTTATTTTTTAGTCCTGTGTATTGCTATGTGTTCGTATCCAAGGTCTTCATTTAATAGAAACATTGAATTCTCTTTCATCTGTTGTATTTTGTTTGTAGATTTGCCAGGAACTTGACCAGAAAACGAAAAAGAAAAACAGAAACAAGTTTTTTTTTTTTTTTTTTTTTTTTAACTTGTATTTTTTGGCAATGCTCTGTGTGCTTTCCATAGCTATGTCTGCAGACCTAGGTTGGCCATAAATGAACAATCTCACTGGAACTTTTTATATAAAAAACAGTATCACTTTGTAAATACATTGCGTTAGCAACCTTATACTGGTCCTAAGTTACAGCTTATATTATACTCCAGAGCTGCACTCACAATTCTAACACGCCTAACAGCTATACTAAACTTCTTGAATCCAGTAAAATATTTTTTCGTACATTAGATTACTGTACAAGAATACACTTCCAAGCAGCATAGACTGAGAATCCGCTGGGAAAAATGTTGACAGGACTTTATTTTTACATTTTTCCCAACATGCAAAAACTATGGAACAATTTTCACTATATTGACCATTAAAGTCAGTCCAACAAGATCTGATACAGTGACAGTAAACAGATAAATGGGAGCTAACAATATAGGAATTTATACAAATTTCATTGAATGTAATGTGACATACAAATCGGTATGCAGTAAGTGCTCCCTAGTGTCAACTGCAGACAGCCAGAATTTAGTCAAATGTTAGAGCTCAGTATAAAATACAAACAGCTCCAGGCCTCACAAAGATATAGTGTAACTAGGGATGAGCGAACTTTTGAAAAGTTCGGTTCGGTTCGGCGAATTTTCTTGAAGTTCGGATTCATACGAACCGAACCTAAAACGAAACTTGCTATAACGGCTGAATAATTGCTGCAACAATAATGGTAGTCTGGTAGGGTATAGTTTCGTTTACTTGCAGTTGCTATTAAATGAAAAAAGTAGAAAAAATTAAAGTGACTTGTACAACGGCGACGCAAAATATACGCATATTTAAGAATTTAAACTAATGCGTACGCTAATGCGAACATTCATAATAACGAACATACAGTGTAGCGTTGTCAAAGGTACGCTACTTAACTGAATATGTACGCATTAGCGTACAAATACACTGCGTCTGCGAACATTCCTACTCCAGTGACGAACATACAGTGTAGCGTTGTTAAAAGTACGCTACTTGACGGAATACGTACGCATTAGCTGTGAAAACGGTACAGTTTTGATGTGCCGTTTTTATTTTAACCAGATTCGTCTTAAAAGTTCTTAAACGAATCTGGTTCGTTACGGTTCTGTTCGCTCGTCCGAACGAACGTTCGGACGAACGAAAATAATAACCCATCTCGGCCATTCTCCTCCCAAAAGGGTGGTTTGACACGAGGGTCACACCAGGATACAAGGGATTGTAGGAGTAATAAATAATCCCTTGTATCCTGGTCTATTCTGTGGAAAAAGTAAACTTTATTTATTTACGAACCTGATTCATACGAACTTTACGAAAGTTCGGTTCGGGGACGAACCGAACGTTCGGTAAAGTTCGTAACGAATCTGGTTCGTTACGGTTCGGTTCGCTCATCCCTAAGTGTAACCTTTTTTTTTCCGTTTAAGAGGAAGTTCATGCAAGCATGTAAACAAACAAATAAACTTCATGCAAGCTTTGTCTTCAGTGGCATTCAAACCCCTTACCCCAGAGATGCAAGGCAAGGATGCTAAGTCACTGAGCTGCCCCTATACTGTTCAGATTTAGCTTTGTTTGCCATAGGGAAGTGGTGGTGAACCTATTGCACTGGTGCCAGAGGTGGCACTCAGAGCCCTCTCTGTTGGCACCCGCACCCTGGAAAAAGTCTATGGTGTACCAATATGCCTTAAACTTTTCGTGCCATTTATCAGCGCATGGTGCACTATGAACGGCACAGGCAGGGCATTGAATGTAGGCAGGCTATTATAGCTAAATGATAAAGTACATGGAAGATATACTATATTAGTGTTCAGGTTAAATAGCCGTTTTGCAATAAATAAGTGGGTTTTGGGTTGCAGTTTGGATACTCGGTTCACCATCACTGCATAGGGTCTTCTGGAAAACTGAAATAAATGAACAATTATTCTGAGTGTGAATTCCCTATTCTACCACTAGATGTCACTAGAGGTTTACACCTTTTAATAATGATGATCGCTGATTACAAATCTGCATTAGCGAAGCTCTGATAACTTTGTGATAACTTTGTGCTTCTAATGTATTGGAGTTAACGGTCCTTAAATCTAATCTACTTTTACCTGTTTTATGTTCTTGGTAAAAAGACACAACAGTATGGAAACAAGAAGAATCAGTCCAAAGGGACATTTCAGCTGGAAACCACTTGATTGTAGCAACTTTGCACTTTTAAACCATTTCTGCTTGATTTTTCAACATATTTTTTACATATGATATTACTATCCATTATGCAGACATTAAGCCCTTTAAGGACCAAGTCCATTTTGAATTGCCCCACATTTTGTCAGGCATTGATTTTTTATTTTTAGGTGGCTAAAGTTTTTTGTGGAGACAGGAGGAGAATAAACAGGGAGCCATGGAGGCTCACCTGGGGAAGGGGTTGATCCGACCCCGAAACGCATTATGAATCCATCAATAAAGTCCAGTTGCCTTCAAGTTTAAGGTCCTCCGTTCCCTTCTTGCAGCCTGTTTATTCTCCTCGTGTCTTAGCAAGTATACAGGAACCTCTAGCATTGGCAGGGGGCAGCACAGCAGCAAGCACCTATCTTACTACATGCTAGTGGGGTTGTTGTGCATCTAGCACATCACCATCAGGTGAGAGGCTTTCCCCGGTCCTACACATGTGGCTCTCCTGTCTCTTTTAACAGTTCCTACATTTTTTTATGGATTGAATTGCAGATTCTCAGGCATCATTTCGGGGTACATATAAATTGCCATTCAAAATAAATGTTTTTTTTTTCATATGGTAGAATGCATTAAAAACTGATTGTAAAGCGCTGCGGAATATGTTGGCGCTATATAGATTATATTATCTATATTATAGATTAAATTATTATTAATACATTGTTAGCTATTCATGGTCCGCTGCTGTAGGGGAAATGCATGACTGACCATAGCGTCTGAAGCTATAGCTGCTGAAGTATCAAGTCCGACTTCCTATGATGAAAACACTTTACGAAATACTTTTATATTAATTGCATAAGCTTTTTAACGTCCATCTGCAAATGTTGATAAGAGGATTGCAGTGAGCCTCGGAGGAGCCGGTGCAGAGGATGGGAGTGATAGTAGCACTGATGAAGTGTTGTGTCATGGTGTACTCCTTCAGGCCATTGCTCCCTGGGGATCGGGGCAGTAGAAATGTAGTATTGAAGAATGAGGCCAGAATTAAATGTAAAAAAGTCTTTTTACTATGTGCAACATAGATCTTCAAATACATTCAGTAGTAGCAGATTTAAAGCGCAAAACTTGCAATTGTAGCTTCACTCTGCTACCTAGCGTCTCAAGACTTCACTTCAGGCTTGGAGTAAGCAGATCTCTCTGGAGAATCTTATTTAGGAGCAGGAGCTCTGCAGTATGTTTCCTCTCTCCTCTGTTTTTGGACAGAAACTCTTCCTCCTGGCAATAAGCAGGACCAGCCCACTTCCACCAAGAGTGGAGGAACAGGGTGGTTAGCCCTGTTCCTTGCCAACCTTTGCCAACCACATTCTTACTGCTAACAACGGCCAAATATATAAAAACAATACATAACATTATAATACAAAACCATGTACAATTGTAGTACCCCCAGGTTTGGGGTACTACAGGATGAACTAAAGAATGCCGCCTCACCTGCACACACCACCTTAGTCTAAGTTGTATTCAGGCAAAACTGTTAAATGGACATGGCCATGGCATTTTTAGTCACGTTAACAATGCATATGTTAATATTCTATGCGTTTTTTGTTTTTTTTTTAGAAAAGACAGTTGGATGGTTTTCTGGGTATAATTTTTTGAGGTCACTCCATGTATTCTGCTTCCTGTCCTGGCTCTTTAAATTCATCTTTGTATGGATTGTAAGCAAGATAAACAGTCTCACTTGACCTTCTGAGTCGGACCATTCACCCCGGTCAGAGAGGACAATAGAGCTCTCATACTACAATCTAATTCTAACCCTCTATTATTGTGAGGATTACCTTGCAAATATAATCTCCCTTCACAGCAGTAGTAGCCTACCAACAGAGGCATAGCTAGAACTGACTAGGCCCCACAGCAAATTTTTGTACGGGGCCCCCCTGCCCTACGCGCTCACCATATACATAGATGCACTCATACATGCACTCTCCACATACATGGACGCACTCTCCACATACATAGACGCACTTATACACACACTCTCCACATACACTGGTGATCAAAATTAGAGAACAACACACAATTTCCTAAATGTCAAGGTCACTATGTAGTCCTAGGTGAATTTTTCCTAACAGGAGTTAAAGAGCAGTATTTTAAACATATTTCATGAGTTGCATATATTCTAAAGCACGGTATAAAAAACTTAAATGAGGTTTTGAAAAAGAACACTGATCAAAATTAGAGAACGCTTTCAGACACCTGCAAGTTGGTGGTGTTAATATGGCACCTGGTGCTAATTTCCTTAATTATCTGACAAACCCTATTTAACTGGCAGCCTAACTTTCCAGGTTTCACTGACTTTGCAAGATGGAAAGCCGTTCCAAAGTGACTGAAACCCTCCGTCAGCAGGTTGTTAAGATGAAGTCCAAAGGGGTGACCCTATCAGCCAATGCAAGAGAAGTTGGTCATTCCAAGTCTGTGATTTCTAGAATACTGCATCTTTACAACACCACAAACTCATTCAAGTCCCCCAAGAAGGCTGGTTGTCCACAAAGGACAAATGCAAGAGAGGACAGGATAATGCAGAGAATCTCCAAGGGCAATCGGTTCATCACTGCAACTGGAATAAGGCTGGATTAACCTTTGCTGAGGAGCATGTTGTGTGGACAAAGGAAAAGTGGTCCAGAGTTCACTTTAGTGGTGAAAGCAAGTTTAATTTATTTGGGTCTGATGGGAAACATTATGTTCGTCGACAAACTGGGGAAAGACTGAACCCAAAATGTGTAGAGAAGTCAGTGAAAGGTGGAGGAGGAAATGTCATGGTTTGGGGAATGTTTTCAGCAGCAGGAGTTGGGCCTCTCATACAGCTACATGGCAGAGTGAATGCAAGTGTGTATCAGAACCTTCTTCAACAACACATGGTTCCTTCCTTGCGTTTGGCAGCAATTTTCATGCATGACATTGCCCCCTGTCACACAGCAAAACGGGTAAAGCAGTTCCTTGAAACTGAAAACATTGAAACAATGAAATGGCCAGCTCAGAGTCCTGATGGAAACCCAATAGAAAACCTCTGGAAAATCCTTTGTGACAAAATTATGGCCAAGAAACCCACTACATTCACCGAACTGTGGAAGAAACTGCAAGAAGAAAGGACCAAAATCACACCAGAACAGTGTGAGAGACTAGTGATGTCCTGTGGCCACAGATGTGCTGAAGTCATTCAAAGCAAAGGCCTGTACACTTCCTACTGACTGGTGACTGTTGTAAATTTAGTTGTAATCTTTCTCTGTGCTACAGTCATTGCTGTTCTCTAATTTTGATCACTGTGTTTTTTGCAAAATAAATTTTTTTTTGAAGTACTTTGGTTATTTTGTTAAATGCTTTTCTAGTGGCACGGTATACTCCTAACATAAAATCCTTCAAATGTTGAGCAATGAAGATTGCATTATTTTTTAAAAAATCAAGTGTTCATGAATTGTTCTCTAATTTTGATCTCCAGTGTACATACGCTCACCATATACATAGACGCACTCATACACCCACTCTCCACATACATGGACGCACTCATACACACACTCACCACATACATGGACGCACACACAATACACATATTTAGACACCCAGCTTTCCTGGTGTGCCTCTCCCCTATACTCTAATGCCTCTGCACTTGTGCCTGCAGGATAGCAGGGAAGCTGGATGACATCTCATGATGTAATGTCACCCAGCTTTCCTACTGTACTGCATGTCACATGTTCAGAGACATGAGGACAGTCTAGGAAAGCCAAATATAACCCCAGTTCCCCTGTCACTCACATCACTGGCACAGCTGTGGCAATCCAAATGATGTTCAGCATGCCAGACATGGAAGGTTCAGTTTGCAAGAATCGTGGGTATGAAAGGGGCGGGACTATGATGTATGTCTACATACACCCACATCGGACCATCCTGATGCTGGGAAGAGGCGGAGCAATTTCACTGATGTCAGGTCAGTGGTGAAAGTGCAGGACTCTGGACCTGGAGCAAGAGAAGGTAGCTAGTCTGACAGGGGCCCGTTTGACCAAGTACAGTGACTGCTCCCGGGCCCCTTCTGAGCTCGGGCCCTGAAGCAGCTGCTTCCCCTGCTTCCCTGGTAGCTACACCTACCAATAGATTACCTGTCTATAAAGGTATTATTATTTGGAAGGACAATATTCTGCATTGGCAATGGCAAATATTCCATTCTGATGGAAGTGCTCTTTAAATAGAGGGGGGGGGGGATTTACCAAAATTCTGTCTATGATAGAACTAAGGAGTCAAAAGTGTTCATTTCTGCTAATTCTTCCATCCACAAATGAGATATATCTAAATTGGTATATGCTGGCCTGCCCAGTCCTCTAGATCAATGCGACTTCTATAGGACCCAAGAGGTGGGTGTAAAGTATGGGGTGTACAGGAAGTAGGGGAGGTATATGCCCAAGGAGGGTGGACAGAGCCCCATTTTTATATGAAGGATGATCAATGAATTCTGGTTAATATTACAGAGGAACACTTTATAGAATACTATACTGACCAAATGATGAATCCTCCTGAGCCCTATATGTGTTGCCTTCCTCTAGTGTACAGAACTGAAGACCCCACTCTCTTGACTGCACTGTCACCACTGATTATTACTGTGGGAAGACTTGTCTTTGATGATATCTCATTGAAAAACACTGAGAATTAGATTAGTTGTGTACCACTCATCTCGCCCTCCCTTCTTCCCTCTCGTCTATTTCTCAACAACTAGGACGCAGATGGGCTTCCAGTTGGTCTGTCTGCTGGCCGTATTTTTGCTTGCTCTTGAAAAGCAAAAGAGTTTTACGTATGAAAAGCCTCTTGACAATCCAAACTTTGCACAACCTAGTCAGAGCCGCAGTTTTCTTCTGGATTCTGACAACACTTGCCTCTTCAGGCATTTTTTCATGAAGGCTCATCTTAAGAAGAGATGTCTTCCTGCTCTTCTCTCCATCACTGTGCCCTCCACCTCCTGTGACTTTCTACACTTTTTACTCTTGTTTGCATTTGTAAAATGAAAGAAGTTGTGCTGTACATTGTCTAGAAGTCTACAGAGATTTTAGTCAATAATTTTATATGTATGAGTTAGTGAACCACCAAGACTAGATTTATTTTTGGTCACATTTATCTTCTGACTATGTAGAGACATCAACAGTACAGTAAATGGGCCACTCAGGCTGATCCCCTTCTATCCAAGAGCCCATATCATTAACTCCTTGACAACATCCAGAATACATGTAATGTGGATTTTGTTGCTTTAAAGATGGCGCCTGATCCGGAGTGGAGTAAGTGCCATAGTTTCTGAATGCCTGCTGCTTTACACAACGGACACCCATGGCTAATTTCATGCAATCAACGATAATGCCAATCGCAGACATTTAAACCCTCAGATGCAATGGTTGAATGTGACTACAACATTTAAGGGTGGAAAAGCCAGGAGCGCTGCAATCTTGGGGCCCGAACACCTTCCCCTGTTCGGGCCCCAGGATAGAGAAAGGTCTTCCTTACCAGTAATAGGTTTGAGCCTGTACAAGGCTACCAGGCCTTTTACATGTATATTTCAATACAGGCCCACAGATGGCAGCACTGAATTGGAATATACTTAATTTTCCACACACCAATGTATTAAATTACATTAGTGTGGGAAAGGCAATCTGATTACTGCAACTTTATGTCCCCAAATAAAAAGAAAAAAAAGTTTAATATAAAAAAATCTAAAAATTTAAACAAAAATAAGCAATAAAAATAAACATAATAGAAATCACTGCGTCCCAAACCATCTGTACTATTAAAATATAAAAATATTTATCCCCTAAGGTGAATGCCGTAACAGGAAAACTGACTAAAAAGTGATAAAAAATCATACACAGTCCAAAATGTTATCATAAAAACTACAGACCGCTCTACAAAAAATGAGCTCTCATTCTGCTCTGTAGACGTAACTAGAAATGAGCGAATCATCCAAAATTTGCTTCGGCGAATGTTCAACGAATTTCTGACAATATTCGTTCTTAATCCGAATTTATTCGGTCGAATCTACATTTAAAAAATAATTGTTGTTTTGCAAATATTCCTGCACAAATTACAAAAGTACAGTCAGCGTAGTTAAAAGTACGCAATACGTAAGCATTAGTGTACAAAAGTGCGTACGAATAATTAGCGCACTATTGACTCACGAATGCGTCATACGCACGAGGCTAGGCCGCGGTGTACAGTCTTTAGAGGCAGTCCATATGAGCTAGAAAATAAGGTGCTCACTGCTAGCTATCCAGCTAAGTGCATAATTTACTAAAAACACCGTTCAATAACTGCATAATAGGACACATACATTGCAGTACTGGAAAAAGAATAAACACAATGGGCTAAAGTGCTTGAACGTTGCTTAACCTGTAAAAACAGTGTAGCTAAAATACAGCAAAGACATAAGTATGCAAACATTTTAGTGCAATGAATTTCACATTTACAAGCATAAAAGGCTCAGATATACGTTTCAGTCTCTCCTTATGGCTTCTTGGCATGATAAAACACTGGAACACATAGTCTAAAATTCAATTGTAACCCACATGAGGTAATATTGTAATCCAAACAGGTAATGTGTAATGCACATGGATAATAGAAAATAGCAGCAAATAGAGAACCCTTTTTGCAAAGGGGGCTCCCAAATAACCTGAGAAGGGGGGAAAAAGGAAAATAGGCGCGCTTAGGCACAACTAGGAACTTTCTGCAGAATGGGGGGAGTCCTGACAGCGATGTCCATCTGGGTGAGAGTCAAACGGGGGCAATACAAACTAAATAAACAAACAAACACAGAAAGTGCCAACTAGCTCTCACCTGTCAGGTGCAGTCCATGGTGTGGCTCCCATAGGTCCTCTTGAAGTGTCCTTGAGACAGCCAGTAGTTGGGTTCCTCAGATGAGGGACCTGAAGTCCATTCTCGCTTGAGCTGCTACTAAACGACATCAGACGACGCTCCTGCCTCTTGTAGGCCACGCTCGCTGCCGTGGTGGAACTCCACTGCCCTCTTCTTCCGGAAGTCGGACTTGACCGGGTCCGGATAGTGTTCACGCTGGTGAGCACTGCAGTCACTTGCTCTTTTCCGGATACTCCTGCCGGGACAGCAGGGGTAAGTACTTCTGGCTGCAGCAGTGGAGGCAAGGTTGCATCCAGGGAAGAAGCCCCAGCTTCCCTGGCTGCTGCTGGCTTCATCTTCCAGGGTAGTTGGTACTGGTGGATAACCATGGATTGGAACGTAAATGTAAATGATGACGTCAGCTGACCCAGCTGAAAAGACTGTGGTGGTGGTGGTGGCAGTCCAGGGATTAGAGGCTCCGGCTGTGGCTTCTCCCTGAAGTGGACTAGCATAGTGCAAACATTTTAGTGCATGGAATATCACAAGCATAATAGGCTCAAGGATACGTTTGAGTCTCTCTTTTCTTCTGACGCTTCGCATGAAACTGGAACACAGAGTCACGAACTTCAATTGTAATCCCCATAGCTAAATTGTAATCCAATCGGGTAATAAAATAGCAGCAAATATATTAAAAGAGTACCATTTTTTTTAAAGGGGGCTCCCAAATAACCTGAGTAGGGGGGAAAAAGAGAATTGGCGCGCTTAGGCGCAACTGGGACGTAACTTTTTCTCCAGATGGGGGAAGTCCTAACAATCTGTGTCCATCTGGATGAGAGCAAAGGGGGCAATAAAAACAAGTTAACTTAAAACAATGGCCAACTAGTTCTAACTAGGGATGAGCGAACTTTTGAAAAGTTCGGTTCGGTTCGCTTCGGCGAACTTTAGTGAAGTTCGGATTCGTACGAACCGAACCTAAAACGAACCTTGCTATAACGGCTGAATAATTGCTGCTACAATAATGTGAGTCTGATAGGGTATAGTTTCGTTTACTTGCAGTTGCTATTACAATGAAAAAAGTGGAAAGAATCCAAGTGACTTCAACAACGGCGACGCAAAATATACGCATATTTGAGAATTTACACTAATGCGTACGCTAATGCGAACATTCCCGCACAAATAATGAACATACAGTGTAGCGTTGTCAAAGGTACGCTACTTAACTGAATATGTACGCATTAGCGTACGCATACATTGCGTCTGCGAACATTCCTACTCAAGTAACGAACATACAGTCTAGCATTGTCAAAGATACGCCACTTAACTGAATATGTACGCATTAGCGTACGCATATACTGCGTCTGCGAACATTCCTACTCAAGTAACGAACATACAGTCTAGCGTTGTCAAAGGTACGCTACTTAACTGAATATGTACGCATTAGCGTACATTCTCAATAAATATGCGTATATTTTGCGTCGCCGTTATTTTAACCAGATTCGTTACGAACTTTCTGAAAATTCGGTTCGATGACGAACCCAACTTTTGGGAAAGTTCGTAACGAATCTGGTTCGTTATGGTTCGGTTCGCTCATCCCTAGTTCTAACCGTCAGAAGTAGTCCACGTTGAGGCTCCCATTACTCCTTGTAGTTTCATTGTTTAACAGACTGTTGAGGGGTCCCTTAGACAAAGGATTGGAAATCCTCCTCACTGCTGCTACTAAAACACATTAGAGGTCGCTCGTGCCTGTCGTGGAGTGGAGCTCCACTGACCTCTAGTAGCAGATTCTGGCAGTGACCGGGTGGTCACACTGGCAAGTGTTGTGGCGGCAACCAGAGCCTTGATTTTGCTGGATCCTCCGGCCGACGCGACGGGAGTAAGAACCTCCGGCTTCATGGGTTCAGGTAGTGGTCTTCCTTTTGCTGCTGCAGTGACAGGGAAGCTGGTACTGTAATACCTTCAGCTGGTAGGAGAAGGTAGTTTCCCCGTTCTACAGAAAACCAGATGACGATGCCTTTTCTCCATTCTAATTTAGGGTCCACTGGCCTGGGATGATCCAAGACTTGTATTACCCAATCCTCGATGGCCTTTTAGTAATCCCATAATGTCAGGGCATTTGCGGTCACCGTGGCTGGGAAAATCTCGTTTTGCCTCAAGGAGTAATCCTTCTTGGGCGGCGGAGCGGAAGCCCCGGGCGCCTCCGGTCCACTAGCCAGTTCGGTAAACACCACCGGTGTCTTCTTCGGTCTTGGCTTAGGAATCCACTGGTCCACATAAATCTCTTCTGGCTCTTCTTTAACCTGGGGGATATCACTACCCCAATCCATTTCTTCCCAGTTGGGGCGCAGCTGCTTAGCCGTCTTGCACAGCACACTTGCTCTGGGTCTCGAACTGGAGATGGAGGCTACAAGGGAGTCTTTACTTTCTATACTTTCAATGGTAAACTCCCGGGAGTCCCGGCTTACCGAGCCTGTGAGCCAATCAGTGCAAGACCTTCCCACTAGGTCAGGTGACTCCTTTCTTCCCGGGCTTTTTGCCATATGAATAACGAACAGTAAAGGTTTGCTAATTAACTGAATTTGTACGCATCAGCGTATAAAGTAACTTATACGTAGCATTAGCGTACCATTAAGCAGACAAGTACGTAGCAAATGCGTAGAAAGCTTTAAGAACATTTTCAAATCTAACGGAGCGAATCTCAAAAAATCCGGATTCACTTCACAGCGGAAAATTTTCAAGATTCGTATCGAATCTACGAAGCGGCGAATAGATTCGCTCATCTCTAGACGTAACTATAAAAAAAGGTGTGGTCAAAATATGGTGATGTAAAAAAAAGTTTTTTTTCAGTAATAAAAAACAAGAAAAGCTACAGAAATGTGCCATTGCTGTAATGTACTGACAGAATGAAGTGCACAGGTCAGTTTTACCACATAAGGAATACTGCAAAAATAAAACCCATAAAACTGTGGCGGAATTGCATTTTTTTTCCAATTCCACCCCAATTTTTCCAGCTTTCCACTACATCGTATGCAATACTAAATGGGGCCATTAGAAAGTGCAACTTGTCCCGCAGTAAAACAAGCCCTCATATGTCTACGTGACCAGAAAAATAAAAAAAGTCATGGCTCCGGGAAGGCAAGGAGTGAAAAACGAAAACATTATGTCGTCCAAGGGCTAAGTGGACCACTACCAAGGACACCTTTAGGTTAAAGTTAGAAGACAGTTTTTGACTTATGCTAGTAATGCAGGCTGAGATATTATTATTCAAGTCTTAATCATACACGACTATGAAATGCTTGGTACATCCAAAAGGAATTATTTTTTTGTAATCTCAAGGATGCATCTTCCATGTGCTATTTATGTGTTAAACCATTTGAATGTAGCAACCCAAGTCCTCAGCACAAAGGTATCATATGCCTTGCCTTTGACTTGGGATAAAGGACGGAGTTGAATGGTGAAATTATTTTGACAAAATCTCTGAACACAAACCTCCAAACCTACTCTGGCACCACAGTACCCCAGCTTCTCCACAAATAATTCTTGCCATCACATTGTCCACATTAATGGTGCCAGCTAGCATCCTCCATAAACAATAGTGCCTGCCAACTGACATCTTAATCAAAGCCTGCTGAGCCTCCTCTAAACAAAAGTTACTCCCATGAACAGTGCCAAGCTGGCGGCCATTGTAGATAATGCCTTCTAGCTGTGCTTCAGTGCCTCCACCACTCCCAAGCAGCAGACCAAAGAGTCCCAGCCATGCTTATCTCCACAGGTTCCTGCACCATCTACAAAAAGATTACAGCTGGAGCAGTCACACAGATACAACTTAGAGGGTTGTTGGGCGCCATGTTGGGAGGCTCAGTACTCAAACTACCATTGTGAGAAACAAATAAATATACCAATCAATTACGATCAAACTTAATAAGCACAAGTTCCTCCAGTACCTAAAATCAACATACCATCATTTCCATGCTACCATCATGTTTTTCCATGAAGCCTACGCTTACTTTGCCTACATGGCACATGCAGCCCTGACAATCTCACATGAATATAAGATGACATGTTACAGACTATTAACATCTATACATTGGTGTTCACAGTAAACATAGATATAAATGCTTGAGACAAGCGTGTATGTTAAATACATATGTTCTTGTAGATGCAGGAAGGAAATACAGACAGCGGCTTTCAAATCCACTTCTACTCGGGCAAACACAGGGATTACAGTCAGTGGGCAGATGAGGCCTTTTATCTGTGAACAAGCTGATAGCAGCAATTACACGGAGAGACAGAAACCTTTTAATGTAGCTATGAAGGCAATAAACACAGAGACCATTATCTATTTGCACAGTTCTTGATTTGGGCAGGTTAAGGGCCTGAGCATCACATGAGGCAAGGCCAGACCCAGATCCTAACTGCCCTGGATGTAGAATATGGCTTATAAGGTAATGGTGTACGGTGCGCTCACTGCCTCAGCAAGCTCCTATATAAAATGTATATTAGCGTTAGAGATGAGCGAATTATCTAAAATTATCGACAAATTTCTGACAAGATTCGTTCTTAATACGAATTTAATATATGGAATAAGTGAGGGACGAGCACTCTCTTATCTGGAAATCAAACTTCTGTGTCAGACTGATAATTGTTAGTACTATTTATTTTCCTAGTAAATCCCTTTAAATGAAAATGTATATAATTAAAAGTAAGATTGGGGAATATACATAACAAACATGAAAAACAAAAAGTAAAAAATAACAATTGGAAAAAATAAAATATGGTAGTTAAAAAATGGTGGTTAAAAATGGTGGTTAAAAACTATAGAGAGAGAAAAGTCATTCCAATAATGGTTTCATCAGAAAAGTTCAGTTCGTTTGTGCGGCAGATAGATGTATAGGTAAGTAAATCCTGTTGGAGTTATATATAGTTCAATAGTTCCCTGGTATAAAAGTGGGTTCTTTATATGCAGGGTCCCACTTTTAGATCCAGCAATGTAGTGGTTATATGGATGTCTCCACTTACAGCTTATGTATAGCAGAGCGTATTGCGGTACATCAATAGTTCAGTTATAACAGTAGGCAGTGGTGGACAACACTTAGCATTCTTTGTACGTTACCCTCCTTAGGTGTATCAGCGATGTCCGTAGTGTAGTCCCCGATGTCTGCGGCGTGCAGAGGTTTCCCGCGCGTATCCTGGATGAAGATACTGTTGGCGCCTCTTTCGGCTCCCGCGGCGTCCCACGTGGCGTCCCACGTGGGTACCTGTTTGAATGTTCGGTATGCCGCGCTGATTAACTTGTTCGGTCTGTAGCGCTCTGCTGAGTATGTAGCGCTTTGCTTTAATTGTATCTTCTGAATGGGGATATTTGAGCATAAATTATAAATGCTTGCTGTAGCTGGTGTTTGGAAGACGTCTCCTTAGTGAAATAGGAAAAGAGAGTTATGTCTAGTACTCTGCCCAGACGCGTTTCGGGGTCTGTAGTCTGCCCCTTCCTCAGTGGTAACTAGACTCTCTCTTTTCCTAGAATTTATACCCTTTCTACCTCGATTGGGAGGAGTTGGGCTCACTGGATCCAGTTGAAAATCTGGTGTGGAGTAAATCCTTCATTGAGTGGTTTATTGAATAAATAAAAAATAAAAAATAAAAAATAAAAAATAAATGTAAAAATAAATCTTGCTTTAAATAGAAATGTGCAGTCTTCAGATTTGATATAATAAATATTTTTTTCTTCTTTTTTCTCTTTCTTTTTCATATATGTTGATACAAATATATGTACACATATGGGCCATATATTAAAATGTAAAAATATATAATAACAATGTATAGTAACAATAATAAAAAACCGTATGATCTAAAGCTTTTTCATATAATATACAGTAGTCAAGCATGGTATAAATATAGACAGATAAAAAATATAGAAAATATATCATATATAGTATCAACAAAGGAGTCCCTTATATAACATAATGTATAATAAAAAACCCATAATCCAGGGTTTTTTCATATAATCAAGTATGGTGCAAATATAGACATGGAGGATGGATTTTATTATTAGAGTATAGCATACAAGCATTCTGTAAGAATTAATAATTGCTAGTCATTTATCTTTTTTCTTTCTCAATAATTATTTCTTCTCTTCTTTCTTCGTTTTTTTATATACAGAATTCTATCTTCATGATTATTTAATCTTTATTTCTAGATTTGGAATCTTTGGATGGATTCGTGTAGGGAGGATCCAGATCAGCTTGGTAAGTATGTGTGAAAGCTGGTCGGGTCTGATGGTATCTTGTTGTATCAGTAATGAGGGATGGGGGCGACAAATTTCTGACAAGATTCGTTCTTAATACGAATTTATGCTAAAAAATAATCGTTGTTTTGCGAACATTCCTGCACAAATTACGAACATACAGTCAGCGTTGTTAAAAGAAGGCAATACGTAAGCATTAGCATACAAAGTGCAGACGAATCCTTAGCGTACTATTGACTCGCGATTGCGTCATACGCACGCACGCACAAGACTAGGCCGTGGCATACAGTCTTTAGAGGCAGTCCATGTGAGGTAGAAAAGTAAGGTGCTAGCTATCCGGCTAAGTGCATAATTTACTAAAAAACACAGTACAATAAGTGCATAATAGGACACATTGCAGTACCTGAAAAAGAATACTCACAATGGGCTAAAGTGCTTGAACGTTACTGAACCTGTTAAAACATTATTGCTATGCTAAAATACAGCAAAGACATAATTATCAATTTCACATTTGCAAGCATAATAGGCTCAGATGTACATTTGAGTCTCTCCTTATGGCTGCTTGGCATAAAACACTGGAACACAGTCCAAAATTCAATTGTAATCCACGTGAGGTAGTTTTGTAATCCAGACAGATAACGTCTAATTCACATGGATAATATAAAATAGAGCAAATAGAGAACCCTTTTTGCAAAGCGGGCTCCCAAATAACCTGAGAAGGGGGGGAAAAGGAAAATAGGCGCCCTTAGGCGCAATTGTGAGTTCCCAGGGAGTCCTGACAAGCCATGTCCATCTGGGTGAGAATCAAACAGGGGGCAATAAAAACAACATAAGCCAAGAACAAGTGCCAACTAGCTCTCACCCATCAGGTGCAGTCCATGTTGTGGCTCCCATAGGTCCTCCAGAGGTGTCCTTTAAATTAGCCAGACTGACAGCCAGTAGAAGGGTTCCTCAGATGAGGGACCTGAAGTCCTCCTGCCTGGAACTGCTACTGAATGACATTAGAGGACGCTCCTGCCTCCTGACAAATATGGTGGGAACTGTTGACAAGGAAAGAAGGGGAGGACAATCTAAGCAAAATGCATGGAGACAATGATGGAATTCTTCAACAGGTCATTGAAAGGCCCAAAGACCCAAATTGAAGGTGAGACATTCTGGAGGTTCACCATTCAAATGATCATCACCCAATGGAAACATTCATACTATTATGGCACCTTGTGTACCCCATAGAGTTAAAACAAATATTATCAATTAGTTGTGAATCCTGAGTGAGACAAGAGACCAATGGAGACCCCGTCACTAATCAACACTTGCTAACGAAGTCCATGTTAATTACTTATTGATAAAAGCAAACAAGCCATTCTGTTCATTTCTTGGATCAATACAACTCCTTTCTGAACACAGTTAATTAACCTTTGTTGAAATGACGACAATTGACGTCGCACTTCTTGGACTTGGGGACAATTTTTCAGTGTCTAGCAGCCATGGTAATAATGGGTGTTAAAAGAAATTTAAAGGGTTATTATTCCCATCTTTGCCTTCGATGGCTGTGATGGGAATAATCAGAGTAAGCACCAGTCGGGGTAGACAGAGTTACATAAATGGCTGAGTGGCCTGCGCTCCTCTACTTCTATATGTGTGCAAACATTGCAGCACAACAAGCTATGGTGTGTCCATAACTCTGTCCACGTCTGGACGGCACTTATTTTAGTCCATATTAGCACTTACAGTTGCTCAATCTGGCCATACATGTTCCATGAAGCTAGGTCAAGGGCATGAAATCTTTCTGGAAACGTTCTGTGTGTTTTTTTCATGGAAAGATCGTTTGTCAGGTAGTGACAATGGGACAAAAATTTTCAACACACCTCACCTATTTCCAGACAATGGCAGTTTGTCAGTTAACTAAAACTGTTCATTGTTAATTTTATCTGATGAATAATAATGTTGGTTGAAATTGTCTGTTTCGAACAGCTTAGTGGATGGAGCTGTATAATTCCCACCTTATATCTAGCGTTGGAGCTACACCCAGACAGCTGATTGCCGTGGGTGAGAGTCATTGAATCCCTGTCAATTTGATATGGACGACCTATATTGGGATAGTTCATCAATTATTAAATCCTAGAGAACCCCTGTAAACCACTGTCAGACACCTCTGACAATGGCTTATCTCTCTTGAGAACAAAGAATCTGCCTTGTTGAAATTCAGTATGCCCAATTGTTTTTCCCCTGACATATGCCGAATGAACATAAGTCAAACATGTCAAACACATTAGATGGTCACTGAGATTGATAGATTCTGACGATGCACATATAAAGTATATGGCCTATAACCTTTACTTGCCTTAATGGACATTATGTGATCCATCTCCCATTATCTGTTATACTGTTGTAAAATGGCTCTATGTATAGTTGGTAGGGGTATAAGGACAGGTGGTGATGACCTAAGCAATATATGCACCCTATATCTTGGCCACTGGGATGTACCAGGTATAACCATCCCTGATCATACTTAATGGTACATCTGGTGTTTCTGGTTATTGGTGCAGATAGCACTTGCTTATATTATATTCACTGTGATATGTTTTTTTATGTATTTCATGCCAGTGCCGTTTTGTAATTCATACCTGGTACCTCACATATCAGTACACTGCTGTATATACTATATATGTCTATACACACTGCATGTATTATACCTCTTACTATCTGACCATCGGCAACATGTGAGCTATGATGTCACATCTGCTTTAACCCATTACATTCTACCTTCTACTAGAAGACTCTCTCCCTCCAACTCCAATCTCACTGCTCCTGTCCTGAAAGCCCCAAACAGAGGTGAGACACTTAAATGGGGACAATGCTTCTGCCAGCTGAGGAGGAGTTGTCAGGGGACTATACTGCTGGGTATTTTGTAGTTCATGGTGGTATTTATTTTGCGCTTTTGGGGATATTTTGTACTGCAATGTTGCATTTACCGTATTTTTCGCTTCATAAGAAACACTTTTTTCCCCCCCCAAAAGTAGGGGGAAAATGGCCGTGTGTCTTATAAAGCAAACACTAGTGAGCGCTTCCATTATGGTGTTCATTAGGTGCCGGGAGCAGGGAAGAAGCGCTGCAAGCACTTACAATACTTACCCTGCTGTGCCACGGCTCCGCTCTGGTCCGGCGCTCCATGATCTTCTCCTTCCGGTGCTGCACTGTCCTGACCCCGTACAGCGTCAGGACGTAGTGCGCGCACTATGACCTGACGCTGCACGCAGTCAGGTGACAGTGCAGCACCGGCAGGAGAAGACAGAGGAGCACCGGAGCGGAGCCACAGCACAGGAAAGGTAAGAGAAGTTTTTTATTTTAGTTTTATGGGGCTGATCTGAGGTCTGATGGGGACTAATTAGAGGTATGATGGGGGCTGAGTGGGCTGATCTGAGGTCTGAAGGAGGATAATTTGAGGTCTGATGAGGTCTGATGGGGGCTTAGTGGGCTGATCTGAGGTCTGAAGGGGGCTAATTTGAGGTCTGATGAGGCTGAGTGGGCTGATCTGAGGTCTGATGGGGGCTGATTTGAGGTCTGATGTGGGCTGAGTGGGCTGATTTGAGGTCTGATGGGGGCTGATTTGAGATCTGATGGGGGCTGAGTGGGCTGATCTGAAGTCTGATGGGGGTCTTAATGGGTTGATCTGAGGTCTTTTGGGGGTCTGAAGGGGCTGATCTGAGGTCTGATGAGGGTCTGAAAGGGCTGACCTGAGGTCTGATGGGGGTCTGAAAGGGCTGAATTGAGGTCTGATGGGGGTCTGACATGGAGGGCTGATGTGGGGGTCTGATGTGATGTCCTGATATTTATGGGGGGTCTGATGAAAAATATTTTTTTCTTATTTTCCTACTCTAAAATCTGGGGTGCGTCTTATCATCGGGTGCGTCTTGTAAAGTGAAAAATACAGTATATGGTGAAGTTGGAGAGGTAATTTGTCAATGCATTCTGGTGTCACACGCTGCTAGGAAGGTATTTTGAGCTCCATCATGGTATGTACTGCTGTTGAGGAGGGTAAAGTATGTCCCTGACCAAGTGATTAGGCATTCTATGTTCCACTTTTATTTCCTTTCTTGTATTGATGAGTTACATAGGGACAAGACCAAGTAAAACAAAATTCACCTCCATAGTGTGCATTGCGCACTATTGTTTTTATGCAATATCACATGTGGGCTGATGAGGTTTGTGTGCCAGGGCTTTTTTGTAATTCCATTGTGAGCCCTGATGGCACAATATATATATATATAACACACAGTGGCAGGCACAGTTTATGTAGCAACGGGAAGGACCAGGAATGGGTACTGGGAGGGGCAATGGATGAGGCATGGGGGCCCAATTTAGGTTCTTGCTATGGGGTCCAATAATTTCTATGTACGCCCTTGGTCATATCCCTCCACCACTATTCATGTAATGCGGGACAATTCTTATACAAGCCATTCTAACTGAGAAAGCCAGTCAGATGACTAGCAAAACATCTTTAAGAAAAATACAAGTCCAGTTACTACTGAATTGTATGTATCCTTCGCTCTTTTTTTAACTTTATTTTTATTAAACATGTATAAAGCAGTACGACATATACATGAAGGTCAACGTAAGCAGCATATGGACAATCACAAAGCACAATAAAAATAAAGGATACAATGTGAAAAGTACACATAGCAGAACTACCAAAATTACAGATATATAGGATTATGGCTGAAAGTGGAGCAGATGGGCATTCAGGGTATTCACAGAGGGGAGACGCACCCTACATTTTCTGACATTTTTGCTGGCAACCCCTGTTTTTAAATACATTTTCAAACATCACAGTCTGTTTTTCTAAGGCCTTCCATTAGTTAAGCTGTGGAGAGCACTCCCATCCAATGCAGAGCTATCACCTTGCTGGCCATAAATAATGTTTCCCTCAAAAAGATTCTGTCATGGTGTGGCCATATTTTTTGGATAAGATGCCCGGGTCAAAGGGGACAGGGCGCAACAGAACTCTTGAAAGGGTATCTACTACTTCCCTCCAAAATGAACTCACATAGCTACATGCCCATATTAGATGCCAGAAATCCGCCTGCAGGTTACCACACCTATGGCAATTAGTATGGGAAAGACGGACCATTCTGTAGAGCCTAGTTGGGGATAGATGGCAATGGTGCAGAATGAACAACAGTATCAGTTTGCTATTAACAGATGGGGAAACCAGCATTAGTGATTCCATCGCTGCCTCCCAATCTTCAGTAGAATATGTTCCTTCCACTTCTTAGCTGCTGATAGATGGGCAAAAGACAGTCTAGAATCAATCAGGTGGGTATAGAGCATGGAAATAATACCACGAGGGCCTTGTGTAGCAAAGACTCCTATTAGGGGGTACTCTGAGATCGCCCTCTGCTCTCCAATTGTATCAGGTGTTCATGGCACAGTTGTAAGAATCTATAAAAGCACTCACAGGAGATTCCGTCCCTGTATATATTCCCAACTGATCACATCGTATGACCTTCCAGAATTCACTGCCTTCCAAATTAAGCATTTGGTAGAACAGTATATTATCCCACAGAGGAGCTTCAGAAGGTAAATCTGTATAGCGCTGCAGATCTTTCTCTGCCTTCCAGGCCTGATTAGCTAGATGGTGTAGAGGAAGAGGCCTTCCAGGTATCACATATATCCCCTACAAAATATGCCAAAGTGAAGCTATTTGTAAATGAGATCTATGCAAATATTCAGAATTGGGAAGATCAGATGTTATGCCGATGACTGGTAATGAGCATTCCTGTGAATGCTCATTACTGATCCTCTGGCAGTCTAATACTGCCTGTAAATGCCTGATGAATGGCTCAGTCATCAGGCAGTCCAGATCCCTCAGCATAGTGAAAGATCTAGATTTCCTGGCAGCAGATTGTGCTGTCTAATAGTGATCTGCTGCCGGCACTCTGCTGTCCTGCATGGGGATGAGCAATGGCATAGCGATCACTCATTTTGTGTTATGGAGGACATCACTGCATGTAATAGCAGTGTCCTCTGCTAGCTATCTGCTGATTGCCAAGAGAGAACCTCTCAACAATTGCTAGCAGCATCTGAGTGTCTAACACACCCGTTAGTGATCCAAGACTGCAGATATCTTAATTGACCTGCCAGAAAATAAAGGTAGAAATCAGACAGGGAACAACACCTCCCCCCATTCCTTGGGCTGCTATTAGGTGGCCGAGGACATTTTATGATGGGAGTTGCCCCAGATGAAGGTAGTCATTAAAGGGTGTAACCTACCTGTCAAATGGGAGAAGCCTTCATGATTAGAATTTATCCATAAGGCTACTTTCACACTGGCGGCAGGCCTGATCCGGCAGGTGAAGGGTGCTGCCGGATCAGGCCTGCCGCAGTGACATGTGTGGAGCCGGAACTGCGCTCCGGCCCCACACATGTCACACAGTATATACATACACATAAACATAAACATACACACACATATAGACATACAAACACACATACATACTTACATGCACCCCGGCAGGTCTTCGGAGCGTCAGAGGGACAGGACGGCTCACACAGGTCACGATTCCCCACAGCGCCCTCTGCTGGGCGCCTGGTGGAATCGTCATCTGTGCGCGCCGTCCTTTCCCTCTGACGCTCCGAAGACCTGCCGGGGTGCATGTAAGTATGTATGTGTGTTTGTATGTCTATATGTGTGTGTATGTTTATGTTTATGTGTATGTCTGTGTCTATGTGTAGCCGGATCCGTAATGGACTCCATTGAAAGTCAATGGAGGGCGGATCCGGTTACCATTATGGTCACACCAGACGGATCCACCCCCATTGACTTGCATTGGGGGTCATTCCGGATCCGTCTTGGTGCGGATGCCTGGACCGGAGAGCAAACCGCAGCATGCTGCGGTTTGTTCTCCGGTCTGAAGATGGAACGGAATGCTTTCAGGAGCATTCCGTTGTCTTCAGTTCAGTTTTGTCCCCATTGACAATGAATGGGGACAAAACTGAAGCGTTTTATTCCGGTATTGAGCCCCTATGACGGAACTCAATACCGGAATTTTAAAACGCTAGTGTGAAAGTAGCCTAAAGTACAACTCCAGTGGAGCGATATTCTTAGCCAGGGGGGGATTGGTCATAGACCTTACAGGGAAATTTCCCGGTGGGCCAATGCCCAGGGGGCCGCCTGAGCCCTCCTCACGGCCGGCCAGTGGAAGTTTTTGGGGATGTATTTTGTGCTGCTGGCAGTATTTTGTGATGGACTGTAGTATTTGGCTCTGTTGGGGTGGTATAATGTGCCACAATATGGTATTGCTGACCCTGCCTTCCATCAATTTGGACCCAACTATAAAACGGGGCCACTTTTAGTATTTTTTCCAGGGCCACTTTAAGTTCCCAGTCCACTCCTGTTCTTAGCATTGAACTGATCACAGCTTTTAGTGATATGAATACCCAAATACTTAGAGGACTCAATTACAGGTAAATTATAATAAACTGGGGGCCATTGGGGATTCCATAAGGGCATGAGGACTGAATTAGACCAGTTAATCTGTAGGTCAGAGAAGGTCTGAAACAGTCAATCATATATAGCCTTCTCTAGAAGTATGTTGCAACATGGAAGTCCATACAGCTCCATAGTATGGAGAATTACAGGCCATTATGTGCCGCCATATAAGCCCTCTACCATGGGCATGAGACTTTCCCTCTTCTTGGTTGTCCCTTTACTCCAATGGGTCACAAATGTAGTACCATAAACAAATGCATGGGTCATGTTTGATGGGTCATGGAACTCAAGCAATCTCCACAGCCTCTTCTACAGGTTGTTGAGGTTTGGATCTTCAAGAATCACATGGCCTATCAGAAATTTTTCTCTATGGACTCTCAGCTACTGTATCATCTTTGATCTCTGGTGAAACCTGCAGCATCACCTAAGGTGAAATAAAGCATTGCACGGTGCCCATAGAAATTTATGGACTGTTAGAGTAAAGCATGAACGTTCCTAGTCATCCAGACAGATGCCCTTTGTAGCTACTTTATTCTAGCCAAGAGCCCTCCATTAACTGCCTAATAAAGTGTCTGATGAAAACATTTTTTTTAAAGTAGACAGCCCTGTTTAAAGAAAAATGTCAAACTGCCTATATCTGTTGAAATTAGAGGCTTCTCATTCCCAGTGTGTAGTAAGAGTTTCCTGTGACATTGCACAACGTATTTGAACAGTTGAACTCATAATGACATTACATGACCTGCAATGTCCCATGATGGTTCCTTCACGTGTTATACGAGTGACATCATCTATTTCATCAGATGGAAAATCAGCAAGGGTGGTGGGTTCTTAAATAGACTGTAACACAAAACCAAGCCCATTTAGGCTAGGTCTGCATCAGAGGTTCCATTATCATGCTACACTATTTCGTCCAATAAAATTACTGGCTCCCTTACAGACACCAGATGAACCCCATTATAGTAATTTAGGTTTTTGAGCCTGGCCCTTCAACTTTTTTTCTTTTTTTCTGTACTAGCTTAAAAAAGCACATACTGGTTAAAGGTGGCTGCACTGCTTTTGACCACACCCTATGAGTGAAGAGCTGCAAATGACTGGGGACTTGGAAGACCAAGTCATTATAAGTTTATAATCCAGTCATGTGTGTGTAAATAATATATGTATAACTGGTTAATTCTGGCATCTCAATCTCATCAGAATTTTTATGCAGGTCAACATTTTGGTTTGTGCTCTTTTGGGGGTGGTGCATTGTGGCTAGCACTTTTTGAGGGCACTGGCTGTTGTAATAGGGCATTTGTGCAATGTTACTGGCAATTTTTATGGTTAACACTGTTTGGGAGCACTGGCGGGTATGTGTAGATGGCTCCATCATTGGCTATTTCTGTAGTTAGCACTATTTTGGATTACTTTTTGGTACTACTCTTTGGGGTACCTTTGCTGCCACTTTTTGATAGATGTTGGCTGAAACTGAACGGGGTTCAGGGTGAATAGCACTGCAAAGGGACTATTAGGGAAAAAACTGGTATCATTTGGAGTCTTGACTGAAACAATTTTGGGGTCTAGCAAACACTTATAAGGGGTGCTGTTGCTTGCAGCCTTTGGTGGGCATTGTAGTTGATAATCGTTTAATTTTATATGACTGCCAATGTGGGGGGAGGGCATCCGTACACAACTAAGAACCTAGAACTTTGGTTTGAAGAAGATGAGGGTAACTTATGAAATTCAATTCAATCAAAATGAAGTTACTGGTTGCCCTTTAACAAACAGCTCTGCAGCAGTTGACATCCATTATAGCACCTGCTTTGGATTCAAGGAATCCCACTGATCAGTAAGAGGCATCAGGAGTAAATCTGGACTGGTTGGTTATCAGCTGTTGTTTAGGGGCACATCTGCAGAATGCCACCCAGCAGGCTACTGCAAGAGAAAAGTAGTATTACATGGTTTCCATTCAAATGAAGCATGCCCATGTAATTTCCTTTAGACCTAGGTCTATGCTAATAGAGGGACACCCACCTCAATGGCACCCATAAGCACCAATTGGATATATGGACAGTGAAATAAACCTTTTTTTCATAGCATTTTGACTTGAGTAGAGATGAGCGAATCTTTAAAAATTAGCTTTGGCAAATAATCGACAAATTTATAACAAGATTCGAAGTTGCGTTAAAAAATAATCGTTGCTTTGTGAACATTCCTGCACAAATTACGAACATACAGTCTAAGCATTGTTAAAAGTACGCTACTGAACGGAATACGTAATCATTAGCGTACATAGTGCGTACGAATCCTTAGTGTACTATTGACTCGCGATTGCATCATACACACGCACGTACGCCACGGCGTACAGTCCTCAGAGGCAGTCCATATGAGCATAATTTACCAAACACACCATACAATAAGTGTATAATAGGACACATTGCAGTACCTGAAAAAGAATACACACAATGGGCTAAAGTGCTTGAACGTTGCTGAACCTGTAAAAACTTAATTGCTAAAATACTGCAAAGACATAATTATGCAAACATTTTAGTGCAACCAATTTCACATTTGCCAGGATAATAGGCTCAGATTTACGTTTGAATCTCTCCTCATGGCTGCTTGGCATAAAACACTGGAACACATAGTCCAAAATTCAATTGTAATCCACATGAGGTAATTTTGTAATCCAAACAGGTAATGTGTAATCCACATGGATAATATAAAATAGCAGCAAATAGAGAACCCTTTTTGCAAAGAGAGCTCCCAAATAACCGGAGAAGGGCGGAAAAAGGAAAATAATAAATTAAAAACAAGTGCCAACTAGCTCTTACCCATCAGGTACAGTCCATGTTGTGGCTCCCATAGGTCCAGACCATGAGGTGTCCTTTAAATCAGCCAGACAGAAACAGCCAGTTGTAGAAGGGTTCCTCAGATGAGGGACCTGAAGTCCCCCTCGATGCTACTGCTGCTGAAGGACATAAGAGGACGCTCCTGCCTCCTGTAGGCCAGGCTGTCTGCTGTGGTTGAGCTCCACTGCCCTCTGCTGCTAGAATTTGGACTTGACCGAGTGGTGGTCACACTGGTAAGCACTGCTGCCACTTGAGCCTTCACCTTTCCAGATACTCCTGCCGGGACAGCAGGGGTAAGGACTTCTGGCTGCAGTGGTATCTAAAGGGGTCGCAGGCCTGCAGCCTATCAGAGGCCGGCTCAGGCGGCGCAATGACGTCAGTGGGACACAGGCCGGAAGAGGCCTGCATCGCATCGCTGATGGAGGTAAGTATAAGTGTTTATTTTTTTTTATTGTTGCAATTACGGACCGGAGCTCTATTGGGGCACTGGGGGCATTTTTACTGGCACTGGGGGCATTTCTTACTGGCACATGGGGGCACTGGGGGCATTTCTTACTGGCACATGGGGGCACTGGGGGCATTTTTACCGGCACTGGGGACATTTCTTACTGGCACATGGGGGCACTGGGTGCATTTTTACCGGCACTGGGGGCATTTGTTACTGGCACATGGGGGCACTGGAGGCATTTTTACTGGCACATGGGGGCACTGGGGGGCATTTCTTAGTGGTACATGGGGGCACTGGGGGCATTTATTACTGGCACATGTGGGCACTGGGGGCATTTATTACTGGCACATGTGGGCACTGGGGGCATTTTTACTGGCACTGGGGGCATTTTTACTGGCTCTGGGGGCATTTCTTACTGGCACATGGGGGCACTGGGGGCATTTTTACTGGCACATGGGAGCAGTAGGGGCATTTGTTACTGGCACATGGGGGCACTGGGGGCATTTGTTACTGGCACATGGGGGCACTGGGGGCATTTTTTACTGGCACTGGGGCATTTCTTACTGGCACGGGAGCACTGGGGGCATTTTTACTGGCACTGGGAGAATTTTTACTGGCACTGGGGGCATTTCTTACTGGCACATGGGGGCACTGGGGGCATTTCTTACTGGCACATAATTTGGGGGCATTTCTTACTGGCACATAATTTGGGGGGCATCTATGGGGGTGGGACACTTTTTACTGGCACATGATTTTGGAGGGAATCAATGGGGGGAAATTCTGGTGCATTATTGGGGCGTTTCTTACTGGCTCATAATTTGGGAGGCATCTATGGGTGGGGAGCACTTCTTACTGGCACATTATTGGGGTGAAATTTTGGGGGCACTTCTGGCACATTATTGGGGCACTTCGTACTGGCACATTATTGGGGGGCACTATGGGGACACTTTTTACTGGCACATTATTGGGGCACTTCTTACTGGCACATTGGAAGCATTATTACTTCTGGGGCACAGTGGGGACATTAGTACTGTTGGGGGCACTATTACTAACAAGTGCACTATTACTAACAAGTGGCAGAGAATTATTAGTTGGGAGCACTATTACTGTGCGGGGCACCCTGGCACAGTATCAGCGCAGTTATTTCTGGGGGACGTTATGTTTACACTATTACTGTCAGGGACACTATTTGCTGGGCGCAGTTATTTTAGGACACTGTGTGCCAATAATTATTGAAAGGCACTGTGTGGTACTAGTGGCACAGTAGTAAACTAAGATTTTTTTCTGTCAAACTGCAGAGATGAGAAATGGCTGAAAAATGGCTTCTGGTCTGAAAGGAGAAGATGAGGAAAGAGAACATCTACATCAGAGGAGACGTCACTGGATGTAATGCCCCTTTCACACGAGCGGGAGACTCGCCTGTCTCCCGCAACGCATCTGCAGGGCTGGACTCTGCACGGACAGGGATCGCATAGCATTATATGCGATCCCAGTCAGTGCCGGATTCCAGACCTGTAGATGCATTGCGGGAGACATGTGAGTCTCCCGCTCATGTGAAAAGGGCATAAGAGGTATGGGGCGCTGTATTATACTGGATGTAAGAGGTATGGGGCGCTGTATTATTCTGGATGTAAGAGGTATGGGGCGCTGTATTAGGCTACATTCACACGAACATTGTGTTTTGCAGACTGCAAATTGCGGATCCGCAAAAAAAGGATGATGTTCCGTATGGCAAAACGGCAAAACCTTGTCGGCAAAACGGACAAAAATGGGAATGGACATACAGATGCGGACAGCACACACTGTTCATTGAAGTGAATGGGTCCGCATCTGAGCCGCAAAATATGTAGATCGGAGGCCGCAAAAACAACTGGCGTGTGAATGTAGCCTTACCCTGTATGTTCTGTAGTGATATACGTAATGTTAGGAGGGAAAAGGTTAGGGTGAGAATTTGGCATGGGGGGGGTTCAATTTTTGACTTGGCCGGCAAAAAATCTAGGTGCACCAGCGCTGAGGGGAGGAAGGGGGGGCCCAATCTGAACTATTGCACAAGGGCCCATGAGCCTTTAGCTACGCCCCTGGGTTCAGGCAAAGCTGCACCCAAGGAAGAACCGCCAGCTCCCCTGGCTGCTGCTGACTTCATTTTCCATGGTAGCTGGTACTGGATCATCGTGGGCTGGAAAGTGAAGGATGATGTAGTCAGCTGACCCAGGTGAAAGGACTGTGGTGGTGGTGGTGGCAATCCAGGGATCAGAGGCTCCGGCTGTGGCTTCTCTCTGAAACCGAGGGTGCCATCTGGTGACTTTGGTAGGCAGCGCACGCGTCCTGTGGCTGCTGGGTCATCCAGCTAGGTCTCGGCTGGCGATGCAGGTACCAGTGACTTTGACAATAACGTTACCCTGGTAGCAAAGGGGCCTTTCAGGGATGCTATGGGGGTATATTCTACCTGATACCCCATGTGTAGGCTGTGATGGGCTTGAGCAGGTAAGATCGTTTCACAGACCTGCGGCCCACGAAGTACTCCTTGCCGTCCTCGTCATCCACAAGGAAGCCACTGCCTCGCTCCACTGAAAATCAGAGGATGGTTCCTTTACGGCGTTCCAGCATAGGGTCTCCCAGGCTTGGATGGTCAAGCACTTGGATGACCCAGTCCTCCACCGCTTTCTTATAGTCCCATAGGGTCTGGGCATGGGCCGTCACTGATGCAGGCACGATCGGATTCTGCCGCATGGAAGGTGTTCTCCTCCTGGCAGACTGGATGCTCCAGCCGCCTCCGGTGCCCGTGCGATTCTCGGGATCACTTGTGCCACTATGATCTCCTCGGGCCTCTCCGGTGGTTCGTGCTCAGTGCCCCACACCATCTTTCCCCACTTTGGGCGTAGTTGTTTCGCAATGCTGTCTTGTTCACCGCTGGCTTGAACATGAGAGGAGGGCGGAGTAATGAGAGAGGAGTTTTCACTCCCTATACTTGCCGGGCTGGTTTTTCCCGCTTCCGAGGGGGGCATATCTTCACTTTCCCTCTCTTGAGGGGGCGTATTGTCATTTTTCCACTTCAGGGGGTTGGGGGGCAAGAAGAATGCATACGTAGCGTTCAAAATTTTAAGAACATTTAAGAATTGTACGAAGCGAATCTAAATAAATCCGGATTCGTTTCGGAGTAGGAAATAAGGAGGATTCGTAACGAATATATGAAGCGGCGAATAGATTCACTCATCTCTAGACTTGAGCATTATTTCTTGCTTTAAGACCCTCTGCTGCACTCCTAGACTAAATAGTATGACCATCACTGGTAACGTAGGGATTTTTCACTTGAATTTGAGAATGATTTAGGAGTACTAATTATCTGAGAAGAAATTTATAAGAATTGAAATCTTCATATAAGGCTTTATTGCAACATTGGAACATCTAGTATTTAATCTTTTTTCTATTAGTGTGGGTGTTGCAACTTGTCAGGAAGGAAAGTGGTATTGGATGAAGATTAGAAATGGAGCAATAAACTTGTGACAAAGATGGAATAGGTTGGTGGAATCGCACCCTTAAGGCAGTCATACGTCTGGCTGTCCTATGCACCTGTCTTTTTCTTTATCGGTTTACTTGCTATTGTATATTTTCTCTTGAAATGCCCATTGATAAATAATGGATTTCTTTTTCTTAATCTGCATGTGTCTTTCCTCCTCCAAACAGGAAAATTGCATTTGCTATGGGAATCACCTCTTCCTGATGTCTATGTGCCGCCTGCAGATTTCTTTAGGATGTGTGGAACATGATCACATACTCATAATGGTCTTCTTTTCTATGATTAGCGTTATTCTCCAATTACAACCTCCATGTTCTCTTCCATGTCATAGGTCTTAAAGTGGTTTTCCGAGATTTTGACACTGATAACCTATCCTCTTGATAAGTCATCAGTATCTGATTGTGGGAGTCCAACACCTGGGACCCCTGCCAATCAGCTGTTTAAGAAGGCACCAACATTCCTGTGAGCACTGCAGCCTTCTCTCAGCTTACCAAGCATAGTGCTGTACATTGTATAGCGGCTCGGCTTGGTATGGTAAGCTGTGAGAAGGCCACAGTGCCTATAGGATAGGTAATCAGTATTAAAATCTCAGAAAGCCCCTTTAAGTTATGCTTGATTTTCCTTTATTAAGAGTTGTCATTTCAAAATGGACTACTGGTAGCATAAAGTGTAGATCCAAGATGTCCTAGTGTGGGGTCTTAGGTTCTAAATGAAAAGGGAATAGCTTCTATGGTTATGCCTATACATTTTTTCATCCAACTTTTTGTAGTCATTTTTGTCTTTGTGATGAGTTTAATCAATTTATAAAAAGTTGATGAGGTAGAACTTTAGTGTGATCATTTGTCATTTACTGGGCCATTAAGGCTTTATGTGGTCAAAGGTGTTCTAAAAGGTCTTCACCAACAACTTGCCAATGCCAGATACTGGAACAATGTAGCTAGGCAGATTCCTTAAAGGGAACCTGTCGTCAACTTTATGCTGACCTCACTGAGGTCAGCATGAAATAGTGACAGAAATGCTGATTTCAGCTATGTGTCACTCATGAGCTAAAAGTAAGTGGTTACTGAGAACCAGCATCATAATGATTGCAGCACAGGCCGTGAAAATGGTCAAATCTACCTGAGAAGAGTCATAGTTATTTGTAATCTCCTGCTCTCCCCGCCCATCTGCTGATGACTGACAGTTCTCTCCTACAGAGAAAGCGAGAAAACTGGGTAGAAGACTGTCAGTCATCAGCAGGTGGGCGGGGAGAGCAGGAAGTCATGAATAACCATGACTCTTCTCAGGTGTCCGTGACTCTTTTCCAGGCCTAGTCTGCAATGATTGTGATGTTGGTTCTAGGCAACCACTTACTTTTAACTTTTAAATGACAGACCGCTGAAATCACCTCACCTGTCTCTACTTTATTCTGCCATTAGTATGGGCAGCATAAAGTTGATGACAGGTTCCCTTTAAAGGAGTTTGTCAATTTATGCCTAAATTTAAACAAATGCCCTAAACTGTTATGTTTGCATAGGATGCAAGACAGTGGCGACCTGTCTATAGCTTACAGCACTTCAGTGCAGGTAATGAACGGTTAGTAGATATGTCTGGTGCATGAGCAGACACATTGGATTCTGCCACCTGTATCTGCTCATGCACTGTACACATCCAGTTACCGATCAGCACCTGCACTGAAGTAGTTTAAGGAAGGAACAGCATATGTGACTGCCGCCATCTTGCATCCTATGAATGTGGAGGATGCCAGGTCTTTCCAATACCGGGGCAGCCAGAGGCCTTCAATGTCATAGCTAAGGTACAGTACAAAGTAATTTATGCTTGCATCGAGCAAACATGACTTTTGATGGCATTTTTAGAAACTAAGTGCCACATTTATTAAGAGTGGCGTTTTATACGCCGGTCTTAATAAGGCCCTACACTGGCAGAGGATCCGCAAGAGTTATGGAGAGGCACCATACTTCTAAGGTACAATGGATTGGAGAAAAACAAACAGGTTATACACACAATAACTTACTCATACAGTTTTACATACACAATATACATACAACTTATTCATACATACATAATATATAGGCACACACAATACACACATCTAATGCACATATGGTAGACACATACAGGTAATGCGCATATTTACATACCCATACATATATACATACATTAGATGCATACATACATACATACTTTGCCAGGAAATGGTTAGAACATATGTACCAGGTGACTGGGTATCTACTCATGTTAAAAGCTCCGGTGGGTACATTAATACTTTATTAGAGCAGTGAGTGTGGTGGATCTATCTCCTCTCTGCTAAATGGTGCAGAAAACGTCATTGTGCCAAGGGAAAGAGCACTGTACCTTCCGGAGCAAACCAGTCAACACCATCTGCCGACAAGGTCCCCTCACTCTATAGTCATCCCCCACCTTTTTTTTTACTGTATCATATAATGCATTCTTCTGAGACTCTAGTGAACCTAACTACCCAACAGCAAGTCTAGTTTCTGTTCTAGTTTCTAGTTTCTCTCCTCAATCTTACAGAGTTGTATACAACAGCGCCATTTTTTAATTCTGCTGATATGGAGTTCCTACCATGTAACATAACTAGAGGTTTAGGTACCTTTGTGAATATTAGGGAGCTGACCCTCTAGCCCCATCTCACTGTTTGAGTCTTTGTATTCAACCCCAAAGCATTAAGCTCTCTAGCCATAATGAGGTCTTGCTAGCAATTTTCTGTCATGTGCTGTTTATTGTGTATTCTTGGTTCCTTATTTATTGACTTATAGCCTTGTAGGTCTATATAGAATTTCAAGGGTACCTTAAAAAAGTCAGGAATGAGTCTTTACTGAACAGCAGTAATGCAGGTTGTAAACGGGGTAGCTAAAGGCTCATAGGCCCTGGTGCAAGAGTTCAGCTTGGGCCCCCTTCGCTCTGTGCTTTGTGGCCAGACCAAGGGAAGCAAATGCCAAATGGCAAATGCCAAATTCTTGACCTACCCCCTTCCCTCCAGCCAGAGGTGTAACTTGACCTGCATGCACTTTCTATAATACTGGTGTAGTTTTATGCAGCTTTGGGCCCCCTTAGGCTCCTCGGCCTGGTAGCGACTGCTGCTTGTACACCGCCTATAGCTACGCCCATGGACTTGTAACATAACTACTTTTACCTAAACCACAACTAGAAATGACCAAATTTCTTGATAGAGTGCTGTGGTGTTTGATTTAATCTAACAAATTGATTGGTAGGTTCAATTCAGGTATGAATAAATTCACCATGAATTTGGCCATGAAAAGTTGTGTATGACATTCTACGGTCTACTAGTAGTATATCCAAATTTGTTATGCATTTACAATAAAAAAATGTTCCAAAAATGATCTCTTATTGAGAGCACATGTGTGCTTGTTATTATACACACAGAGTAGTAAACCTGGTTCTGAACAAGCGGTTCAAAAATTTTTTTTGAAAAATTTGTAATTGGACAGAGTCTGTAGTAGAGATGAGCGAAGCGATTCGTTGATTCGTATCGAATCTTGGAAATTTTTAGCTGCGAAGCGAATCCGAATATTAGGTGATTCGCTTTGGGTTTGTACGCATTTGCTAGGCAGTTTGTCCTATAGAGAGAAAGAGACAGGGGGAGACAGGGAGATACAGGGACAAAGACCAGCTGCAGGGCCACAGAGTGAATTGAAAAATTGAAAAATTTACCCTCTGCTCCTAATTAAGTTGTTTTTTATGACCTTACCAGGACGTGTAGTTCCCTGGAGCAAGGGCACTTTGGACTATGGATATTTGTGGAAGTTTGCCCCTATTGCTAGTATGCAAAACCATCAATTCAATACTTTAGTACATTTGGAAGGGTTACATTGCACTATGATTTATGCCTTTGTTTACACTTACACTGTTTTATATTGTTGAGCTCCATTTTATATGTAATATATCTTGTTTATTTGAACTGTGATTGCACTATATCTGCACTGTGGGAAGGGTTAATGCGCAGCCAGCTAATACTGTGAAACTTTGGGACTTTCTAGCTTTGCACTGAGAAGTTAGAAATCTTTCACAGTTACTATAAGGGGCTATGCAATGTTTTGGAGGAAAAAAAACACACACACTTAGCTCTTAACTGTCTAGTTTAGCTCTGTTGTTTACATCTGAAGACTGTTTATGTCTCGGAAAACTGCTTAGTCATTCCTATAGAATTGTGTTCAAACTATACGCAAGTCTATGACAGTCTGAAATTGCAACATTGTTTCTGTTTGGGTGTGCTTCTCCACTCCACCCCTTCCACTAGAAGTTTCTAATTCAGTTAGAGACTGTATATTAGGAGAGCAGTGAGAGCCTTTAGTAGTCTGCAGATGGGAATCAGTGTTTAGTAGAAGAGCCTCTGCCATACTGCAAGAGTGACCAGCCTGAGCTGGCCAGCTCAGTGCTTTGTCTGTATTGTTTTCCACTAAAATTTCTCCAGTGAAGAAGCACTCTGGCTTACTGCAAACCCTGACTTATTTGCCATTGGGATGCACCAAGGGGTTTTCTACTCTACACAATCCCTATTTGTTAGAAGAATCCTTTCTTAATTAGCTGATCCTAAATTGTCCTGCTGCTGGATCCTCAAGGATTATCGGTAATCTATGGTAGAACCAGGAAGCAAGTGTTCAATTTTACTGCAACTCCACAACAGGGGAAACCAAGCATTTCATAGTACTCACTGAAATCAACACGCTATCTATGTAATACACAGGCATTCCAGGTGCTCCAAAGCAAGATACACTATTTGTAGGTGCTTTCCACTCTTGCTAATACAAAAAGGTCCTAAATCAAAGGCCATATCTATTTAGGCTGTTCACAAATGCATAGCAACAGAATACCGGAATAGCTGAATCCAGTACTACCAGACACCGACAGTGGTCAGCTTCAGCCTAGTGACCATAATTCCCTAATAAAGTGTTTAAAAATTAAAAAACAAAACAAAAACTTATAAGCCCTTTAAAACTGGGGATTACTTTTTGATACCAGACCAATAGTATTTTCAGTTAGTTGGCTCTTTTATGGTATATTGTGGCCCGTGCTACAGAAGGTTTTCTAGAGGCTGAGCAACACATCTCTGGCATAATATGGCCCTTGCTGAGGACTGTCAAAGGGTGAGTAGCCCTTGTTTAGTGTTATCCATGTAGATCTGCTCTGACTGCTCTATTATGTCCTACTGGAGCATGATCAGTGTTTATTCCAGCAAATGGTACCACCGCACTCATCTCACACTGCTGTGAATTAGCACTTACATACTTTTTTATGATTCAGATAAGATAAGAAATCTCTGTGTGAGATGTTAATGTGAATGCACATCCGAGGCAATCAATTTAATCTGTCTTAGGCTTGTTCCGGAACTTTCCGAATCATCGATCAGGCTCCAGAGCTTGTTTAAACAAGATAAGGCAGAGGGCCAAGGTGAATTAGTGAATTCTCTGCTGATCGCTGTGTACATAGGAGCAGATTCCCATCAGTCGCTACTTAACACATTAAATATGTTGTATGTTAGGACCACTGAGCCGAAAAGAAAAGAGAGTGATATCAAAAAGTGAAAGACATCACTGGGGCGCTGAGTCGTAAAAGTGTAGTAAAATTGAAATTAAAAAGATCTTATCAAAAGTGTAGAAATGTACAAATTATTTATTGCACAACAAATTGCAATGTTTTCTGATGTGTCAATAACATGACTAGTGGCATTGTGAGAGCTTAGGTCCCACCACTGTTGAGAGAAAATTAATTAAGGATTGGAATGTGTTTAACATGAAGAAAGAAACCCACTAGCCTATTCTTCAGTGCTAAGGGGGCCAGAAATGTGATAGCTCATCCATGGTGACCGGAGGCTCAGTGGTTGGAGACATGTCACCACTGACATCCAGACTGGAAGCAGCGGGATAGGTCCTCAGGAATGGAGAGTTGGCGAATACTGGAGATGTGAATAGTGTTTTTTTTATTTCAATTTCCAGCCAATATTTAATTTTGGCTTGGGGTTGGGCAACCAATTGAAGCAGAGAAATGCCCCTCAAGGTGACTTTTGAGCGAATCACTTGCTTCTATGTTCTACTTCTCATTTACAACTAATCTTTAAAGATAGAGCATGGACCCTCAGAATCATTTACTCTAGTGTACCCAAAGAAGCACTGTCAGAGATCCTACACAGCCAGACATTCTACATTCTATCTACTGCATATTGGCAAACCACAATCATTTTTTATTTTTTGGGAGGGAGGGAGGGGGAAAAAGAAGTATCCATTTTGGATCTTTTTATTAGCAGAATCTATCCTCTTACATAGGAATAACATGAAGGTTGGTCTAAAAATGCATGAGAATGTGATAAGAGCAGGAGCTATTCATGGTTTAGGGCCAGATTTACCGGCTGAATTCCAAACTAGAATATAATACTTTGTTTTTGTGTTTCTATCCACATTTGTTGCCAACAAACTAACCCATCATTAAGCCAACCAAACAGCCATAGGTGATACATAGGTACATAACAATCAGAGGTGCTGTACTCTAAATGGCAACACACTGGCCTCTGTATCAGTTATAGATTCTGTTATTATGGTCTGTAGCTTGTATCATGTGATTGCTCTGCAGTATTCTGATAAACCACTATCAACCTGGCTTGTTTGCTTATTCTTCTGCACCAACTGTTACAGTGCCACATACCAAGCAATGTTAGACCACCATTACCAAATCCATGGCTAATCTCACTGCTGTTCTATAATTACCTCCATCAATACCACATACCCTGTTCTGCTTAATTTACTGTTCTCAGACCTTTGACTTTATTGACTATGCTCATGTTTCTCCCAGTAGCCCTTATCTGATCACCATTACAGTCAAGGCCCACATACACATCAGTCTATTGTTAGTCAAACCATCATTTTTGGGATCAGCCATCAATGTAATATGAAGGGGGAGTGTTGACTTTCAATGCCAAATCCTTTTGTTCTCCTTGGAGATGAGCAGCCACAAGAGGTATCTGGCATTGGCCTTCTCCTGTCTTCATATTAAATACAAAAACACACCTGGCTGAATCGGATGTGTATGTGTATGGGGGAGTGGAAAAAAAATAGCTGCTGACTGAAGAAGCATTCATCTGACAGCTATTGAAGGTGTAATAGTGTATGGTCACCATACAGAAGCAATCACAGAAAATATGTCCCCCATTTAAAGCTAGCTGGTATATATAATCATTTGCTTAACAAACTTTCATATTGATATACTTTTGTATTTTCAGCCACTGCTACTTATGATAGTTATTATCATGTCACCCCTGATAAGACTCACTGTATTCCTCAGCATCAGCCATGTCGACAGGAAGTCATTTTCTCCATATATTCTTATGAGACTGACAATGAAGCTATCACAGGAATGAATAGATAAACTGACTTCCTATCCACATGCGAGATACTAAGGCTGGCAGTGGATGAATCTAATGGGGGGGGGGATCACTCACACTAACTGCAAATTCTCAGAGTGTCTTTTTAAAGGGATTGTCCCATTAGGACAAGTTATTCTGTATCCTGTGGTCTGATCAGTATGGTTCTGACTGGGGCCTCTGCCTCTCATGAGAATAGAGGTTCATGTTCCCCATTTGAATGGAGCTGCAGATGCACATGCATATCCCATACTCCACTCAACTTTATGAGACTGCCAGAGATTGCCAAGTACAAGCTCTTGCCCATCTCTATCCATAGAGCTGAATGGATTGGCAGCAAAAGAATCCACTGCTGCATTCATAAGGGGAAGAGGTTTCACCAGTCAGACACCCCCATGATCAGACACATCCCCTATCCTGTAGATACATTACTTTGATGGGACAACCCCTTTAAGGCTAGAATGATGATATGCTAAAGCAACTAATCACTGATGGAAAAAAAGATCGTCAGGTGTCTGCTACACATTTCCTGAGACTTTATATTGCTGTTAGGGTTGTTCAGGATTAGAAAATGTGGCTGCTTTCTTACAGAGAGAGTTTCATACCTGTCCATGGTTTGTGTTTGGTTTTGCAGCCCTGCTCTATTGAAATGAACAAAGTGGACTTGCATCATGCGCTCCTACTCCGTAGGCCTCAGAATATAGAGACTAACAGATCTCTGTGAAAGATACAGCTTCTGCTACAGCAAGAAAGAGAGAAAGAAAGAAAGAAAGAAAGAAAGAAAGAAGAACTCAGAATCTGCTTGTTCAAGCATAGGAATCAGCAAGGTAACCTGTGACTATAGCTAACCAGCTGCTTGTGGGGGATTACAGTTAAGACACCTGTCACACTTAACCATGTCCTGCCCAGACGTGACTCTAAAACATGTATCCTGCAGTGGACATTACAGCTATAATTGTGATATTGCAGTTGTTAGCCAGAGATGCTAGCGAGAGAGAATTTGGTGAAATAGCATACCAAGAGTGCCTTTACTTACCACTTTGCCAGCCTCCATATGTCAGCATGTGGGAAAAGGATTTGCACCATCTACAGATTATTGCAGGGCAGGGATCAGCAACCTTGACACTCCAGCTGCTGTGAAACTACAACTCCCAGAATGCACACCTATTTGGTTGTTTTTGTAACTCCCATAGAAGTGAAAGGAGGATTCTGGGAGTTGTAGTTTCAGAACAGCTGAAGGGCCGAAGTTTGCCGATCCCTGTTGTGGGATATACTAAAACTCCTATTTTGCAGTCAAGTAAAAAGAGACATTTATTCTTCTACCACTGGCCTGGTTTTCTGACTCCAACCACACTATACTTTGGCCATTTTACTACTCCTCCTCTTGCCAGGCACCCATACAACCACCAACATCAAGGGCACCCCAAACTACCATCCGACAGGAGCCCCAACAACAGGGAGTTCCTCAAGGAAAGAAAAGGTGAGCCCTTCTCTCACTGCACTGGCCCTAGGAAGCAACAGTCTACGGGAAACCATTGTCATACATCCTATAAGTGGAGCCACTACCACTCTCATCCTCCACTCAGCCTCCTGAAGAGCTTGCTTCACAACAAAGACAGATTTTATTTTACACAATTTCAGAAATCACTCCCCATTGTGTTATTTAACCATGAATTATGGATTAATATACACAGGATATTATAATAACTCACTTGTGATTGTTGCCATACCGGATCAATATCATATGAAGATCAATACTGGTCTCTCGTTTGGTTATTATTGATTCTGGCACAAAGCTCAAGCTCTTTATTGGTGGAGAGATAAGATAAGACTATTATACCATTAGGATATATTTACAAGGCTCAGAAGGGAACTGCCCCAAGTCAGATGCTCTAGACAAGCAAATTCTTAGACTGAGTGTGTTGTATGAGCAATAGCATCTGATAACAGCCTCAAAAATATACAGAGCAGAACTGAAATGTCTAATAGTTAGTGATGATTGAGCACCCCGATGTTCGGGTGCTCGGGTGCTCTGGCCGAACACTAGGTGGTGCTCGAGTGCTCGGCCGAGCACCCGAGTATAATTGAAGTCAATGGGAGAAGACCAGGCACCCCCTGCTCGGATGAGGGTCCGTAGGGAAACGTCAGAAAATGGTGGAAACACCACAGAAATGGTTAGGGAACAGCATGGGGAGGATGTCTGGATGCATCTTGGACACCGAAGTCGCTGCTATTAACGATGATGCTGACTATTACGCCACTTTTACGGAATGACAAAAATACCCTCCCAAAACCCCAGATAACATCGATTTTACAGGAAATATTGTTAGGAAACATAGATTTACTTGTACGTTAAGCGCAAGTGCTGCCAAAAATTACACGGATGAGGCACTCCCATACAACCGGTATATCATATAAAGGAGGGCCTCATTCACATTGTGGTATAATTGTGGGACTCCGACACTCATAAAGCCTATGCACTAAGGGAAAGGGCTGCCAAAAATTACAAGGAACAGGCACTCCAATACCCCTTTATTATACATAAAGGAATGTATCAGACACACCCTTGAAAAATTATGATTGATGGCCTGCTGCTGACAAGCAAAAACAATAGTGGTGACGTGCTGCTGCTGAGCTGACCGTGTAAAAAATTATGGGTGACATGCTGCTGCTGAGTTGACTGTCCCAAATTTAAGGTTGACACGCTGCTGCCGAGCAGAACGTCAAAAAAATGTGCGTGTGACACGCTGCAGCTGAGCAGAACGTCAAAAAAATTTACGAGTGACACGCTGCTGCCGATCAAACTGTCCCAAATTTGAGGGTGACACGCTGCTGCCCATCAAACTGTCCCAAATTTAAGGGTGCCACGCTGCTGCTCATCAAACTGTCCCAAATTTAAGGTTGACACGCTGCTGCCCATCAAACTGTCCCAAATTTAAGGTTGACAAGCTGCTGCCGAGCAGAACGTCAAAAAAATTTACGGGTGACATGCTGCTGCCCATCAAACTGTCCCAAATTTAAGGTTGACACGCTGCTGCCGAGCTGACCGTTAAAAAAATTTAAGGGTGACATGCCGCCTAGCGGAACGTCTGAAACATTATAAGTGACATGTAGCAGAGCTGAGCGTGTAAAACATTATTTTTGACATGCCGCTTAGCTGAACGTCTGAAACATTATAATTGGCCAAGTAGCAGAGCTGAGCGTGTAAAACATTATGGTTCAGGACCTGCTGGTGAGCTGACAGGCAAAAAAATTATGGTGCAGGCCCAGCTGGTGAGCTGACCGGCTAAAAGATTATGGTGCAGGCCCAGCTGGTGGACTTTGAGGGCATGGAGGAAGAGGAGGAAGAGGACGAGAAGAGGAAGGGGTACATGATAATACAGCATATTCAATACACCCTAAAAGCCAGATTTAAAGTTCCTTCATGTTAAGCTGCTTTCCTCTGGTGGAGTAGAGAAGTCAGGGGCAATCCAGGCCTTGTTCATTTTGATAAGCGTCAACCTGTCAGCATTGTCAGTTGACAGGCAGATGCGCTTATCAGTAATTATGCCCCTAGCGGCACTAAATACCCGCTCAGACAAAACGCTGGTGGCAGGGCAGGCCAGCACCCACAGTTCGTGACACGGAGGAAGGAGGAAGGAGAGAGGAAGGAGGATCAGGGTGAGGATGCGGTTGCCCAGACTCTTGGCTACTGAGACTGGACTTTGTGGAAGAGAGGGTGGTGCTTAACCGACTGGAAGCATTATCAGCTGAAATCCAACCCACTACCTGCTCGCACTGGTGTGGCGACAAGAGTTGTCTCTTGCGCCGCCCTGCAGACTGTTACATGAAGCTAGGAATTGTGGATGACTTTGTCTCTTGGGCTCTGCCAGCAGGCACAGTTTCACCGCGCCCTGAGCCTTCGCCTCTGCATTCACCATCAGCAGCACGCCCACTTCCCCGTCCCTTTCTGCTCGACTTGCGCATATTGTATAGTATATATGCAACTTGGTCACAACTAGAGTAGTGGAGATTTTTATTAACTGTATGATCAGAAAAATTTAAACGAATGTCCAATATTCTGAATGAGCAAATGTTATAGAGCAGCCACAAATGAGGAACTGCGGCCTAAATTAACGGTATTAAATGTAACAACGGATGTCAGCTACATAGACTTTTGAACGGTTGTAATACGCTGTGCACCTAGCGTTACTGACAGGGCACACTTCGGGTTTGTTTTGCCACCCAAAATAAAAAATGCAGACGTATTTCACAATGGTCTTTGGTCTTTTTGGAACAGAAACAATCTTTCTACCTACCCAAATCCTATCTCTATAGTTTAATTCCCTCCTTGGGCAAACTAAACTGCAGACGCAAATGAGGAACTGCGACCTAAATTATCGGTATTAAATGTTACAACGGATATCAGCTACATAGACTTTTGAACGGTTGTAAAACGCTATGCACCTAGCATTACAGACAGGGCACACTTGGGGTTTTTTTTGCCACCAAAAAAAACAGACGTATTTCACAATGGACTTTGGTCTTTTTGGAACAGAAACAATCTTTCTACCTACCCAAATCCTATCCCTATAGTTTAATTCCCTCCTTGGGCTAATTAAACTGCAGCAGCAAATGAGGAACTGCGGCCTAAATTAACAGTATTAAATGTAACAACGGATGTCAGCTATATAGACTTTTGAACGGTTCTAATACGCTGTGCACCTAGTGTTACTGACAGGGCACACTTGGGTTCTTTTTGCCACCAAAAAAAAAATTGCAGAAGGATTTAACAATGGACTTTTGTGTCTTTTGAACAATGATACTAACCCTGCCTATAGAAATTCTATCCCTACACAAGTCCCTCCTTGCGCAAATGTTATACAGCAAGACGCAAAAGAAGTACTGCGGGCTTAACACCAGAAATTATAGCAAAGTATACAGTATACAGAGAGTATCCTACAGCATGCAGCAGCAGCACATGTGGCATTAATGGCAGGCCACCTAGTGCTATTTTCACCACCTTTAAACACCCCAAAAATAATAAAATATTGCTTTGTGCCAGATATAATAGCCCTTAAAAGGGCTTTTGGGTCTTTTTTGAGCGATTTCTATCCCTGCCTAACGTGTATGTCCCTCCTTGCTTCAGCAGCGCATGTGGCGTTAATGGCAGGCCACCTACCGCTATTTTCACCACCTTTAAAGTCCTCAAAAATAATAAAATATTGGTTTGTGCCAGATATAATAGCCCTTAAAAGGGCTTTTGGGACTTTGTTGAGCGATTTCTATCCCTGCCTAGCGTGCTTTTCTCCCTACACTGTCTGTCCCTGCTTGCAGCAGCTGTCCCTGGCTCGGTATGCGCCGGTCAAATGTCACCAGGTGCTTTATAGTACCTGATGACGCGTTCCCGGCCATCCAATCAGTGTAATGCCAGTAGCCAACATGGCTACTGGCATTACAGTGAATACCAGTACCTCCCCACATGCTAATTGGCTAATTAGCGTGCGGGGAGGTGACTCGAGCATTGTGCTCGAGCACACGCGGTATTCGGCCGAATAACGCGTGGTCCCAAGCGTCGCCATGTTCGCTCAACACTACTAATAGTATTAGTAATATACAGCTTACTAGATAAATCACTTAGTTACAGCTGGTTGTGTAGAAAGTAATGTGTTTCAGTTGCTGTAGTACCAGGCCTTCACATCTTCACTTCTGTTTGGGAGGCTCTGCCTCTTTCGCAGATTCTGTCAAAGATGGTAGAAGAAAATGGGTAGCATTCGGTTTTGTTCAGAGCAGTGGCGAACATCATGATGAATCTGACAGACCCCATTATAGTCAATGAGGTCCGCCCAAGCACTGCAGTGGCTTCAGTCATCATGTGTTGTTGATGTGACGTCATAGCTGCAGCCCTGTGAACAAAGTGCAGAGAGATTGACTGGAGTAACATTATTGGAGTGGCGGGCCATTCAACTGGTAAGTAATGCTTACTTTGTTCGTCTGTGCCCAACTTTTTTCCTAATCTTGGACAACCCTAAAATAAAAAAATAAATGGAAATATACATCTCTTTCAATATAAATCCAGTGGTTACACCTTAATATACTATTCATCCTGTACATTAATTATTATATGCAAAATCCCCCTCATATGTTCACTTCCTTTATAGCTAATGGACTTTCTTTGTATGCACACTTGTCTTTGCTGTCGCATTAACTCCTGGGTGTTGAGTGTTTCCAGGATTTTGCAAAAAGCTCCATTTTTGGTTGAGTAACCACACAGCAGAGGGCAGCCGAAACCTATTAATGGCAGTGTCTACAGCAGAGAGACCTCTTTTGCACAAGCTCCCCTTCCTTGCCTCTAGATGGACTAAACCCACAGATATTGTAGAACTTAGGGGTCATATATGTATATACAATAGACCACTAATAATTTAAGACTAACAGTCAGGAGTGTACTAGCCATTGACCCACAGGGAAATTAACCAGAGGGTTGATGGCCAGAGGGCATCTGAGCCCTCTTCATGGCTACTGTTTGGATACATAATGATCTGACACCCCTTAGTATTACTTAATATTGGGAGCATCACAAACTTACTTAACTCTACAACACCCCCTCTATATCTTAATTAGAGACAACTGGAGGTGGAGAACAGAATATGGCAGCCGCTGGCCACCACAGAAGGGCAGCTTCTAGCTACAGTGCCTTGCGAAAGTATTTAGCCCCCTGGAACTTTTCAACCTTTTGCCACATTTCAGGCTTCAAACAAAAAGATATAACATTTTAAATTTTTGGTGAAGAATCAACAACAAACGGGTCACAATTGTGAAGTGGAACAAATTTTTTGGATCATTTAAACTTTTTTTGTAATAATAAAACTGAAAAGTGGGGCGTGCAAAATTATTCGGCCCCCTTGCATTAATACTTTGTTGCTCCACCTTTTGCTGCGATTACAGCTGCAAGTCGCTTGGGGTATGTCTCTATCAGTTTTGCACATCTAGAGACTGAAATTCTTGCCCATTCTTCCTTGCAAACAGCTCGAGCTCTTTGAGGTTGGATGGACAGCAGTTTTCAGCTCTTTCCACATATTCTCAATTGGATTCAGGTCTGGACTTTGACTTGGCCATTCTAAGACCTGGATACATTTATTTTTGAACCATTCCATTGTAGATTTTGCTTTATGTTTGGGATCATTGTCTTGTTGGAAGATAAATCTCCATCCTAGTCTCAGGTCTTTTGCAGACTCCAACAGGTTTTCATCCAGAATGGTCCTGTATTTGGCTGCATCCATCTTCCCATCATTTTTAACCATCTTCCCTGTCCCTGCTGATGAAAAGCAGGCCCAAACCATGATGCTGCCACCACCATTTTTGACAGTGGGGATGGTGTGTTCAGGGTGATGAGCTGTGTTGCTTTTACGCCAAACATATCGTTTTGCATCGTTTCCAAAAAGTTCGATTTTGGTTTCATCTGACCAGAGCACCTTCTTCCACCTATTTGGTGTGTCTCCCAGGTGGCTTGTGGCAAACTGTAAACGAGACTTTTTATGGATATCTTTGAGAAATGGCTTTCTTCTTGCCACTCTTCCATAAAGTCCAGATTTGTGAAGTGTTCGACTGATTGTTGTCCTATGGACAGACTCTCCCACCTCAGCTGTAGATCTCTGCAGTTCATCCACAGTGATCATGGGCATCTTGGCTGCATCTCTGATCAGTGTTCGAGTGTTTGAGATGAAGGTTTAGAGGGACGGCCGGGTCTTGGTAGATTTGTAGTGGTCTGATACTCCTTCCATTTCAATATGATCGCTTGCTCAGTGCTCCTTGGGATGTTTAAAGTTTGGGAAATCTTTTGGTATCCAAATCCGGCTTTAAACTTCTCCACAATAGTATCACGGACCTGCCTGGTGTGTTCCTTGGTCTTCATGATGCTCTCTGTGCTTTAAACAGAACCCTGAGACTATAACAGAGCAGGTGCATTTATATGGAGACTTGATTGCACACAGGTGGATTCTATTTATCTTCATCAGTCATTTAGGACAACATTGGATCATTCAGAGATTCTCAATGAACTTCTGGAGTGAGTTTTCTGAACTGAAGGTAAATGGGCCGAATAATTTTGCACGCCCAACTTTTCAGTTTTATTATTACAAAAAAGTTTAAATGATCCAATAAATTTCGTTCCACTTCACAATTGTGACCCACTTGTTGTTGATTCTTCACCAAAAATTTAAAATGTTATAACTTTTTGTTTGAAGCCTGAAATGTGGCAAAAGGTTAAAAAGTTCCAGGGGGCCGAATACTTTCGCAAGGCACTGTACAACATGGAACCACTTTTAGTTTTTATCCAGGGCCACTTTAAGGTTGGAATCCACCCCGCTAAGGCTACTTTCACACTAGCGGCAGCACGGATCCGGCGGGTGAAGGGTCCCGCCGTATCCGTGCTGCCGCAGGTGCACGTGTGGGGCCGGAACCGTGCTCTAGCCGCTCCAGACCTGTCCCAGCAGCTCCAGATGACGAGGAGGAGGAGGACGGCGCGCACAATGGTAAGATTCCCCACAGTGCCCCCTGCTGGAGGGAGGAGAGAAAAGTGCAAGGTGACAGATCCATCATGAACTCCATTGAAAGTCAATGGAGGACGGATCCGTTTACTATTGTGTCACACCGAACGGATCTGTCCCCATTGACTTGCATTGGGGGTAATTCCGGATCCGTCTTGATGCGGATGCCCAGACCGGAGAGCAAACCGCAGCATGTTGCGGTTTGCTCTCTGGTCTGGAGACTGAAGAGAACTGAACGGAATGCATTTAGAAGCATTCTGTTCTCTTCAGTTCAGTTTTGTCCCCATTGACAATGAATGGGGACAAAACTGAAGTGTTTTATTCTGGTATTGAGCCCCATGACGGAGCTCAATACCGGAATATTAAAACGCAAGTGTGAAAGTACCCTAACAGTGCCATAAAGCAACCACACCTTATCAGTATTGATCTGCTAGGTCTCCTATCTGAACAGCAGAGGGTCAATGGGGAGGCACTGAGCTTGAGCCTAGTGCCTGCAGCCTATCAGAGGAACGGGCAGGGGAGACGCCTCTCCCTCCCCTGCCGCAGTACAATACAGGCATCTGTATCGCCGTCCTGAGGACGGCGATACAGATGACTATGGAGATGAGCGCTTCCACAATGGAAGCGCTCATCTCCCTCTGCCCCGCAATTATGCGCAGGGCCGCGCCGCACCTGCCTAATTGGCGGTGCGGCCCTGCAAGGGTGGACTGGACCGGCCCACGGAGGGCAGCGGCCCTTCTGGCATTTGCCAGAAGTGCCAGACGGCCAGTCCGGCCCTGCATCAGAGTGAGGGTTTAGCCATATATTGTCAACTGCATTTTCCGCTGTAGTGCACCATTTTCCGTGAATTGTTTTCTATGTAGATTGTCACATCCGCACATTTGTCTACCCTGTGTAGGATGTTTTTGTGGTACATGTGGTCCGCTGCAGGCATCCTCCATTGTATGCATTTTTTGCTGGGGATTACGTTCGGCAGCAGGCCACATGTGCGGGATTTGCTCCCCCAGTTATATATGCGCTACAGCATTGGGGTTTTTGAGCATGTTCTGCCAATTGAGACCACTGTGGTACATGTGGTCCGCTGCAGGCATCCTCCATTGTATGCATTTTTTGCTGGGGATTACGTTCGGCAGCGGGCCACATGTGCGGGATTTGCTCCCCCAGTTATATATGCGCTACAGCATTGGGGTTTTGAGCATGTTCTGCCATTTGAGACCACCTTTTTTTTTTTTTTTTTTCTGTGAGTTTGTTTGTACGTTTATTCCTGGAGGCGTGGCAACTCCAGGTTGAATGTGCCTTGATTATACTAATGGGTAACATTCAGGTGCACCTGTGCAGCCTGGGTCACATGACGTCAGGGCAATGTGGGAAATACAGCCTCCGCCCCCCCCCCACCGTATGTGTGATTTCACGCTGGAGGTAACTGGGAGCTGGTCGCTGTGTCTCGGACCTCATGCGCCTATCTGTCATTACCTATACCATAGTAGGGATAGCGCTAGGTCCCGATGCCAACTGAGATACCTTGACGCGGTGCTCGGGCTCCGGTATGTCTTTGATATAAGGATATACTGGCGAAAGTATCATTTTAACATCAGAGTGAGGGTTTAGCCATGTATTGTCAACTGCATTTTCCGCTGTAGTGCACCATTTTCTGTGAATTATCCACTCAATTTCACTTAAATTTTCATTTAATTATAATCCTACAACATAACCTCGCCCATACTTGGTGATAAGGTGAGCCACTTGAAACAGCACTTTATCTCTTTTAATGCAGCCAGAACTGATGGGAAAAGCTGTAAATCAAGCTCCACCCCATACTGTGACCTCACCTCGCTCACGCCAGGTCTAAAAAAATGGGAGTGGCGTGGGCGGAAAGGGCCGACAGGCCTATCTCAGGCATCATTTTCTATGCTATTTTAGCCATAGAAAATGGTCTAAATGTAAGACAACTCAGAAGCTGTCTCACATTTAGAACTGGTGCTGGAAGAGCCGAAGTTATGGAGAGGCCTGCGCCTCTTTATAACGTTGACGGATCCACCGCCAGTGCAGGGCTTTATTAAGACTGTCCGGTCTTATTAAATGTTCACCCTCCTGCCAGAAAATAATGATCATAAAAAAACATGCACAACCACATATAACTTTTTCTGGGTGATAATCAGCCACAGTTTTTATTAAAAACATCATAAAAACGGAACCAATTTAAGGCACATTGGGCCAGTTGTACTAAAACTCTCATTACAAATGCCAGTCTTGGCATAAGGTCCATTGCAAACAAACTCACAGAAAAAAAAGTGGTCTCAAATGGCAGAACATGCTCAAATCATCATCAGAGTGAGGGTTTAGCCATATATTGTCAACTGCATTTTCCGCTGTAGTGCACCATTTTCCATTAATTGTTTTCTATGTAGATTGTCACATCCGCACATTTGTCTACTCTGTGTAGGATGTCTTTGTGGTACATGTGGTCCGCTGCAGGCATCCTCCATTGTATGCATTTTTTGCTGGGGATTACGTTCGGCAGCGGGCCACATGTGCGGGATTTGCTCCCCCAGTTATATATGCGCTACAGCATTGGGGTTTTGAGCATGTTCTGCCATCTGAGACCACCTTTTTTTTCTGTGAGTTTGTTTGCACGTTTATTCCTGGAGGCGTGGCAACTCCAGGTTGAATGTGCCTTGATTATACTAATGTGTAACATTCAGGTGCACCTGTGCAGCCTGGGTCACATGACGTCAGGGCAATGTGGGAAATACAGCCTCCGCCCCCCCCTCCCACCGTATGTGTGATTTCACGCTGGAGGTAACTGGGAGCTGGTCGCTGTGTCTCGGACCTCATGCACCTATCTGTCATTACCTACACCATAGTAGGGATAGCGTTAGGTCCCGTGCCAACTGAGATACCTTGACGCGGTGCTCGGGCTCCGGTATGTCTTTGATATAAGGATATACTGGCGAAAGTCTCATTTTAACATCAGAGTGAGGGTTTAGCCATATATTGTCAACTGCATTTTCCGCTGTAGTGCACCATTTTCCGTGAATTGTTTTCTTGGCATAAGGTCCATTGCCACAGAATGCGCCAAATTCATTAATAGACACCAGCCTCTCAAAATATTTAGCATTTTTCCAGGCAGTCCATAAACGCTAGTACATTTGCTGGGCAGCGGGAGGCCACGTTCCTCTAAGTAAGTCCTGTTCCTTTTCTGCACTAATTTTGAAAAGTCAAAAATTATGGCACAAAAATGGTGTGACTTTTTTAACACCACAATAGCGGCCTAAAACATTTTGTGTCAAAAAATGAAGTCCAGCATCCAAAAGAGTTAAAAACATTGAGGTGTTGTTCAGTCTTTTCCATAAAATGCATATGAGACAAACAAATCACGGCTTACATGTTTCAGGCATTACAGTGCAAGTGGCCATCAAGTCATCAAGTGGCCGCAAGTCATGGCAAGTGCCCTTAGTCATTGTTGCTATGACTAAGAACACTATGATGCCTGAAACGCAGAAGGAGTAGTTTGACTCACTTGGGTTTTATTGAAAATCCTAAATAAAGCCTGGATGTTTTTAGCTACAGTATATAAAATAAATCATCCGCAACCTACATCATCTCATCAAGAACATATAAACATGGGGAGGAAAGGTGGCCACTGCATGGGCTGTGGACTAATGCTGCATTTACATTAAGTGACTGAGCAAACAATTGTTGAAGGAACCGTCCTTCGTGACAATCAGCTGCTCATTAATTGGCGATGAAGCGCTGCATTTACATGTGGCAATCCCCTCCACAGTATGAGGATGAGTGATGGCTTCTGCTGTCGCTCGCCCCCATACAAAATCATTGTTCCTGGGCAGCAGATCGCTGTTTAGACAGAATGATCTGGTTCTTGGGAACAATGATTGAAGTGTCCGCACCTCCGATCATTTCATCCGATGAATGAGCATTTAGCTGGTTCATAGGATGATCTGTGGTACCTTTAGAAGAGGCAGATTATCAGGAACTAATGTTCGTCCCCAATAATCTGCCTGACAATCTGGCAGTGTAAACTCACCTGAAAGCTGTTAAAATAGGGATCATCTCCCTGTCATGCGTATCAAAACATCCGGTGGGGGGTGAGTATTGGTAGCCAATAGTAGGGCGCAACGGGGACCAGTCTCCCTAGCATCGCGGGTGATGCTAGGGGGGCTTGTCCCTGTCGCGGCCTGCTACTGAACATGCAAAAGTGAACATGCAAAAGTGGCCTTAAAGGGGTTGTGCTACCATTACATGTTTTTTAAAAAAAATATAATCATGAAAAGCTAGTTTTTTTGTAATTTACTTTCTGTTACAAAAATTGTCCACTAGTGAGTTATTCTTTTAACCCTTTCGCGCCCGGAGCTTTTTTCGGTTCTGCATTTTCGTTTTGCGCTCCCTGCCTTCAAACAGCCATAACTCTTTTATTTTTCTGTTCACATAGCTGTATGAGGGCTTGTTTTTTGCGGGACAAGTTGTACTTTCCAACGCCACCATTTAATGTTGCGTACGGTGTAGTGGGAAGCGGGAAAAAAATTCCAAACCGGGTGAAATTGCAAAGAAAACGCTATTCCGCTACAGTTCTACGGGTTTCTTATTTACAGCGTTCGATGTGCATTAAAACTGATACGTTACTTTCATTCTACTGGTCAGTACGAATCCGGCAATACCTAATATGTATAGTTTTTCCTGCATTTTCATAGTGATAAAATTTTGGTATTTATGTGTACAGAGCTGTATGGGGGCTCATTTTTTGCGGGACAATCTGAAGTTTTTATTGATACCATTATTGATACCATTCTGGGGTGTGTATGACTTTTTGATCACTTTTTATTTAATTTTTTTTAGAAAAAAAAAGCGACAAAAAACGGCAAATCGCCATTTGGACGCTTTTTTCCGCCACACAATTCGCCGTATTGGAATTTTTTTTTTTATATTTTAAAAGTACGGGCGTTTTCGGTCACGGTGATACCCATGATGTCTATATTTATTGTTATTTAGGTATTTATTTTTTACTTATATGGAAAGGGGGGTGATTTGAACTTTTACATCTTTTTTATTTTTTATATATTTTTTAACATTTTTTTTAAATTTTTTTTTTACTATTAGAAAGCTCAAATATGGGCTTATATATTGTGGCTTTTTTTTTTTTCTTTATGAGCAATTATGGATTTTAGAGACTCAGAAATCCATGAATTGCTCATTTCTTATCCTGGCCTGCCATCTAGTGGCCAGAATAAGAATTGCACTTTGAAAACTGTAATCCTCACCAGCGAGGATTACAGTTTTCATATGGTGTACAGACACCCCGATTGGCCACACGGGGTGTCTGTACACCACCCGGAAGCGAATGCTTCCGGGTTGAAACGCAACTAGATGCCGTGATCACGTGTGATCACGGCATCTAATCTTGGAGGAAGACGCCGCCGATGGCGTTAAGTAGCAGCAAGTCTCTGCTGTTAGAAACAGCAGAGACTTGCCGGCCATGACGCCCGCCGCACCCGCGAGCGGGCGCCATGTGCCCGCATCGCCCCAGCGCGGTACATGTACGGCGCTGGGCGCGAAGGGGTTAACTTCATCATAATGGTGCCCCCTGGTGGTTAATCTGTATAGTAACGTGCCTATCCACCTACTGATGTGGTTGTACATGCTTAGTTCTATCCTTCAGCTGCCAACTGTGAAAGGATATACCCTGAGAAGGGACATGCCCCCGAGCTCTTAGTCTGAACAGAATCTAGCAGAGCAATTGGAAGGGAAGGAGCTTTGCATCCATGAGACATACAATGCTGGTTCAAGCTTTGCTAGATAGAGATTGTCATGTAGCATATGTGTGATTTTTATTATTTACATCAGTCCTGGCATAACTCCCTTAAAGGGGTATTCTCATCTTAGACAATGGGGGCATATCGCTAGGATATGCCCCCATTGTCTTATAGGTGCGGGTCCCACCGCTGGGACCCGCACCTATCTCCAGAACGGAGCGGGGAGCGCTGCGCCTGGAGGACCCCAGGTTTCCGGGGGTCCGGCCACCACCAGGCGCAGCTCCCTGCGCCGCTCATAGAAATGAATGGGAGCCGGGCCGTGCATGCGCGGTGCGCTCCCATTCATTTCTATGGAGCCGACGGAAGTAGCCGAGCCAGCGCTCGGCTATTTTTGGCGGCCACATAGAAATGAATGGAGGGCGGCTGCGCATGCGCAGTGCGCCCTCATTCACTTCGGGGGCTCCGTTTTGGAAATAGGTGCGGGTCCCAGCGGTGGGACCCGCACCTATAAGACAATGGGGGCATATCCTAGCGATATGCCCCCATTGTCTAAAATGAGAATAACCCTTTAAATGAAGCACTTGCATCAGAAAAGGGTGTTTTTTAGATCAATATTCATACAAAACAGATTTTCTTTGCTGAATTTTTGGCTGTTTTCACTTTCATTTTGGCAGTACTATACTGTACTGTACTGTATACTGTATTTGGCAGTGCAATATTCTGTAGCAGGCAGCGCAAAATATTAGACTCCTGTGTAGATAGATCTGTAATCCATTGTTGTTTTATTGCTGGTGTGAGGGGAAGATATTATCTGACCTTCATGATAATAGTATGTGTTTGGGATGACAGGATAAAATCTCCAATCTCTATTGTTCTCATGATAGGCCTAGATGAAAATGACCACAGAAGAGCATTACATTGATTAGAGTAATGTGTGATGCGCTAACTGGGTTATTAGAGGGGGGCCACAGTATTGTCTGACTGAAAAAGTTAAAGGGGTTGTTCAACACTAGTATATAGATGACCTATCCTCAGGATAGGTTATCAACATCAAATTGGCGGGTGTCCGACTCTTTAGCTGTTTGAAGAGGCTGCGGGGCTCAGGCGGCCTCTTCACTCCTCACTGTTTAACTGCATGCCGGCTAACCTGTAACAGCGGTGCAGTGTGTATTCAAGCGAACAGGACGAGCAGTTGTTACACTGCACCGCCGGAGTTGGATCTCATATTTTTTAGCGTATAAAAATGGTACCATCTGGCAAGTAAGCATTTGCTTGTTTGTTGGGTTACTGGCAACATGTTTCCATTGGGCACTGATTGGGAATGAGCATTCTTTGCTTCTGATCAATGACCTGTGTCAAAGAGTCCTTAGTCTAGTAATTTAAACATATGAGGGACTGAATATACTTGAGATATTGTTTGGGTGACAAGTGGGGGTCAGGCCAGACTTATGTACAGGTCACACTGATCTGTCAGATCCTTTGCCGAAAATTTGTCCGCAATAGCATTGCTCAGCACTTCCTCTTCATAATGACCTTCAGGCATTGAAGCTTTACACCTCATCATTTAGCAATTAGTGAAACAATAATAGGTAATTAGCTGATAAATATTTTAGTGGAGGAGTTGGAAGAAGAAGAAGAAGAAGAAGATCAGTCATCCATCCATCCTAAACTCTAATTAGAAGGCACCGAACAATGTGATTGTTGTCAACACAAGTATATTACAACCCCAATGCCAAAAAGTTGGGACGCTGTGTAAAATGGAGATAATGATCTGCAAATCTCATATTTTATTCACAACATAACAAAAAACATATTAGATGTTGAAAGTGAAACATTTTACCATGTCATAAAAAAATTATTATCCCAATTAGGCCTGATAGTCGGACAGATCAGCGGGAACGTAACTATGAACGATCGTTCCTGATAATCTGTCCATGTAAAGGTTCCGAAATTCACTGGTTGAACGAGCAAAATGCTCATTCATTGGGTGAATTCATCTTGATCTGTGTGAATGGCATTCTGCTGCCCAGAAACAATGAATCTGTAGGAGGACAGCAGTGGCAGTAGCCATCACTCATCCCCATACAGTGGAGGTGATCATTGCATGTAAATGCAGCTTTTAATCTTCACTGGGAAGCATGTAATCATTGAGAAGGAACATTGTCACTCCGGATCCCTTCACTGCCGCCGCTGCATCTGACCATCACTCAGATCAAAACATCCGGTGATGGGGTGGAGCAGCCAATAGCAGGCCGTGATGGTGACCAACCTCAAGGAGGCTCGTCCCCTTCTCGGTCTTCTAATGGCTGTTCTCCTAGTTGCCAGATACAGCGGCAGCCATGCTGGGATCCAGAGCGACGTGAGTGCCGGGTAGCATGTAAGTATAATCCATTGGGGGATATATTAGATTTTTAGATATTTAAGTCTGTTAAATATTAGCTATTGATTATTAGAACAGCTATATATGATTATTTTTTCTTACCAGTTCCCCCTTTTGCTTATACATAACCACTAATATTTAAATATATTCCATGCTGCATTTACAAGCTGGAGCTACACTACGTGCACATGCTGATAAAGATGCAAAGAGCAACATCTGGCCTTGAGATGGACAGCTAAGCTTTATGGTTTATATTAAATGGAACACAATGAGCAATAGCAAAGGAACATAATAGAACAATCCTCAAGATCATAAAATACCAGAGCTTACATGGTACATTGAAATGGAGACCAGCTGCCATCTTAACCCCTTCCTAATTGCCTTGGTGGTTGGGCATTTAAATATGACACCTACTTATGAGCGGAGCGGGTGCCATAGCTGCATGCTGTTTTAAACAGCTGGTACCCAGAACTCATGTGTGCAATCAACAATAACGTCGATCACATACATTTAACCCGTCAGATGCCATCGTCCAATGTGGCCATGGCATCTAGGAAGTTAAAGACCAGAAGCGTGCACTCCCAGCTGTGCTCCGGCTCCCCTGGGCGAGGATTGGTGGAACCAGATGCAGTGTGCGTCAGCACTTTCCTGTGGCAGGGCTCCATAGGAACTTGCTAACACATTGGAGTCTATGAAAAATACAATCGAGTGATTGCTTGTTATAGTTCTATAGGGGAACTATGAAAAAAAGTGTAAAAGAAAAAAAGAGTTTTTAAAAATATTACACAAAATATAAAAATTCTAATACCCCCCTTTCCCCAAAATTAAAATAAAAATACATAAATAATTAAAAAAAGTTAATATCATGGGTATCACCACATGCAAAAACGCTCCTACTATTGAAATATAAAAATATTTGCCTCATACAGCAAACAGCGAAAGAAAAAATAAGTCTAAATAGCCGATTCTCAGTTTTTTGGCCCTTCACCTCTTACAAAAGTTGAATAAAATATGATAAAGTCATACATACCTAAGAATGATATCAATGTCAAGTGCAGATCATCCCACAAAAAATGAGTCCTCACACAGCTCCATGCACATAAAAATAAAAAAGTTATGGGGTCAGAATATGGTAAATTAGTTAGGATAAAATTAAATTAGCTAGGATAAAATTAGTTTTTAATTATTTTTTACGTATTAACACGCAAGAAAAACTATAGATATGTCGTATCGTAGTGACCTGGAGAATAAAAGTAAAAGGTCAGTTTTACTGCATAGGAAACGGTGTAAAACTGTGTCGGAATGGAGTTTTTTATTTTTTATTTTGATAACTCCACCCCATTTGGAATTTTTTCCTGCTTCCCACCACACTGTATGCAACCATACATGGTGCCATTAGAAAGTACATCTTGTCCCACAATAAACAAGCTCTAATATGGCTATGTGAATGAAAAAATAAAAAAAAGTTGGCTTTGGGAGGGCTGGGAGTAAAAAATGAAAATGAAAAATCACCCGGTCTTGAAAGGGTTAAACTGCTAGACACATCCTTATTCACAGCCCTTCCTATCATCAAACTGATCTAACCTACCGGAGGTGGAAAGAGCCTGGTCTGTCACTACCCAGACTAGTCTGTAAAGATGTAGCAGTTTAATATCGGCCACAGACCTTTCATGGAAATTTCCTAGTGGGCCGGTGCCCAGAGGGCCACTCAAGTCCTCTTGATGGCCGCAGGCCAGGTACATAATGATCTGATGCTTAATGGCTGCAGGTGCCCTCCTGAACTCAACTATATTACTGTCTTCAAGGTGGTGATACAGTTGAATACCGTGGTGAGGGCGGCAGGATTTAGTGCTGTCCTATGGTATTTGGTTCTGCTGGGGTGGTATTCTGTGCTGCGCTACAGTATTAATGCCCCGCCTACTTGTTTTGGCCCGTCTTCTGTCAGTTTGAACCCACCTACAACATGGGGCCTCTTTTCGAGTTTTTTACAGGGCCACTTTAAGTTCCGCCCCTGAATATCTTATATGTTACATGCCAATATCATGATTAGGTCTCTTGCCCTATGAAGCAGCTTTCCTAATGTATTTCATAGTTTAAAGGGGTATTCTCATCTAAGACAATTATAAGATATCGCTAGGATATACCACAAATGTCAGATCTCTGCAAGTCTCACCTCTGGCACCCGCTCCTATCTCCAGAACCAGCCCCCAAAGTGAAGAGAGGACAACCAGTACTCCCATAGCGCTGAATGGAGAGGTGTATGAGTAGTGCGCTCTCCATTGAACATTGCTACTTATGTAGAAGCAGAGCAGGCTCATGTCTGGTGTAATACACACGTTGGAGCAGTTCTAATATATCATCATTCAGAGAATCCATCATGCTACCAGAAGCCACGATTCCAGAGTATCAGAAGTGCTATTGCCATGTATTTGGCAAAATGGTCTAGCGGGAAGCTTCACATGGAGCACAATCAATAGACTTCTACTTGTAGCAAGGGTTAACTCTGGCCATGAGCTGAATATCCATCTATCCAGCAGAAGCCGTAACCTGAGCCCACGTATATTAGTACTGACATTGTACTGACATCCTACACAGGGTTTGGTCTGAAGAAGTTCGATTTTGCTTCAAGCTGATTATCTATCTCAGGGGTGGCCAACCTGTGGCTCTTGAGCCGCATGCGGCTCTTTGCCTCTTCAAGTGTGGCTCTTTTGGTGGAGCAGGGAAGCTGTCAGGCCGGCTCACTCTCCACCCCATGCTCAGATCTCCTTTCCTGATCGAGCACTGTTACTACTCTGCAGCTCCAGCTCACTCTCCACTACGTTCTGATGTGCACAGTGTCAGAATGTGGTATGTAGAGACGCACGCTATCACCAGGCGTTGTGCGCATCAGGTCACATTGGAGAGCATATCAGAACTGCACAGTAGCAGGTGCCCGAACAGGGGAGGTAGGAGATTTTTCTAAATTATAGAACTTAGCATGGCGGTCTGATCTAGGCATGGGAGGTTCTGATCTGAGCATGGGGAATCTAATCTGAGCATGGGGTGGGGGGCCTGATCTGAGCATGGGGGGGTCTGATCTGAGCATTGGAGGTCTGATCTGAGCATGTGGGCTCTGATCTGAGCATGTGGGCTCTGATCTGAGCATGGGGGGATCTGGTGTGAGCATGAGTGGTCTGGTGTGAACATGGGGGGGGGGGGTCAGATCTGAACATGGGGGGGTCCTGATCTGAGCATGTGGGATCTTATATGAGCAAGGGGGTCTGGTCTGAGCATGGACGGGTCTAATCTGAGCATGAGGGGTGGTCTAATCTGAGCATGAGGGTCAGACCTGAGCATGGGGGGGGTCTGGTGTGAGCATGGGGGGGTCTGGTGTGAGCATGGGGGTGTCTGGTGTGAGCATGGGGCTGTCTGGTGTGAGCATGGGGGTGTCTGGTCTGAGCATGAGGGGGGGTCTGGTGTGAGCATGGGGGGGGGGTCTGGTGTGAACATGAGGGTCAGACCTAAGCATGGGGGAGTCTGGTGTGAGCATGGGGGTTCTGGTGTGAGCATGGGGGGATCTAATCTGAGCATTAGGGTCAGACCTGAGCATGGGGGGGTCTGGTGTGAGCATGAGGGGAAGTCTGGTGTGAGCATGGACGGGTCTAATCTGAGCATGGGGGGGGATCTAATCTGAGCATGGGGTTCAGACCTGAGCATGGGGGGGGGTCTAATCTGAGCATGAGGGTCAGACCTGAGCATGGAGGGGTCCGGTGTAAGCATGGGGGGGGTCTGATCTGAGCACTGAGGGTCTGAGTTGTGTTAAGGATCATATTTTACGTCAGATGAGGATAGGGGGTCTGATTTAGGAGTCTGATCTGAGGTCTGATGAAAAATATATTTTTTTTCTTTTTTTCTCCACTAAAACCTAAGTGCATCTTATAGGGCAAAAAATACCGTGACTCGTGTGCCAATGTATAGCTTGTGGCTCCTGGTAGTCATACATTTTTTTCCTGGCTCTTTGTGTCTGTAAGGTTGGCCACCCCTGATCTATCTTATGCAGCACAGGCCGTGACCTGAGCAAATACTGACATGGTATTCAGCGTCTGAAGGTGGTAAGAAGAGCTTGTGCGCTGCCTCATTCAGGACTGATATTGTCATACAGTACTGTGCTAATGTTCTATCATCACAGATGGTCATGATGGCCATCACACCTTAGCGTTTATATACAGCACAAACTTTATACATCTAAGGCTACTTTCACACTAGCGTTTTTGCTGGATCCGTCATGGATCAGCAAAAACGCTTCCGTCATGATAATACAACCGTCTGCATCCGTTCTGAACGGATCCCGTTGTATTATCTTTTAAATAGCCAAACTGATCCGTCATGAACTCCATTGAAAGTCAATGGGGGACGGATCCGTTTTCTATTGTGTCTGAAAAAATGGATCCGTCCCCATTGACTTACATTGGGAGTCATGACGGATCAGTTTGGATCAGTTTCTGAAGCAAACTGAAGCAAAACTGATGCATTCTGAACGGATCCTTTTCCATTCAGAATGCATTAGGACAAAACAGATCAGTTTTGGATCATTTATGTGAGCCTGTGACGGATCTCACAAACGGATCCTTACAACGCAAGTGTGAAAGTAGCTTAACCTGGTAGTACTATGCGGGCCCATTCACACGACCGTATGAATGGGTCCGCATCTAGATGCGTCCCATTCACTTCAATGGGTGGTGTGCGATCTTGCTGAGCCGCGGCTCCGTGCACTAGCGGACAAGAATAGGCATCTTCTATGGGGTGCCGCAAATTGTGGAACACACCGTTCAGCATCCGCAATACTACGGCCGTCTGAACGGACCCTAAGGGTACGACCACAAGGCACAGTCGTGATGCGGCTATGGAAAGCATATGGTTGCTGCATGCATAATCATGCGGTTTTTTTGCCCATGATTGTTTATGGACTGTGGTTTGAACTGTTGTGAATTTTTTGTGGTTCTTTAGCATTTTTATTAACTTTAATAGAAATACATGTGGTAAATTATGTTAAACATATATCACAAGTAGATGATCAACAGCATAGCCAACGCGGTCAGCAGCCACATGCAGGTCGGCATGTTTTACGTGTGGTCAGCCGCATGTAAATCAGGTGTAGTCATCACAACTTGGAAAGTGGCAGGTCTGTTTCAGAAACCTATCTCCCCATTTGACTTCTTTTGTCAAACGAGATGTTGCGGTTCCTAACTGTATCATGACCGCGCCATGTGGTCGTACCCTAAAGCGTAACAATGTCAAACTGTATGACATCACAGTTATATGCAGCTACAAGCAACACATCCGTCTATTGAAACTTTATGTATAGAAAATATGCCTATATAAAGAGGATGCCTGAAATAGTCACTGTACTTTCACACAATTTCATTTAATAGAGAATGGTGTAACTAGCAAATTTCTAAATCACTGCATTTAAAAGATCTGCCTGCATCCACCTGAAGAAAAAGCTATAAAGTCATGGCCACTAGGGGTCCCACTTCCAGCTAATTTGCAATCTACTGCCTATTGTCAGGCAAGACTCACAGGAAATGGCGGCAGGTCAGAGCTAGGTGAATGCCTAAGCCTGAAAGAACTACTTCTACGCTGCTTCTGAAGTGCAGAGAAGCTCTTGTATGTGTGTAAATCTGATCTCTCTCTCTCCTTAGCTGCTTTCTGAGCTTCATAGAAGAAAACAAACATAGTGGGAAGTAAGGGAAGTGAGGTCACTGCATACAATACTGGTAGAAGAGAGACACCCACTGCTTCTGAGAGAAATGCATCTAGCTGTGCAGAAGAAACAGGGAATAATATAACTGAAAGTGACATTAGCGAAGCCCAAAAAAACCCCAGTTGCTTCACAGTTATGATTGTCCAAAGAAGCACAGCCCATATTTGTTTTCAGAAATGGTTCCACTCTTGTCTGTCAAAACAAGTTCAGTTCAAGTGAATGAGGCTACAGAACGATTTACATGCAAAGAATATCAATAAAGAACATTCGCATGAACACTTGTTGCGGGCACTTAGCTCATGTAAAGGTGCCACTGAATGAGCAAACACAAAGGGTGAAAGCATTGTTGATGCTGACCCTGAAATCATCTTTTGTGTAAACAGCGATCTGTATATTGTAGTGACAAGTAATTGCAGGAGTGATCACTCATCCCCATACCGAGGAGATGATTGCTACATGTCAAGGTAGCTATTACCCCCTCTGACCAGCAGGCAGTTATTGGGAAAGACAGTTAGTTCCTGATAGTTGTCTGCTCCATCATCCCATGTAATTGAGCCTTAAGCTGCCATACTAGACTCAGCCATGGACAAAATTGTCCTTTATTTGTAACCCTGGACAACCCCTGCTTATTCATAATTATGAAATTCCATGCAATAATACTTTGATACAAAGTGGTGCTTTGAAACGTCTTCTAGGCTGAGCAGGTATTTCATCCAAAATTACGAGGACTTGCAGCCACTCCCCCTTGGCTGTATGTGGTTCTGAATATTCGTCACATTTAGATGGAGTGACACTTTACATTTGTTTGGCATTCTCCACCAGGTATGATTTGTGTGTTCAGTAAATTCGTTTTCCAAAGGGATCAGCTGGAAGTAAATCTTAAGAGAAATATCTTTATTCATTCAACAATTAGTTTTTAATCATAGATTTTAGGATGAAATCCACTTGCCAAGCTCTGTTTCTGTAGAAACTGCACTACCATAAACACAAAAATAGGAAAAAGTTGAAGAACCAACTTCAGAAACCCAGTAGTTGTATGAGATTAGAACAATTGGGGTCATTTATCAAACTGGTGTAAAGTAGAACTGGCTTAGTTGCCCAATCAGATTCCACCTTTCATTTTCAAAAGGAGCAGTCTAAAATGAAAGGTGGAATCTGATTGGTTGCTATGGGCAACTAAGCCAATTCTACTTTACACCAATTTGATAAATGACCCCAAATGGGGCTGCATTTTTCCAGAGACTCTTGCCTGTGTCTAGTGGAAGTTCAGTCACATTCAAGTGAAGTTGCTGCTATACCAGACATAGCCCATTAACAAGAGTGGTGCTGATTCAGGCAAAAAGTAGATACTTTAAAGGGGTATTCCTGTGGATAGGCGATAACTATTAGATCACTTGGGGTCCTACCGCTGCGACCCCCACTGATCACGAGAACAGGTTCCTGTACCCTGTGGAACCCCCTGAAATTGACAGAACAGTTGGTCGGAAATGCATGCCACTGCTCCATTCTTTTCTATGGGGCGCCGGAGATAGCTGAGTACAGATCTAATAGTTATTCCCCATACTGTGGGGAAAGAAGAATCAGACAACTTGGATTTCATTATACCAGTTGGAGGAATAGCTGTCAGCACACAAGCATTCGGTTAACATTTATGTCATGTGTATATATATATATGTATTTACCATGTGGTGTTTGTTGTATATGTCCATTTGACCTGTCAATGGGGTTTCAACCCTGAAATGCGTTGGTCATTGTATTGGACATTGTTTTGGAAAAAGAATGCTGGATCAGGCATGTTTTGTCCTTCCCTCGTGAATTGCTCTACAAGTCCCATGTGTTCTGTGCTGCTGTACAACATCCAGGAAAGTGAAATTTTACTTACATGATTTGGTTTTCCTGTAGTTCATACGTAGCACAGCTTCCTTCCTTAAATACATTTGTTTGCTGCATAACAATACATTGTGTCGTTCTTTGCAGACTGAGGTTATGTGATGGGCTGTAATGTGTTTCGACTAATTGTTTTTTGTCTTAATTGTATGACTTATTAACTTATTGTCTTCTCGTTGTACCTAGGGTATAAAACCCATGTGTTCTGTGATGCCTATGGACTACAGGAAACAAAAATGTTGGGTAAGTATTTTTTACTGTATATACCGTATATACACTTAGTGAGATTATTTTAATCTGGCATCTGTTAATCCAAAAGATTTGAAAATCCAATGCGTATTTCCAGCACATAACTGCAATGTAATATGGAATTTTGGTATTAGCTGAAGATTTGAATGTAGCAAATTTTGTTTTGTCTTACTTTTGTTCACTTTCTGTTACCCTTACAAATGGGTTTTTAAATACTTTTCTATGACAGACTAATAATGCAGAATACAGTATTTGATAATCTAGCTGTTATAAGGACCCACTGACACTAATTGAAAGAAACTTTACAGTGCATGTAGGAATTTTATATATCATAAATTTTATTTTTATAGAGTGATATATTTTGTCCAAATTTTCTAAGTTTTTTTTTTTTTAGTTACATATAACTTTTCCCTAAATGCATGGGTGACATGAGGCCTCTGTCATAGCGATATCTGGATGATAACAAGATGTCCTCCATAATGGATACACTTAGCAGATGTTCCATATCTCGTTTTAGGAGAACAGTGACAGTAACATAGTTAATGGCAAATTGAGTGTTTCAGAATGAATCTTGTGTTCTTCTAGCGTCATTTGTCCCTGGAGATTTACCCCACGCTCAATAACACTTTCCACTATCGAAACAATGAATTCAATTCCACATATGACCCTCGGGGGTCCTTTCCGCAGCTTGACGTACAGGATCCAAGATGAGGTAAAGAAATTATCAATACAGAAGGCATGACTGGAAGGATTAGACACCCACCAGGGTCTTCTGTGCAATGCAAACTAGAAAATCACTACTGTATTATCTACAACTGAGGCTGGATGGCTTATAGGTGTGAATATAACTGGGACAATGACCACCATTCAGTCGTCATTGACCAAATTGGTCATTAGGGGACAGTAGTGTCTGCTTATGATTGGGGTATACAAGGACATAAACAGCATTCATAGGGCCGATAGCAAGACTTGTTAAGGGCCCCAGAACACACTGAGTGCACTGACAAATTCTGCTTTTCAGACATATAGGAAACTCTGTCAGCCTTTTGCAGAAGGCAGCTAGTTTGTCCACCAGGTGAATCTAAAATGCTAGACCGAAACTGATGTTTTCTGACCCTGAAAAGTGGAGGAACTGAAAACTGTCTTAGGCTACTTTCACACTAGCGGCAGCCCGGATCCGGCAGGTGAAGGGTGCCACCGGATCCGTGCTGCCGCAGGGACATGTGTGGGGCCGGAACTGCGCTCCAGCCCCACACATGTCACACAGAACATACACACATACACATACAAATACACATACATACTTACATGCTCACGGCAGGTGTCCACAGCACAGTACAGGAGCAGGACGGCGCGCTCATAGGACGATTCCCCACAGCGCCCTCTGCTGGGCGCTGGGTGGAATCGTCCTATGTGTGAGCCGTCCTGCTCCTCCTGCGCTATGGTGACCTGCCAGAAGCATGTAAGTATGTATGTGTATTTGTATGTGTATATGTCTGTGTATGTTTATGTGTATGTTTATGTGTATGTATGTATGTATGTATGTCTGTATATGTGTCTGTATGTGACGGATCCGTCATGAACTCCATTGAAAGTCAATGGAGGACGGATCCGTTCACCATTGTATCACACCAAACGGATCCATCCCCATTGACTTTAATTGAGGGTCATTCCAGATCCGTCTTGGTGCGGATGCCTGGACCGGAGAGCAAACCGCAGCATCCGTCTGAAGACGGAACGGAATGTTTCTAGGAGCATTACGTTGTCTTCAGTTCAGTTTTGCCCCTATTGACAATGAATGGGGACAAAACTGAAGCGTTTTATTCCGGTATTGAGCCCCTATGACGGAACTCAATACCGGAATTATAAAACGCTACTTAATAATTTACTCCATAGAGCTCCGACTCCCCTGCTTCTTTTGATATGGTAGATGATAAAACTTTGACTGCCAGCACTACTGGGGTAACTTGAAGGTCCCGTGCCTCAACGTACAATCTGTAGCTGAGTTCTCATTTTTCATTTATAGTACTGGTCTCCTTGTAAGGCACAAAGGTCCCTGACTGACACAGATCTTCTCGGGAGCATGAATCTCTGTCTTAGCTACATACTGGTGGTGATGCTTGTCACTATGCAACCATGTATACCATATCTCTGTGGGTGCTGACTAGCAAAGACAGCACTGGCTGGATTAAGGGACAGTACCTAGAGTGGTCACCTATTTTTCTCCAAATAGCTTACCTATAATTTTCACAAACCTGCCTAGATTTGATCAGTGAGTTTCTGGGTGCTGATACCCATTTTGATATCTAATATGAGGGGGCAGAAGCACTCAGCCCAGCAATGTGCCCCTTTGTTTCTGTTTCGGCTTGGCGTTGCTTTCCTCAGAGAGCAGAACGAGAGGTGTACAGATTCATAGAAAATCAATTTTTTTTTAATGAATCCATACATCGCTCACTTGAAGAGTTCATCAGAGCCTAACAGAAGTAAAAGGGCTCAGCGCTTGACTGAGAACTTCTGACCCCACGTTTTAGAAATTGTTGCAGGTCAGAGAACCTAGTCCGCCAATCAAAACTTCTAACATGTCAATATGAAAATGATAGGTTTCCTTTAAAGAAACTGCCTGATATTGGAATAAAAAGATGTATTTGATTTCCAGAAATAGCCTACTCTTGCCCATTTGTCTGATATGGCAAGTGAATGGGGCTAAGCTGCAGTACTAAATATTGAAGTTTTTATTAGGTGGAGACAGACCATAAACAAGATAACAGACCCTTCAAATAAAGTCAGTTGGAGTCACTGAAGGGCATTTATCTATGCGTTTACGCCACTGTTATGGCTTAAATAAGTTGCCAATTATGGTGCCTGGCATATATGCACCATAATATACAATTATGTAACCTTCCTGACACTATTCCGAGGCTTAGCGGGAGCGGATGGGGCTTCACATGGCCTGCCTGATTTTCTATAACTTATGCCAGTTTCTGGCATAAGTTATAGCTGAAGTCTATGCCAACCCCTAGCTGGCATAGATTTCAGTATCTGGTGCGGGGACTTCCAGAGATACACCTTATTTATTAAGAGGCATCTGCCTCTTAATAAATTAGGCACATCTCACTTAGGTGCAGAGGGATCAAGACTGGCTTATGGGAATGACAGTCTTGAGCAATGTCCCTCAAAGTGCCTTCAAAATCGGGCACCTAGTAGCAAAAACAGTAATGCTGGTGATTTGACTAAGGGGGCAAATTGGACATGGCCATCAAAAACTCATAGGTGTCGAGGAATTATCATCAAACAAGATGTTTGTTTTAAGCTCCCAAGCTAATTAATAGTGCTCCAGTTATTTGATTATTGTCTAACACTATTGATGACAATTGTCTAAAACCAGATGGGCAGCAAAACCCAATGGTATAGTCCTAAAATAGATGTGACGGGGTTGTCAGTCAAATGAAGGGCATATGCAAAAGTAGTGTAGTGTTTGGGAGAGAAAGGGACCTATGGGTTCATCACATTTCCACTTATGCCAATTTCAGGCATCTGCAAACATTAAATATCGTGTGGTTAAATGTTGTGTGTCTAATCTAATCTATGTTTTGGGTGATTTTCGTATCTCTATGCCTACTGAACTCTGTAGGTCAATCAGATGTGTTCTCACGTCTGCTCCTTCTCCTCCCTCCACAGCATGCAGTCTTACAAACACAGAAAGAAAGAGAAACTGAATGTTATGATACTGGTAGACACGGCTGCAATCCGGTGGCCATATGGAATAAGCCAGGCGTAATTATGAACTGTGGAGTTGTAGTCCATAGTGCGGTTTGAAGTATAGATTGCAAGGTGATAATTCAGCGAGAGTAGAAACAGTCTGGGAACGATGGCTCAGAGGAGCAGGAGACTGGGACAAGTCACAATAGTCAAGCAATGATTGAATTGCCTCATGAGTAGGCCCAAACAGGAAACAAGATGGCTTCCAATCAGCACACATTGTCCATCTTTGTTAAGGGCAAATCCTGGTACAAACACAGCAGCCTCCAGTGGTGAGGAGTGGAAATGCAACACAATAGATCAGAGTGAGTGAAACAGTGGCCACTAGTGGTAAATTAGAAAAATGCATCAAATTATGACACTGAAGCAGCATTCCCCTCCTCGTCCTCCTTTCTACTATTTACTGTTTTTACACTTGATGGTTTTTGAGGCCTGATGAGGCGTGTGAGCAGTTATATAGAGCATTAAGGACAAGAAGATGATGTCTTTCCCCATTAGTGCGAGTTATAACTCATAAATTCAAATAAAAAATACAACAATGGATATGCTTTAACATGAAAGCAGGGACATAACAAGATCGCTTTCATGTACTTCAAACCTACAATTATGAGTAAGGACAGGAACATCACTTTATTACTTATATTGTTTTCTGTTATGAGGGATTGATTTCTTTTCCCGGGACTTAAGTGCTGGCATACAATTGTACCAGACAAGCATTTGCTAAACCTTTACATAGATTTAATGAGTCGCTGTTCACTGAATACCTTAGAGTCTCAGCTACGCTCTGTTTACGAAATTTCCACATCATTATATTCAGGACTTCTCTTATGTACACATACAGATGCTCAGTACACAAAGGATGACCCATTGGTTACTGAATTGAAAAAATCATTGCTGGTCATATCCGGCCTTACAGAAGAAAATTGAACAAATCACCATGACCTAGCGATTAGTCCATCTAAACAATATAGTATTGCTTAGTGAGTTCTTCAAAGTTTTCTTTTCCATCACTTATATACTTCATCTGGGGTTACCTCTTGTTCATAAGTGTGCCTGAAGTGGCTCAATATCCCCTCAACTATATGAAAGAGCAGTTGCATTGTACAAGTTTTAAGTGACCAACCCTACTTTAAAGTCTTAATTGCATCAAAACATCACATAAGATTACAATTTTTGGCATTTAGGTCTTATTGTGGCTCCCTCTCCAAGCAATGGCACAATAGCCCAAGGCCCATGGATGATACATCATGTGTATCATACTAGACTTTGAGGTTGGGAGCTTTGCTAAAACCCCTATACTGAAAAGTGTCTTATGGAATAGATTAATGCAATAAAGACCTCTAAGAAGAATTTTTATGCTGAAGTGTCTATTGATGGACACTGTGTTTGAATACTAACACATAGCACCACCTACATATAGTTAAAGGGAACCTGTCATCTCCGAAACACCCCCTTAACTAGAGTAAGTGGTGTATAGTGTAAGTGATGCTGAATCCGAATATGTAAGCTTTATCTTCATACTCACTTCCATCCTGACGCTGTGCTCCCACAAACCTGCAGTAAAATGCACTCACTGGACTCCAGTGCTCACTCACATAATGGAGAGGACTCAAAGTAGAGTCCTCTCAATGTATTTTACTGCAGGTTTGTGGGAGCACAGCGTCGGAATGGAAGTGAGTATGAAGATAAAACTTACATATTCGGATTCAGCATCACTTACACTATACACCGCTTACTCTAGTTCAGGGGGTGTTTCGGAGGTGACAGGTTGCCTTTAAGCAACTGCACTGGGACTTGTCGTGTATCCCTGTCTTCACCTAAATGATTAATCTATCAACGTTGGTGTGAATCTGCCAAAGAGGCCTGTCAGACCCCGAAACGTGTAATTCCTTACCAATAAAGCAATAAACATACAAACTCACTTATCCTTTGCTGAAGTCTGTCCACTGATACCAACAGCGAGACAGTTATTTTTCTTTCTTTACTGATCTTCTGCAGTGGGCCTTGACTAGGGCCCCAATCCTCCAGCATGGCAGCCCTTGGTGCATATACTGTTCTTCTGGATGTTGTGCTCCTAGCACAACATCAATAGGCAGGGGCATAGCTATAGGGGGTGCCGAGGTAGCAGTCGCTACCGGGCCCAGGAGACTGAGGGGGCCCAAAGACCCTTGTGCCGCATAAGAAGATATACAAAGTACTGACAGAAAGGGGGCCCAATAGGTCAGCCTCTCATTGGGCAATAACCGTTTTTTATCTTTGAGGTCCTACCTATCTGTGCTTCTCTCTTTTTATCTTGCAACTAAATGATTAACAACCAAAGATCACCATGTAGCAGTACAGACATTGAACTGAATGGAATTGGGAGTACAACATTGTTACCCTATTTAGTTCAATGGCTGCAGTGCTACACAGCAATCTTTGGTTACTTGATGACCATGTAGCCCTAGCTGTAGACTTTGCATTGCTTTCATCTGTCCTACTTCTGCCTGGTGATACATAAAAAGAACTATTGAAAAAGGTAAGTGTTGAAATTACTTTGGCAAATGTAGATGGTTAAATGGTCACTGTTGTTTCACACAACTTTGCATAAATGAATAGTCCAGGCAATATATACAGTATCTATTTTAAAAATAAACACTGTGATATACCTTATCAGAGAAAAATGTAATCTTTTAGAGTTATCTTGTGTTTTCCTCCTCCTTATTAAACTGTTTTTCTGAAATAAAAAAAATTGCATTGTTAAAACCAAGAGGGGTTGTCTGCTCACTGAAGGATCATATTAAATCAAACCATACAAGTCTATACAGGGGGAAGGGATGAGCACTGAGCGAGAAACAAGCAGAGAGACACAGACATGATTCAGCAGCACGTAAGTGTTATCTCTTACTCCAAGTGCTTTATTCACATCCACACTGCCCAGTACTTCCATATAATGCTCTATGTGGTACACAGAGACGGAGAGAGCAGAATCTCTGGTCTTTATGTGTAGCCTATGGGCAGACATAATGTGATATTATTCTCCACCTACCAGCTCAGAGACAAATATGAATTAGAGAATGAGCCTAAAATGCCAGATACGTGTCATATAAGGGTCAGATATAGTTGGGTATATGTATACACGTGGCAGCTTATTCTGAAAAGTTATCTGAAACAACAGGTACACTTTAAGAAGTGATAGTAACTGTTTGCTTTGAGTTCTGAAGTTTAGGAAATTGTACAGCATATGTATCTGTAGGACGGTGTGCTAAGACAATTCACTAGTTGGCTCGTATGCTTCACTACCAGATAAAAATTTTCCTACAACTAATGGTTCTCTCCATATAAACTCTCTATACCTCCTCCTATTACTTCATGTAACCTCTGATTATATCTCCTCCTATTACTCCATATAACCTCTCCCTATATCTCCTATTACTCCATATAAACTCTCTATATCTCCTCCTATTACTTCATGTAACCTCTCCCTATATCTCCTCCTATTACAACATATATCCTCCTATATCTCCTCCTATTACTCCATATAACCTCTCCCTATATCTCCTCCTGTTTACACCATATAACCTATCCCTATATATCTTCCTATTACTCTATATAACCTCTCCCTATATTTTTCTCAGATTACTCTGTATAACTTCTGCCTATATTTCCTTATATTTCTCCATATACCCCGATCCAGTATTATACTGTTGATAATCTATAGTTATCTATGATCTTATCTGTTGTTTTACCTTCACCATATTATTGACCTAGTAACTTTTGTTTCACCTCTTTATATGGGCCTTTTATTGAGAGCTATAATTTCAGTTATATTATGGAAGGTATTAGAACAGGGAAAGGAACATGCATTACCTCAGTGTGACAAAGTGTCTGATTTTCGGTAAGAGGCACTGATTCTATTTTCTTACCCATCTGTATATATCTCAGCACTGGCAGTGGAAACGTTAAGGATCCAGGACTCATTTATAAATCCTATTTTGACATTGCAGCTCTTCGCCCTCAGGGTTAGTGACAAATCTCATCAAATAAGACAATTACTCAAGCTTTTCCTGGGAAGATACATCATTAAAACCAAATAAATTCAGACTTATATCAATTCCAGATATCTTGACTTTATATTGTATGTATCAGAGGAAATGTTTTAATAACCCTTCCAATGCCAGACTCTCTACTAAGGAGAAAACTGTCCTTATTCTCATTACCCAGAAATTCTAAAAATGTTAGATACAAGTTACATCTAAACTGGAGACAGGGTTGGCTTCAGTGGTATGAGAGCCCTATTGTCTATTCTATCCTCTGCTTGAGCATAGTTACCTATACCACCATGAACTTCTCGTGCCTAATGGGTCCTGGCATCTGCCCTGGTTTGCTGGCTGCTTACACAGGTCGAGCCTGGCATAGCTGCTGTGAACACAAGCGAAAAAGTTAGCTACTTGGAGTGTAGTTACCAAATGTTGTAACTTTTGCTCTAAGGTAGGAAAGATTAGCACATTATCGTCAATAGTCATGAGTAATCCAGCAGTGGATACTGGATTCCTCATGACTATAGTTTCCGTGCAAAGCCTTGGGCACTATCGTTCATCCTCAGTCACAGTTGAGCTGATATTCTACTATTGCACATTAAAAAGCGGCGCTACACTGTCTTAGCACTGCCACTTCATTTTAGCATTGATAGGTTACAGCATTTTGACCCCACAAATCCAACATTGATACCACAGCCTATTGACAGGTATGTAAATCTTGGAGATGCAGAGGTAGAAGTCACATCTGGGCCCTGATGCCTGTGTGGGTCTAATTACCCTTCTGCGATATAAGTAGACAAAAGTATGGTTGATGTGGAGCTTCTCATGCCCAATGGTCCTGGCATCTGCCCTGGTTTACTGGATGCTTACACAGACCCTGCCTGGGATGGTGGCTGTGATCATAAGCCCAAAGATTACCCACTTGCTACGGAACATTGATAACTTACCAAAGTTCACCTATATCCAAGGCATTTACTAAATGGAAAGATGATATTCAGACTTTAGAAACGCAACATGAGAGGGAATTGGCTTCCTCTTGGAGGTCTATGGTGATTTGTGCATGGGATCAACTGATTCAGGCTAAATGGATACATAGAGCATACTTAACTCCTGTGCGTCTCGTTCACATGCATAAGTTATCATCGGATGTGTGTACCAGATGTAATGGGGGAAGGGGGATGCTGATACACATGATTTGGGAATGTCCAGTCATTGTGGACTTTTGGGAAGAAGTGCATGGCTACCTTAATTCTAGGCTGGGCCTTCCAGCAATTGTATCTCCAGAGGTTAGTCTTCTAGGTCTTGTCAATGACATTCTTCCAGCAAAATATGATAGAATCCTATACAGGTTGTTGCTGTTCTATGCTAGGAAGTCTATGCTTCTTAATTGCAAGCCTCCAAAGAATCCCTCCTTGTCCTACTGGATTCAACTCATTAACACCGCTTTGCCTATGTACAAACTGGCCTTTGAGGCTAGGGGTATTCCTGATAGATTTGACAAAATCTGGGGTCTCTGGTTGAGTGCTAACTCAACATCAGGATAGTTCATAAAACATGCTCAGTTGTTAGTGAGTCGCTGCCCGTATGATTGATGTGTATGAATGTTAGACAGTCAAAATCCAAGATTGCTGCTATTCGGATTTGTTGAGGGCATGACTGATGTATAAAACTGTGATATCTTGGCTATATATGCTAATGGTATAATGTCCGTTATCCTCTGTCATTGTTTATACTTGCACCTTTGTTATACCTTTGTATTGTCTTTTAAAAATTGGAAAATAAAGACTTTAAAAAAAAAAAAGATTACTCACTTGGAGTGTAGGGTTCTATTACCAAAGGTTGCGACTTTTGCTGCAGGGTAGAAAAGACTAGAACATTATAGTCAATTGTTCTATTCTTTCTACCCTGGCTGCCAGGGGATGAAGTGGTATTATACCATCCTAGAACTGCTGCCACTTCCTTTTAGCAACTTATAGGGTTACAGCAATTTGACTTCACAAATCAGACATTGATATAGCCCAGTGGTGTAGATACACAGGGCGCAGAATAGAAGTGGCCTGTGGTGCATGTGTAGGCCTAATGACCTCATTGCAATATACAAAGTCATCAATATAAGTGGCTCATGTAGATGTAGGACTGTGCGCCCAAAAGCTTTGCATGACATATATGCCTAGTTAAATGCCACAAATACCTAGATTACATTACACAGCCATCATTTGCCAGTACTTTAGGATAAAACATCACCTTCTCATCTTTTGTGTATCAGTTCCTATTTATCTCCATGAGATATAGAATACAAACTCGGTGTGTAGTCATGCACCCTTCCATTAGTTTCTAGCTTTTACTACTCCACTGAATGTGTGCTAGCAAGAACTGGCTAAATAGTATGACTACAAAGAGTTCGCATGTAGTCTGTAACCTTAGAGACACACAGGAGTTCATAGAAGCCATAAACACAAAACAGTGTAAGATTTCTAATCAAGATTAGTTATAAAGTTTCTTCATTTGTAATGCATTAGAGCAGTAATACAACTGGTTCTACAGGTGGACAACCTCTTTAAGTGCAATTCTTTATGGCATAGTTCTAATTAAATAGACAATAGACCCGTGTTCCAGGTTATTACAGGGTCATCATTACTGTCACTTTCAATCTGCTTACATTGTTCACCACACCACCTCATAAGTCCACCCAGCTTTTACATAGAGTCGCCCTGCAATATTACATTATACAACAATGCAAATATATAAGGGCTGTGAGTCAAATAATTGTCTTGTAACTCAAACTACACACAGGACAATCCAACTATTTACACTTTGTGTTTGCTTTCTTATTATCCATCCTAGGAAACCTCTCTGCCTGTCCTTTCATATTTGCCGTCTGCTCCAGAAATAATTAACCCGTTATTTTGACTACTGCCAACTTTACCAAAATACTTAAATAAAAATCTACAGTATATGTTATCCTTTTATTTTATTCTCCTGTGCAGGATTTGGATGTAGTCTATTTAGATATTGGTAATTGTGACAGATGTCTTGCCAGAGAGATGAGAAAGATAAAAAGACAGATACAATGCACTCATAAGTCTTCAGACTCTAACTTTTTTCACATTTTGTCATGTTGCGGTATTGTGCTAAAAAAAAAAAAGTTTCCAAATTTCTCCCATAAATCTACACTCAATGCTCCATAATGAGAGAGTGAAAACAGAATTTTAGAAATGTTTACACATTTATTAAAAAGGAAAACTAAAATTTCACATGGACCTTTGCTATGACACTTGAAATCTGGCTCTAGGGACCTCCTATTTCTCTTAATCATCTTTGAGATGTTTCTATACCTTGATTGGAGTTCACCTGTGGTAAATTCAGTTGATTTGGAAAGACACATCCCTATCTATACAAGGTTTCACAGCTGACAATGAAAATAAACAAAAACCAAGCCATAAGGAGGAAAGAACGGCTAGTAGAGATCAGAGACAAGATTGTTGTGTGGAGGCACAGATCTCGAGAAGAGTATAAAAACTTTTCGGCTGTAACAAAAGTTCCCACGAGCACAGTGGCCTCCATAATTCTTAAATGGAAGACGTCTGGAACAACCAGGACTCTTCCTAGAGCTGGCCGCCCCACCAAACTAGGTAATCATTGAAAAAGGGCCTTGGTAAGAAAGATGATCAAGAACTCAATAGTCACCCTCGCTGAGCTCCAAAGATCCTGTGTGCAGATGGGAGAAACTTCTAGAAGGTCAATCATCACTGCATCATTCCATCAATCTGTTCTTTATGGCAGAGTGGCTAGAAAGAAGAGTCTTCTCAGTAAAAACTGAATGAAGCAAAGTACATACAGTAGATATTCTTTATAAAAAACTAATCTAGAGTGCTCTGGGCCTCAGACTGGGCTAAAGGCTTACCTTCCAACAAGACAATGACCCTATGTACCGTATTTTTCACTTTATAAGACGCACTTTTTTTCCCCCAAAAGTAGGGGGAAAATTGCCATGCGTCTTAAAAAGCGAATACAAGTGAGCGCTTGATCGAAGTGCTCACTAGTATATATTAGGTGCCAGGACCCCCATCAGACCTCAAATCAGCCCACCCAGTCCCATAAGGATAAAATAAAAAACTTTCTCACCTCTCCTGCGCTGCGGCTCCGCTCCGGGTCCGGCGCTCCTCTGTCTTCTCCGGGCCGGCTCTTCACTGTCCTGACCGGGCCGGCTCTTCACTCTCCTGCCGATGCTGCACCGTTTATAGGGGTCTGATATGAGGTGTGATGAAAAATATTTTTTTCTTATTTTCCTACTCTAAAATCTGGGGTGCGTCTTATCATCAGGTGTGTCTTATAGAGCGAAAACTACAGTATACAGCGAAGACAACACAGGAGTGGCTTATGGACAACTCTGTGAATGACCTTGAGTGGCCCAACCAGAGCCCTGACTCAAACAATCTGTTTTCACTTTCTCGGTATGAGATATTGAGTGCTGAAAGATGGGAACAACTAGTATATATATATACAGTGGAGGAAATAAGTATTTGATCCCCCACTGATTTTTAAAGTTTCAATACTAAAAAATAAATGAAACGTCTCATAATTTTATGCAAGCTTTATTTTAACAGTGCCACATAGAATATCAAAAGAAAAACGGAGAAAATTACATGAAATGAGAAATAAAAAATAATTTTCATTTCTTTGAGGGAAATAAGTATTTGATCCCCTAGGAAAACATCATTTAATACTTGGTGGCAAAACCCTTGTTGGCAAGCATAGCAGTCAGATGTTTCTTATAGTTTTTTATAAGGTTTGCACACACTTCAGGAGTAATTTTGGCCCACTCCTCTCTGCAAATCATCTCCATATCCTTAAGGTTTTTAGGCATGCATTTGGAAATGCGAAGCTTCAGCTCTCTCCATAGATTTTCGATGGGATTGAGGTCAGGAGACTGGCTAGGCCATTCCATGACCTTGATATGCTTGTTATGGAGCCACTCCTTTGTTTCCTTGGCTGTATATTTTGGGTAGTTGTCGTGCTGAAAGACCCATCCACGACCCATTTTCAGTGCCCTGGCGGAGGCAAGGAGGTTGTCACCCAGTGAAGTCATTACCTAGATGAGAGACACCTGTCCCAAATTGTCACCTGTATAAAAGGCCACCAGCCAACAGTCTCAGTGACACTCCAACATCTCCACCATGGCCAAGACTAAAGAGCTGTCTAAAGATGTCAGGGACAAAATTGTTGACCTACACAAGGCTGGAATGGGCTACAAAGCCATAAGTAAGAAGCTGGATGAGAAGGTGACAACTGTTGGTGCAATTATTCGGAAGTGGAAGAAGTACAACATTACTGTCAATTGACCCAGGCCTGGAGCTCCATGCAAGATATCACCTCGTGGAGTCTCATTGATCATGAGAAAGGCTAAAAATCAGCCAAGAACTACACGGGAGGAGCTGAGTAATGATCTCAAGGCAGCTGGGACCACAGTCTCCCAAAAAACCATTGGTAATACACTGAGACGTAATGGTTTAAAATCCTGCAGTGCGCGCAAGGTTCCTCTGCTCAAGAAGGCTCACGTCCAGGCCCGCCTCAAGTTTGCCAATGAACATATTAATGACTCCGAGAGAGACTGGGAGAAGGTGCTGTGGTCAGATGAGACCAAAATTGAGCTCTTTGGCCTCAACTCAACTCGACGTATTTGGAGGAAGAAAAATACAGAATATGACCCTAAGAATACCATCCCCAACATCAAGCATGGTGGTGGAAGTATTATGTTTTGGGGGTGTTTTTCTTCTAAGGGCACAGGCCAACTTCACCACATTGACGGGAAGATGAACGGGGCCATGTATCGCAAAATCCTGGGTGACAACCTCCTTGCCTCCGCCAGGGCACTGAAAATGGGTCGTGGATGGGTCTTTCAGCACGACAACTGCCCAAAATATACAGCCAAAGAAACAAAGGAGTGGCTCCATAAGAAGCATATCAAGGTCATGGAATGGCCTAGCCAGTCTCCTGACCTCAATTCCATTGAAAATCTATGGAGAGAGCTGAAGCTTCGCATTTCCAAATGCATGCCTAAAAACCTTAAGGATATGGAGATGATTTGCAGAGAGGAGTGGGCTAAAATGACTCCTGAAGTGTGTGCAAACCTTATAAAAAACTATAAGAAATGTCTGACTGCTGTGCTTGCCAACAAGGGTTTTGCCACCAAGTATTAAATGATGTTTTCCTAGGGGATCAAATACTTATTTCCCTCAAAGAAATGAAAATTATTTTTTATTTCTCATTTCATTTTTCTATGTGGCACTGTTAAAATAAAGCTCACATAAAATTATGAGACGTTTCATTTATTTTTTAGTATTGAAACTTTAAAAGTCAGTGGGGGATCAAATACTTATTTCCTCCACTGTATATATATATATATATATATATATATATATATATATATATATATATATTTGAAAGTTTGTAAACACTTCAGAAATGCCTATATTTCTGAATAATTTTGACCTAAACTACAAATCCTAAAAGTAGATAAAGATAATCAAATCAAACAAGTTAATCCAATATCACTTGTCTGGGAGTGGCAAAAGTATTTAAACCTTTAGGATTAGCACATAATTTGAATTTGAAGATAATTGGAGTCAGGTGTTTTCAGTCTATGGGATGACTATTAGGTGTGAATGAGGAGCATGTCTTTTTTTTTTTTTAAGAACAGGGATCTTTCAAAGTGTGATCTTCACATATATGTGGAAGTGCATCATGGCACAATCAAAGCTGGAAAATGTTCCATCTCTACAGTTTGGGCTCCACCAATCCGCAGTCAAATTATGTACAAATGGAGGAAATTCAAGACCATTACTACCCTCCTCTGGAGTGGTCAACTAAGAAATATCACGCCAAGAACAAAGCGTGGGATAACTATGAGGTCACAAAGGTAACCCAAGGTAACCTATAAGCAACTAAAGGCCTTACTCACATGAGCATTTGTTGATGTGCACAAGTCCACTGTCAGGAGGGCACTGAAAACAATGGTGTGCATGGCAGGATTGCAAGGAGAAAGCCACTGATCTCCAAAATGAACATTGCTGCCCATCTGCAGTATGCCAAAGATCACATAGAGAAGCCAGAAGGCTACTTGAGACATGCTTTGTTAACGGATGAGACCATCATTTTGGCTTAAATGAAAAGCATTATGTTTGGAGAACAGAAATTAATGTATTCTATCATAAAACCTCATTGAATCTGTGAAATATGGTGGTGGTAGTATCATGGTCTAGTTCTGTTTTGAAGCATCTGGGTCAGGATAGTTTGCCATCATTGATGGAACAGTGAATTCTATTTTATACCAGCAATTGTGAAGGAAAATGTCAGGACATTTGTACGAATTCAAACACCATGGTATTTAACAAAATCTGTACTTTGGCCCAGTACCAGGGTCTGGATCTATGGCACACCAACTGAACAATACTTACCCTGTGTTGCTTATTGCTATGGATGATAGATAGATGGACGGATAGATTACGATAGATAGATAGACAGACAAGTTATGGAATAAAAATTGCATATCTTAGTCTCAATCTCATACCATTTAAGTCAATTAATTCATGAATCTTTTAAATATTGAGAACATAGATTTAGAGCTTTTTACTGTTATTCAGGAACAGACTAAGGATCATGTACCGCTTACCCTCCTTCATGTATTTGTCCAAGACTTTGAGCTAATGTCCACGGGGCTGGGCATTGTGTCAAAATAAGCAAAAAATAATAAAAATTAAAAAACACTGACCTGTTCAAAGCATTCTTGGTCCATCCCCAAGCTTTAGTACCTACTGAATTGGAATTGTGACTTGCCATCTAGATGGATGTCAGCTCCTCAGCAGGGAATGGAATCAGCAAAAATTTAAGCTCCCCACTGGAACACTTTGAACAGGTGGGTGTTTTAAAACATAACTCCATGTCCAGCACCATGAACCTTAGTTCTTATTCTCAGGCAAACCCTTCCAGGTCCAGGAAGAGCAGTATAATTTTGCATACAGGAAGCTCCCACTGGTGGTGTCTGCAAGCTGGTAAAATTCTATTGTTTGTCTTTATGATGGTGAGCAAGATATTTGGAGCTTCGAATAAGAAATTAGAGCTCAAGCTCTTATTAGCAGATTTGGTTCAGCTCGGCTGTAGGCTCCCTAATGTTGTGGGCCCCTCTGGACACAGCAAGAGTTGCCACCTTTCCCCCCAAAAAATACCGGCCAAGTTAAGCCACACCCCAAAGGGGGTATGGTTGTGAGGGTGTGGCTTAACACTGGGTGTTAAGTCACTGTCATACTGTGGCTCACAATAATATTAATGCACCCCAGTAATATTAATGCCCCCATTACTGCCGCACAGAATTAATAATGCCCCCATTAGTGCCTGCAAGCATTAATAATGCCCCAATTAATAGTAATGCTCCCCAGAATTAATACTGTCCCTATTAGTGCCCTCACTAAAATACCGGCCTTGATGGCGAGATACCGGCCAGGTGGCAACCCTAGACACAGAGTGTGTATCACAGAGAAACCCATATAACTGTCATGAAGACCTTGGATAGAGGAGGGTAAGTCGTGCTGTGTCTCATACCTTTGCAAGAATGATTGCGTGATTGCTCTCTCTGGAGTAGCTGCATTATTCGCAAGGAGATGTAGAACAGGTGCAAGGATCATGGAAACTAGGCCTTTCTGCCTTATAAAGGGGGTCTATTTTGATATATAGTATGCTGCCCTCTTTCTTCAATTTAAACCAGTGTCCTCAGCCTCTACCCATTTGCCCAATCTGTCAATATACCCTTGATGTGATCCACTATGACATCACTGCTAATTACTATATCTCCTCAATGTCATAAAAATGTTCTCTTCTTCAAAACAACTATAATCCTTCAGGATATGTTTAGGAACACTAGAAGGAAAAATGAGGTCTGATGAGCCTTTTGCTGCCTTCGTTCTCATCAGCCAGAGAAAAGCAATGTGAGTAACCAGATCACCAGCATTGACAGAAAGGTTTGAGGTCATAACACAATCATTGTGTGACCTATTGATCCTGAATCATAGAGTGACTGGTACCACCTGTCATTTCCATTTAACCTTTTGTCAATGATAGTTGAAGATACCTTATCCATGAAAGTGTAGACGGGTAAAGGTGAGTGGCTGTGTGATATGATTTGTGTGTGTTCTAAGCTGAGATTATTAAATCATGTTGTCCCCTTACTTCTTCTCCTTTCGTTCTTCAGGGCAGCTGCTAATGGGCACATAGACCATATTTCTCCAGAAGATGGTGAATGATGATGAGATAAGTCAGTGAAAGTAGGATAACAGATGGATTGTCTACCAAAGCCTGAGGAAATATTTTGTGAATAGGATATCTACTGTCAGATAGATCAACGGTGCACGCTGCATATAGCAAGAATTTAACCTGTGACAAACTGACTCCTTATATAAAAAAATCAATCTTCATTACACACATGGATGATAATTACATTAAACTGGAGAAAATAAAAAAAAATAAACCAATCAATTTTCAAAAGATAAAGTCAGGGGACAATAGTATACATAATCAAACAACAATTTACTGTTAATCAGAGTTATCTCCTCCTATAACTTCTATCTATATCTCAAGCTATTACTCCATACAATATTTATCTATATCTCCTCCTGTTACTCCACATAACATCTCCTTTTATCGCCTCCTATTACTCCATATAACCTTTACCTATATCTCCTCCTATTATTGCATATAACCTCTCTATATCTCCTACTATTATTCCATATAACCTCTCCCTATATCTCCTCCTATTATTCCATATAACCTCTCCCTATATCTGCTACTACTATTACTCTATATAACCTCTCCCTATATTTCCTCCTATTATTCCATATAACCTCTCCCTATATCTGCTACTACTATTACTCTATATAACCTCTCCCTATATCTCCTAATTACTCCATATAACTTCTCCCTATATCACCTCCTATTACTCCATATAATATATTATATCTCCTCATATTATTCCATATAACCTCTCCAATTACTCTGTATAATCTCTCCCTATATCCCATTCTACTACAGCATAAAACCTCCCTTATAGCTCCAACTATTACTTGATATAACCTCTCCCTGTATATCATTTACTCCATATAATATATTATATCTCCTCCTATTACTTCATTTAACCCCATCCTATATCTACCTCTACTACTCCTTATAACCTTTCCTATTACTCCATATAATCTCTCCCTATATATCCTCCTATTACTCCACATAACTTCTTTTATATCTCCTACTATTACTCCATATAACCTCCCCATATAGCTTATCCTATTACTCCATATAACCTCTCCCTATATCTCCTCTTATTACTCCATATAACCCCCTCCTACATGTACTCCTATTACTCCATATAACCTCTCCTATTACTCCATATAATTTCTTTCTATATCACCTTCTATTACTTTATATAACCTTTCCCTATAGTTCCTCCTATTACTCCATATAAGCCCCTCTTATATCTACTCCTATTACTCCAAATAACTGTTACGACTGTAAGTAGGGACAGACAAGGACAGTAAGACCTAAGGCTTGAACCCAGCCAGCTTTCCCTACGCACTTGCAGTACAAGCCCTAGATAGCTGGACCTCAACTGATCGACAATCCCTGCACTAATAAAGTGCAGAGATGGACTAAGAAACAAAGAAAGACAAATGCATTACCAGAGTCATATGTAAATGGGTCACAATCAGACAGGCTATGCTGTACCAAATTACAGACAGAGAGTGGTCAGAAGACAAGCCAAGATCAAAACCAGATGGACAACGCAGTACCAAACGAGAGACAGAGGGTGGTCAGAAGACACGCCAGCCTCAGTGGAATGAGCAATCCAATAATACCACAGGAATAAGGAACCAGAAACACAGCTAGTGAGTCAGAGACTATCACTGGCTCTGGTGTATGGACAGGAAGGGGTTGAAATAAACTACCAAGTTCCCGAATCAGAAACTGATAGGTTATGACTTGGAGCTCCATTAGTCAGAAACACTAACACATGGGAATAGAGGAGCTGAGCAATCAGCGCACTGCTAATCTTCTCCAGCACTTGTCCGCTGTGGGGAGAAACAGAGCTTTGCATCCTGTTGCTAAGGACGTCTCTCCCGGCGTGGCTGCACTGAAGCCGGAGATCACACCGCTGGAGCCTGGACAGGTGATTTTGTGACATTAACCCCCCCCCATTCCCCTCTTTCTTATTAAACAAGGAGCATGAACATCCTGAGCAGGCACCCATGTTCTCTCCTCAGCACCATATCCCTTCCAATGAATTAGGTACTGAGAGTCAAGAATTTTTGTCCACCTCATAGTCAACCTCGTCTTAAATTACCACTGGATCAGGAGGTTTGGGTGGAGGAATCACAGGAGGAATGTACTTCTTAAGTAATGATTTATTAAAAACGTCATGTATCTTGAGTGAACATGGTAATTGAAGGCGAAAAGATACAGGGTTTATGACAGACATGATTTTATATGGTCCAATAAACTTAGGAGCAAGTTTACCAGACGGTACTATGAGTCGCAGATTTTTGGTAGAAAGACAGAAGTGTTCTCCCAACACGAAGTTTGGACCCTAAGAACACTTTTTATTAGCTTGTTTACTTTGGATGCTTTAAGCTTTTTCCAGGCTCTTGTGTAGTGCCCTGGAGCAGGGGTAATTTGAAGTCTCAACATTTGTCGACTTTTGCCTATTTCCCCTAGGCAAAGTTATAAACTTCTTACTTTATTTCACTTGAAAGGGTTTATCAAAGGCGATCGGAGCCTCAGGAGACCGATAGAGAAGATCCGTCTCCTTCCTGGTTAAGTCAGTCAAAGGCTTGGAAATAACTGAAATATTTTTAATGAATTTCCTTTAATAATTTACAAACCCAAGGAATCATTGAAGGGCCTTGAGAGAGGTAGGCCTGGCCCAGTCAACTATGGCTCACACTTTAGCAAGATACATACAGAAATTTGGGGGTGACAGGATATAACCCAGGAAGAAGACTTCTCTGACACTGAACTCATGTTTACTCAACTTCGCAAATAAATCATAGTCCCTCAATTTTTGGAGGACTTTCTTCACATGTATAACAGAGATGACCAATCCGGGGAAAAAACTAAATATCGTACAGATATACAACAGGTAATTGAGCAGGGTACTCTCAGAAAATATCATTAACTAGGTTTTGGAAAACAGCTGGCGTGTTACATAGCACAAAAGGCATCACCAGATATTCAAAATGCCCTTCAAGGGTATTGAACGGTGTCTTCCATTCATCCCCCTCCGGTATTCTGATCAAATTGTAAGCTCCTCTGAGGTCACTTTTAGTGAACCACTGGGCCACAACATTTGATTAAACAGATCACGAATGAGAGGAAGGGGGTACTAGTTTCGAACTGTGATTTTATTAAGTTCCCTGTTATCGAGGGGCGCAATCCACCATCTTTTTTATTCACAAAAACGAAACCAGCACCTACGGGAGATACAGATGGTTAAATATGCGGTTGAGTATAATCCTTCATAGTCTGTCTTTCAAGCCCAGAGATTAAAAATTCGCACCAGAGACAAGTTCAATGGCGCAATCATAGTCGCTATGAGGGGTCCCTCCTCCAATTCCAAACCAGAGACTTGGATAGAGAGACATCATTAGAGCACTGGGGACTCCATTTAGTTTAATCCCCAGAACTCGAATTAAAGACTAGACTATGTGCTGTAAGCAAGGGTAATCTCAAAATGACATTTGGAGACAAATCCTTCATGACATATAATGAACATTTCTCAGAATGAACAGACCCAATCTTCATTACCAAATCAAGGGTTTTATCCTCAATAAACCCTCCGGCTAAAAGATTAGTATCCACCAGAATGGGTTCAGGTAGTCTACATACGACAAGACCCAAGGCAGACATGAAATCAAAATTAACAAAATTTGCTGCAGCCCCCAAATTCACAAAGGGTAAACCAGAAACTGACCTCCATAGGGAGCTGAAGTTTTTTGCCTTTGCCCTAGTAGAAAGGATGGCAGTAGATTTGCCAAACTGCTGCTATCTCTTCTTATTTCTCCATATAACCTCTCCATATATCTCTTCCTATTACTCCATGTAACCTTTAACTATATGTCCTCCTATTACTCCAATTAACCTCTCCCTATATGTTCTCCTATTACGTCATATAATCTCTCTATATGTCCTTCGATTGCTCCATGTAATGTCCCCTTATATCACATCCTATTACACTATATAACCTCTCTCTATTGTTCATCCTATTATTGCAAATAAACTCTCCTTGCATCTCTTCCTATTACTCCATATTTATCTCTCTCTATATGTCCTATTATTCCATATAACCTCTCCTTATATCTCCTTCTATTACTCCATTTAACCTCTTCCTATGTCTCCTCTTATTACTCCATATAACCTCTCTCTATATCTGCTTCTATTACTACATATAACCTCTCCCTATATCTGCTCCTATTGCTGCATCTAACCTCTCCCTATATCTCATCCTATTACACCATATAACCTCTCCATATATCTCCTCCTATTACTCCATATAACCTCTCCCTATATCTGCTCCTATTACTAAATATAACCTCTCCCTATATTTCCTCCTATTACTTCATATACCCTCTTGCTACATCTCCTCTCATTACTCCATGTATCATGTACCTATATCTCCTCCAATTACTCCATATAACTTCTCCCTATATCTCCTCCAATTACTCCATATAACTTCTCCCTATATCTCCTCCAATTACTCCATATAACTTCTCCCTATATCTCCTCCTATTACTTCATATAACTACTCCCTACATCTCATCCTATTACTTCATATAACCTGCCCTATATCTCCTCCTATTACTCCATATAATTTCTCTCTCTATATCTCCTCCTATTACTCTATATAACCCTTCCCAATTTCTCTTCCCACTACTCCATATAATATCTCCTTGAGTCCTTATATCTCCTCCTATTAGTTCATTTAATCTCTTTTTATATTTCCTCCTATTACTCCATACACCCTCTTCCTATCTCTCCTCCTATAACTCCATATAACCTCCTCCTATTACTCCATATAACCTCTACCCATATCTCTTCCTATTACTCTATATAACATCCCCTACATCTCCTCCTGTTACTCCATATAACTTCTCCCTATATCTCCTCCTATTATTTCCTCCTATTATTTCATAACCTCTCTCTATGTCTACTCCTATTAGTACATATCACCTTTCCCTATATCTACTCCTATCACTCGATATAACCTACCCCTATATCTCCTCCTGTTACGTCATATACCCTCTCCCTATATCTCCTCATATTTCACTATATAACATACCCCTATATCTTTTTCTATTACCCCATATGACCTCTCCCTATAGCTCCTCCTATTACTCCATATAACATCTCCCTATATCTACTCCTATTACTCCATATAACCTCTCTCTATATCAGTGGCATGTATAGGGTGTTTGGCACCCTTCTCTGCCCCCCCCCCAATACATTAGAATAATTGTACCCCTCACAGTAGTATTGCTCTCACTGTACAAATTTCACAGTAGTTATGCCCACATTATGCCCTCTTAAAGTACTTATCCCTTCATTGTCTCTCATTCACAGTAGTTATGCCCTCTCTGTGCCACTTTCACAGTAGTAATGCCCTCTTTGTGCCCCCTCACAGTAATTATGAAATCTCTGTGCCTCTTTTACAGTAGTAATGCCCTATCTGTGCCCCCTTCACAGTTGTAATGCCCTCTCTATGCCTGTTCAGAGTAGTTATGCCCTCTGTGCCCCCTTCATAGTAGTAATGTCAATAGTGTCCCCTTCATAGTAGTAATGTCAATAGTGTCCCCTTCATAGTAGTAATGTCAATAGTGTCCCCTTCATAGTAGTAATGCCCATTGTGCACCCTTCATAGTAGTAATGCAGATTGTGTCCCCTTCATAATAGTAATGCCCATTGTGCCCCCTTAATAGTAGTAATGCCCTCTGTGCCCCCTCTGTGTCACCAAAACAAAACAAAAACACAGTAACTACTCACCTTGTCCCTTTCCTGATGCTCAGATCCAGCTCTGCAATGCAGACACAGATGCTGCACTGTGTAGGAGGAGCTTAGGCAGATTCCCCAGCTGCAGGCTCCTCCCACAGAGGCCGGCAGTGTGATCTGTGCCTGCAGGCTGAATGGTGCAGCAAGGAGCAGAAGACTTCCTGCTTCATCATTCAGTGCGCAAGAAACGGAGCGCAGGGAGTTGAGTGACAGGACCGGAGCTCCCGGGGCTTTAGCAATGAACGTTTCCATCTGTATTGATGGAAGCGCTCATTGCTTTTGGGCTCTGGCACCCAGTGCAGGCCACCCCCCCTTGGCACACCAATGCCCTATATCTCCTCCTATTACTCCATATAACCTCTTCCTATATCTACTACTATTACTCCATATAACCTCTCCCTATATCTCCTCCTATTACTCCATATAACCTCTGCCTATATCTCCTCCTATTACTCCATATAACCTCTGCCTATATCTCCTCCCATTATGCCATGTATTCTTCCCCTCTGTCTCCTCATATTATTCCATATTTTTCAAAAAATTTAAAGGAGTTGTGCAGTCATGTAATAATCTTCTATTACTCCATATAACCTCTCGTATACCTTCTCCTATTACTCCATATACCCTTTCCCTATATCTCCTCCTATTACTTCATATAACCTGTCCCTATAGCTCCTATTATTACTCCATATAACCTCCCCCTATTTTTCCTCCTATTACTCCATATAACCTCTCCCTATATCTCTTCCTATTACTCCATATATCCTCTCCCTATATCTCCTCCTATTACTCCATATAACCTGTCCCTATATCTCCTCCTATTACTCCATATAACCCCTCTCTATATGCCCTCCTATTACTCCATATAACCTCTCCCTATATATCCCCCCATTACACCATATATTCTTCCCCTCTGTCTCATTATATTACTCCATATTTTCCAAAAAATTTAAAGAAGTTGTGCAGTCAGATAATACTGAAGACCTATCATTACATTAAGTCATTAATGTCAGAATAGGACAGAGCAGCTGTAATTACACTGCACCCCGCTGCAATGGAGACACATACAGAGGAAAACTTTGCTTGCAAGAATGCTATGACTCCTTTAAACAGCTGATCAGCTGGGTTTCCAGGAATCAGACCCCCGAAGATCTAATATGGATGAGCTATCCTGAGGATAAGGCAACAATATTACTTCACTGCCCAACTAGTTAACAACCCTACAATAATAAACTTTTTAAAGGCATCAGCACCATGGAGAGATCATAGTACAGCAAAAGAGTGCTTAGCACTAAGAAAATTGGGTGCAATTCTCTCACTTTAACATGGAAGAAGAAATGCAGTTTATTGAACAATGTATTAATATGATGAGCGATATAATGAGGTTTCTATTGAGTAACAGGAAGAGATACAGGGAGAGGTTATATGGATTAATAGGAGGAGATATAGGGAGAAGTTATATGGAGTAATAGGAGGAGATATAGGGAGAGTTTTTTGGAGTAAAAGGAGGTGATATAGGGACATATATGGAGTAATAGGAGGAGATATATGCAGGGCCGGCGTTGGGGGGGGGGCAAACAGGGCAATTGCCCAGGGCCCCCATCCCTGAGTGGGGCCCCCTGTTGAGCTGCCCAGACAGATGTCATTTGTAGAAGAGATTAGGTGGCCGCACCTGAGGAGAGCACAGACTGGTCCCTTGTCTCCCGCCCACTGTAGCAGGCACGATCCTTATATTTTAGTGAGGAGCTGGGTGCTGCAGCACCAGCTCCACTGACAATGACATGAATTGGCTCCGCCCCTTCCTCTCTCTCAACAGAGGCCCTGCACTGCACTGTGATGGCCTCCTCCAGCCTGCTCCCGCGGTTCACTGGGTCTCTGGTGATAGATAGATAGATAGATAGATAGATAGATTATAGATCTATCTATCTATCTATCTATCTATCTATCTATCTATCTATATCCTATTTATCCAATATCTATCTATCTATCTATCTAATTGAATCCAAAAAATTGAGGCAGCACCCTGGAGTGCTGCCTCAATTTTTTGGATTCAATTGTCTGGATGGAGCTTTAAGCCGGGAGTTCTTTAGTGAGGAATTGCACCCAAACCTGATTTAATTGTGCTGCTGCTACCTTTTTGCATTTTTGTATCTATCTATCTATCTATCTATCTATCTATCTATCTATCTATCTATCTCCTATCTATAATCTATCTATCTATCTCATATCTATCTATCTATCTCCTATCTATAATCTATCTATCTATCTCATATCTATCTATCTATCTATCTATCTATCTATCTATCTATCTATCTATCTATCTATCTATCTTTCTAACCAATATCTATCTATCTATCTATCTATCTATCTATCTCCTATCTATCTATCTATAATCTATCTATCTATCTATCTATCTAAAAAATAAAGAAGTGGCGGCAGCACAATAAATAGAATGTGGGTGCAAATCCTCACAGAGAGCTCCCGGCTTGACACTCTATGCAGACAAAAAATTCAAAAAATTGAGGCAGCACTCCAGGCTTAGTGCAAAAATAAGAGGTGGATTTATTCCATGTGCACATGGAATAAATCCACCTCTTATTTTTGCACTAAGCCTGGAGTGCTGCCTCAATTCTTTGAATTTTTTATCTATCTATCTATCTATCTATCTATCTATCTAATATCTATATATCTATTATCTATCTATATCTATCTATCTATCTATCTATCTATCTATTATCGATCTATGTAGAAAAAAAATTCCTTGGCACTCCTAAAAGTTGTTCAATGCGATATTTCAGTCCTTTACCAGGACTATTCTTAAGTAGTATAAAAATCAGTATCATATAAAAGTCCTGAAATGTCGCATTGGTGATTAAAGAACACTACTTTTGAACAACTTTTGGGAGCGCTGTGGGATTTTGTTTTCTATTTAGGACGGGATCACATCACTGTTATGAATTCCGTTATTGCTTATGGTTATAACAGAAAATAACGGATCTCGTAAGATGGAATTCAAAACAGAAACCTTTAGAGGCCTTCCGTTTTGATCCTTCATACTGTAATTGAAGTCTATTGGCAGCAATACTTAAGAATATGGGGCCACACTTTTAATTTCGCCCAGGGCCACATTTTGTCTAAAACCGGCCCTGGATATATGGAAAGGTTGTATGAAGAGCACCAAAATGGTGTGTTGAGAGACAAATCACAGAACCTACAATGTTACAAAAAAGTCTCAACACCGCTTATAGCTAAAGCAATGACACAATCTTTATTATAAACATGTTATACAAATACACATAAAAACACTAAAATTATTCAACAGCGGGAATAGCATAAATAAAGCAGAAACACTGGTGTCAAAAAAGATTAAATTCATAACATGGTATTAGGCCACATTGTTATAAACAGTAAAGTGCATAGTGCAAAGGCATACAAACAATGTGATATAAGCCACATGGATCCCGGTACCAACACAGCACCACAGAACCAGATGAACACAAAACCATAAAAGTAAATGAACAGAATACTATCTACCAACCAGTGAGTCCGCGTCTTCTCACCCCAACGTACGTTTCGCACAGTTGCTTCCTCAGGGAGTGTGATGCTTGTTGGAATTCAGTCCTATATATATCCCCCATAATTTGTTCACATATAATCCACCTGTGTGTATGCATTCCAGAGTGGAACACATGATGTCACTTCCTATGAAACCGGAAGTGACTCATACATAGACTGCCCATCTCCAAACTAAGTTTCAACAGTGAAATCTATTTATCATCTAATAATCAAGTGCTCACAATTGCCAGGGATCACAGTTATATACCCCCCACGCTGGGTAGGGGGTGCTAGGGCATTATGCAGTGAAACACACAAAATCTCGCAAAACGCGAGATCACGCGGGATCACATGACCGCCGTTGCGTTCCGCATTGGAACGCAACAGACGGAACAGCCGGCCGGCTTACAGAGGACAGCGCTGCAATATTCCTATCACCTTCACCAAGCTCATAATAACAAAGTCTCCTGTTAGTCATACTCCCTCAATCCCTAATTACATATCAACACCTATAGTGGCAAAAAACTATACTGCTAAAAAATATATGCAAAATATCAAGATAAAGTGTGGAAACCGTGTAAGAGCAATAAAAGAGTGAGGGTCAGTGATAAATATAATACTGACCAATGTAAAGTGAGTGAAGAAAAATGAGAAAAGTGAAAAAAATGTAAAAAAAAAAAAAAAAAAAAAAAATTTTGAAAAATGTGAAAAAGTGTGGTAAAACAATTATAATGAAGAGTATATGTGAATATATGTGTATATATATGTGTATATCTACATGAAAGTGTAACACAAAGTGGAAAATGTGAAATGTGAGCAATATAAAAAAAAAAAAAAAAAAAACACCAGGAGGACCAATGTCCAATCTTTCTATGTGCCATCATTCATCCTGGATTCAGAGCAAAATGACTAGGAAAGTAATCCAAGAGGGCATAGCATGAGTATACACAGGTACCTATAAAACAAAAATAAAAACAAGTTAAAAACATAATACACTATGGTGTAACCCATAGTGTAATGGGACATAGCACTAAAGGAACATACGTGAAAGCAATACATCAAATAAATACATGAAGACAAAGCTATCCAATGAGACATCAAAGGAAAGAGGCAAAGCTCAAATTTTCATTCAGCCCTTTAGGTGACACCGTGTCCAATGTAAAAATCCATTTGGACTCTTTTTGGGCTAAAATCTTCTTCCAATCTCCACCCCGCTCCCCAATCAAAACACGATCAATTCCCCTTACCTTAAGCAGGGAACCGTCGCAGTTATGATGGGTCTTAAAGTGGCGGGGGATTGTCTTCAATTTGGAGACGTCTCTCTCTTCACCAGCAGCTCCAATTCCCAATACATGCTCCCGTGTACGTCTTCTCAGTTCTCGTGAGGTGAGGCCGACATATAGGAGGTTACATGGGCACGACGCCACATAGATGACTCCAATCGTTGAGCAAGTAATTACATGTGTGATTGTAAACACTTTTTTGCCAGAGCAGTCATTAAATATGTCAGTCCTCTCGATATTCGATAGTCCTCTCGATATCAAAGGTTGTATGAAGTAATAGGAAGAGATATATAAAGAGGCTATATGGACTAATAGGGGGAGATATAGGGAGACGTTATATGGAGTAACAGGAGGAGATACAAGGAGAGGTTATGTGGAGTAATAGGAGGAGATATAGGGAGAGGTTATATGGAGTAATAGGAAGTGATATAGGGAGATTTATGGAGTAATAGGTGGAGATATAGGGAAAGGTTGTATGGAGTAATAGGGGGAGATATAAGGAGACGTTATATGGAGTATCAGGAGGAGATTCAAGGAGAGGTTATATGGAGTTATAGGGGGAGATATAGAGAGAGGTTATATTTAGTAATAGGAGGAGATATAGGGAGAAGTTATATGGAGTAATAGGAGGAGACATATGGAAAGGTTGTATGGAGTAATAGTAGGAGATATAGAAAGAGGTTATATTTAGTAATAGGAGGAGATATAGGGAGACGTTATATGGAGTAACAGGAGGAGATACAAGGAGAGGTTATATGGATTAATAGGAGGAGATATAGGGAGAGGTAATATGGAGTAATAGGAGGGGATATAGGGAGATATATTGAGTAATACTGTAGAAGGAGGTATTGGGAGAAGTTATAAGGAGTAATAGGGTGAGATATAGGGAGAGGTTATATGGAGTAATAGGAGGATATATAGGGAAAGGTTGAGTCTAATGCGGTCTAATGCCGGCCATTGAAATGAATGGGGCTGCATCGTCGTGTGAACGGGCCCTAAGTTTACCAGGTGTGCTTTTTTTAAATAATCTGCTGTACTGTATACAGATGTAGCCAAGATAAACTTGATTCTGATAACACATAGCACAGTGTTATCTTGGTTATCTTGTGAAACAAACCATTGAAAAGTTAGTTATCTTTTTCTTGCCATTCTTTACTTTACGTGGTTACCATCAAGTATAGCTATGCTGCATCTTATAGCGTAGCATGTGGATCATGTATTTCTAATCTTATTTGATACATATATTAAGGTCTTTTTTTCATGAATACAGTAGTGCCGTAGTATTAGGTTCTTTTCAGACCTGGGCATTCCCTTTCCGTTTTAGAGATCCGTCATAGGATCTCAATAGCAGAGGAAAACAGTTCAGTTTTGTCCCCGTTCATTGTCAATGGGAACAAAACTGAACTGAATGAAACGTATTGCACTAGAATTCATTCCGTTCCGTTTTATTGCGTCCCGATCGCAAGCAGCGTTTTTCTGTCCGGCATGGGATGCGGAGCAAGATGCATCCGTCATGACACACAATGTAAGTCAATGGTGCCGGATCTGTTTTCTCAGATACAAAAGAAAATGGATCCGTCCCCCATTGACTTACAATGGTTTTAGTGACGGATCCGTCATGGCTATTTTAGAGATAATACAACTGGATCAGTTCATAATGGATGCAGCCGGTTGTATTATCATGACGGAAGCCTTTTTGCTAACCCATGATGAATCCAGCAGATGTGAAAGTAGCTTTACTCTAATATTATGATGCCAACTGTGGAATATTAGAAAATCACAGAAACTAAAAATGGATAAAAAATGAAAACATGATGAGTGTAATGGAACATAAGAGCTGCATGCAATGACTAAGAAGGAAAATGCACTGATACTGAACAATAGTGTTTTAGATGTAATGAACCAATACAAGCATAGAGTTACTAATTTGTCCATGAGCAAACAAAGGCAAATGTCTCTGCATTGCCCTCTATCATGAAACCTCTACATTAACTAATTATCTCCTATCTCCAATGATAAAATGATAAAATAATTGAGCTGTAAAAGCAGATTACTCCCCAAACCTGAAGGTTAATAGACAGTCTACTTCTCACCCACGCATACCTCCACCACTATACCTTCTTCTAGATTTGAATCCCCCCCCTCCTTTTCCTCATCCAGTACAAGATACCGTAATAGCCAACTCATTGATCAATCAGAAATGAGTGAGTGGCTTTTCATAGGGATGGAGCTGGAAAGTTTGAGTAGGAGGAGGAGCTGAATTATTCTCCTGCTATCACAAGAGATATAAACCCACAGAGGAATCACAGGACAAAGCAGATTCTCCTTAGCTGCCAGCAAAGAGAGAGAAGTGTTGAAACATCTGCACCTGCCTGCACAGTCTCTTCCTTCCATCACAGAGTGAGTAGAACCATTGTATGTATGACCAGGAGTCTTCATAAATGATGTGCATGTCTCCGACATAGACATCTAACTCTTATTTCTTTAGGTTTGCATCACTATGTTGTGGTCTGATTAGTTATCTTCAAAGGGTTGTAACTGGTGCCTTTGACATTCATTTTGTGCTTTGATAGTTTAGAGGGTATACTTATAGTGTAATGATTAACTATCATACCAGATTCATACAGTCAGCGCATCTTATGGTGGTGACTATCTTACCTGCTTCTTTAGCTATGGATTTTAAAGTTTGGTATTTCATTTTGTAGAGATATCTGTTTTAGATACTTCAATCACCCTTGTTGATTGAGCAATGTAGACTGTACTTACTGGTTGGTGTAAATTGTCCATGTACCTGATTTTCTTGAATAGAGGAAGAGCATTTCAGGAGTTTCTGACTTGTAAGATGCAACATATGTTTTCGGAGCAGAAGCCACAACTGTGGATGGCTTAGTATTCTCAGATAACCCTCTGACAGCGATGGCATGTTCTTGAAGGCTTTAGAGAAGCTCTTATTTTGGCCAAAAGGAATGTGGGATATCAATATTTTTTTAGTATTTCTGTTGCGGTGCAAAGAACCCTAGCTACAAGGGGCTACTATCTAGTACTCCTACTTGTCAATCTCCTCAGCATGGGTCCATGTGTAAATTTGTCAAGTTGTGGTTGAAAGTTTGTAATAGTAGAAGTAATAGGGAGAAGTCATATGGAGCAATAGGAGAAGATATATGGGGTATAGGAAGCCTAGGAAATAAGGAGAAGTTACAGATGTGTTCATTGAGAGTATTACTGGTTTGTAAAAGAAGTAACATTTCCATTAGAAGAACATTGCCTCTAAACATTGAGTTATAAAACAATAACTAGAAAATTAATGAAGAAAATTGAGCATCGCAAGTACAAATACACCCAAGCAACAGTGGAGCAGTTGCTCATGGCAACACTTTGTTGTCAAGTATTTCATAGGATAAATTGAACAAAACCCCCAACTTTTTGGGCTTTAAGTAATAATACTTTTACATTAAAACTGCTTTCGTCTGGCATCAGTGGTAATTGATTATCAGATATTCTGAAATATCGAAAAGTCATAGAAAAGTATATGAAACTCATTTGTAAGGTAAATGAAGAAAGACAAAAATGATATTTTAATACAAAATCTAATAATAGTTTTATTTTTCATTTGCTTCCCCAAGCTTAGTCTCCCCTGTCTGGTCAATTATGAGTGAAAGCAAATGCATCATTTTCAGGCATTCTGGTTTATTAAATGTCATTTTATAGGGATTTTACTGTATGTAATTGTTAACCCCAAAGTATTGGTATATGATATTACAGTAAGTATATAAAACTACATTTGATGGCTTCATCATAGTTCCAGTTAAAGCATCATGGTTTTTTGATTCTATGGTTGTCTGAAATCAATGTATACTTAAGAGAAGTAGGATATCAAGCGAAAGGTATCTTTGGCTGAAAAAAAACAAACTTTGGAAGCATCAACCTAAATATCTGTGGACTTGTATAGATACTTTTGGGGTTTGCTTGTCAAAGAATAGAAGCTAAGTTGATGTAGACTGCAGACTTGATATGACCCATCTCCTTGTTTCCATAGTCATTTTGTTGACCCCTTAGTCTGCTAGATTCCTTTATTTTGGCTTCTAAATCATATATCTTGATAGTTTGGACACATGGAGTACATAGAGCCCTGTGATGGATATCAGTTCATCACTTGATAGTCACATCCAGTTCTGAAATGTGTTGGTCACCTAGATATTACCAATACTGGCATTCCTCAACCTGCATCTCTAGTTATTGAAAGACTACAAGTCTCAGCATGTCCTAACCTGCTGGAAGTTGTAGTTTTTTATGTTATTTTGCAGGTTTTGCAGTAATCTCAGTCTGTTTCTCTGTTCTTCCAGATGGTAACCTCTTTGAAGCTGTGGCCAATGATGGTAGCTGTTGCAGTGTGTGTCTTAATATGTCTAGGGACAATAGTAGAGGGATATCCACCAAAACCAGAATCTCCTGGAGAAGATGCTTCCCCGGAGGAAATGAATAAATATCTGACTGCTTTGAGGCATTATATCAACCTTGTTACAAGGCAAAGGTGAGTCACATCATCACAAAGAAATTGTCATGTGTATAGTTCAAATTTTAGATGATCCCACCTATCTGTGTTTGTATTCAAACATCTATTAAACTATTATCTGCTTTGTACAATCACTTTTTGTTTAAAGGATTCCTCTATGTTAAACTGAATACAGGATATCCTTTGCTAAGAACCCCAGCAATCTGCTGTAATCTGTTGAGGAACCTGCCAACAAGTATTCAGCTCTCCTGCAATGCCACCACAGGAGAAATGAGTAATTACACAGTTCCCACTGAAAGCAGTGTACCGACAGTGTAGTGTAGAGATGAGCGAAGTTTTCTACATTTCGACTCGGGTGCTTCACCAAACTTCGACAATTTAATTTGATCCAAATTACTTTATACCAAATCACTTTCTACTGTATGGAGTGGTCGTAATGATGGGAACGGCGATTGCGCCTCCTTTTCCCAACCTCCCTTATTTAACCTCTTAGATGCTGCATTCAACGCTGATCGCAGCATCTGAGAGTCACATTCAGCCTATCAGGGGGTTAATCAGGGTTAATACAAAAAATATATACACTCACCTCATCAATTTCACTGACCAAAGTATGTATGTATGTATGTATTGTTTTTTTTTTCTACCATTTCAGAAAAGATTGATTCATTACCATGAAGCGCCAGGAAATTCAGATTTGTAGATAATCAAATTTTTCCTGAAACTTGGATCAAATCCCACTACATTAACTTCGATTCGCTCAACATTAGTGTTGTGAATAATATGGTGGGCCCTCCAGAACACATCCATTCTTCATTCTAATTGCTCAATAATGGTCCTGAAGCGGAGACCTCCTCCTCTACTACTAAGAATTTCCTAATAAACCATTTGAAATTGGGTTTTTTAAACCAGACATCCCCTACAATTTTACAAATGTAACAAGTGTATGTCCTGAGCAATTATCTACAACCTATGACTCTTTAGCTATTACAAAACTACATCTCCCTATTCACTTCAATGGTTCTGAGCTGTAATGCCAGACACAAGCTGTGGACAAGCCATGGACTAAAGTACTTGTATATATTAGTTCTGCCTTTATAAAATGGGCATCATTAGCAATAGATTAAAGACAGAGGTACTATATCAGGGGCTCTGACCCCTAAGAAAGGAGAAGAGGTCTATTAATGTTTTGGGGCAGGGGTGTGACCCTCTGTACTGTTTGGTGCCTCAGTGTGTTGATAATTCGATGGACGGGGACCTGTCCACATGGGGTGATGTTAATGAAAACAGGGCTGGAGATACAGTCATGAGGAGGAGAATATAGAAATGTGAGAGATTACACAGGAGGCAGCAGCTAATGGCTTGTTTGTGGCAATTTGTCATGTCTACACCATGTGGGCATTATCTAAAGATGATGTAGATGTAACCCTCTGGATGTTCTTATCCAGTATTGTAGTATTGTACAATAGATCTAATGTATATTCTCTTCTGAGCAGATATGGAAAGAGGGACAGTCCAGCTGACAGTCTGCTATCTGACATTCTTTATGGAGACAATGGAAACCACAACAGCAGATCACGGTGCGTAAATAAGAGACAAACACACGATACATCAGTGGTGCCCAACATAGTAGCTTGTATGGATCCTGTATATAGTCCTCATCTACAGCAACAAACTTAGCTGTCCAAAACAGACAACCACTTCCAATCAAACTGATCTGGGGTATACTGTACATATCTAGGTTTATAACGTAAGAGTGAACACCTTGGTTCCTCTTTTTAGCATCAGTAGATCCTTTTATATTGAGCATCTTAAGTCTCACAGACTATACAGTGATTTCCAAACTCTGGTTTTCGAACTATTGTTAAAGCTACCACGTCAAGTAAGCCATGACAAGCTCAGTTCAGAGATTACTGTAATAGTAAATATAGCAGACCCCTTGTCCTAACAATGAGCCAACTCAAAATAGATCTGTTACATTAAAGGGCTTAAAGGAGTATTCCCATCACAGACAATGGGGGCATATCGCCAGGATATGCCCCCATTTTCTGATACAGTAGATGCAGGTCCCAGCTCTGGGACCCGTACCTACAACAAGAACGGAGCAGGGAGAGTTGTGGCTGCAGGACCCTGGGTTTCCCGGGGTCACTCTGGCCACCACCAGGCACAGCTCGCCGCTGTTCCCAGAGAAGTTAATGGGAGCGCACCGCACCATGCATTTCTATGGGGCCGACGGAAATAGCCTAGCCAGTGCTCAGCTATTTTCGATGGCCCCATAGAAATGAATGGAGGGCGGCTGCGCATGCGCAGTGTGCCCTCCTCAACTTTCCCCTCTCCGTTTGCCGCATAGGTGCGGGACCCACACCTTTCAGACAATTTGGGCATATCCTAATGATATGCCCCCATTGTCTATAATGGAACCCCTTTAAGGCCCCCTGTACATGTTAAATTATTGTTAACCACACCAACAGGGTTGTCCGAAAATCTAGTGTGTACGGGGAGCTTCTCATTCTCTCTAGACAGATGATGTCCGGGGAGTGAAACAATGGGTCTTGAATTTCAGCATACGATCCCTTTGTTCTCTTGAGACATAAAGCAAATTCCTTCTCTCTCTCTTTCAAATGAATACACACATGTATGGTATACAGGAGAGTCAGGAGGGATAAATGTCAGCTAACAGCTACTGAAGTTGTGTGGGCATCTTTAGTCTTCCACATACCCTGATCCTCATACTGTGTCTGATGACATCATCTAAACATTGCTCTAATTATATCATCACAGCTACAGCAGTAATATGCCAATATACTAGAACAAATAGGTGTAGAGTTTAACCTCACCCTCAATTAGAGTCCTATTCAGCTACAACAATCTAACCTTCTATTTCATGTCTCCTTAGGTATGACGACTCATCCTACAATTGGTGACCCGTGGAAAATTCCCTCTCTCCCCCTTTCCCTGGGTGACTGCTTTCCCACCTTCCCGTCTTTTTAACGTATCAATTATTTTTATGCCATTTTGCATTTTGACTGGTTCCTGTATCTCATCTCTCCGCCTAGCGGGGAGTGTGCAGAGTGGACGGTGCCACCCTTCAGCGGTGTAGAGAACACGCGTGCGTGTTGTGTGTGTACACCATCCTACCAGAGCTGCCTCTCCCATGACACGCAGTCTGTGATGTTTGACAGAGAATTCCACTGTATCCAGAAATAAAAGCAAGTTTAATGGAAGCGAGTTATCAGTGTGTGATTGTACACTTTATTTCAGTTTTTTCTGCACATATTTGGTTATTTATAGAGTCATAAAAATATTATGGGGGTCATTTATCAAACTGGTGTAAAGTAGAACTGGCTTAGTTGCCCATAGCAACCAATCAGATCCCACCTTTCATTTTCCAAAGGAGCTGTCCAATCTGATTGGTTCTGATTGGGCAACTAAGCCAGTTCTACTTTACATCAGTTGTTGCGTTTTAACATTTCCAATGGTTGAAATGGATGGTCTACAGATAATCTGAGTGCCCATTCATTGGATGTAATGAATTGCTTACCAGCCACTATAGTCCTGATACACCTGATTGGGTAAAAAATGGTTGTAAAGTGGTTGTCTAATTCTAGAAAAGAACAGGATCTCTTTTTTTAGGCCTCATGCACACAACCATATCCGTGGTTTGGATCTGCAAAATAGAAATTTAGAAATTAAAGTAGAAATGATTATTATTGTTCATAAAAATAATAGGACATGTTTTGTGGAACGGATATATAGATACAGACAGCACATGGGTGACAAAGGGCCCTCAGCTGAGTTCCCTCTAAGCTGAACACTGTGGTGTCTGCATGCAGCCAAAGCCATAGCCATGTGCAATAAGTAACCAATGCCCATACAATTTTGCAAGTAAAACTGAGATGTCACCTTCAAGATTGTGTGGTCATTGGCCACCGCGTGTGTTAAGGCACTGTAGTAGACTATGTTCCACAATGAGGAGGTGGAAACTCTTGGCTAGCTTGACATGTAGGAATTAGGAACTAAAGTTATAAGTAAATATGTTTATTACTAGGACATCACATAGAAGCCTTCAACCCTTCTCACCTCTGTCCAAATTTTTATTGGGAGTTGGGTTCCTGAGCCAAGAATAAAGATCAGCTTGTCCAGGAACAGGCAATAGAGATTCAACAATTCTTTTTCCAAAGGGGGACCGTGTCATCACCAACTGTACATGGTTTTACTATTTTACCGTGCTTGCATGAATGGTATATAGTCACTACTCTTTCATCCAGTAGGACATACAGTTCATAATTATTATGTGGTCCTATCATTATTCAGTGCTGAAGTCAACAACTCATTAACTCATGGCTGTTGGACCAGCAGCACCAATGGACATACTGTATGTCATCATATGATGCCAGTGAAATATGTTTCAAAAGGTCTAAAAAAAACAGCAGTGCCATATGCGAAGAGGAGGAGGTCTATTGATAAAATTTGCATAGTAATTGATTTTCTGCAGGGCTTCAAAGGTTTTTTTGTGATTTATCTTGGGATTAAGGTCCATGACATATTACAGAATTGTAGGCACTTCATATGCCACCATCTGGTGTCTCCTTGTCTCCTAACTCTCTTAGAAACAACGCTTTTAGAGAAGAATATGTCCATGTTACGGCATGTGAAAAAAGATACAACAATTTCATTCTAGTAAATTCTCACTAAATTTAAAAAGTTGCTCCAGGCAAAAACTAAAAATTTAAGAGGTTCTTGGGGCTTTCCTAAGTTATCTGTTTCAGCTAACCAGTGAAACAATGATAGTATACCCTTCCGTTCTGCCAGATTCTCCAATCTCACCTATGTTCATGTAACTGTCCAGCTGGCTGTGGGATCTTTCACTGAGGTCCCAACCAGATGTGCTCCTGTGTCTTCCTGTTTAGCAGCGTAAGTTTCTGCAGCACTTACCCTTCTGTTGCGTAATTGGTGGCGCAACGGAAGAGTAAGTACTGCTGAAACTCTCTTCCCGCCACAGGTTAGCTAAAACAGAATTTAGTTAAAGCCCTGGAGAACCCCTTTAATCATTTGACCCAAGTTGTGGAGCTATAGGTGCTCCCAAAGTTTCATTCACCTGAATGTTGCTACACAGAGATACCCTGATGTCCCCTACTAGGTCTCAGCCGAAGCTGTGACTATAGGGCAGTGCAGTTTTGAGCCACTTAAGAGCCAGTAGAAGAAATTCCAGACAGCATCACATAATGTAACAATTATGACTACCTATATGATACACTCAGGACAACGATGATGAGATTGGATAAAGTTAAGATGTCAAATGACCTCAGGTTTATGTCTTTCCGCCTCCATGGCGCATCATTTCTATCTACAAGTTTTACATGTTTAGCTGTGTGCACCGCCCACTAACATTTATGTACTGGAGGGTTATTATTATAGAGCTGACTCAGTTACTTGGCCTAGGAGTCATGGGGTCATGGAGATGGCAGCAGTGCTGCAATGTGGAAAATATTCAGTACCTGGAAATAAAAGGGAGCAGAAAGCCTGAAGAATGTAAATGTAGGAAATTCATAAAAATACCAAGTGATGGCTGATTTTTTTTTATTTTTGAACAAAATGGTCCTTTAAGACAAAGAATGCTTTGTATGCCTACAAATTAAATCAGTTGTGTAGTATAGGCTTGTAGGGCATCATATTACTGTTTGTACCAGATCCATTTTACGACTGTTTTCATGAGATCTTAGTGACACCAAGTAAAGTATCAAGGAGTGAAAGTTTCAGGAGGATATTACACTGTTACCTAATGTCAGGAGATATGAAATTCTGAAATGAGAATCATCTTACAATTCCTAAAGGCAGGATTGTATTTAAAGGAATTGTCCAGGACTACGATACAGGTGACCTTTCCTTAGGATAGGCCTTGATTATCATATTGGCGGGGGTCTAACTTCCAGCATCCCCTTTAACCCCTTCCGTAGTTATTCATTAAAGGAGTTGTCTCACTTTATCGAACAGCATTCATCATGTAGAGGAAGTTGAGCCACTTACTAATGTATTGTTATTATCCATATTGCTTCCTTTACTGGCTGGATTCATTTTTTCATAACATTGAACACTGCTCATTTCCATGGTTACAACCACCATGTAATCCATCTGTGGTAGTTGTGCTATCGGAAAATGTACTAGCCTATGTGCACTACCAAGGCCCGGCCACTAAATAAGCTAGTGCTTTTTCCTATAGTGTGCAAGCACTATCATGACTGATGGATTGCAGGGTGGTCGTAACTATGGAAATGAACAGTGTATAATGTGATGGAAAAATGAATCCAGCCAGCAAAGGAAGCAATATGGACAATCACAATACATTAGTAAGTGGCTTGTATTAACTTCCTCAACATAACAAATGTGATTTGCTGAAGTGAGACATCCCTTTTAACATTCATCTGCCTACTTTATGTTTACATCATTTTGTGAATGTCATTTTATTTTTTAGGATGTTAGAAGGCTTAGATTTTTAGAAGTAGGTTTTCAAATTTTTAAAGAAACTTTTTATATGTTTCACAAGATTTAAATTAAAATGGAGACAACATTTTACTTTTTATTCAGATTTTACATTTTAAAGTGTAACTGCCATTCTATTTTTTATTTTTGTAATGTATAGGGGCAGTGATGCTGACCATTTTTGTAATATACTTTAATTAATGAAATTGTACATTTCTATTAGAAAAATAGCTCTAAAATGTCCTATTTTGAGCCTTAGCAACACTCCTCTGTCTTCTGTTTACATAACAGCCAATGTTGAGCAAGTCTCCACAGTTATGTAAAAAGCGTTGCTAAGGCTCAAAATGGGCCAGTTTAGAGCTACTTTTGTAATACAAATGTACAATTTCAGTAATTAAAGTATATTACAAAAATAGTCAGCATCACTGCCCCTATACATTACAAAATTAAAAATAGAATGGCAATTATACTTTGGTCAATTTTTTCCTGTAGGGCAGAAAGGGTTAACAGCCAAACAAATGTCAATATTTATTACTTTGATTCTGCAGTTCACAAAAACATCCTATATGTGGTCATAAACTGCTCTATGGGCACACAGCAGGGCTCAGAAGGAAAGGAGCGCCATATGGCTTTTGGAGGGCAGATTTTGGTGGAATGGTTTACGGGCGCCATGCTGCTATTGATCATCCTCTGGAGACCAGCAGAGCCATTTTCTGACCATACATTTTTTTTCTCTCAACAAAGCTTTATCATTGGTTCTATTATCAGGTACATACAACTTTTTGGATCACGTTTTGGGAAGCAGGATAACTATAAGAGGCAACTATGCCATTGGTTTTTGTAATTTGTTATTGGGATAAACAACGTGCCGGAAAAATGACACATTAAGATTTTTCTGCTGATCATCATGTGTGTATTTTTTGTGGGATGAGTTGACGTTTTCATTGGTACCATTTGGGGTTACGTAGTACTTTTTGACCACTTGCTATTATGCTTTTTGTAACGCAAGGTGACAAAAAATGGCTGTTTTGACATCATTTAAAAAAATTTTTTTTACACCATTCACCTGGCAGACCATTAGATATTTTTATAGAGCAGATCTTTATGGACGCAGCGATACCTAATATGTCTATTTTTTTTTTTAAATTTAGTTTTTGTGTTGCCATTTTCTGAGAGCCATATTTTTTTTGTTTTTCTGCCAATCGTGTTTTTTTAAACTTGATACATTTATTTTTTTATTATGAAAAACACTTCCTTTAAGCTTTTTTTTACTTTTTATTTTTGTCCCACTGTGGGACATTAAAGGGAGTCTTTCACCTGTTTTTCACCTATATAACTAACAGCACTGTCCCACAGAAGATTGCATACACATCCCAGACATACCTGTATGCACTGTGTGTGTTTATTCCATGTCCAGAAAAAGCACTTTTATTCTGCAGGAAAACAGCTCCCAAGTGCCCAACTGAAAGTGAAACTAAAAACAGCTTTGTCTCCCGACTCAATTTCTAACAGCTATATCTTCTGATATACTGAATATAATGCTGGATATAATGCTGTTTTCAGTTTTCAAAGTAGGTAAGAACTATGTTTCTATCTGCTACCAATCCCAAGATATGAGCAGCTAAAGCAGCCCTCCCCTCTTCAGTCTGGTTTGCTTTGGGCACTTGCAGCAGCAGAGCCGGGCACTTGGGAGCTGTTTTCCTGCAGAATAAAAGTGCTTTTTCTGGACATGTAATACAGACACACAGTGCACACAGGTATGTCTGGGATGTGTCTGCAATCTTCTGTGGGGCACTGCTGTTAGTTATATTGGTGAAAAACAGGTGAAAGACTCCCTTTAACTTTTGGGGGTCTGAACCTCTCTGCAAATGCATTACAATACATGTGTATTGTAATGCATTGTCTGTCAGTGTATTACCCATGGGTTTCACAGGCTTCCGTAGAATGCAGCCACAATGGCTATGGAAAGCATCGGGCTGCCTTCTCAGCCATGGGGTCCCTGTAACCACAGCGTGAGGACGTAATGGGGATGGGGAAGGAGCCCCCTCCCTCCGTAAAAACCCGTACATGCTGCGGTCAGCGCTGACCGTGGCATGGCAAAGGTTAATGCGCCAGCATCTGTGTTTTCAACAATGGTGGAGCATACCACAGGGGCAGGCGGCTCTGCTGTCCCCTCTATGGCGCTGGGATTTAAAGGGGCTATACGAGTTATGGTGGAAAAAAAAAAAAAAACATTACAAAACTCACCCAGACTCACATATACATTAGTTAATCATGCTTTGTAAATAAAAAAACAAACAAAACAAAAACACCTTTGCATAGTGCCTCCTTTGTTTACATGCTGTGGGGGCATATAACAACAATCACTAAGCTCTCCCTCATGAATATTTGTGGGTGTGAGCAATCGACCCAGCCCCTCCCCCTGCACTGCAGATATAAATAGATATAGAGCAATATATTTATAAATTTAGACAAATATATTCTTATATGTATATAGAATCACCTATGTGCGTCTGGGGACGCTTATTAGCCGGATCACTTGTGACAAGGAACGTTCTTTTCACAGGGCTGCCGCTGCACTGGTGGGAGATCATGCATGCGCGATTCGTCATAGGAGCCGGCCGGCAGCAGGCTGCTGAGAGAGGGGCGGGCACACAGGCTCTGACGTTTCGTGTGCAGAGTCTGGTCACTCCCTCAAGCAGGGAGAAGCCTGTACACGAAACGTCACCACTGGAGCCGGGTGGATGACTTCGGGGTTGAAACACAGCGAAATAAATAGTAAGTGTGCATTACAAAAGTTTACTTTGTTTGGTTCCAAGCAAGATTAGATAAAGTTCTTATAACTCGGACAAACCCTTTAAGTCACATTCCACAGCACCGTACATGTACAGCAGTGGTATCCTAGGGTTTAGTAGCAGCTATTATTAGGTGCTACCCAGTATGGGTTTCCAATACAGGACGCTCATACTGTATGTCTATTTTTATATGTACCTTTAAAAGGGTTATTTAAGAAGAGAAAAACATGACTCTTTCTTCCAGAGACAATAACACACATGTCCATGTGTTGTGTCTGGTATCATGGTGCAGCGTCACCCATAACTTTTTTATGGTTAAGTCTATGGAGCGTTGTGGGAGCTCATTTTTGCAGGACAATATGTCATTTTTTTTTATACTATTTTGGGGTGTGTATGACTTTTTGATAGTTTTTTATTCAATTTTTGGGGGAGGTGAAGTGATGAAAAAATGGCGAATCAGCCATATTGATTTTTTTTCCCACCATTCACCGAATGGGATACATTTTTTTATATTTTAATGGTACGGGTGTTTTCGGACACAGCGATGCCTATGATGTTTTTTTTATTGTTTATTTATTTTATTTTTTGATTACTTTTTATTCAATTTTTGAGGGAGGTGAAGTGATAACAGATTCTCTTTTCTACCATTCACCGTATAGGATACATTTTAATATTTTAACAGTACGCGCGCTATTGGACACTACAATGCCTATGATATTTTTTTGATTGTTTATTCTCATTTTGGGGAAAAGGGGGGATTTGAATTTTTATATTTTTTTTACATTTTTTAAAACTTTTTTTTTACTTTACTTTAGGCCCCCAAGTGGACTCCAACATGCAATTATTAAATTGCAATTTATATAAAGTAATGGAATTTTATACATTACCATACACAAAGATCATTATATTCTAATACATTACTGCCACCTGCAGGCCTAAATTGGGATATACCAGTAATGGGCCTAGAAGCCTAGTACAGGCTCTGGGTCATAACAGCTATGGAACTCCTTCCCCTCCACCAGAGGGAGGCGTTCCTGTCGGGGAAGCACACCCTTAAGGTTTTAGCGCTCTCAGATACCATGATCACATTTGACCACAGCTTCTTTTCACAGACATTAGCCCCAGGTGCCTGCTGTGTGAAATAGCAGGCACCCGGCAGCTGTCGTGTTTGGTCTGCGCCGGAGCAGGTGCCATCTTTAAAGACCCGACATGGGTTTTTCACCACAATCAATTTATGGTAAATCCTGAGAACATATGTGCCAGTCCCCATTTCCAGTGGATAGTTGGCTGCACTTGCACAGTTGCTATTCAGTAAAGTCTGTGGGAGATGCAGAAACATCTGGGTCAGTGAGCTGAGTTACTGTAGTTCTTGGGGTCCGTGGGAGTCTAAGAGGTTATACTCACACCAGTCAGCCATTAAAGGGGTTGGCCAATCTATGCATTTCTATGAAGCCTGGGTGACTGATGAGGCTCTGTCCGACCACAGTCCCATAAAACACAAATGGGGGGCACAAAGCACTCATGTCCATTTGAGTCTGTTCTTTGGGCACCATTCTTATAATGTTGAAGACCCATCGCAGATGTTGGCATAACCTGAGAAGGAGAGGAAAAGACGCAACAAGCACAACTTGGATTTTGCTGAAAGGGAAGTCCTTTTTATCAGTAGGCAGAGGGTGGCTAAATACAGCACCAGCATAAAACAAAGAAACAGAGGCCAGTTTTTCTCACCCTTTTTGACATTTTCAGGTCTCCTGTATTTCTTGAGAGAAGATGCTTTAGGCCAGGTCTGTACCTAAAACTAGGTTCGTTTCATCTCCTAGATCCTTAGGTCTGATCCTGCTGGCTGAAGTATCCCTGACAGCTGTATCTTGGCAGAAACTACATTGGCGCTCCTCTGGTGACTTCCTGTGGCAGAACATGGAACTGCAGGTGGAACACTTTCTGGAAGGTCCGCTGTAGACCTTTGGCATTAGTTTATAGGTGACAGATTCTCCAGACATCAGAAAAAGGTTGCTCCTGGATTTCTCACAGCAAGGAGCTAGGAGGTCTGCAGAGGTTAAAGGGGTGGAGGGGTCAGTCTGTCAGTGCTTAGACCATACACTGCACACTGCATCAAATTGGTCTGCATGGCTGTCGCCCCAGAGGGAAGCCTCTTCTAAAGATAATGCATAAGAAAGCCAGCTAACAGTTTGCTGAAGACAAGCAGACTAAGAACATGGATTACTGGAATCATGTCCAGTAGTATGAAGAGACCAAGATAAACTTATTTGGTTCAGATGATATCAAGCGTACGTGGCAGCAACCAGGTGAAGAGTACAACGATAAGTGTGTCTTGCCTACAGTCAAGCATGGTGGTGGGAGTCTCATGGTTTAGGGCTGCATGAGTGCTACCCGCTGTGGGGAGCTACAGTTCATTGAGGGAACCATGAATGCCAACATGTACTGTGACATATTAAAGCAGAGCATGATACCCTCCCTTTGAAAATTGGGCCTAGGGCAGTATTCCAACATGATAATGACCCAAAACACACCTCTAAGATGACCACTGCCTTGCTAAAGAAACTGAATGTAAAGGTGTTGGACTGGCCAAGCATGTCTCCAGACCTATACCCTATTGACCATCTGTGAGGCATCCACAAACAGAAGTTGGAGGAGTGCAAGGTCTCTAACATCCACCAGCTCCGTGATGTCGTCATGGAGGAGTGGAAGAGGATTCCAGTGGCAACCTGTTAAGCTCTAGTGACCTCCATGCATACCTCCCAACTTTGTAAAGAGACAAAGAGGGACATACTGTTTGGCGTGCCTAGCATGCCGCGGCAAATTTTTTCAGCACTAGGCCGCGCCCCTAACTCCACCCACTATAAGCTAATCACCCAGTCCCCTTACTGTACAGGGATAATAAACACAGCGATGTCACAGTAAAGGGATAATAAACACAGCGATGTCACTGTACAGGGATAATAAACACAGCGATGTCACTGTACAGGGATAATAAACACAGTGATGTCACCGTACAGGGATAATAAACACAGTGATGTCACCATACAGGGATAATAAACACAGCGATGTCACCGTACAGGGATAATAAACACAGCGATGTCACCGTACAGGGATAATAACCACATTGATGTCACAGTACAGGGATAATAAACATAGTGATGTCACCGTACAGGGATAATAACCACAGTGATGTCACAGTACAGGGATAATAACCACAGTCATGTCACAGTACAGGGATAATAACCACAGTGATGTCACCGTACAGGGATAATAAACACAGCGATGTCACTGTACAGGGATAATAAACACAGTGATGTCACAGTACACGGATAATAACCACAGTGATGTCACAGTACAGGGATAATAACCACAGTGATGTCACAGTACACGGATAATAAACACTGTGATGTCACAGTACAAGGATATTAAACACAGTGATGTCACCGTACAGGGATATTAAACACAGGGTTGTCACCATACAGGGATATTAAACACAGCGATGTCATTGTACAGGGATAATAAACACAGCGATGTCACCGTACAGGGATAATAAACACAGCGATGTCACCGTACAGGGATAATAACCACAGTGATGTCACCGTACAGGGATAATAACCACAGTGATGTCACAGTACAGGGATAATAACCACAGTGATGTCACAGTACAGGGATAATAACCACAGTGATGTCACAGTACACGGATAATAAACACTGTGATGTCACAGTACAAGGATATTAAACACAGTGATGTCACAGTACAGGGATATTAAACACAGTGATGTCACAGTACAGGGATAATAAACACAGTGATGTCACAGTACAGGGATATTAAACACAGTGATGTCACAGTACAGGGATAATAAACACAGTGATGTCATAGTACAGGGATAATAAACACAGTGCAGTCACAGAAAGTAAAAAAAAAAATAAAAACCTTATACTTACCTTTTTTTCTAGCTACAGAATCACCAGCAGGAGATCTTCTTCTCTTGTCTAGAGGGGGCGGAGCCTATGCTGACTGACGGCTGGCACTGCCCCCCGCCCAGACATGAGGTAGAAGGTACGGAGAGAGCTGGGGGGGGGAAGGGTGGCAAGGGGGGGACTCGGAGGATGAAAGAAGGATGAAAGAAGCAGGTAGCCGATTCCATCTGTCTGCTTCTTCTTACAACAGGCAACTGTATCTGTGTCCTATGGATGCAGAGACAGCTGCCAGAGACCAGGACATAGCTCCCCTGTACCAGGACAGCGGGGCAGCCACTGCAATCCGGGACTGTCCCGCTGGATCCAGGACGGTTGGAAGGTATGTCCATGCCTAAGAGAGTTAAGGCAGTGCTGGAAAATAATGGTGGCCACACAAAATATTGACACTTTGGGCACAATTTGGCCATTTTCACTTAAGGGTGTACTCACTTTTGTTGCCAGCGGTTTAGACATTAATAGCTGTGTGTTGAGTTATTTTGAGGGCACATGAAATTTACACTGTTATACAAGCTTTACACTGACTACTTAAAGAGGCTCTGTCACCAGGTTTTAACCTATGTTTTTTAATACATAGGTTAAAAACCCTTAATTTGCCAATTATCCACATACCTGTATTGCAGAGTATAGCGCAGCGGCTATGCAGAAAAGTGAAGTTTAAAAATTATGCTAATGAGCCTTCGGAGCACCGGGGGGCAGGCTCTTTCCTCCTGAGCACCGCTTCTTCACCGCTCCCCCCCCCGGGCCCGAGGCTCTCCCTGAACCCGGAAGTGACGGCGCGTGCGCAGATGAATGGAAGCGCTTGCAGTGTTTGGCACTGCAAGCACTATTGCGCATGCGCCGGCCCCGATCCTGCTGCGCACGCGCGGGATTTCAGCGCTAGGCCAAACGGTCTAGTGCTGTCAGTCAATTTAAAGAGGGGCGTGCACTTAGGCATGGGGGAGAGCCTTGGGCCCGGGGGGGCGGTGAAGAAGCGGTGCTCAGGAGGAAAGAGCCCGCCCCCCGATGCTCCGAAGGCTCATTAGCATAATTTTTAAACTTCACTTTTCTGCACAACTGCTGCTCTATACAACTGCTGCTGCAATACAGGTATGTGGATAATTGGCAAATTAAGGGCTTTTAACCTATGTATTAAAATACATAGGTTAAAACCTGGTGACAGAGCCTCTTTAACATTGTATCAAAGTGTCATATCTTCAGTGTAAAGATATAATAAAATATTGCCAAAAATATTAAATAAATAAATATATATATATATATATAAAAAAAAAAAATATATATATACACAGTACAGACCAAAAGTTTGGACACACCTTCTCATTCAAAGAATTTTCTGTATTTTCATGACTATGAAAATTGTACATTCACACTGAAGGCATCAAAACTAGGAATTAACACATGTGGAATTATATACTTAACAAAAAAGTGTGAAACAACTGTAAATATGTCTTATATTCTAGGTTCTTCAAAGTAGCCACCTTTTGTTTTGATTACTGCTTTGCACACTCTTGGCATTCTCTTGATGAGCTTCCTGAGTCACCTGAAATGGTTTTCACTTCACAGGTGTGCCCTGTCAGGTTTAATAAGTGCGATTTCTTGCCTTATAAATGGGGTTGGGACCATGAGTTGTGTTGGGCAGAAGTCAGGTGGATACACAGATGATAGTGCTACTGAATAGACTGTTAGAATTTGTATTATGGCAAGAAAAAAGCAGCTAAATAAAGAAAAACGAGTGGCCATCATTACTTTAAGAAATGAAGGTCAGTCAGTCTGAAAAATTGGGAAAGTGTCCCCAAGTGCAGTCGCAAAAACCATCAAGCGCTACAAAGAAACTGGCTCACATGAGGACCGCCCCAGGAAAGGAAGACCAAGAGTCACCTCTGCTGCCGAGGATAAGTTCATCCGAGTCATCAGCCTCAGAAATCGCAGGTTAACAGCAGCTCAGATTAGAGACCAGGTCAATGCCACACAGAGTTCTAGCAGCAGACATATCTCTTCAACAACTGTTAAGAGGAGACTGTGTGCAGCAGGCCTTCATGGTAAAATAGCTGCTAGGAAACCACTAAGGACAGGCAACAAGCAGAAGAGACTTGTTTGGGCTAAAGAACACAAGGAATGGACATTAGACCAGTGGAAATCTGTGCTTTGGTCTGATGAGTCCAAATTTGAGACCTTTGGTTCCAACCACCGTGTCTTTTTTCGACGCAGAAAAGGTGAATGGATGGACTCTACATGCCTGGTTTCCATGGAGGAGGAGGTGTGATGGTGTGGGGGTGCTTTGCTGGTGACACTGTTGGGGATTTATTCAAAATTGAAGGCATACTGAACCAGCATGGCTACCACAGCATCTTGCAGCAGCATGCTATTCCATCCGCTTTGCGTTTAGTTGGACCATCATTTATTTATCAACAGGACAATGACCCCAAACACACATCCAGGCTGTGTAAGGGCTATTTGACCAAGAAGGAGAGTGATGGGGTGCTACGCCAGATGACCTGGCCTCCACAGTCACCAGACCTGAACCCAATCGAGATGGTTTGGGGTGAGCTGGACCGCAGAGTGGGGGCAAAAGGGCCAAGTGCTAAGCATCTCTGGGAACTCCTTCAAGACTGTTGGAATACCATTTCAGGTGACTACCTCTTGAAGCTCATTAAGAGAATGCCAAGAGTGTGCAAAGCAGTAATCAAAGCAAAAGGTGGCTACTTTGAAGAACCTAGAATATAAGAAATATTTTCAGTTGTTTCACACTGTTTTGTTAAGTATATAATTCCACATGTGTTAATTCATAGCTTTGATGCCTTCAGTGTGAATCTACAATTTTCATAGTCATGAAAATACAGAAAACTCTTTGAATGAGAAGGTGTGTCCAAACGTTTGGTTGTATATATATATATATACTGTATAATAGACACAGGGATGTCCTTTCACCCTCCCTCCCCTGCTGCTAACAGAAGGTTATTTTAACCTTCATTTTTTCAATCCCGGTCAGATGTGGAGTGGAAGGGGCGTGGCCTGACTGAGTCGGGGGCGTTGCTTAGTGGGACCTGGGGGTGGGGGTTTTAAGTCCTTCTTTTGAGGGTGGCCTGAATTATAGGTCGATGCCATACTAATTTAGGAGAAAACACAGTGGGTAGCAGTGGAAGAAAACATCTTTTATTACTTCTGAACGGTAAATATGTGAAATTTACATTATATGAGGTAATGATTGATGAATTAGTCTAGAACAGAAGTTATAGTTATGGTAACCGGAATACCCCTTTAACAGTGTCATCCACAGCACTCTGCCCCTTTAAAGCAGACCTACAGCAGTGAACTGGCTGGGTTGTTATGGAAACCTGGTATGTGTGGAGACTAACTGCCTGTGAGCTTCTGTTGGCTGAAAAGGGGCATGTGACCAGGCTTCTATTGGCTAATGCATTTTTTGGGAATACCTCAGGAATGATACGTCCTGGAGAGCTGAGACCCGCTCCAACTTTAGTTTTTTCAATGGGAAGAGGTTTCACACGAACGTTGTGTCTTGCGGTCCGCAAATTGCAGATCCGCAAAAAAAACGGATGTCCTCCGTATGGCATCTGTTTTTTTTTGCGGATCCATTGTAACAATGCCTATCCTTCTCTGCAAAACGGACAAGAATAGGACATGTTCTATTTTTTTTTTTGCGGTCTACGAAACGGACATACGGATGCAGACAGCACACAGTATGCTCTCAGTATTTTTTGCTGACCCATAGAAATGAATGGGTCTGCATTTTTTCATGTGAAAAATGTAGATCGGAGCCCGCAAAAAGAACCTTCGTGCCGAAAGAGGCCTTAGTTTGATGTGTCATGTGACCCTCTTCCCATTGAAAAACTAAAGTTGGATCGAAAATGGCCTACTTCAAAATGGCCGCCATGGTC